>VDFB02000363.1:106756785-106945636 GCA_007258455.2 Sequoia sempervirens | reverse complement strand
TAAATTTATTTAATTTTCAGGAAATGATAATGAACCTCCTCCTCAAAATCTTGATTCACCTGAATACCAAATACTTGTTGAAGAAAAACCCCAACAAACACCTTCAACAATTCCTCAATATGCCCCTAGAACTCAAGAAAATTTAATGGGAAAAATTAAAAATAATAAAAATAAATTTGAGGATATAATTGCAAGGTTGAAAAAACCTGCAAGCTCAACCTCGCATAGAGCCACACTTGCTCAATCACTTGAATTTATGTTATCAAATGTAGATTCAGTTAACAAGAAAATAGCTACTTGGTCGGATAAGAGGAGAGAGTTTAGACAATTTTATGCAGATAAATTATCTTACAAACAAGTCAAAGAGAAAAAATTACAAAATTTGACTTGTGTTCCCTATTCACAAACCCAAGAACAAATCAACCTTTACACCCTTCAAGCAAGAGGCTCCCTATCCATTGGTGCAACCACCAAGGGATAAAGAACCATTTTTGGCAGAGGTGGTGGATGGTTTTTGACCATCCTCCATGCAACAACAATGAGGTGCCACAATATTTTTTGAGGAAACTCTACTGTGAGTTTGTCCTCAACAAAATACCAAACTATATTGATATGTGGGACTTACAAGGAAGAGGTGTGGGCTTCACATAGAGTAGAGTGGGGGCACATCTTGACCCACAACGACCAGTGAGATGAGGACTCGCTAGACTAGCCTATGAGCATGTGGCTCTCCTTTTTAATGTGAAGGAGAGTGTTGAAGTCGAGACACTGTAGTCCATTAGTTCCCTAACCTAGAGCATCATAGAGCATGCCAGTCTTGTAGCACAACGTGAGTCGGGTGAGTCTTTGGGTAGTATAGTTCCACCCCATATTTTTTAGGCTTGCAGGAAACCCTGTGGTTATAACCCCACACATAGTTAGGATGCAGGTGTGCAGTCTACATCTACAACTGAGCATATGGTGATGACATATTCCATCCTTAATGAGGCATTTGGCCTTGATAGTTAGGTAAATGTTAGCAAGTTTATTGAATTTAATTTATTAAATTTCATTTTTGAAATGTAATATTAACTAATTTAGTTTAATGATTATAATGAGATTTCAGGTCCATAACACTCATTCAGCTTTCAACGATCCTCCACCTCCCTATTACGTGACGACATGTACTATAGAGGTATGTAACTAGTAAATAATTATAAATATTACATGTGAATAGCATTGTTATATGAATGATATTCTTATATCTGATTTTGTATGTTGAGTAGGTTAATATTGGAGATTTGATGACAACTACTCCTAGTGGAGGTGGACATCGAAGCTTCACTTAGGTAATAAAATAAAAAGTTTAACTAATGAATTGTAGAAAATAGATTTTTGTAGTGTATATTCATATCATTGATTACATTGCATTGCACAATTTTCAAAGTGAAAGCATTACTTTGCATACTTCACATTGCATAACTAGTAACTAGATGTTGATAGATGGAAAAATTTAAATTACAATATAGTTATTTAGAAAGTCAACATAAGTTTTTATGCAATTACTTCACATTGCATAACTAATAACTAGGAGTAGTTGCCAATTGTATTTGCTTGTCATGGCATTCCATGAGACAACATTTTTTTGAGGCATTTTTTTAAATAGTTCACTGCCTTGTCTATGTTATGGATTCTTGGAAAAAATCTATCAAAGCATAATAGAAAGCTATAGCATAGACAAGGTAGTGAACTATTTGAAAAAATTCCTAAAAAAAATTCAGTCTCATATCATCCAAGAAAATATATATGTGTCAAGAACTTTCTCAAAAACATTCCCATATGTTACCATGCCATGAATTCAACATTTCCACAAGGTTTAGATACAAACCATTATCTACCAAGTCCAATAAATCTAGCATCCATATCTAAATATCCATCGACCCATCTGACAAAAACTTCTATCCACAATCTATATCATTGCATTGTTTATCTTAATCCATATTCCTAATCATGCTTCACTCTTACTTTGATGAGTTCCCCAATAAAAAAAGAAACCATTCTCTAATAACGATGACTACACTATCCTTTCTGATCAACAAGATAATGAACCGTATGAAGAAAATATTTATACAACTAGCTATACATATCATACCCAAGGTTAAATATCAAGAAACCAAATGTATAATGAGACTATCAAGGAGAAAGAATACCATGCAATCTAACTTGATTATGATGGGCGATACTATCCTTGATGTTCAAATAAAATATCACCCCTATGATGATAATGTGAGTCTTTTGGATCAAGAGGGATACATTTGATCCTTAGATGACATGGTTGGAAGCAAGTTTTTCATAATCTCTAGCTATCCATCCATCAATCCATATCAACAACCTATAAGTTGTGGTCACCCACCTTTATAACCTCAATATCAATATCCCATAATATTCAGTCACCCATCTATCAAATCTCAATATGAAGAGGCAACTAAGACAAGGTATAGTATTAATCCCCCAAAAAATATTCTTTTTTAATCCTTCTCCTAACTTTGATAAGGGAAACACATTTTTTCCAAGACTTCATTCCACATCAAACCATCTCATGAATCCTATTTATATAAAAAAGCCTCGTCCTAATAAAAAATAAAAGATAGAAAAGTATACTCCACTACCTATCCAAATCCTTCATCCATAAATTTTCAATCCAAAAACCTATCCAATAAATATAACTATAGTATATTCTCTAATGACTAATAGTGAAATAAATTAAGCTCCAATGCACAAAAAAGGTTATGCCATCCCACAACATCACTAATCCTAAATCATCCAAATATCTTGTTAAGTTTTCCATCCTCAATCCCAAACCCCTCACATACCTCAAATCCATCAAGTCCAATATCCTGTACGAATGAAAAATCATAATACAATCTATGTGCACAAATATAAAAATTCATTCACATACTAATCATCAACAACACAAAACATCAATCCTTTCTCATGCCATGAAATCACCATGAGACCACATTTATTTGAGGCATTTTTTCAAACGTGGGGCCCATTGCCTTGTCTATGTTACCACATTTTTCATACATATCTACCAAAGAATTTTATCAAATAGTTCACTACCTTATTGCTATGGATAAAATCCTAAAACAAGTTCTTTCAAAAAAGCTATGGATGGTTGGAAAAAATATATCAAATCATAATAGTAAGCAATAACATAGACAAGGTAGTGAACTATTTGAAAAAATGCCTCAAAGAAAAGTGCATTTTTCAAACAACTCATTGTCTTGTCTATGCTACCACATTTTCCATACATGTCTACTAGAGAATTTTATCAAACCTGCTCACTCTCTGTTGCTAAGGCTAAAATCCCAAAAATAGGTGTTTTCTCGAACAAACTATGGATGCTTGGAAAAATCTATCAAAGCATAATATTAAGCAATATCATAGATATGAATGACTGAAGAATGTGGTCTCATGGTGGCGCCCATCACCATGAGACCACATTTCTTTGAGGCATTTTTTCAAATAGCTCACTACCTTGTCTATGCTACCACATTTTCCATACATGTCTACCAAAGCATTTTATCAAAGTACACTCAGTTTTTTTATAAATAATTCATTTTCTTGTCTATGCTACCACATTTTTCATACACCTCTACCAAAGTACTCAAATTTTTGTTGACTATCTCATACATTATAAGCCATGACTTGCATCACTATTCTAGTTTTGTAATTGAATAATGTTGTTTTATTTTTAGATGATGTAGGTAGAGACGCCTCCTGATGTTCATATGGAAATGGATCATGGTTTGTCTTCTACAATTGATAGCTTCATGCCTTTGATGGGGGTATGAGGCAGATTAGTAAATGTCAAATTACATTTGTTGTTATAGTTGCTTATTATTGAAAAATCAAATGATTATCAATATGTAGTTTAATTTATATCTAGATGGTTTTTATAGGATATTAGAACACCACAACCTGATCTTGTTGCTATGTAAAATGAGGAGAGAGATCATTTGGAGGTGGTAAGTGATTATTTTGTTAAATATTTCATTTTTTATAATGTAATTTCTATATATTAGTCTATAATTTTTATTGCAACTAAGGCTCCATAATGAACTAAATAGGAGGAGAATCCCTTGGATTCGAAGTAGACCATTCTCATATGTGTCTCCATCCCCTCAAAGATCAAAGGTCGCCTCTAAAATATTTTCTTCACCTAGAGGGGAATAACTTTTTATTGGGTTCCTTTGTTGTATGCCTATATGGAATTTGTGTACATATATTTTGTATTGCATATAATTGAAATTACATGCCTATAAGGTATTCTTGTAAGCCTATATGGTTGTTTTGTATATATTTTATACTTATATCAACATATATTGATGTATGCCTATATGTCTATTTGGTTAATACACATCTTTTTTGTTGATGGTGTCCATATTCGCATTATAAATCCTATCTTCAATGGATATTTGTAGATGGTTTACTTCAAATATTTAAAGTCTAATTGTATTACATGCACTCTTCCTTTATATAATTGTAAATATATAAAGTTTGAACATTATTCTCCTCTAAGATTATTGAACATTAAATCAATCATATAAATATAATAATACATGATTCAATCTAACACCTAGGTCTCTCTACCACTACACATCTAAGCCCATACTCTCTAGGATCATTGTAGCATGGTAAGTAAATTCATGTAATTATACAATGCACTTTGAAGTATGCAACTAAAAATGAGCAAGACATTATTATATGTGACCTCATACCTCTAGAAGTTTCTTATATAATTCTTGGAAGACATCTACCATTCTATGTATGCTTCCATGCTTCCTATGTATACTTCCATGTATTACATGTATTCTTCATGCTTCCATATTTATACTCATGTGTTCATGTATGTCTCATGCTTCCTATGTATACTTCATGTATTACGTATATTCACATGTATGCTTCATGCTTCTTATGTATACTTCATGTATTTGTGTGTATGCTTCATGCTTCTTGTGTATACTTCATGTGTTCACATGTATGATTCATGCTTCTGATGTATACTTCATGTTTTCATGTGTATGCTCTATGCTTCCTATGTATGCTTTATGTGTTCACATGTATGCCTCTATGCTTCCTATGTATGTTTCATGTATTATGTGTATTCACGTGTATACTTCATGCTTCCTGTGTATACTTCACTTATTACGTGTATTCACATGTATGATTCATGCTTCATGTGTATACTTCATGTATTCACATGTATGCTTCATGCTTCTTGTGTATACTTCATGTGTACACGTGTATGATTCATGCTTCCTGCGTAGAATTCATGTATTACGTGTATTCACATGTATTCCTTATACTTTGTGTATTATGCATATCTATCTATTTGCTTCATGATTGGATGTATCTTCAACAAGGTTACTACAGATGTATTAAAAATGTTATTTGTCAAAATGATTTCTAGGTTGATGAGCACTAACATAAAAGGGAGAGAATTTCATTTGAGAAAGACATTTGTAACATCCTTGAAGAATTTAATTAACAATAGAACCTTAGGAAACATTGCAAATAATTTAATTTAGGGTCTCACAAATAGTGATGATATGATTCAGGTTGTGACATTTCAAAGGTGAAAAGTTGTGACCCTTCGAATAGGAAAGACTATGGCACTTTTATAATGAAGGGCGGTGACCATGCCTAGTGTAGATATACCCAAATGGACATGTTGGTGCTAACGGTTTGGCCCCACAAAGAACAAAATAAAAAGTAGTCTACCTTGCAACTTTACAATACATGCATCTAACAGTTTTTGGAACATCAAAACAACTTTCACCACTAGCAAAAAACTTGGAGATATCAAAAAATAAGAGAGGTTATAGTATATAGGCCCTACATGAGCTTATAGCCTTGGAAAAAATGTTTCTAAGAGACACAGTTTTTGAGTAACAACTCGTTAAAGTTTTCTACCTTTTTGTACTTTTGTCTCTTAAGAGATTTTGTTGGTACAATATAGCTTGGACTATTTTAGTATGTTTGGGTGTGAAACAGGACCTGTCCTAGTGTAAACCTACCCATTTAGACATGTTGGAGCTGTTGGTTGGTCAAATGACGAGCTGAAAAAAAATTACACCACCTTCCAACTTTACATTGCATGCATTTGACACTTTTTCCATCTACTAAAACCTCAACACCATGGGTAAACAAAGCTTGGAGATATAAAAAACCGAGAGAGTTTATTGTATATGGGCCCTATATGATCCCATAGCTTCAAACATAATGTTTCTAAGTGACATGGTTTCTGAGTAACATCTCGTCAAAGTTTGATTCATTTTCGCACTTTGGTCTCTTAAGAGATTTCACTGGTACAATGTAGCTTGCACTATTTCAACATGTTTGGGTGTGAAATAAGACCTTTCCTAGCATAAACCTACCCATTCATACATGTTGAAACTATCGGTTTGGTCGCATGACGAATAGAAAAAAAATTACACCACCTTCCAACTTTACACTACATGCATTTGACACTTTTTCCATCAACCAAAAACTTGACACCATAGGCAAACAACTTGGAGATATCAAAAAACAAGAGAGGTTGTTGTATAGGGGCCCTACATTATCCCATACCCTCATAGAGAATGTTCCTAAGTGACATGATTTCCGAGTAGCAGCTCATTAAAGTTTTCTACCTTTTCACACTTTAGTCTCTTAAGAGATTTCACTGGTACAATGTAGCTCAGACTATTTTGGCATGGTTGGGTGTGAAACAGGACCTTTCCTAGTGTAAACCTACCCATTTGGTCACACAACAAACAAAATGAAAGTTACACCACCTTGCAACTTTACACTGCATGCATTTAACACTTTTTCCATCAACTGAAAATCAAAACCACAGGCAAACAACTTGGAGATATACCAAGAGAGGTTATTGTAGAGGGGCCCTACATGATTCCATACATTTAGAAAAAAAAAATTAAGTGCCACAGTTTTTGAGTAACACCTCATCAAATTTTTCTTCCTTTTTTCACTTTGGTCTCTCAAGAGATATCACCGGTGTAATGTAACTCAGACTGTTCCGACATGTTTTGGTGTGAAAAAAAACCTTTCCTAATGTAAACCTACCCATCCATACATGTTGCAACTATCAGTTTGGTCACAAGACAAACATAACAAAAATTACACCACCTTGCAACTTTACATTGCATGCATTTGACAACTTTTCCATCAACTAAAAACTACACACCACAGGAAATCATTTCAAAGATATCAAAAATCAAGAGAGATTATTGTAGAGGGGCCCTACATGATCCCATGCCTTCAGAAAAATGTTTCCAAGTGCCACAAATTGTGAGAAACATGTCATTAAAGTTTTCTACCTTTTTGCACTTTGGTCTCTTAAGAGATATTGCCAGTGCAATGGATCTCATACTATTCCAACATGTTTGGGTTTGAAATAGGAACTTTCCTAATGTAAACCTACCCATATGGATGCGTTGGAACTATAGGTTTGGTCACATGATGAACATAACAAAAATTTCACCACTTTGAAACTTTACACTACATGCATTTGAAACTTTTTCCATCAACTGAAAAATACACACCATGGGAAAGCATCTCAGAGATACAAAAACAGAGAGAGGTTATTGTAGAGGGGGTAAAAATGCAATATAAAAAAAAAGACAAACTTTAAGTATAAGAGGGGTAGTAAGTCCTTCCTATGCCATATGAAATTTGGAACCAAAACATAAGTAAAGTTGAAATATAGAAATGAAAGGTCTAACTATCAACTACAATACATTAATATCAATAACATGAATTTACAAATTCAATGTGCATACTTACAAATTAATCCAATGAACCATCCAGGTCTTCTCTACTCTTTATTGTGTCAAGTATTTCCTCATGGTCAGACTCATGCACCTTCCACAAGGTCATGTTCAAATTTCTACCCTAATATTGTAGCAAATGAGCATTGGATGCCACAACGAGGTTTGAGTAATGAAGAACCTTCTGTTGCATGTCAAAGTCTTGAAACAACCAAATATTAACACTCTTATGTGGGTACCTTTTAATCCATGTTCCAATAACAACCACCGAGATTGTAGGGTATTCAATGTTTTCTCCATCTGTAATTGGGGTCTCCAATTTATTTTTAGCCTCAACACAACGAAACAAGTAATAATATATTCACTCTTCATTTTATTCATTTTCAATAACTACATAAACATTCTCTACATTGATATGTGCAACAAATTAGATGAAATTAGTCAACATTACAAAAACACTACAAAGTAAGATAATCTTAGGAATTTAAAAAACTATGCAAGTAGATATATTCCCTAGTAGAACTAGATCTGATATATGGTCAAAGTCAATTGATGATTCCATCTGTGTTAGTTCCAGTGCCATCAAAAGCCAATATGTGTCAAGTGGGCTAAGAAAACTTAACCACCATTCGTCAACCCACTCCTTTGACTTGCACTCATTCTAGGCTTGAATTTTACATGAAGAACAAAAGAATGCCATATTTTGTGTATGGATACCCCATGAACCTACATTTGAACTTCTAAAAAGGTGCAGCTCACTTGATCCTATCAGTGTACAACAATCCTCATATTGTGAAATGTTATTATCATTTATCAACCAAAAAAAATCGATGAACTAAAGACTCACCTTCATTACTTGGACCCATCAAAGCATTACACCACTTGACGATTGATTTTGCATTAGTCAACTTTGAATTGTATTTATACTTTAACTCTTCTCGTTCTATGGCTCTTTTGGCACATGCCCCTCCACCATCATGCTCCCCCTTTCCATGCTCGACTTCACAAAAGTTCCACATATGTTGAACACAAGTGTAATATTATGCATCCTTCTCGACCGGTAGAACATCTGTGAGTTCTTGAATTGTGATGCAAAATTATTCAACCATATGATATGTTGACTAAATGATATGCCCCTTCTAGCCAAATCATTGTAGAACACTTGAAAGCAACCTTGTATGAAATTTGTGCAATGCGTTTGATCATCATTGATATAAAAATGATGCTCCCTTATGATCTTTTTCTCATCCTTTGTACTATCATTGGTATGAATGAATGCTATGTGCACAAATATAGAAGCCTGTGTCGAGTTGTAATATTGTGATTGTACCTCATGTTGTGGATATAGACTGTAGTTCTCTACAAATTCAATGACTAAAACAATGCTATCGAGTGAAAATGTGTCCTTACATAACTTGGATTGCAAGTCCAACCATTGAGCTCTATGGGTATGCCTTGCATACTCATACACTATACTATCACGAAATGTAGACATAAATTGACACACTAGAATATTTTGAATAAACAAATCACACTCTTTTGCTTCTTTACCATCTTTTGTATTGTAGGCCACTATTTTATACTTGCTGAACTCTACTAGTTCATTTCAACTGCATGTGTGCTTTCTATATGTTCACATATTGGCATACATTGCAAGCCACCATGATGTTAACATGTTCATCCAAGCAAAATTTCCTGTAAAATATTTGACCTTCCACTCTTTCACATAACATTTTTGATATGAAGTCTCTTAAAGATGTAGGTGGGGAATATATGCCACAATCCTACAAAACATTGTTAGTATGCAAATCTAAACATATAGACCGATAAACACTAAAATGGTTAGAAGATTCAATATGTACTCTAGAAAAATTAGTACATGTGTGATTTATTTTGACATAGAAAGGGTTTAGCATTTCAAAATATCTTTGAAAATTTTTAACTTAAGGATACATCTCTATAAATTTAACCAAAAATTGTTTTTGAGTTGTATCCAAAAAATTCTTTGGATGTGGCTCACAATTTTGACTACTGATTCTCCTTATCACATCCCTTTAATTCAAAGATAACCATGTGTAATTCTTGCAAAAGTCTTCAATTAGTGATATCAATTCTTTAACAATTGGTTTATCTTTTTGTGGTAGTCTCATCGAGAATGACCAGAATTCATTGTCATTGATGTCCTTGATTCTTTGGTGCCTTCCAATGGCTCTTGATAAAGTTTTTATATTTATTCTCAATGCTTGACTTGTCTTTCTAATGAGACAAGATTTCTTTGTTTGACTACTTACTATTAGTTATGTAATGACATGTCATGTGACATTATAATATTTTGTATGTGAGGTGTTACCCACACTCTCATATGCACTCATTAGATTCTTCACAATAGATTTTTCACTTGAAGCCTCTGATGTTCTCAACTCAAGAATCTTCATGATGGACCTAAACTTTATACTTCACATCATTTCAAAAAATAGTTGGCATCTTCTAGTCTCATTTAATTTCTCAAAGAACACTCTCCAAATCTTATGAGCATATCTTCTACAAGTGCGTTATAGAATATTATCTTCCATTGGCTGCAAAATATTCTCATCAATATCAATCAAATACTTGGGCTTTCTATGCAAAATTCTAGGTGGTGTTCTCAAAGGTAATTTTTTCTCAACATTAGGAATTTCATCAATATTTAAATGAGATTGGATAGATGACATACCTTTGATCGAAGATGGAATAGATGACATGCCTTGAAGTTGAGATGGGAAAGATGACATACCTCCTTCTTCACATGTGAGTGATGATGCAATTTCAACTTGAGATGTGATAGATGGTGTCCCTCCATCTTGACTTATGGTAGAGGATGTGTCTCCAGTTCTATAGTATTCAAATCTCTCATAGTAGGAAGGTCTTTCATTCATTCCCTTTGTGCTGCCAATACCATATCTCTCATTTATGGTTGAGGTTCCTCTTCAATTGGCATTTCTTCGACTATCATTTCCAATTTCCTCTTATCACGAAGTTCCCTCATATTTTCTTCTTTCTTTGCATTATTAGCTTCTTGCTCTTCCTGTGTTGGTTTAATCCTTGATTGTTTCCTTGACATGACAAATTATTTTATCTATAGCATGAAAAGAGATAAATATTAGTTCCACCATATTATTATAGAGTAAATAAATAACTTACACAAATATGAAATTTATCATGAAATTACGATACAGACAATATATGATAGTCCAAAAGAGGCATGAGGAGGGGCAACAAAGTGCATGAAGAGGGCAGAAAAAAAGTGCAACAAAATCCATTCAACTCAATGACACACGTGTCATTATAAAATTCAAACAAATCCATACAAATAAATGAAATACATGTCAGTCAACCCTTCATGCAAAATCCATACAATCATCATGTAGAAGAGTAAATGTCACTCAACCATGATGAATAAACAAGTGCACTAAGAACACATGGTAGGAGTTTGATGCAACCTTCAAACAAAACCCACACAATCTCTATGACATATACAATATCATTAGAAACACATACAAAACATACAACTCAATGACATATATGTTGGCAATATGTTGTCATTGATGTCAAAAGGGGATCGGATGTTGGTGTTGATCCTAATGTTGTTAAAAGGTGAGTAGAAGGTAGATGGATCTAATCCTAAAGAAGATTGTTGGCGAAATGTTGTCATTGATATCAAAGGTGTATTAATGAGCAGTGTCAATCATGCAAATGCAAAGGAAACTACAGTCATGGGAAATCCATTTACAGTGTTATATTTCTTTGTTGACTTTCTATAATAGGTTGCAGGTTACCTTAAGTGATAATTTATGTTATTAATCATGTCTTGGTGACTGCCCATGTTTTCTATGTTGGCGGTGTCTTGGAGGTGTATCTGGATGGCTTGGTCATTTCAGAGGAAGCCACTTAACTATCTCTTCAATCATACAATTTGGAAATGGTTTGGTGTAAGTTGGGCACATTAGTGGAAGATTCTCCACTATCTCCTCAACATGTAATTATAGTGTGTGGTATCCAAATTGGAGAGACATGCTATCATCGGTAGAACTCCTAAGGCAGTCTCTTCGATTTTGTGATGAGTGAATTCAACAACTAAAATGGTTTTGAAATCAGTGGGACCAAGAATTAGTGACATTAGAAGTGTATACGTGGAAATTTCCACCTACTAAGGATTCAATGGGGCTCGTGTAAGACCCACAGGGAAGCGGGGATTGGTGGAAAGCAATCCACGTTGTTTGGTGTGTGGTAGTGGGACCCATTGGAAATGAAGACTATCGCTAAGATTCTAACCATCATGGAAACCTCGTTGAAACCAAATTGAAGTTTAGTGATACACGATGAGATAAGATGAACGAAAGAGATCAAATGGTATGAAATCTAACAATGATCACTGCGTTTCCTCCCATTGTGGTAATGAATAGTGAAGCTCAAGATGTTACATCAATATGCAATAGGAATATAGTTATCACATATACTTCCTCATATTGCCAAAATGAAAAAGGAAATATTATCGTTGTAGCGATGAGTGTGTTTGATGGTGTGGATTGAGTTGAATGTTAATCCAACAATGGTCGTTGTGTTTCTATGCATCATAATAATGCAAGTTGGAGACATTTGCAAAGTAGCGATGTGTGATGGAAGGCATATGGTGGGACCCGATAGGATGATAAAGACAGATGGTGACATGTAAAAGAAGATGGAGATTATCAATTAGATGATCTTGCAATTCACATCCTTGTTGTGAATTGTGTGGTAGTGAGCTTAAATGGTGGACCCCATGATTAGTAAAAGCTTATGTAAATCTTCATCAAGGAGAAAGGTTTATGTTGCTAGGAGAATATTGTCAGTCCCCCATACTTAACGATGAACGTTAAGTTAAAATTGATTGACGGTGTTGAGTTGAAGGATAGCTGATCTAATGGTTGTCGCTGAAGGAGTATACATCACAAGTATGAATTTGAAGGCTGAAGGAAATTTAGGAGATAGGTGATGGCCATGAAAGGAAAGAAGATTAATGATACAGTTTTAAATGAAACTAGATCTAATAGTTATGAAATAAAGTTGAATATATGAACGAAGATCATTTGATCGTGGTGTGAAAGATGGAATCAATGACTATATTTTAAAGTTGAATATAATTATACAATGGCCATGCACAGCTCGATTGAGGTTTTGATTGTGAACCAAATTTACAGAAAAAATAAAATGTTTACCTACACATACATGTTTGTTTCAATTGGAGTTTTCACTGGCAAGGCGGTGGCACAGATTGCTACATCGTATGAGATCAAAATCAGATTGAATGATCTAGAGATTGTATTAATTTATGAATAAGGTTGAGATTTGTTGAAGGCTATGGTTTGGAAAACCAATGAATGATATTTGATGCTATGAGAAGATCCTAATAGAAGATCTATCATGACTATGTGTATGTGGTTTGAAGCATTGATTGCTTCAAGGTTTAGGGTTTTTCCAAAGTTAGCATATTCAACGAATCTATACAGAGAGTTAGTGGAATGATGAATAGGTAGCTTGTTGATGATGCTAGTGAACCTAATTAGATGACTTGGATAGTGTTGCACATCTCTAGGTTGTGTATTTGCAGGTTAGTGATAAAGAGAAACAAAATGGAAAACCAAAAGTTATGTGGTAGTAGTTGCAGTAGTTGTTTTTGATGTGCTAGTTGTTGAACTTGCAAGGTGTCTTTAAGTTGTTGATAGTGTAATTTTTGTGTCAACAGTAAGTGTATCAGTCTACATATTATGTATTTGTAATTGTTATATCTAATGGAAGAGAGTATGAGTTTGTAAAATTTTAGTGCAGAGAGGAGAGGATTGTATTGCAGACAGAGAGTGTAGAGAAGTGGGGATGTGTTGTTGAGTCATCAACAATAGTGAAAATTGTATATGTATTGTAATGATACATTTTCAGGTTGCGTAAGAACCAATATTGTGCATATGTAATATTGTAATATTACTAAGGTTGGTGCCTTAGTTTGAAACATGTTGGTGCTCAGTTTAGGGGATTGTAGTTTCCTTGGAGTTGGTTCTCCTAAATTTGGAAGTTGGTTCTTCCTTAGGGTTGTTGCCCTTAAAATTTTGTAATAGAGATTTGGATTGTGAGGTTGGACTAAGTAGTAGACTCAAGTAGAATTTCTCACCATGGTTTTTCCCATCTTTGGTTTTCCACATACATCTCGTGTTATGGTGTTTTGTGTGTGTGCTTGTGCTCATCATAGCTTTACATTTTTTAATCTACACATCCAGTTTTAAGGTTGTGTATGAATTGAGAGCTTAATTTATTAATCTCCATAAAAGATTTAAGTGAAAAAATTTAATGTCTATCGATTCACCCCCCTCTTAGTAGATCATTGTGTTCTAACAATTGGTATTAGAGCAAGGTTTCTTTGGAGAAGCTTAATCAACTCAATTTGATCTTGGACAATTGAACACAAAAATAGATTATCAAGAAGATTTATTTGCTGAAAATGTACCACTCTTTGATGGATCTAAATATGTATTTTGGAGATATTTGATGAAATCTTATTTGGGATTCTTTTGTTTTGATGTGTGTATGTCAATTATTTATGGAAATATAGCTTGTGTTACAACTCCTACTATTGAGGTTGAAAAGAAGGCATATGAGGATTGTAACTAGGAAAAGTTTTCAGATTGATTGCAAGTAGCATAAACTAAATCCCAATCAACAATGGAGAACAATGAAAGAAAGAAGCATATAAATACTAAAACAACATCATCTCATATCCAAGTTCCCATCGAATGATCTCCATTGGCCTTATCCATCTTGCTGCAACTTGTATAATTGCCCTCGGATTTGAAATGCAAGTTTCACCTATGCCTAAGACAAGCAAGATATTGAAGTATTGAAGTATTATATGCTCAAGTAATCAAGTTCTCAAGCATGCTGAAAATAACTCTATGTGTGTATAAAATGACTTGAGGGAGAGCCTTTCAAAGAATGCCAAATTGACAATGGATGGCTAGGATTAAAATTTGGTGAAGCCTTAAGATCAAAGGCCAGGATTCAATGTGATGAGGAGCATTAGGGTTAGGACAACATTAGGTCAAAGTTAGGGCAAGCTTTGAAATGAAGGGTTGAGATTTAATTGGAGATAATCAAATCAATGGTGGAGAAAAAGAGGTAGTTGGGAAATAATAGAAATTATTTAATTTATGGAGGAAAGTTGACTTATGAATTAAATAATGGTCTAATTCATAAATGAGAATGAGACAAAAGACAATAAATAATTATTTTAATTATTTACATGTGGGATGAAAAGTGAGTTAAATGAATATTTTTATTTGATTGAAGGATAAATGGTAATGTTATCAAATAATTAAAAGTAATTATTTAATTGTAGGTGAAAATGAAAAATGATTAATTAAATAAATTAGGAATGTATTTAATTATTGGAGGGAATATGGATTAATTAGTGATGTATTGAAATAAATAAATGTAATTTACTTATTTAAATAGTCATAGAGGAATAATTAATACATTAATTATGTGAGGGAGAAGTGTGGTTGTCATAGAAAAATGTAGCTCAAGGGCCTAGGTCATTTTTATGTGTATACAATTTTCCCCTCTTTGACATAATCCAATTTATCGTGTTGTGTCAAAGAAAACAAGTCAAAAATATGCCCCAATGTGAAAGTGAGGAGAGGAAGGATAAAGAGGAGGTAGTGGTATGCCCCCTCGAGAGTACATGTGGGTTGAAAGAAAATGAGTGTTCTCTCAAAATGGATGAGAAGACGAGAGGATGAAGGAATAGAAGAAATGTTAGTGTGGAAGACATGGATGTTAGGACAAAAAAGGAATACTTCAATATTTTTCCAAGTAACAAAATAGGTGTTGCATAATAATCATTGGGCAATAAAATGTGACAAATGGACAACAAACACCGTGATATGACATAGACCAAGGTGTGCAAGGTCATCCACTTGCGAAAAATAGACAATCACTGACAAGGAATGTCCTAACTCATACTAAGGGCTAAGTTGCCCCAGTCTTTTTGTCAAGACACACCAAAGATAACAATCAAGGAAAAATAGGTCATGAGACATCAATACACCTCTAAATCCTTCATGGGACATCCTTGAGGTAGCTAGTAACATGAACAAGAGACAAAACAAGAGAAAGATAAGAAAAAATAGACCAGCAAAATCAACAACCACTAAATATGTTTTCCAATATTTGTTTGTCGAAGGTTGATTGCTTAACAATTTGACAGTTTGATGACTTGAATAGTTTGATAGTTTTGACAGTTTGATGATGCCTGTCATCAGGAAGGACATATCCTGAAAAGGCCAATGAATATGTGACAGAGCCTGTCGTAAGGAAAGGCATATCATGAAAAGGAAAATGACATTTTGACGGGGTCCGATTTTGAGGACACATCTTGCAGGGGACCATAAATTGACAAGGTCAACATTTTTTTGGAAATTTGACTAATTTTGACTTGATGACTGATTGGAATTTGTTTTCTATTGGTTCATGATTTGAATGTTGATTTTTAGATGATTGTCTTGTGTTTGAGTTTGACTCTGTCTGACTTATTTGACTGACGTGACGAACCCTAAGGGATTGACCTAGGTGGCCTCAGGGGCTCACCAACTGATGGCCTTTCCTACGTTGTACACTTAGAGACCTTGTAGTTCGATAGGGATGAGATTGACATATTGAATAAGAACCGACATGATTTGACTTGACCCAACGAACCCTAAGGAACTAGACCTAGGGGTCCTCGTGGGCACATCGATGATGGCCTTGGCTATGCAACAAATGCGTAGAGACCTCGTAGTTTGATTGACACCATGATCAAAGATGATCGATTTTATTGACTAATACAAGTGACTTGGCGAAGAAAAAATAACTCATTTACTGGACTCAAATGACCAACTAACATTAAAGACTTAAAAGACTGACTCAGGTGGTCTTAGGGGTACATCAAATGATGACCTTGCCTATGTAGCAAATGCATAGAGACCACGTAGTTTGACCATTCTAACTATGACTCAGATTTGACTGATTGACTTTGCTTTTATGATTTAGTGCAAGTTATTTGGATGTTTTTGGACTTTTTGAAATTTCTATATTTTTTTTGGATTTTTTTTAGGACATTTTTCAATATTTTATGGATTTTTTTAGGACATTTTTCTAATTTTTATGGATTTTTTTAGGAAATTTTGACAAGTTTTATGGATTTTTTTCAAGACATTTTACGATTTTTATGGATTTTTTTAAGACATTTTACGATTTTTATGAATTTTTTTAGGACATTTGACAATTTTTTTATGGATTATTTTTTAGGAAATTTTATGATTTTTTATGGATTTTTTTAGGAAATTTGACAGTTTTTATGGATTTTTTCAAGACATTTGACAGATTTTATTGAATTTTTTAGGACATTTTACAATATATGAGACCATGTGCGAGACCTACTACAGTAAGGTGATAAGGGTGTTTTCCACAGTTAGATCTAGGACTAGCCAAGATGAATGAGATTGAAAAGGACGTGCTTGGGATGAAAGGTGGAGGATATGCAAGACATGATGTCAATCGTTGTCAGCCATGGAAAGAAATAGCAGGAATTTATGACGAATGTCATGAGGGTGTTGAAAGACTGGGCATTTATTATAGACAAAGGTAGATGGAGTGTGGAAAATCAAATATTGTCTAAGCATGGTGCCTGTTTGCTAGGTTTTCACCATGGTGCTGATCCAAAGCACCACGAAAGTGGGTTTCACTATTGGATGAATTATTTCTCTTTATTATTTTTTTTGATATTTTCTTATTTTTTTGGTGTTACCAAGACACTTGTTTGCTAGGTTTTCACCAAGAGAACGATTTTTTTGATTTTTTCACATTTTTTGTATTTTGATGGTCTTGGCCAAGCTCTTTGAAGCTATGTATAGAACTTGCACATGTGAAAATTGTTGGTGGGTTCTGGTAATATTTCCCCTTCTGGAGTAGATAACTGATAAGCACTAGAACCAAAGGATGCAGTGATGACATATGGGCCTAGCTAATTAAGATCAAACTTTTCAATCTTCTCATGGTTAGCTTGATTCTTCAAATTTTGCATCAAGACTAAGTCACCAATGTCAAATATTCTGTCCATAACTCTTGTTATAACTTTGACAAAGGCGATACTGATATTCTTGTAAGTAAGTCAAGGAATTTTTTCTATGTTCTAATAATTCCAGCTCATGCAATCAAGACTGTCAGTATTCCTCATCATTAATTAATCCCTTCATGGAGACCCTTAACGAGGGGACTTCAACCTCAATGGGTAGGATAGCTTCAGATCCGAAAACCAAGGAAAATGGAGTGGCACTTGTAGGCATGTGGATACTGGTGCGGTAATCCCATAGAGCTTGGTTAAGTTAGAGATGCTAGTCATTGTCAATGTCATTGGCAGTCTTCTTAGGAATTTTGATTATTGTCTTGTTAGATGCCACAACTTGGCCATTACCTTGTCGATAATATGGCGTGGAGAAATGATGTTGAATATGGAATCACTCACAAAGCTCGTGAACATCCTAATTTTTAAAAGGATGGCAGTTGTCTATGATGATGGATTGGGGAACACCATATCATTAGATGATGTAGTTAAGGATGAACTTGGAATTTTTTTTATGAGTTATGTAGGTGAGAGGGATGGCCCCGATCCATTTTGTGAAATATGCAACTGTAGTAATAATGAATTTATGGCTGTTGGATGAGGTGGGGTGAATTTTACCCATGAGGTTGAGTCCCCATTATGCAAAGGGACAAGGAGAAGTGATTGGTCATAGCTCTTTTGTGGGCATATGAATAAGGTCATAGTGTACCTGACATTGATGACACTTTCTCATGAACTTAAGAGCATCATTCTCCATGGTTGGCTAGTAGTATCCAAGTCTCATGATTTTCTTGACTAAGGTTGGGCCACTCAAGTGAGATCTGCATATACCCTCGTGTACCTCACATAAGGTTGTTTGTTCTTCATTTGTGTCGATACATCGAAGGAGGGTATTGTCAAATTTGGGTCTATAGAAAGTGTCACTGATGATAGTATAGCAAGAGGCTTTGCGAATAAGGGAATTGCGTCAGTTATTGGAAAGGTTGGGTGGTAACATCTGGGAATGTAGGTAATTGTATATGTCCTAATACCAGGGGGAATTGGGACCAATTAGCTCATAGACCATTTCAGACTCAGGAATGTCATAGGTAGGAACCAACAACTATTCTTCTAAGAACTCAAATTGTGGCACATTATTGGGGATATCCAAGAGAGATCCAATTGTGGCCATAACGTCAGCTGCTTTGTTTTATGCTCGAGGAATCTTCTCAAAAGAATTCATATGAAAGTATGACATGAAACTATCCACCATGCATTTATAAGGAATCACCTTCTCATCCTTGGTGTCGTAATCATCATTGAATTCATTGACAATGAGCTGAGAATCGCCAAAAACTAGGAGTTCTTTGATTTTCCACTGAACTTCCATTCGAAGTCCTATCAACAATGCTTCATATTCGAAGAAATTATTAGTACATGGAAAGGTGATGTGAAATGATTTAGGAATAGAATCACCTTCTAGTGTGATAAATAATATTCCTTCCCTAGAACCATGACCTATATGGGATCCATCAAAATAAAGTTTCCAAGGTAATGTCAATCCTACATGAAATACAGATTCATCTGGAAAATCAACTACCAATGGGTGATCATCTTTTGTAGGTGCATCAGTGAGTTGATCTTCTATGACCTATCCTTTTATCACTTTACATTCTACATATTGTATGTCATACTCACTCAGTATCATGACCCATTTTTCCAAGTGTCCTATTAGTGTTGCCCAACTAAGAAGGTACTTCAAAGGATCTATCTTAGCCACTAATTTTGTTTTATGATTCAGCATATAATGTCTCAATTTCTGAGTGACAAAGACTACTACAAGACATGCACATTCAATGGGTGTATAGTTGAGCTCATACCCAACCAAAGTGTGACTGATGTAATATATTGCTCTTTCCTTTCCTTCATGGTCATTTTGTGCAAGTAATTCCCCCAGTGTAGAATTGGTGGAAGAAATGTACAATATCAAAGGTTTCCCATCACTAGGTGGGATGAGGACTAGTGGTGTTAGAAGATAGTCTTTGATTTGTTGAAAATCAACTTGAAACTTGTCTATCCACACAAAATGGATTCCCTTGCATAACAAGCACTAGAATGGTTGACATTTATTGGCCAATTGTGCAATGAAACATCTGATGGATTGCAATCTACCCTGTAATGTTCTAAGTTCACTGATTCCTTTTGGTGGAGGCATATCTAAGATTGATTTTACCTTAGCAGCATTGACTTCAATTCCCCGATGAGAAACCATGTATCCTAACAGTTTTCTTGAAGTTCTGCCGAAGACACACTTATTAGGATTGAGCCGAACCTTATACTCTTCTAGCCTTTTGAAGATATTATCTAGTACCTTTAGGTGATCACCTTGTGTTAGGGATTTTTCTAGGAGATCATCAACGTATTCCTCCATTAATGTGTGAATTAGATCATGAAATATTGTGGTCGTAGCCCACTAGTAAGTGACACCTACATTCTTTAGGCTGAAAGGCATGATGTTCTAGTAGTACGTACCCCGGGGATAAGTAAACGTCATTTTATTTTGATCTTCTGGGGTGATGTGAATCTGGTTATATCCTGAGAAACTATCCATAAGAAACAACATCTCACACCCTATTGTAAGATCCACTATGATGTCTATGTTTGGGAGTGGAAAATCATCCTTTGGGTAAGCTTTGTTCAAATCCTAGAAGTCTGTGTAGATGTAGATTTTCCCATTCAGTTTGGTGACAGGTAGGAGGTTTGATATCCAGTTGACATAATCTATCTATCTTATGAACCCAACATCTAGCAACGTTTTGAACTCAACTTTGACAAGCAAAGCAATCTGTGGGTGCATCATCCAGATTTTTTGTTTGACTAGTTTGGCATCTAGAAGTAAGGGAAAATGATATAAGACTAATGTTGGATCCAGTCCTGGCATGTCTACATATGACCAAGTGAAATTGATTTGATATTCTATGAAGAATTCTTAGAACACGGGCTTTTCCTTTTCTGTCAACGATGCTATAATGAGAATCATTTTTGGATTTTCTGGTGTGCCTGTATTGACTTCTACGGTATCTTCAATTAGCATGGCTAATTTCTCTTGAGTAACAGGGAGAGAGTTTAACCCTCCATCCTTAGGTTCCTCAAAGAGGTTTTCACCCTTGGATACGTCCTTTCTTAAAACTTTTGTGCCATTAGAAGGTTCCTTGTGGTTTTCACCTAAAGACATGTCCTTTTTTATTTTATTTTTATTACTTTTGTGACTAGAGGGTTGCACAGTCTCTTTGAAATAAGCTGCAAAATCGAGATCTATAGTAAACCCAACTTTATGGTCCTCTCTTGGTATTCCATCATGTAGTCCCATGAATTCGGCAATGGCTTCATCATTCTGAAAAGTGTCCATGTAGGCAAGCGTTGTTGATCCTATTCAATGAGTTGTGGGCATATGAGGGAGATACCATTGTTAGTGTTAGTGAAGGGTGGAGAGGATGCTGAGAGCACTCAAGTAGAGGCCAAAAGGGTAAAGATAGAAGTTTCATCAAGATCCCAAGAGGATTCCATCCAATCTCTTTCCTCAATGATCTCAGGTAAATCAGGCTCATGGGGGAGTTCAAGATTAGAAAAGAATAGGTTAAAAGAATCAGGTGGTGGTTTAGGTTTTTCATTCACGGGGTTAGAATGTTCTTACCCAGGCTTCTCCTTTCATTGGGATTTTAGGGTTGTCATTACAACGATCCTGTGGTGGACCTATCATAAACATTTGTTTGAATCTTTCCTCAAAAGAAGGATTTCCTGGTTCTAGAAAGATTTCTTCAAGATCATAGTAACTAAGGGATCTTTTAGAACCATATTCCCATTCATGAGAGTTAGTCTTGGTATAGGATTCATCAAATATCTTGAAATTTTTAGAAGCACTTACATCCTTACTAGAAGTCACGAGGGTACGTGGAGCATCAATTGTGATTGGCTTAAACCCTAACCCTCAGTTATTTGTTCTTGTAGGTGGCATTAAGGCCTCTCTCCTTCCATTTTTGTATATGCCCAGATCACTGATTCCATCATATCCTTTTTCCTTCATTATCTAAAAGCCTTTTCCATATTGTTGTAATGGTAATGGTGGTATATGTTTCGTGTCTTTGCAAATCCAAGCTGAAATATCATCAATATCTTCTTTGTTTACCTCTCACAATTTTGTGAAGGTGGTAGTGGGAGGAACTTTAAAGATAACCTTAGGTTATGATCTGAAGTACGATCTACCATAAACTTCCAGAGACTTTGGAAACTATGAGATAAAATAAGTGGTCTCCAGTTTATACTCTCCACATCCTATGTCCTTGATCTTGATATTTGAATAAGTGGTGGGAATGGTGGGAGAAAATGGTATGATGGAGGTCGAGGCAGTGGAAGTTGATGATATGGTAAGTGCAGATGGATTGACATATTGGGATGAAGTGGATGTTGAAGCTTCATGATTAATAGGAACTTGATGTTCTGGAATGCCCCTTAGGTTGGCACAATATTGAAAGTGGTCAGGATCACCAGTTATGGTAATCTCGGTGCCGTTATAGGGGAACTTCAAACATTGGTGATATGTGGAGGGTATAGCCTTCAATTTGTGAATCCAAGGTCGACCAAGGAGGATGTTGTAGGTCAATTCAAGATCCATAACTTGACATGTGGTATCTATGATTGTTGTCCCAACATGAATAGGGAGTGTGATAATGCCATTAGAATAGCACTCCTCATCATCATATGCTTTAATTATAATACTTTTAGTGGCATCTACACATGTATTTGAGAAGCCTAGTTCCTTGACTAACTTTAGGGAGCATATGTTCAATCCAGCTCTGCCATCTACTAAGACTCATCTGAACTTGTGTTTGTGAATGAAAAAATAAATGTGTAATGCATCATTATGGTATGGATTAGGTGTGGAGTAATCTTGGTCTGAGAAGGTGACTTGGTGGGGATTAGCCAAATATCTAACCATAGCTTCAAATCAATTGACATCAATGTTGGTGGGGACTGAAGTCTCTTTTAAGGCCTTGTCAAGGATAGCTTTATGTGTGGGAGAGATGCACAAAATTTCAAGTATGGAAATTTGAGCAGGAGTTTTACCCAATTGATCGACAAGGTTAAATTTTCCTTTAGGCTATGGTTTGCTTAGTAGAAGGGCTAGGTACCGTGATTTTGGCTTGGCAAGTGGTGACATTGCATTTAGGAGTCTTTTTGATAGTGATAGTATTGACATATTCATTGGAAACTTGAAAGTGATTAATTATAGGTCCAATCAAGTAGTCAAAGGCAACATGACTGTAGTTAGCCTAGTTATTAGTCTTTTGACTTGATGAGGAGGGGTTTCCCGAACCATGATTTTGCAATGGGTTTTTATGGATAGTATGGTTAGTATTGGAAGAGTATTGCTAACCATTAATTATGATGTCTCTATTCTAAATTAGATCTTGTATAATATTCCACAATTGTTTGCGAGATGATGTTTTGTTTCATTTTTCTCTGTGGTAATCACAAAAGGCGTTTCCATCCCACCATGATATGGATATGGATGCAAGTCAAAGGATGTATGAGGCTTCTTGTTTGATAGCTACATTTCTTATAATTTCTTTTGTAATGCAGCTAATTATGTAGTCAATACATCCACTATTGGATTATTGGTGGCATCACACATGTTGGTGATAGGTACATCCCATGCATTCCCATTTGTTGTGATGATATATTTTGAGTTGGAACATGTTGATATTGAGCTTGTGTATGAATATGGGAAGAGTATGTCAAGATATGTGATCTAGCAGTATTGAATTGCATTTGAGGAATACATTGTCCATGTGTGTTTTGATGACCAAGTGGGATGTGACTTGTTTGTGACATGTTCATGGGTTGTGACGTTTGATTTCTTTTTCTAATTTGAGAGATATGACCATATGAGAAGTTCATGTTTTTTCTTTGAGGGCCACTAGTGTTTGTGTTGATTTGATGGCGTTGATGGCTCTTGGCCTCCTACAATGGTTTAATAACTAAGCCCTTACAACCCTGATTTATAGATTGGACATCTAACCTGAATAGATATTTCAATCATCATGAAGGTGCAATTAACTTGTTAACCCAGGGATGTGAACTTGAAATGGGTCAGCACAGTATGTGCACTAGAAACCCAAAGTAGCCATTTTCATTCTACAACTAAAGAACTCACAATACTGAAATTAAATTGCTTAGAAGGGAATACCATAAATTCCAATCATCAATCAACAAATACATCATACTAAAATTCATAGCAAGAATGAAAATATGAGCAAAAAACATGGCACTACTCTGTCTACTTTGGTTGTAGGAACAATCACATAATGGAATTCTAGTGGCTGCAGGAACAATCGGTGCTAGAATTCTAACTAATTACTAAACAACAAGTAATACTAAACTAAGAGGACAGATTATTCACCAAGTGGGCCCCCTTGGGATAAGTATCCTCTAAAACTAATGAGAACTCAGATGCTCAAACTTGGAACTTTATTTTATTCACTTTAAATCATGAGTACAAAAGACTAATGTATCTGTATTACTAAAAACTTGAGAGTGCAAGTACAATATCTAATCGTGCAACTCCTAAAGAAGAAGCATCATATCTTTATTTATACTATCGACTAGACAAGGCAGTCAACTGCATGACTGGGAGGATGCCATTTAGGGAAAACAAAGAAAGTGGAGTGGCAACAATTACACGTGCATGGAATCTGGTGATACATGTAGGTCCAAACATAGATTTAGCATAGCAGTAATGCCCATGTCTTCTCAATCATTAAAGTCCACTACAAGGCGGTTACATTCGGTTGCATGAGGAATCTTCTTCCATTGACCTCCTTTGACCTTGAGTGATTCCTTTGCTAGATGTTATGTGTCTTCCTCAACTTAGCATCCACAAATTAAATCTACATGGTAATGTCAGTACGCACAATAATGACATATCTATAACCACCTTAAGGAACATTCATTAACCACATGCAAAATCAATATAGATAATCCACATAATAAGTCAATGTTATTAAAACTTGTAGAAATAGGATTAAGCCCAATGTCTATGGTTTGAGGGAAACATTATGAAAATATCAACATTTAATGTCAAATTCAATGACAATTGCTAGCAAATAAACTATAGATTCTACCCAAAATTGGACCAAAAACTAGGCTCATCACTCCTCCCAACCTAAAATTTTGTTGGTCCTCCAGTAGGGGAAGAGTTGTTCTTCTGCTTGGTCAAAGCCCTGAAATTTGCAACTGATAGTTGTCTAACATCAGTGGCTACTAAGTGTGAATCAGGGTCCCAATAGAATCCTCCCAATCTATCCAATCTACTCCATCTCTATTTTTTTGTAGAAATGTCATACTGGTAGAACCTAAAGTTTGGCACGAGCCACATGAGAATGGGTGGTTGGAAAGTTAGGGGAAACCAAAATCGCCCCTTCGTTCTCCCAATCTGAATATACCTGTCAATCCTTTTTAGTGTTGCAGCATAATTGTGGATGGAATGAGGTTCAACCTGCTTCAGCTCATTATTGGCCTATTCCATCATTGTGATAGGTATCTTCTCATAGTTTTCTCCTTTGTTGCTTCCTTTACCTCATACTCACTATAAACTACCTCAATCCAAGGCATAATCCTATTGCCATAACTAGGTCTGAGAAGCATTCTGGGCCATTCTCTGTAAATATCCTTTGGGTTACTTGATTCAACCCTAATGGGCAAAGGGATGCTAGACTCCAATTTCTTATAAGCCTCATGTTGTTGTCCCCAACTAATCTCAGTTTGTACCCAAGACATAAATGCCCTTAATTGGACATCCCGAACATACAACAATGGATTCTAATCATGGTCTTCAGTTAGAGCATAATTATGCAAATAAAACTCACACAAAAAATTCTTCATTTCAGGGGAGGCAATTCGATAAGCATTGAAAAATTCATTAGGAGTGTCAATAGAAGGATTCAAACCTGAGACAATCCTTGATAGCTTAAAAGAGAGATATTTCTCTTTGAGGTGCAGAGCATAGACCCTTGGAGGGGTCCTACATTCCAAAATCTGTGGTACCAAGGTTGCCATATCATCCACCCTCTTCTTCAGGGTGGCAATTTCTACATCCTTATCTTCAATATCCCAATTCCTCTTTTGTATCTCCTTTCTCAATTTCTATTTTTCCTTTTTCCATTCTTCCTCCCTCCTTTGTATTTCTTTCCATAAATTCAAAATTTCCATATAATGTAAAATCAAGAGGATTATGAATTCCTACCAATATTTTTGTTGATGATTGCTCCTCATATAGTACTATCTGCATGGACTCAGGCTGTCTAGTTGTCTCTAGCTGTAGGGGTACTATTTGCCATCAATAGGTAACCTTGTAACATCTGCAGTTCTTTCCTTAGTTGCCACAACCTCCAACCCTTTTACTGTAGCTTTTCCTTTAGAAAATGTCTAGGCGAATTCAAGTGAAATGCTTTCATCAAAGCCATCCAACTTTAGGAAGTAATCTAACCATCCACAGTTTCTAAATTCGGCCAAGCATTGTGCATTCTACAATAAAACATCATGAACTGAGGGCTCATTTCAGATTAGCCCTCCTCCCCTTATCTGCAATCAACTATCACTCTACAAAATTTATTTCCTGTAATTCTTGTCTGAAAGGCAAACACCTTCCTACAATACTTGATAAATTTAGAGTGCCAATATTGACTAAATTTCCCTTTCTTTTGTTTTACCTTTTTTCTTGCAACTCAGGATTATGACAAGGTCAATAATGGCAAGAAAAGGAGTGATAAAGGAGGTGGATGCAGTTAGTGTCACTTCACACATGTGAGTTGTCCTTTCACTCAAATTTCAAATCAACTCATTTTAAATTTTCTAATGTAACCTAGCATAAATTGATACATGGGAAATATATTTACATCTTTTTCTTCCCCCCCAACCTAAATTTGGACATGTGTCCGCACATGTGAGATGGGAGTGGCAATTTCATAGGGAATAATGACATGTTATGTGAACGTCTATACTAACGTACATTGTTTAAATGAATGTACTTAAAATATGATTAAAAGATAGCAATTAATGTGCACATACCTGAAAGTGTGGAGGATTTGTTGCAAAGATTATGGAGAAAGTACCATTCACCTTTTGAGGGAATAAATTGAGCAATTAATGAAAATGAAGTGGAATGAGGTGAGGTGGAATGAAGTGATGGAAGAGAGAGAAAGGTGGTGATGGATGGGTGAAGAAATGGATTTCCACAAAAGTGGAATTATTTATTATGACAAGTACATACCTTAATTAGCTAGAAGTAGGGACACTAGGTCCACTCCCTTTGGTTGCAGGAAGCTCGAGTGTTGAATGTTGGGTGAATTGTTGCAAGAACTCTTCTTTGGAAGTTGGATTGTGATATAATTTGAGGTGATGACCATTGACAAGTAACTTGAATATGATAGGGTCAATGGTAGTAAGTTGAATAGCTCCATTAGGAAAGACCTCAACAACTTCATATGGTCCTAGCCACCTTGTCTACAATTTTCCTGCATTGTCCTGATATCTTGAGTCATAGAGCAGGGCCCAATCTCCTAGTTGAAATTTATTTTCCTTGATAAATTTGTCATGCCACTTGATTCTATGATTCTACACTACCTCTGTATGATGCAAGGTTGCTCTCCTTATCTCATCCAAAGCATTTAGTTGTATGATTCTTTCTCTCAGTGCATCAAAAATATCCATCCCAAAATCTACTGCAGTTTGAAGAGTATTATATTCAAATTCAATGGGAATCATGGTTGTCTTTCCATACAATAACTCAAATGGAGTGAAGCCTGTAGTTATTTTCCAGGTTGTCCTATAGGCCCAAATAGCTTATGGTAATCTATTTTCCCAATCCTTTCTATGAATAGCTACCATTTTGGTTAGAATGGCTTCAATTTCTTTGTTGGTCACCTCAACTTGGTCATTAGCCTGGGGGTGATAAGGAGAAGACTTCCTGTGCCTTATGTTGTACTCATTAACTAGTTTTGTAACAAGGGTTGATGTGAATTGAGCCCATTGATCAATCACTATTTCTCTTGGAACTCCATATCTTGTGAAAATATCCTCATAAAGAAATTTTGCAACCTTGTTATCTCTTGCATGCTTCATGGCATTAACTTCTACCCACTTTGTCACATAATAAGTGCATACCAATATATAAGACTTACCATTTGATGGAGGGTCAATGGGTTCCAAAAAATCCAATCCCCACTGGTCAAAGGGAGTGATTAATACCAAAGGGAAAAGTGACATCTCATAAGATTTGGTTGGTCTGCCCATTCTTTGACATCTATCACATTTTCTAGTATATCTTCTTGCATCCTTGTGGAGAGTTGGCTAGTAATATCCTATGTTCAAAATCTTCATTGCTGTCCTCTTGGCCGAAAAATTTCCTCCACATGGTTTGTTGTGGCATGCATGCAAAATTTCATATGTCTCATTTTCTCTCACACATCTTCTCATGACATGGTCTAGTCTAGTATAAAAAAAGCATCCAACAATCCACAAGAAAGGAAAAGATTTTTCAATGAGTTCCCTTTTCTCTTTTGGAGAGAAGTGAGAAGGAATTCTACCTATGACCAAATAATTGGATATGTCATCATAGCAGGGTGTTTGTATACTGAGGGAGAATAGATGCTCATAAGGAAAAGAGTCATCTATGGGTTGATTGTCTTCTGATGTAGTCGGCCTTGAAAGAAAATCTGCAACAACATTGTCCTTCACTGGCTTATCCACAATGGTTATATCAAACTCCTACATCAAAAATTACCATATTTCCAACCTACATGTGATCAAAGCTTTATTCATGAGATATATAATGGTTGCATGATCAGTCTGCACAAATATTTGGTAACCTATTATGTAATGTTTGAATTTGTTCAATGCATAAATTACTGCTAACATTTCTTTCTCTGTCACTATATAATTGAATTTAGCTCCTTGTAATTTTTTTCTAACAAAGTAAATGGAATTTTCAATGGCTCCTTCTTTCTATCCTAAGACTGCTCCTATGGCATAATTTGATGCATCAGTATGGATGTGGAAAGTAATCTCCTAATTAGGCCCTTTGAGTATAGGATCATGAGTCAAAGTTGCCTTCAAGTCAGAAAATGTCTTGCAACAAGCTTCAATCCACTGGAATTCGACATCTTTAGTGAGAAGAGTATACAATGGTGCTTCTACCTTTCTAAACTCCTTGTTGAAATTCCTATAATATCCTGCATGACCCAAGAAACTCCTAACATCCTTATGTTTTGCAGGTGTGGGAGAATTTGTGATTACTTCAATCTTTGCAGGATCTACTTGAATTCCCTTATGGGAGATGTAGTGGCCAAGAAATACACCTTCCTACATCATCATGAAGCACTTTTCACTATTTAAGGATAAGTTTTGGTCTTCACATCTCTGTATGACTCTCCTGAGATTTTCCAAGGCTTGATTAAAATCAACACCATAAGTGGTAAAGTCATCCATATAAATTTCCATGCAATCATGAGAAATGTCTGAGAATATACTAATGACTCCCTTCTAAAAGGTTGCAGGTGCATTGCATAAGCCAAATGCGAGTACAAAATAGGAATAGGTCCCCCATGGATAGGTAAATGTGGTCTTCTCCTAGTCCTCTGGTGCAATTTGGATCTAGTTGTAGCCATTGAATCCATATAGAAAATAAAAGTAGCTCTTTCCTGCAAGTGTGTCCAAAACTTGATCAGTGAAGGGTAAGGGAAAGTGTTCCTTCTTGGTAGCAGCATTAAGTTTCATGTAATCAACACAAACTCACTATTTTACTCCTTTCTTAGGAACAATCACTAATGGAGACACCCACTGACTATCTGAAATGGGGTAGATAAATCCTGCATCCAGTAATTTCTGCAGTTCCCCTTTTACAATTTCTCTTAGTGCAGGGTTAATTATTTTATGTGGCTCTCTTATTGGGGTGCTATCATCTCTAATGTAAATTTTTCATGTACAAATTTTAGGGTCCAATCCCTTCATATCATGATAATCCCACACAAATGCATGCAGATGGGTCCTTAATAAGTTTGCCAATAACAATTGTTGTTCTTCACTTAATTTACTATTAACATTCATATATTTTCCTTCTGACACCTGTACTTGTGTAGTTAACTCTATCATGACTACTTCATTAACACATGGTACCTTTAGTTCATATGAAAACAATGTATGGGACATACCTGTTGCTATAGGAAGCCTATTTGCAGGAAGAGTGGTTGCAGGAAGAATGTCTACAGGAACAGTGGTTGTGGGAAGAGTAGATAGAAGTGTCTTGAATGGAGTAGTAGAATGAGAAGATGATGCTTCCTCCATTTCACAATGGTTCTAAATGATGTTAGCCAATACTTCATCCTCATCTTGGAGCTACATGAAATATTTTTTTCCTAGCATCATAAGTTGCACCACATAATTAACTTCCTCGACCCCTTCACCAACATGTGGCCATATAGGATTGTCTTCATCATGAGATTGCTAAGTAGGAGGATAAAGAACAAAAAATTTAGTGCTCCTCCCATTTGAAATGGTCATGTCACCTAACTAACATCCAATGTATGCATCTGCAATTGCTAACCAAGGTCTTCCAAGAATAATGGGATAGCTTCCTAGTGTAGCTTTAGGAGAAAGAATCATAAAGTATGATGGGTACTCCCAGGAGTCTAAAACTACCACAAGATCCTCCACTACACCATTCGGCTTAACAATAGAGCTATCAACAAGTTGTAGGATAGTAGGAGTAGATCTCATGCTTGCAATGTTTAGTTGTTGTAGGATGTCCTTGGTCATTACATTTATTGTTGCCCCTAAATCAATCAAAGCATTCTTAATTTGGATCCCGTTTATAACAACTGCTACCACAGGAGTACCTGGGTCATTATACTTGGGGATAGTTAATTTTTCTAGCATGATGTTGGCTAGCTGTCCCACCGCATGAACTATAGTTGGGTCTTTCTTTTTCCTACCTGGCTTCTTGAGGCATGCATCCTTGATTGCCTTGCCATAAATTGGGACATCCTTTATGGCCTAAAATAGAGGTATCTAGACACATATGTGCTTCAACTGATCCAAGATGTCAAAATTTGTATCCTCCTTTTCTTCCTTCTTCTTGGAAACTTCCAATCTTTGACGAAATGGTGGTTCTTGTTCAGTCTGCTTGACTTGGACTAGTTCAAGATTTTTAGGTACACTTGGCTAAATGGGATCATTTAGAGGTTTCTCCTCCTCTTCCACATGAAGCTTAGTAATAATGGGCTTGGAAGGGGCTGGTAGAGTATTTCTTGAATGCAAGTGGATGTCACTTACACTCACAACATATACAGGGAATTGATTTGAATCAACAAAGTATGCAAGTTGTTGCTGTGGTTTGTTATTTGGATTAGGTGTGGGCTGAGATGGTAGCTGAGTAGGTTTAGGTGCATTTGAGCTTGGATTAGTAGGTGGAGGCATTATAACAAGCTATTGGGGTTGAGAAGGTGGCTACATGTAACTAGTTATCTAGGTAGGCCATTGATGTCCTCCCCTCCGTTGATTTGTTTGTTGCCAATTTCTTGGAGGTGGCTGCTAATGCCCTTGAAATTGCTGCCAATTCCCCTGAGGTTGCTGCCACTTGGGTGGAGAGTTTTGATGATTGGTACAAGCATTTGGAGGGTTACTCCAAGGCTATGGTGGATATCCTCCATAGCTAGATGGATATGGAGGCTGCGATTGGTTACCAGATGAATAGGAATTAAAATATGGCCCAACATAAGATAGTGGATTTGGTGGCATACCTTTTCTTCCAACCCAAGACTTCCTTTGTACAACATAGTAGACTTGGTCTTCTTCAATCTGGATTGGTTTTAACTTAGGCAGAATTTTCTTTCTTTCAAGATTAGGTACCATCTTGCATCTGCAATCCCTCTTCTTTTTTCTACAATGGGGGCAATACTCTGTCAACATTGCCTCTGCCTCCTCTTGCTTCTTCTTAGCCTGAAGTGTATCTAGCTAAGTAGCTAGATTATTTATAATGTCTTGCTTGAAGTCTTCTAGCAAATGAGTAATTTCAATTCTTGAAACTCCACTAGTAGTTGACTTACCCATGGAATATTGGTAAGCTCTCCCTTTCTTTGAAGCTTCCCTAGAGTAGTTTTGGCATATTTTCTTGATATATTTCCAAGGAACTTGGGAGATATCCCCTCCTCCCATGAGGTCTAAGGCATCAGTGCAGCTATCATTGATTCCTCTTAGGAAAAGCAACTTTTGTGATTCTTCATTGAGTGTATGGTGTGGATATTTTTGTAGGAAAAATAGAAACCTTGTAATATAATCTTCCAGGCTATCATCTTCATTTAGCTACATCCTAAAAATGTCACCTCCTCTCATGTCATTGCCCCTACAATATTCCTTGTATTTCGCAAGGAATTTTGTCTTCATATCTTCCCAAGTTTCCAAAGTATCTCTGCCTAGGCTCATGAACCATCTTAATGCAACCTCTTTCAGAGTGGTAGGAAATAGCTTAAGCCTATGGATATCAGTAGTATAATCATAACTCTTGCAGAGTATGCCAAACTCAAACAAAAAGGTATTAGGATCTGTTGTGACAAGTCCATAAAACTTGGGGAGTGTTGAAGCAGGGATGTTCTTGATGTTGTCAACTTCATTTTGATGGGAAATGGGCAAAGGAAAAGCTAGTTGGTTAGGTATATTCCTATTTGCATCACCCATGTCTGCTTGATGTATTTCCAAAGAAAAGGGGTTCTCAAGCTGATTTTGGTCTTCAAAGGAGACTTCAGAGCTAGTTAGATTAGGAAATGCATCAACAAAGGGGTGTGGATCTTCTTCTTCTTCTTATTCTCTTGGTAGGTTCTGATATTCAACTAGCTAGAATGGATTAGGATTGTTAGGAAAGAATCTCCCATAAGCATCCCTTCTCCTTCCTCTATGCATGTAGTATCACTCACTATTAGCCAGTTCACACAAAGAATTGGTAAAGAATAAGGGGAGTCATTACTTCCTAAATGAGGATATACTAAGAACAACTTCCAGAAACACTATAGCAAGAAAAAATACTAATGAATCAAAAAGACTCCCTATTTTGACACCATCCCCGATAATGATGCCAAAAATGTTGGCCTCCTACAATGATTTAATAACTAAGCCCTTACAACCATGATTTAGAGATTGGATATCTAATCTGAATAGCTATTTCAATCATCATGAAGGTGCATTTAACTTGTTAACCCAGGGATGTGAAATTGAAATGGGTTAGCATAGTATGTGCACTTGGAACCCAAAGTAGCCATTTTCATTCTACAGCTAAAGAACTCACAATATTGAAAGTAAATTTCTTAGAAGGGAATACCATAAATTCCAATCATCAATCAACAACTACATCAAACTAAAATGTATAGCAGCAATGAAAATCTGAGCAACAAACATGGCACTACTCTATCTGCTTTGGCTACAGGAATAGTCATAGAATGGAATTCTAGTGGCTGGAAGAACAGTCGGTGCCAGACTTCTAACTAATTACTAAACAACAAGTAATACTAAACTAATACTAAAATAAGAGGATGGATTACTCACCAAGTGGCCCCCCTTGGATAAGTATCCTCTAAAAGTAATGAAAACACAGATGCTTGAAATCCAAACTTTATTTTATTCACTGTAAATCATGAGTACAAAAGAGTAATGTATATGTATTATTGAAAACTTGAGAGTGCAAGTACAATATCTAATCGTGCAACTCCTAAATAAGGATCATCAAATCTTTATTTATACTATCGACTAGACAAGGCAGTCAATTCCATGATTGCGAGGATGCCATTTAGGGAAAAAAAAGAAAGTGGAGTGGTGGCGGTTACACGTGCATGGAATCTGGTCAGACATGCAGGTCAAAATGTAGATTTAGTAGAGTAGTAATGCCCACGTTTGCTCAATCATTAAATTCCACTACAAGGCGGTTACATTCGATTGCATGAGGAATCTTTTTCCATCAACCTCCTTTGACCTTGAGCTATTCCTTTGTTGGATGTTATGGTGCATGCCTAGCTAGCAGTGTCTTCCTCAACTTAGCATCCTCAAATTAAATTTGCATGGCAATGACAGTACGCACAATAACTGCATATCTATAACCACCTTAAGGAACATTCATTAACCACATGCAAAATCAATAAAGATAATCCACATAATATGCCAATGTCATTAAAACTTATAAAAATAGGATTAAGCCCAATGTCTATGGTTTGAGGGAAACATTACTAAAATATCAACATTTAACATCAAAGTCGATGACAATTTCCAAAAAATAAACTATAGATTCTACCCAAAATTGGACCAAAAACTAGGCTCATCAATGGCCACTAATGTGTGTGGTGATTTGAGGACCTTGTGATGTGTTATTGATGTTGGGTTGAGGTCCTTCAATGGAAATTATTCTTGTTTTACTTCTTGTAAAATGATTGAATAGAGATGTCCCCAAGGCATTGGATGATGATCCAAATGTGGAAAATGTTTATCCAATAGTTTGTGACACAGTTTGAGAAAATTGTGGCATTGATTGTGATGTGGTTTGTGATGAAGTAGGTGCCCCAAAAGAAAATGTTGCATTGATCGTGTTTGTTGCACTTTGAGTTGTGGTGTTGAGGGAGCTTGACTAGTTTATGTGTCATGACTAGGTGATGCTTCTCTCAAGGTGTTGAGATCAAATCCATGTGGTAATCTAACCCTTTCATGCAAGATTATGGCTAAATAGCAATGTGGATCTAGCATGATTAATTTGTCTACAAAATAAGGTATGTCTGGATTTTGGGCAGTAGCCTCTACATCTTCTACAAACACATTTCCTTTGGGATCTCTTTGAATGAATTTCTCAAAAGGATTATTGTGTGATATATATCCAATTTTTGTGTCATTGAAGGGGTTGTTGGAGGTAGATCCCATGTTGGTATTGTTGTGAGTTTTTTGTGAGGTAGCATTTTGGTTCATGTCACTAGTATGGTTATAAAGGTCATCTTCATGTCTAAAGGGGTCCATGCCTCTTCTCCTTTTTTGTAATCTAGTCGCAAAAATGTAAGGTTTGATCAAACAAGGTAAAATGAAAATGATATGGGACTAGGTCTAATGATGGAAATGATATGACTCTAAGTCTATGTTTTTGGAATTTTTGGATATAAAGTGGCAATGTTAATGTAACTATGTTTTTGGTCTTTTTGGAATAAGAAATGAGGAGTCAATAATGCCCAAGGAGGATGCTAGATGTCCAATGTGAAGTGACAATAATGTTTATGAGGGATGAAAAGTGTAAAAGGGGGATGAATAATGGAAGGATATGTTAAAGGAAGTGTGCTAAATGCAAGGTGTAAACAAGCTCTAAAGGTGATCAACTTTGGGAGACTAGGGAAAAGGTTACTAACCATCCAAAGTTTAGCCAATGCTCCAATTTTAATTGTCAAAGGACCCTGTGTGAGATCAAGTGAAAGGACAGAGAAACCAATTGTGTTCCCAAACAAGACTTATGAGTTGGAAAAGACTCACCCAAAATCACAAAGACTATAAGTGTAACAAGTGACTTGGTCAATGACAATTTTGTATTCTTGAAGCAATGGTTTACACAAAGTATGAAAAGTTAGCCTATTATTAAATTTTCAAAGAAAGTGACCGAAGAGTTTGGCTAAGCTGAAAGTGATTAGGAATCCTAAAATGTAACTAAAGTTTGTAATGGTATGCCTATTGCTAGGACTATATGACAAACCTAAAGGTGTAATGGTGGGCTATTTGAGCAAATATTTCTGGTTTTTGTATAGAGATCACTATTAAAAAGTAATCAAAGACAACTATTGAAGGTTTGACCTCAAATTGTGATAGTGATAGTTTTTTTTCTTAGCTGTGGGTAGTTGCAATTTAGGACAATCAATTGCGTTGTAGATTTAATAGTTGCATTGTTTATTAGCAGTTGTGTTTCAGATTGAGCAGATGTGTTACAAGACATCTAGTTGAATTTCACTATGAACAGAGTTCAGTTTTTCTATAATTTTGACTAGGTTTGTAAATTTTTTTCCAGTCTGATTGTGGTTTTCTAGATTTTAGAGGTGTTTGTTTGTCTATTAATTCAACAAACACTTTGGCAAACAGTTTGTCTTGTATTGGGTTGTTCGATAAAAACACTTTAAAAAACATGCAAAATCCTACTTGGAAAGAGATTGTATACTTGGAATACCTCACCAAAATACCCTAGATTAGTTTTGAACACCTTTCCTTCTCGAGAGAAGATAGCTTAGAAGTTTGGTGGAATAGGCTCCCCCTTATAGTGCACTCACTTCTCGGGCTCACCAACTTTGAATTCCCTAAAGAGGAATTTGCTATCTCTACTCAAGGGAGTGAGTAGTGAGTATCTTCGGGCATGATACTATACCCAACACTATACCAAGCAATGACCGAAAGGTGAGGATTCTAAAAATAAGAGAGTTCTAGTGAATACTCAGGGACATGGCACCTCGGGAGTGTCCAACAAGTCACTTAAGGATTTAATCACTCTACTAGGGGATCTTATACCTTAAAAAGAAAAGGTAGGTTCCCTATTTTGAATGACATTGCATGACTAAGGCCTACATTCTATGAAGACTTGACAACTTAGTCTTATCCTTTTATATACTGGCCTGAGTGAAATATCGGTTGGAGTCATTCCCTCTTTCGAGGCAGGCCCCTATTAAGGTAAACAAAAGCGAATTGAAAACTTTTTTTTTCGCCATCTAAGATCGTACTAAGGCACGAGGAGAGTGCATCACAAATATTTCAATTCACACTTGCAAGATTGTTCATTTTAATTCCAAAATCCAAATGTGTGGGTGGTAATACAAAATTTCTAAAAGTGTTTATATTTCTCAAGATCACCAAATGGTGCGAGAGAAGCACATATGCACCTAGAAACAAAATGCAAATCACAAAACAATGCAAGCACTAGTAATTTTTAAACCCGCTTATGATGTCAACTCAAGAACTCAAGTTCTTTTTAGGCCCACTAATCATTCTATGTGGAAAAGGAACTCAAGATAAAGCAAAGTAAAGCTAGAGCCCTGCAAAGCACGATTAGTAGTTTTGACCTCCAAACATTGACAAGCGACAGTTGAGGTTTTAATTTTCAAATTTGATCATTTGAACCTGGAAAAAAGATCAAAGATCAAAATTAAACTAGAAAAAGAAAATGATATTAATCTAATTAACTACAATTAAAATTTAATCTAAACCTAACTAAGTTAATCCAAAAATGAATCTAAATGAATCTAAATATTAAACTATCAAAATTAATTTAGATTAAAGTTTATTATTAAAATTAATCTAAGATATCCATAATTGAAATCTAAATGAAAGTGGAAAATATAAAATTTAAATCAAATTTAATGTTAATCTAAAGTGATCTAATAAGAATCAAAACTAAAAATTAAGAAAAAAAATCTAATCTAAAAATCTAGAATTTAATCTAATCTAAGGAAATCTAAAAAAAAATCCAAAAATCTAAAAAAATCTAAAATTAATCTAATCTAAATTACTTAATTTAAAAATCTAAAAAAAATCTAAAATCCTAAAATTGAGTTAATCTACATTAATTAATCGAAAAATCTAAAACAAATCTAAAATTAATCTAATCTAAATTACTTAATCTAAAAATCGTAAAATAATCTAAAATCGTAAAATTGAGCTAATCTACATTAATTAATTGAATTTTTTTAAAAAAAATTAAAATTCTAAAAGAATCTAAAATTAATCTAATCTAAATTACTTAATCTAAAAAATCTAAAATTGACCTAATCTACATTAATTAATCGAAAAATCTAAAAAAAAATTAAAATTAATCTAAATTGACAAATATTAAAAAGTAAAATATAATCTAAATTAACAAAATTAAAACTAATCTAAGTTACCAAATTAACCAAAATATACCAAATAAAATTTAAGTTAAATCTAACTATGAAGAGAAAAGCTAAATTAATCTAACAAAACATTAAACTAGATTAACATCTAAATTAAAAAAAAAAAAACCTCTAATTAAAATCTAAATAAAACAAAACCAAATTAAATTTTGTGGAAATCATTGCTTCCATGACCGACCATGTTGGGACTGCAATGGGAGAATCATGTGGGTGTGAAGGCTGAAGCAGAAGGCTGTTGGAGGAGATTTGCTAAAAACTTACTATCAGAAATAAAAGACAAGCTAAGGATACAACAAAAAGTTGAAAAGGAATTCTATTAATGCACAAAATGATGGAGCCTCTAAAGAAATTATTGCCATTAAAGTTGGAATTAGTCGCAACATCCAGTGCTGAAAGGATTCTGACTATATATGCCTCTTGTATCACCACTGCAGGAGGCCCCAACAAGAAAATGTGCAGTCAGAAGCATTGAGTATCAATTCCACATTGTGCAAAATTTATTTAACTCTTCAAAAGCATGTTACTGCCATCAACATGTAAGCTATTTAGAAATGAAAGGAAATGAATATTTTTCCATAAACATACAACCAAAGAAAAAATAAGAGTAGGCAATAAAGAGCTATTAAGCTAAATCCTACAGCTGCAACCAAATCCAATAGATTTAGGTTAATTTAAAATTTGAATGATTGCACCACTTCTAGCACAGTTGGCAGGCTGATTTTTGGTGTAACAACACTATACTTTTATTCTTATTTAGCATCTCACCATACTCTTGATGATGCTAATGCTAGAATAAATGAATTATGGCCCACATTTTCCACAAGACAACTGACACAATTGTCTGGAGCCGATTTCAGTCATCCATGCAAGCTTCATCAACTATCCACAATAAATATACTAGCTAACTATAATCTATAGTATTTATGTGCATTTAAAGAGTTGTCGGGACTAAAATCATCAACAAATGATGGTTTTGAAAGATTGATCAAATTTAACTAATAGCTAAATGAATAATATTCACTTACAACAACCATCTCGCCTTCTAAATTTCATAGACTTTTTCAGAGATAAATTCAGAGACAAAGGTGAATATAGGATATTAAAGGATATTACGCAATGATTTCCTGAATGTAACTAAGAAACATTATGAAAATAAAATAGAACTATGAATAGCTGCACTCAAAAGAAAGTTAGGTTAACCAAATGTAACTAGGAAAGGTTTTTAGATTGATTGCAAGTAGCATAAACTAAATCCCAATCAACAATGGAGAACAATGAAAGCAAGAAGCATAAAAATACTGAAACAACATCACCTTGTCTTCAAGCTCCCAATGAATGACCTCCATTGGCCTTCTCCATCTTGTTGCAACTTGTATAATTTCCCTTTGATTTGAAATGCAAGCTTCACCTATGCCTAAGACAAGCAAGATATTCAAGTATTGAAGTATTATATGCTTAAGTACTCAAGTTCTCAAGCATGTTGAAAATAACTCTGTGTGTGTATAAAATGACTTGAGAGAGATCCTTTTAAAGTGCCAAATTGAGAATAGATTTCCATGATTAAAAGTTGGTGAAGCCCTAAGATCAAAGACTAGGATTCAATGTGATGAGGAGCATTAGGGTTAGGGCAATATTAGGTCAAAGTTAGGGAAAGCTTTGAAATGATGGGTTGAGATTTAATTGGAGATAATTAAATCAATGGTGGAGAAAATGAGGTAGTTGGGAAATAATAGAAATTATTTAATTTATGGAGGAAAGTTGACTTATGAATTAAATAATGGTCTAATTCATAAATGGGAATGAGACAAAAGACAATAAATAATTATTTTAATTATTTATTTGTGGGATGAAAAGTGGGTTAAATGGATATTTTATTTCATTGAAGGATAAATGGAAATGTTATTAAATAATTAATAGTAATTATTTAATTGTAGGTGAAAATGAAAAATGAGTAATTAAATAAATTAAGAATTTATTTAATTATTGGAGGGAATAAGGATTAATTAGTGACGTATTCAAATAAATAAATGTAATTTACTTATTTAAATAGTCATAGAGGAATAATTAATACATTAATTATGTGAGGGAGAAATGTGGTTGTCATAGAAAAATGTAGCTTAAGGGCCTAGGTCATTTTTATGTGTTTACATTTTACCCCTCTTTGACATAATGTAGTTTATCGTGTTGTGTCAAAGAAAACAGTTCAAAAATATGCCCCAGTGTTTAAGTGAGGAGAGGAAGGATGACGAGGAGGTAGTGGTATGCCCCCCCAAGAGGACAGATGGGTTGAAAAATCATGAGTGTTCTCTCAAAATGGATGAGAAGATGAGAGGATGAAGGAATAGAAGAAATGTTAGTGTGGAAGACATGGATGTTAGGATGAAAAGGGAATAATTCAATATTTTTCTAAGTAAAAAAATAGGCATTGCATAATCATCATTGGGCAGTAAAATGTGACAAATGGACAACAAACACCATGATATGACATAGACCAAGGTGTGCAAGGTCATCCACTTGTGAAAAATAGACAGTCACTGACAAGGAATGTATTAACTCATACTAAGGGCTAAGTTGCCCCAGTCTTTTTGTCAAGACACACCAAAGACAACAATCAAGGAAAAACAAGTCACGAGACATCAATGCACCTCTAAATCCTTCATGGGACATCCTTGACGTAGCTAGTAACATGACCAAGAGACAAAAAAAGAGAAAGATAAGACAAAATAGATGACCAAAATCAAAAACCACTAAATATGTTTTCCAATATTTGTTTGTCAAAGGTTGATTGATTGACAGTTTGACAGTTTGATGACTTGAATAGTCTAATAGTTTTGACTATTTGATGATGCCTGTTGTCAGGAAGGACATATCCTAAAAAAAGGCCAATGAATATGTGACAGAGCCTATTGTAAGGAAAGACATATCCTGAAAAAGGAAAATGACATTTTGACAGGGTCCAATTCTGAGAAGGATGCATCTTGGAGGGGACCATAAAGTGACTAGGTTGACATTGTTTTGGAAATTTGACTGATTTTGATTTGATGACTGATTGGACTTTGTTTTCTATTGGTTCATGATTTGAATGTTGATTTTTTGATGATTGTCTTGTGTCTGAGTTTGACTATGTTTGACTTATTTGAGACGCGATGAACCATAAGGGACTGACCTAGGTGGCCTCGGGGGCTCATTGACTGATTGCCTTGCCTACGTCATACACTTAGAGACCTTGTAGTTCAAATGGGATGAGACTAATATATTGAAGAAAAATTGGCATGTTTTGAGTTGACTCGACGAACCCTTAGGGACTCAACCTAGGGGGCCTCGGGGGCACATCAATGATGGCTTTGGCTATGCAGTAAATACGTAGAGACCTCGTAGTTCGACTAACGCCATGATAAAAGAAGAAATTTTTTATTGACTGATACAACTAAATTGGCGAAGAAAAAATAACTCATTTATTGGACTCAAATGACCAACTGACATTAAAGACTTAAAAGACTGACTTAAGTGGTCTTGAGGGTACATCAAATGATGACCTTGGCTACATAGAAAATGCATAGAGACCGCATAGTTCGACCATTCTAACTATGACTCGACTTTGACTTATTGTGACTCTGTTTTTGTGATTTAGTGAAAGTTATTTGGATGTTTTTTTGTTTTTTGAATTTTATTTTATTTGTTTGGATTTTTTTTTAAGGACATTTTCCAATTTTTATGGATTTTTTTTAGGACATTTGACGATTTTTTATGAATTTTTTCAGGACATTTTGACAATTTTTATGGATTTTTGTCAAGAAATTTTACAATTTTTATTGATTTTTTTAGGACATTTGACAATTTTTATGGATTTTTTTAGGACATTTTATGATATATGGGACCATGTGTGAGACCCACTACAGTCAGGTGATAAGGGTGTTTCCCCCAGTCAGATCGAGGACTAGCCAAGATGAATGAGATGGAAAAGGACATGCTCGGGATGAAAGGTGGAGGATATGTGGGACATGATGTCAACTATTGTCATCCATGGAAAGAAATAGTAGTACTTTATGACGAATGTCGCAAGGGTGTCGAAAGACTAGGCATTTATTATGGACAAAGGTAGATGGAGTGATAGTAGATGGCAAAGCAAAGATTGTCTACGAATGGTGACTATTTGCTAGGTTTTCACCATGGTACTGATCCAAAGCACCACATAAGTGGTTTTCACTATTGGACGAATTATTTTTCTTTATTATTTTTTTATATTTTCTTATTTTTTTGGTGTTACCATGACACCTATTTGCCAAGTTTTCACCAAGGGAAAGACTTTTTTAATTTTTTCACTTTTTTTGTATTTTTATGGTCTTGGCCAAGCTCTCTAAAGCTATGTATAGAACTTACACATGTGCAAACTATTGGTGGGTTCTAGTAATTGTTTCTATTTTGGAGTAGATAACTGATAAGGACCAGAACCAAAGGATACAGTGATGCCATATGGGCCTAGCCAATTAGGCTCAAACTTGTCAGGCTTCTCACAATCAACTTGTTTCTTTAGATTATGCATCAAGACTAAGTCACTGATGTCAAATCTTCTAACCATAACTCTTTTGTTATAACTTTAGGAAAGGCAATTATGATATTCCTACAAGTGAGTCAAGGAATTTTTTCTATGTTCTTCTAATAATTCCAGCTCATGCAATTGAGACTATCAATATTCCTCATCATTGATTAATCCCTTCATGGAGACCCTTAAGGAGGGGACTTCAACCTCAATGGGTAGGATAGCTTCATATTTGAAAACCAAGGAAAATGGAGTGGTACCCATAGGCATGTGGATATTGGTGTGGTAATCCCATAGGGCTGGGTTAAGCTGTAGATGCAAGTCACGGCCAATGTCATTGATAGTCTTCTTAGGAATTTTGATTATTGTCTTATTGGATGCCTCAGCTTGGCTATAACCTTGTGGATAATATGGTGTGGAGAAATGATGTCACTCACAAAGCTCACGAACATCATGATTTTTAAAAGGATGACCATTGTCTATAATGATGGATTGGGGAACACCATACTAGCATATGATGTAGTTACAGATGAATTTAGAATTTTTTTTACCAGTTATGTAGGTGAGAAGGATGGCCTCGATCCATTTTGTGAAATAATAAATTGCAGTAATAATGAATTTATGCTCGTTGGTTCAGGTGGGGAGAATTTTACCCACGAGGTTGAGTCCCCATTGTAAAAAGGGCCAAGGAGAAGTGATTGGTCGTAGCTCTTGTGCGGGAGCATGAATAAGGTCACTATGTACCTGAAATTGATGACACTTTCTCATGAATTGAAGAGCATCATTCTCCATGGTTGGCCAATAGTATCCAAGTCTCATGATTTTCTTGACTAAGGTTGGGCCACTCGAATGAGATTCGCATATACCCTCATGTACCTCACGTAATGTTTTTTTTTCTTCATCTATGTTGAGACATTAGAGGAGGGTATTGTAAAAGTTGAGCCTATATAAAATATCATTGGTGTTGGTATAGCGGGCGGCTTTGCGAATAAATGACTTGCATTGGTTATTGGAAAGGTCGGGTGGTAACATTTGGGAATGTAGGTAATTTTATTTATCCTGATACTAATGGGAATTGGGACCAATAACCTCACAAACCATTTTGGACTTAGGAATGTCATAGGTGGGAACCAATAGCTATTCTACTAAGAACTCAAATTGTGGCGCATTATTGGGGATATCCAAGAGATCTAATTGTGGCCATAGCGTCGGCTGCTTTGTTCTATGCTCGAGGAATCTTCTCAAAAGAAATCATATGAAAGTATGATAGGAAACTATCCACCATGCATTTATAAGGCATCAACTTCTCATCCTTTGTGTTGTAATTATCATTGACTTGGTTGATAACGAGCTGAGAATTGCCAAAAACTAGTTCTTTGATTCTCCACAGAACTTCCATTCGGAGTCCTGTCAACAATGCTTCATATTCAGTGACATTATTAGTGCATGGAAAGGCGATGTGAAATGATTTAGGAATAGAATCACCTTGCAGTGTGATAAATAATATGCTTGCCTCAAAACCATGACCTGTATGGGATCCATCAAAATAAAGTTTCCAAGGTAATCTCGATCCTACATGAAAGATGAATTCATCTAGAAAATTAGCTACCAACGGGTGATCATCTTTTGTAGGTGCATCAGCGAGTTGATATGCTATGACCTATCCTTTTATCACTTTGCATTCTACATACAATATGTCATATTTGCTCAGTATCATGACCCATTTTTCCAAGCGTCCTCCTATTACTGTTGCTCAACTAAGAAGGTACTTCAAAGGATCTATCTTAGCCACTAATTTTGTTTTATGATTCAGCATATAATGTCTCAATTTCTGAGCAGCAAAGACTACTACGAGACATGCACATTCAATGGGTGTATAGTTGAGCTCATACCCAACCAAAGTGTGACTGATGTAATATATTGCTCTTTCCTTTCCTTCATGGTCATTTTGTGCAAGTAATGCCCCTATTGCAGAATTGGTAGCAAAAATGTACAATATCAAAGGTTTCCCATCAATAGGAAGCATGAGGACTGGTGGTGTCAAAAGATAGTCTTTGATTTGTTGAAAAGAAACTTGACATTTTTCTGTCCACACAAAGTGGATTCCCTTGTGTAACAAGCACTAGAATGGTTGAAATTTATCGATCAATTGTGCAATGAAACATCTAAAGGACTACAATCTACCCTGTAATGTTCTAAGTTCACTAATTCCTTTTGGTGGAGGCATATCTAAGATTTCTTTTACCTTAGCCGGGTTGACTTCAATTCCCCGATGAGAAACCATGTATCCCAAGAGTTTTCTTGAAGTTACGCTAAAGGCACACTTCTTAGGGTTGAGTCGAACCTTATACTCTTCTAGCCTTTTGAAGATATTATCTAGTACCTTTAGGTGATCACCTTGTGTTAGGGATTTTTCCAAGAGATCATGAATATAACTTCCTCCATTAATGTGTGCATTAGATCATGAAAGATTTTGGTCATAGCCCACTAGTAAGTGGCACCTGCATTATTTAGGTCAAAAGGCATGACGTTCCAATAGCATATACCCAAGGGACAAGTAAATGTCATTTTATGTTGATCTTCTGGGGTGATGCAGATCTGGTTGTATCCTGATAAACCATCCATAAGAGACGACATCTCACACCCTACTGTAAGATCCATTATGATGTCTATGTTTGGGTGTGGAATGTCATCCTTTGGGAAAGCTTTGTTCAAATCCTAGAAGTCTGTGTAGATGCAAATTTTCCCATTCGGTTTGGTGACAGGTACGAGGCTTGATATCTAGTTGACATAATCTATAGATCTAATGAAACCAACATCTAGCAACTTTTTGAGCTTAGCTTTGACAAGGAAAGAAATTTGTGGGTGCATCATCTAGAGGTTTTGTTTGACTGGTTTGGCATCTGGAAGTAAGGGAAAATGACGTAAGACTAATGTTGGATCTAGTCCTGGCATGTCTGCATATGACCAAGAAAATTTGACTTGACATTCTGTGAAGAATTCTTGGAACGCGAGATTTTCATTTTCTGTCAATGATGTTGCATGGAGAATCATTTTGGGATTTTCCGGTGTGCCTATATTGACTTCTATGGTATCTTCAATTAGCATGGCTGATTTCTCTTGAGTAATAGGGAGAGAGTCCAACCCTCCATCCTTAGGTGCCTCAAAGAGGTTTTCACCCTTGGATACATCCTTTATTTTTACTTTTGTGTCATTAGAAGGTGCCTTGTGGTTTTCACCTAAACGCACGTCCTTTTTTGTTTTATTTTTATTACTTTTGTGACTAGAGGGTTTCACATTTTCTTTGAAATAAGCTACCAAATCGATATCTATAGTAAACCCAGCTTTATGGTCCCCTCCTGGTATTCTATCATGCAGTCCCATGAATTAGGAGATGGCTTCATCATTTTGAAAAGTGTTTGTGGTAGGTGATCCTTATTGATCCCAGTTAATGAGTTGTGGGTATATGAGGGAGATACCATCATCAATATTAGTTCAGGGTGGAGAGGATGCTGAGAGCATGTAAGCAAAGGCTGAAAAGGTAAAGATAGAAGTGTCATCAAGGTCCCAGGAGGATTCCATCCAATCTCCATCCTCAATGATCTCAGGTAAATCAAGCTCATTGGGGAGTTTAGGATTAGGAAAGCATAGGTTGGAACAATCAGGCGGTGGTTTAGGTTTTTCATTGTCACGGGGCCAAAATGTTCTTACCTAGGCTTCTCTTTTCATCAGGATTTTAGGTTTTTCATTAGAAAGATCTTGTGGTGGACCTATCGTAAACATTTGTCTAAATCTTTCCTCAAAAGAAGGCTCGCCTGGTTCTAGAAAAATTTCTTCGAGATCATAGTGACTAAGGGATGTTTCAAAACCATATTCACATTCATGAGAGTCAGTCTCGATATAGGATTCATCGAATATCTCAACATTTTTAGAAGCACTTACGTCCTTACTAGAAGTCATGAGGGTACGTGAAGCGTCAATCATGATTGGCTTAAACCCTAACCCTCAGTTCTTTGGTCTTGTAGGTGGCATTAAGGGCTCTCTCCTTTCATTTTTGTATATGCCCAGATCACTAATTCCACCATAGCCTTTTTCCTTCATTATCTCAAAGCATTTTGCATATTGTTGTACTGGTAATGGTGGTAGATCCTTTGCGTCTTTGTAGATCCAAGCTGAAATATCATCAATATCTTCTTTGTTTGCCTCTCACCATTTTGTGAAGGTGGTAGTGGGATGAACTTTAAAGACAACCTTAGGTTCTAATCTGAAGCACGATCTACCATAAACCTTTGGAGGCTTGGGAAACTATGAGATGCAATAAATGGTGTTCAATTTGTACTCTCCACATCCTGTGTCCTGGATCTTGATATTTGAATCGATGGTGGGAATAGTGGGAGTGGATGGTACGATGGAGGTCGAGGCAGTGGAAGTGGATGACTTGGTAAGTGTAGATGGATTGACATATTGGGATGAAGTGGATGTTGAAACTTCACGATTAATAGGCACTTGATGTTCAGAAATTCCCCTTAGGTTGGTACAACATTGAAAGGGGTGAGGATCACCAATTATGGTAATTTCAGTGTCGTTATAGGGGAACTTCAAATGGTGGTGATATGTGGAGGGTACAACCTTCAATTTGTGAATTGAAGGTTGACCAAGGAGGATGTTGTAGGTAAATTCAATATCCATAACTTGGCATGTGGTATCTATGATTGTTGGCCCAACATGAATAGGGAGTGTGATAATTCCCTTAGAAGAGCACTCCTCATCATCATATTCTTTAATTACAATACTTTTAGTGGCATCTACACATACATTAGAGAATCCTATTTCCTTGACTAACTTTAGGGAGCATATGTTCAATCCAACTCTGCCATCTACTAAGACTCATATGACCTTGTGTTTGTGAATGAAAACTTCAATATGTAATGTGTCATTATGGTATGGCTTAGGTGTGGAGTAATCTTGGTCTGAGAAGGAGACTTGGTAGGGATTAGTCAAATATCCGACCATAGCTTCAAAGTGATTGAAATCAATGTCAGTGGGGACTAAAGTCTCTTTTAAGGCCTTGTCAAGGATAACTTTATGTATGGGAGAGATGCACAAAAGTTCAAGTATGGAAATTTGAGTAGGAGTTTTACCCAATTGATCGACAAGGTTAAATTTTCCTTTAGGCTGTGGTTGCTTAGTAGAAGGGCCAGGTATCATGATTTTGGCTTGGCAAGTGGTGACGTTGCATTCAAGAGTCTTTTTGATAGTGATAGTATTGACATATTCATTGGCAACTCGAAAGTGATTGATTATAGGTCCATTTGAGTAGTCAAAGGAGGCACAAGTGTAGTTAGCTTGGTTATTAGTATTTTGACTTGACAAGGAGGGATTTCCCAAACCATGATCTTGCAGTGGTTTTTTATGGATGGTATGGTCAGTATTGGAAGAGTATTGCTGACTATTAATTGTGATGTCTCCGTTATCAATTAAATCTTGTATAATGTTTTGCAATTGTCTACAAGATAATGTTTTGTGTCCTTTTTCTCTATGGTAATCACAGAGGGCGTTGTCATCCCACCATGATGGTTTAAATCCCCCTGGATCATATGTTTTAGGTTCTTGCAATGTTATGATCTAATATTTTGGAAAAGCTTCTTGAGGATAGCTTCAATAGGTTCTCCCAAGGGTGTGTAAGTGCGTCGCGGTGGGAATTGTTTGGGTTTTCTTTGTTGACCTTGGGTTTGGTTGCTTTGGCCATCATTTGAAGTAGGTGTCATGATAGATGGGGGATTATTTTGTGGTTGAGATGCCTTGAGTGTGATTGCGGGACCTATTTTATTCACCGCCTTGGCATCGATGACACCATCATTGGTAACATGTTTGTTCTTAGCTAAATACTTGTTCTTATCATTGGTCATGTTCGTGTTTGTTCTCTTACTAGGATACTTAAGTTTTCCTTTTTCGATGAGGGATTTTTCAAGTTGGACACCATTTTCAACAAGGTTTGTGAAGGTAGTACAACAATGGTCTTGCAAGCCATATTTCAAAGGTCCAAGGAGGTTTTGGATGAACATGTGTACCTTTTATTTTTTGAGAATTTCAACTGGACATCATCTTGCCAAGGTTTTCCATCATTGAAAGAAAGGAATGAAGGTTTCACCAGATTCTTCCTGTGTCGTCTTACAAAGTATGGCGATTGTAACATACATGTCAATGTTATAGGCATAGTTCTCTACAAATTTGTTGGCAATTTCATCCATTAATCTTATCCCTTTAGGAAAAAATGTGAACCAATCGAGTGTAGGACCGACGAGACTACTAGGAAAAAGTATCATCAAATAGGTGTGTTCATGTGCCACATCTACACAATTGGTTGTGAATTCTCTTATGTGGTCGATGGGGTTTTCCTTTCCTTTGTATTTAGAGAAATTCGTGAACACATATCATAGAGGAAATGGTGGCATGTATAAGTTTGTGTGAAATGGATATGGATGCTAGTCAAAGGATGTATGAGGCTTCTTGTTTGATAGCTACATGTCTTCTACTTGCTTTTGTAATGCAACTAATTTTGTAGTCAATACATTTACTATAGGATTATTGGTGGCATCACACATGTTGGTGATAGGTACATCCCACATGTTCCTATTTTTTGTGATGATATATTTTGAGTTGAAACGTGTTGATATTGAGCTTGTGTATGAATATGGGAAGAGTATGTCAGGATATGTGATCTAGCAGTATTGAATTGCATTTGAGGAATACATTGTCCATGTGTTTTTTGATGACCAAGTGGGATGTGACCTATTTGTGACATGTTCATGGGTTATGACGTTTGATTCCTCGTCTAATTTGAGGGATATGACCATATGAGAAGTTCATGTTTTGTCTTTGAGGGCCACTAGTGTTTGTGTTGATTTGATGACCTTGATAGCCACTAATGTTTGTGGTGATTTGAGGACCTTGTGATGTGGTATTAATGTTGGGTTGAGGTCCTTGAATGGAAATTATTCTTGTTTTACTTCTTGTAAAAGGATTGAATGGAGATGTCCCCAAGGCATTGGACGATGACCCAAACATGGAAAATGTTTATCCCATAGTTTGTTACACAGTTTGAAAAACTTGTGGCATTGATTGCGACATGGTTTGTGATGTAGTAGGTGACCCAAAAGCAAATGTTACATTGATTGTGATTGTTGCACTTAGAGTTGTGGTGCCACTAGAAATAGGAGTAGCATTATGTTGTGGTGTTGAGGGAGCTTGACTAGTTTGTGTGTCATGACTAGGTGATGTTGCTCTCAAGGTGTTGACATCAAATCCATGTGGTAATCTAACCCCTTCATGAATATTATGGATAAATAGTGTTGTGGATCTAGCATGATTAATTCTTCTACAAAAGAAGCTACCTCTGGATTTTGAGCAGTAGCCTCTACGTCTTCTACAAACACATTTCCTTTGGGATCTCTTTGAATGAATTGCACAAAAGGATTGTTGTGTGATATATATCTAATGTTTGTGTCATTGAAGGGGTTTTTGGAGGTAGATCCCATGTTGGTATTGTTGTGAGTTTTTTGTGAGGTAGCATTTTGGTTCATGTCACTAGTATGGTTATAAAGGTCATCTTCGTGTCTAAAGGGGTCCATGCCTCTTCTCCTTTTTTGTAATCTAGTTGCAAAAATGTAAGGTTTTCTCAAACAAGGTAAAACAAAAATGATATGGGACTAGGTCTAATGATGGAAATGACATGACTCTAAGTCTATGTTTTTGGAATTTTTGGATATAAAGTGGCAATGCTAATGCAACTATGTTTTTGGTCTTTTTGGAATAAGAAATGAGGAGTCAATAATTCCTAAGGAGGATGCTAGATGTCCAATGTGAAGTGAAAATAATGTTTATGAGGGATGAAAAGTGTCGAAGTGGAATGAATAATGGAAGGATATGTTAAAGGAAGTGTGCTAAATGCAAGGTGTAAACAAGCTCTAAAGGTGATCAACTTTGGGAGACTAGGGAAAAGGTTACTAACCATCCAAAGTTTAGCAAATGCCTCAATTTTAATTGTCAAAGGACCTTGTGTGAGATCAAGTGAAAGGAAAAAGAGACCAAATGAGTTTCCAAACTAGACTTATGAGTTGGAAAAGACTCACCCAAAATGACAAAGACTATAAGTGTAACAAGTGACTTGGTCAATGACAATTTTTATTCTTGAAGCAATGGTTTACACAAAGTGTGGAAATTTAGCCTATTATGAAATCTGCAAAAAGAAAGTGACCTAAGAGTTTGGCTAAGCTAAAAGTGATTAGGAATCCTAAAATGTAACTAATGTTTGCAATGGTATGCCTATTGCTAAGACTAAATGACAAACCTAAAGGCGTAATGGTATGTTGTTTGAGCAAATCTTTTTGGTTTTTGTACAAAGATCATTGTAAAAAGGCAATCAGAGACAACTATTGAAGGTTTGACCTCAAATTGTGACCATGATAGTTTTTTTTCTGAGCAATAGGAAGTTGCAGTTTAGGACAATCAATTGCGTTGTAGATTTAACAAATATGTTGTTTATTAGTAGTTGTGTTTTAGATTGAGCAGATGCATTGCAAGACAGCTAATTGCATTTCACTATGAATAGAGTTTGGTTTTTCTACAATTTTGACCAAGTTTATGATTTTTTTTCTAGTTTTATTGTGGTTTTCTAGATTTTAGAGGTGTTTGTTTGTCTATTAATTCAGCAAACACTTTGGCAAACAGTTTGTCTTGTCTTGGGTTGTTCGATAAAAACACTTTAAAAAACATGCAAAATCCTACTTGGAAAGGGATTGTATACTTGGAATAGCTCACCAAAATACCCTAGATCAATGTTGAACACCTTTCCTTCTCGAGAGAAGATAGCTTAGAATTTTGGTGGAATAGGCTCCCCCTTACAGTGCACTCACTTCTCGGGCTCACAAACTTTGAATTCCCTAAAGAGGAATTTTCTATCTCTACTCAAGGGAGTGAGTAGTGAGTATCTTTAGGCATGATACTGTACCCAACACTATACCAAGCAATGACCAAAAGGTGAGGCTTCTAAAAAAAAAGGGTTCTAGTGAATACTTAGGGACATGGCACCTCGCGAGCATCCAACAAGCTAGTTAAGGCTTTAATCACTCTACTAGTGGATCTTATACCTTTAAAAGAAAAGGTAGGTACAATGTTTTGAATGACACTACATGACTAAGGCCTTCATACTATGAGGACTTGATAGCTTAGTCTTATCCTTTTATATATTGTCCCGAGCGAAAAATCGGTTGGAGTCGCTCCCTCTTTTGAGGTAGCCCCCTCTAAAGGTAAACGAAAGCAAATTGAAAACTTTTTTTTTGGTCATCTAAGATAGCACTAAGGCATGAGGAGAGTGCATACACAAAGCTTTCAATTCACACTCAGAATATTGTTCATTTTAATTCCAAAATCCAATGTGTGGGTGGTAATACAAAATTTCTAAAGGTGTTTCTGATTCTCAAGATCGCCAAATGGCGCGAGAGAAGCGCATACGCACCTAGAAACAAAATGCAAGCTATAAGACCCCACCTCATAGGTACTTAATACAATCCTAATTTGTTATATGCCTTTCTTGAATTGATGATTAGATATATTATGGATGATAAATAAGGTGATATTTTGGTGATATTCTTGCATTTAATTTTGACATTTTGTTTATTGTCACTACCATGAAGGTGGAATGCACTCATATATTGTGAAAAGCTAATTGAAATTTTAAATGGATTATTATATAGCTAAAGTATAAAATATTTAGTTAACAAATTTATGTGATCAAATTGTTACTTATGATTGTGTTGGTATTGTGCAGGAAGGTAACGGTGTTAGCATGGGAAGGGTGAACCATCGAGAGAAAATTAAAAGACTCTTCTTGAGGGTATAAATTTGACCCCCTTTTAGAGCTTAGAAAGAAATAAAGTTAACATGTTGAAGTGGTGAGGGTTGATATTAAAGGGATAATTTATTTTGGAGTTGAGAGGGTATTTGATAATGTTTCATGTGGGTGTAAGTGGGGTTAGGGGTTAGGAACCCTTATCCAAGTTTGAATTTCGGATGGGTCCTTAAATGGGCCTTTAAAGAGGGTTGTTGGTCAATTTCCTTGGTTGGGATGCAAAAAGAAACCCCCTAGGGTCTATACCATAGTGGTAGGGGTCAAGTGGGCATATAATAGTGCCCCAAGGACATGATTTGACCCCTGAAAAGTCCTCATAATGGAAAGTAACGAGTTTTGAAGAAAGGATGGGATGGAAAGATGGAGGGGTTGTCCAAGTGCATGTTTCCTCTTTAATATGGAAAAGACTCTAATTGATGGAGGTAGGTACACTCCACACTTCCCCATCCAAAAAAGGTTGCAAGTTGAAAATCCTATATATCTTGGAGAGGAAGGAAGAGGAGGGTGTTACCCACTTCTCCTTTTGGAGAACTTGAGTGGAGATGGTAGAAGGAAAGAGAAGAGAAGAGGAGTCCACCTCTTTGGGAAGATAGTGATCCAAGATGGCTCAGCTTGGAGAGGAAAGATGGATACAAGAGTTCAACCCTTCATCTAAAATAAGAGAGATAAGTTCTTCCTAATTCCATTTACCCCTTGTTTATTGGTTGTAAGAAGGTGACTTAGTTCATGGATTCTGGTTGGAAATAGGAAGTAAAGGACCTAGATACATGTAATTGACACTATGAGAGTTTTATCCCTTCTTTAAAAAAAAAAAATGAAAAAAAAAGACTCCATTCATCATCATGGAGCTTAAAAATTCCTTGCTTAGGGGTATGGCTATAGCCCACGAGGCTCCATGACGCCATTACGGTAGGGTGGAGAGCAAGCCCCAATTGTAATACTGTTAATTTGTTTGGATATGGAAAGTTGACATTTGTGGTAATACTTGATAGAAAAATGGAAAAGAGCTAGTTTCATACATTCAGCCTGTACTCTTGTAGAATGTTGATCATGGAGTTTATCCCTTAATACCTTCACTTGAAACCTATTGTTTATTAAAGGAAAGGATCTGCAAATTTTTCATAATGAAAATGATAGTTTCTTTGGATTTATACTTTAAGGAAAAGTGTTTTGTGTTTGAAGTCTTTGAGTGAAAAATGTAATGTATTGACTCTAATTCAAAAGGAATATATAAAAAAGAACTAGGTATGATAGTTGTAGTTTCATTAAATAAGAGAGTAGGTTGTATTCCATACTTGTTTAACTTGATAGAAAAAGGTTTTATGAGGAAAGAAAAGAAATCTGACTTATTGTTCTAGAATAACCACATTCGATAAACCAATGCTTGCATACCATAAGGGTATGATATTCCTTTCTGTGTTAATGTTCTTGTCTCCAACAATATCCCAATTGGTACGTTCCTATGTAAATATCATACCCCTTTTCATCATCACTAAACTCTACCTATGTTGGCCTTACAATAGGCACTGTAAACTCCCTACACCTACAACAGTAACCAGTGTAGCAGGTAAGCAAAGAGGCAACGCTTAGATTTATAAAATGAGAGAAGTAATATTACCTTTATGTGTTCCATAAAAAGTGATAAAATAGCTCTAAGATGTTATACTCTCCTAACTTACCCAATGATAATAATAATGATAAAATACAGAAACAAGGCTATGCTCAAATTCATCTAGAGCAAGCATAACTCTCCTAATGTGATACTTCATGGAATATGTCGCTGCAGTCGCCTCACTTCACCATCACTATAGCATCATACATGCAAGGGAAATCTTAGGTTTAGCTATCCTTTATTAAGATTTCTCATGTGTAACTCATACCATGAAATCAGTAGGGGAGAGAGAATTCTTGGTGAATAATGTTGTCATCATAATAAAAATAGAAAAACAAAATACAACATCATGCACAAGGCTGCGTTAAATACAGCGACAGGTAAGATAAAAGAGTAATATTATTTTGATGGTGTAAAGCCCAGATTTGTAGAATAGAACAGACTCCACCAAACAAGGAAAGAGATAAGGCTACTGTATGTAAAACGTCTAAGGAGGCATCGACATCTATCCTTGAACCACAATCCAACTGCCTCCTTATGCTGCCAAGATATCTCAGGCTTTGGGGCCATTCACCTTCCTTATTTGGTTTTGTTCACTCAAAACAAAATAGGTTTCATAAAAGTAGAGCATGAAAATTGCACAACATTAAAGGCGAAAAATCACTTCAGATCTGATGAGATCTTCCTGGACACGATATTAGGTTAGATTTGATCGACGAAGATTGGGTTATTCAATTTGCACCGAAAACTGTGTCATCCACTTCCGTAAGAAAATTAATACCTGCATTCTAAGCTCCAGGCGCCATAAACATTGGACAGTAATACAAAAATTAATGGAGGGCCAACGTAGCTTCAGATGCCTCCCCTTGCATGGCATTTAGTATAATTACCCGCCTAACTGTTGTAGATGCCCATGTTGCGTCATTCACCGCTTAGTTAAAAGAAGTATGGTACACACAAATTTGATGGCAATCTTGTCTTGTCTCCATAACTCCTCTGTTCTAAGTAATTCTTGCTGCGTAATATTATTAAATGCAACACTTATATCTAAATGCATCCCCTATTGTCTAGTGTTATACAGGGCCGGAAAAATACGTACATAATGGTTGCTGCTATTAGATAAATTCTTTTAAAAACCTATCATTGCAAGATAATATCCCATAACCATTCTCAAAAGAAAATCTTAACTTATAGATTATCTATATGTAAGAGAATATTAACTGAATTAAGTAATATTATATGTTAAAAGTTAATGTAAATAGAAATAACATTTGGGTCAATTAATAGAGGTATTGTTATCTAGTCTTGCAGGTAAATAGTAATCGAATATTCTTAGATCATTTACTAGCACAGTCCCATGGGAATAGTGCTACGTAAAATATAGATGTAAAAACGTGAGTAATATATGTAACGAGTTTCAAATAGTTATAGGAAAAGCTAATTCGCCACTTGACCAAAATGATGGTGACGTGCATTATCAAATAGAGATAAAAATAAATTGATCTTTATTTTAGTAGAAGAAGTATCAATGAAATAAATTGATCTTTATTTTAGTAGAAGAAGTATCAATGATGTTTTTTTTATCAATGTTAGTTCAAGAATGGAGTTAATTATTTTACAGTATTAACTAATTATGTTTCACTTAATATTAAATTATGTATAGTGAAATTATTGCTGTTGTGTTTTGTTCTCTTCTTAAATGTTTAAAAACTCCCCCCACCATTGATCTCCATTTGGTAATGTAGGTGGAAAAATTTGACTTGAAACATTATTAATTTTACCATTAATCAGATGCTTTAATCTTCAGTCAAGTTAATAAAAATAAAAGTGCTTGGTAAGAATTCACCAATATGTTTCTTTTAAATAAATTATCACTGATGTGTTATAGTTTACTAGTATTGGTAATTCTTTAGAAAATACAATAAAAGGTAGAAGCTTTTAATTTCTGGAACCACTTCTATAAATAGGTATTTTAAATTAATATTCCTTATATAAATAGGTTAGTTGTGATACTATTGATTGATTTTAATATTAATCGGGAGTAATAATTCCAGTTGCAGTAAAAACCTTTTAACTCTAATAATAATAACCGGCTTAGTAAATATTACAATGTTTAATAACAAGAATGAAATCAGTGATAGTAATATTATCTGTTATGATAAAGAGTTATTTTTTTATTTTTTTTTAAAGAATAAAAGCAAGATAATAATTTTTCTTATCTTTACTCATAGTCCCTAACCCTACGGTTAGGAGACCCCACGTAATCCTATGTTTAAGGATTCCTTAAATAAAGGAATGAAGTATAAATTTCTATTGTCTTTTAAAGATAAAGAATCATCGTGGCAATTTTAAGATAATTAATCCCTTAAATAAAGTAAAGGGAATCTATTCCCATATTCTCAAGATGGTTACTTTAGATTAGATTTAGTAAGATTACCTTTTTACCTTTTATTAGGGAAAAATTAAATAATATGAATATAAATAGGAATAGTATAGTTATTTGTAAATGATTCATTTTATTCTTATTAACCTCTTTAAATTATGTAAATTATATAAGAACAAGTAAACAATTAAATAAACAATAGTTAACTAAAGATGAATTGATATATATATGTAACAATAAATAAACTTTTTTTTTTTTATATAATGTTAATTCTTATTATTATAAAATAATATTAATATTTGGAAGATTAAAGTATCAATAACACCATTACGATTTCAGTTAGTTTTGACATCTCTTTTGAGTATCATAACATTAATATTAATGTGCATTTTAATATTAACGTTCGTTAAATAATGTCATTAATATTATCATTGTTGTGATTCATTAATATACCCACTAAGGATAAAGTATAGTAATATTAAAGCCAATTTCTCTTAACATTATTATTTATAGAGGTGAATAGTAACATCTACTGCAACATGGTGCCAAATTTGGTATCTTTAGATTCAAAAATGGATAAAAAGAATAATGATGAATGTTACCAATATGAATAACCACTATACCAACCCTACCTTGCGAACATGGAAACTAAAAGCTAAGCAAACCTAGTATGTCATATCTATAGCTAATTAGTCCATTTATAGAATCTTTGGTTAGTCTAGGTTTTAGAGCCTACCAATTGTGGATTGAGGGTGCACGCGATGGACTTTGCGCATCCAACTGCGCTTATTGGACTCCACCCCCCTACACTTAGGCAGCATGTGGATGTTGATGTCGCACAAGCAATATTCCTCGATGTGTGTAGTATTCAACCATGTATGTACATGGTTATCATTTGTTAGTGTTTTAGCTTGCACTTTGTGGATGTTAAAAAAAAAAAATTGTTAGGTTTTTGGAAAATTTTTCAGGCATGACACAAGCACTAGTAAATTTTAAACCCACTTATGATGTCAACTCAAGAACTCAAGTTCTTTTTAGGCCCACTAATCATTCTATGTGAAAAAGGCACTCAAGATAAGGCAAAGTAAAGCTAGAGCCCTGCAAAGCACGATTAGTAGTTTGACCGCAAGCATTGACAGAGTGACGGTGAGGTTTAATCAAAAATGAATCTAAAATCAATCTAAATATTAAACTAACAAAATTATTCTAGATTAAAGTTAATTATTAAAATTAATCTAAGCTATCAATAATTGTAATCTAAATGAAAGTGGAAAATCTAAAATTTAAAATAATTTTAATCTTAAAATCTAAAGTGATCTAATAAGAATCAGAACTAAAAATTAAGAAAAAATAATCTAATCTAAAAATCTAGAATTTAATCAATCTAAAAAAATCTAAAATTAATCTAATCTAAATTCCTTAATCTAAAACTCTAAAAAAAATCTAAAATCCTAAGATTGACCTAATCTACGTTAATTAATTGAAAAATCTAAAAAAAATCTAAAAATCTAAAAAAATATAAAAAAAAATCTAAATTACTTAATCTAAAAATCTAAAATTGAGCTAATATAGATTAATTAATCGAAAAATATAAAAAAAATCTATCTAAAAATTTAAAATTAATTTAATTTAATTAATCTAAATTGACAAATATTAAAAAGTAAAATCTAATCTAAATTAACAAAATTAAAACTAATCTAAGTTACCAAATTAACCAAAAAATACCAAATAAAGTTTAAGTTCAATCTAACTATGAAGAGTAAAGCTAAATTAGTCTAACAAAACATTAAACTAGATTAACATCTAAATTAAAAAAAAAAAAAAAACTCTAATGAAAATCTAAATAAGACAAAACCAAATTAAATTTTGTGGAAAGCTTTGCTTCCACGGCTAACCATGCTGGGACTTTAATGGGAGAATCATGGGGGTGTGAAGGTTGAAGCAAAAGGCTATTGGAGGAGATTTGCAAAAAAACAAGTCGTTGCCCAATCGTTGCTATCACAAATAAAAGACAAGCTAAGGATACAACAAAAAGTGGAAAAATAATTCTATATATTAATGCACAGAATGATGGAGCCTCAAATTGTTGCCATGGAATTAGTCGTAACATCCAATGCTAAAATAATTCCCACTGTATATGCCTCTTGTATCGTTGTTGCAGGAGATCCCCAACAAGAAAATGTGCAGTCAGAAGCATTGAGTATCAATTCCACATTGTGCAAAATTTATTTAACTCTTCAAAAGCAGGTTACTTCCATCAACATGTCAGCTATTCAAAAAGGAAAGGAAATGAATATTTGGCCATAATAATAGAACCAAAGAAAGAATAAGAGTAGGCAATAAAAAGCTATTAAGCTGACTCCTACAGTTGCAACAAAATCCAACAGATTTAGATTAATTTAAAATTTGAGTGATTGCACCACTTCTACCACAATTGGTAGGATGATTTTTGGCATAACAACTATTTGTTTTTAGTTGTTTATCATGTTTGTAGTTTTTCCTTGATGAAAAAATTGGTTACATGGTTGAGGTTTAGTTTTCACATGCAATTACATGCTTTGGTTGTGGTTCATACATGACACATATTTCATATGCATTTACATTACACATTTTATATGCAATTACAGGTTTTGGTTCAGTTTTTGATTGGTTCAGATCTTGATACATGTTGATGCTAACATTTCATCATTTTGATAGGGCAGTACTATGGTCTTTGCATTTGAAGCATTTCAAATTGGTTAAAAAGAAAAATGTTTCAAGTATATGTGTGGCTTGGTCAATTCAATTTTTCATGTTTTTGTTAAGGTAATTGGAATTTTCTTATAAGGAATTTGATTTAGCATGTGGAACAAAGGTGGTTCTATCGGATCTCATTGCAATCTATATTGTCAAAGAAATTGACATTATAAAAGTCACTTGAAAGTTATTCAAGGAAGTTTTTGTTATTAAAAGTAATTATGACAAGGTGATTTGGTTTTGTTTGGACTCATTTTAATAAGGTTTTAGGCTTTAAATCAAGTCACATTAATCATGTGATAGATGGAGAATACATGAGGTATTAGGAAGATTTATATAGTTAGAATTTTATTTTGAGTGGTATTTTGATCGCAATAAAAACATGTGACATTGGGCCGTATCATTGTTATAAATTTTTTTACTTTCTTTAGAGTCACATGGTGGTGACAATATTATTTTGTTTGATACTGTGGTATCGTGTTTGTTGATTAAATGTGACTAGTTGTTCAGAATCAACTACTTGTGACTGGGTATATCAAATTGAAAAATGACACCAACAACCATCATTAACAATGCATGCATATGTGACGTTGACAACTCATTGGGTTGATGATTCAATACTATTATGATGTTGGTATTTTGGTAAAGTCCTTGGTAGTGAATTCTAAGGAATTATGATGTTTTGTTTAAATGTATCAGACCTCAAAAAGTTATTTTGTTTTGCAAAGTCTTCTAAAACACTTGTAGCTTGATTAGAATAAAATGCATTTTTTTGGTTCATTTTGGAACCCTAGCCGCCATGGTTATTTTGGTATTTGCAATTTCTTTTAGCTTTTTAGTTGGTATGCTATGGATATGTAAGTTTAGCTCACTGTATGAGCTAGGATGAGAATGGTCAGGCATATGGAATGACATGAACTTAAGTGACTATGGATGTTGGTCAAGGAAACAATAGTGAAAGATGGTTAAGACATACATCTACCAGCTGGATGGTTATGAAACCATTTGATAGGTTTTTGAGGTATTCTTTCAGTTGGTTTTTCACCTTAAATAGGTAATGATTTTTTGTTACTTACGGGATTTGAAACAATTGATTAAGCAGGTTATTAAGAATATTTTTCAATGAATAAAATTGGTTTGAAAATGCTTTTAATAAGGTTTTTGTTAAAAATCTTAATCTTTTGTTGATTATGTTTAAACCCATTAGGGTTTCAAGATGACTATACTCGATTGTAACTGAATAGTTTCATTGTGGTGATATTTGTATTTTTTGTTGAAGGGTTTGTTTGAAGAAGGATTATTTAGTTTTTTCCATTTAAACCCTAACCCGAGTTGGTTTATAGTTAAACAAACTGCTTTCAAAGGTTATTATTCGTAGTGTCTCTAAAAGATGGTTTTTAGGATTTTTTTTGGGTGATTTGGAAGAAGAATATGATATTTCAGACATATTGTACAAAAGTTGTATTGCATTGAAAATATTTTATATTGATTCTCAGATTATTGTATTTAAGGAAGATGTTTTCATTCTCATACAACATTCTTCGATGTTCTTATTGAAAATATTTATGGTCTTCTATTGAAATTCTAGGACTACAAATTGCACTTGTAGGGTTCTGATAGAATACTGTAATGGTTTTGCATTGTAAAGGAGTTGGTGCTCCTATATCTTATGAAGTTGGTGCTTTTGAATTTTTGTGGAGTTGGTGCTCCTGAACTTTCTGGAGCTGGTGCTCCTGAACTTTAAAGAGTTGGTGCTCTAAGTGAATAAAGAGAAAGATTTTTCGAGTGGTTTTTATTCCCCAACAGGGTTTTCCACTCAGGACATATATTGTGCTATGTGATGGTTTTATGTGTGTTATTTTTTCTTATTTTTCTAATTTTAATGTGTCATGAAATTTATAATTATCATTCTTCCATATCTATCAATTTTTATGTGAAATTTCATGCATAAAAGGTTCTATTATTAATGTGAGCTATGATACTATTATTGGTGCTCATGTAAACACAATACTATTCATGCAAAAGTCTAGTTTGCTTCACAAATTGTCATTTGTCCTCTTGATTCAAAAGCAAACATAGATTCTTGGTTTTGAAAAAGTTTGTGACTTTTATAAATCATTGATTCAGCCCCCCTCTCAGTGATTTCAGTCTTCCAACAACTGGTATCAAAGCATAGGGTCCTTTCATAGCTCTAATCCACCTAGGATAGATTCTAGTTTTGGAAGTCTATCAAACATGTCACAAGCTCAAGAAGGTACTTTTGTGACTAGAGCTCCACTGTTTGATGGTACAAATTATGTGTTCTAGAAAATTAGAATGGAAACATATTTGGTTTCAATTGATCTTGATGTATGGAGCATAGTTCTAGATGGGTATACTTTTCCACCCACAATACCCTCAAATTCTAGTGTAAAGACGTATGAAACTAATGTTAGAGCTAAACATGCTCTTTTGTGTGGTTTAACGAAATATGTATTTGTTAAAGTCATGCATTGCAAATCAGCTAAGGAAATTTTTGAAAAACTTGAAAATATTTATCAAGGAAATGACAAAGTAAAATAGTAAAAAATCCTTACTCTCAAAACTTAGTTTGAGGAAATGAGAATGAAGGATAACGAAAAAGTAGCTGAATATTTTTTGAGAATAGATGAAGTTGTTAATACAATGGGAGGGTTAGGAGAACAAGTAGAAGAGTTTCATGTGGTGAAGAAGGTCATTAGAACCTTGCATCATAAATATGAAACTAAGGTATCAGCCCTTGAAGAAAAGAAATATTTTGACTAGCTTACCTTAGATAATTTACAAGGAACTCTTACTACTTTTGAAATGAGAACAAGCAAAAGCAATCCAACAGGAAAAGAAAGTACTTTTAAAATTGAGAAAAAGGAAAATGTAGAAGAAAGTGAGTCAAAATACTCTGATTCAAAAAAGGTTCACTTTGTTAGAAAACTTAAAAAGGGGTTAGGCAAATACAAGGAAATCTTCCCTTTAAATGTTTCAACTATGGAAAAATTGGAAATTTTGCAGCTAAATGCCCCTATGGTGATCAAAATAGTGATGATGAAAATTCTAACAATTTAAAAAGGTCTATAAACCTAAAAGGAAATTAAATTTCAAAAAGAAAAAGAGTTTGTTTAATAAAGATGAAATAGACACTGAAACAGAAGACTCTTCAGTTGAAGAAGATGAGACCCTATTTATGGCTAAAGTCAAACTACAAGAAGATTCAAACAACAAAACTGATTTAGAAGATGGTGAAATAGATCTTGAAGGTGAGTTGAAATGTGCTTTAAAGGAAATCAAAAAACTTAAAAAGCAAGTCCTTACTCAAGAACAAAAGCCAGATCAATCAATAGTTTCTTTGAAGAATGAGCTTGAAGAATCTAAGAGGATTGAGGACTGACTTAAAACAACTATGAGTTCCAAAGACAAAGAGATTAAAAAATTGAAACAAGATGTTGTTAGTCTTAGAAAAAAATTTGAAGAGTACGAAAGTACATTAAAACTCAATGATATGCTTAGCAAGTAGAAATTGAATAAATATAAAACTGGTGTTGGATTTGAAAAAGGTTAATGTTCAATTGATACTTCAAAGAAAAAATATATTTATGGGTATGTGTAGGATCATCATGGAAAAAATAGGCCCTTAAGTGGCAAAAATTCAGAAAAATTAGAGTTAGGAAACTTGATGTAAAAATTTGAATAAGTTATCTATATTATTTAAAAAATATGTAAGAATATAATATGTATCAAATTGAATGTAGTTTCTAAACTACTAGGTTTAATTAAAAAAAAAATCTACTTGGTGAAAATTTGAAATTTCAATGCAATAGTACATAAATTTCAAGGAAAAATAAGTAGGTGTATGTTTGACCACCCTAACCACAATAAAATGATAGTATTTTTTTATAATATTTTTAGATTTAAGTGGAGGACTCATGTCCCAATGTGATGCATATTTTTTGTAATTTTTCCAAGTAAATAATTAATTATGAATTTTTATTACAACTTTTAAAAATATAAAAACTTGTATGTCTAACCACCTTAACTTGGTCAAAAATTCATGAAATTCAATTTTTATTTTTTTAATCCTATAGTATTCAAAGCATAGAATGTGACGCATGTTTGAAATTCAAAAAATGTGATACCGTTTGAAATCTAAAGATGTTTTTCAACCAACCTATCAATCAGGACTTTAGTCGTAATTCAAATAGAAAATGAATAATAATTATTTATTAAATTCAAAGTAAAGCATAATTTATATTGATGGAAATATGAGAATCTCCTTTAAAAACCCTTTTCATTTATTCAATTTTGGGTAAAAAAAGCTGTCAGCCACATGCCCTACACATATCCATCATATCGCCACTTTTTGGCCCATCATGATCCTACACATACCCTTCTAAAAACAAGAGTTTCAAACCAAATCATTTTGAATCTAGTAAGAATTATGTATATTATTTTGAAAATAAAATAACACTATTCAGATCCAATCCTTTCTTTCATGGTTAATGCTTCTTCTGCAACAAATTTGGCCATAAAGTGAGTACTTGCAGATTCATGACTTCTGGAATACCAAGGTTTCAACATAAGAAGTGCTTTGGTTTTGTTAATCAGGGTAGATGTTTTAAATGCAACACTTTGGTACATACAACCAAATAATGCAAAGTTAATCTACATAATATGCAACAAAAAACAAAATAGTTTAGAAACCTAAATTTGTTAAAAACATAGTACAATCAATGCTAGTCCAAACTTCTTTTCATTCTAAAAAGGACTTATGGGTCTTAGATAGTGGTTGTTCTAACCACATGACAAGGGACAAGGACAAATTCATCAAACTTGAACATTATGCTAGTGGATATGTGAAATTTGGTGATAATATTGGTATACAAATTAAAGGTAAAGGTTCACTTCTGCTAAATGAGGACACATCTATCTATGATGTGTATTACATGGAAGGCCTAAAGCACAATTTACTTAGTGTTAGCAAAATCTACGATAGTGGTTATCATGTTATGTTTACCTCACACGGATGTGAGATCAAGAACAAGTCTGGAAAGACTGTTGCAGTAGAGAGGACTAAAGGTAATGTTTATAATCTTCTAGACACCTCTGGCAATGACTATAATGAAGGTATGTTTCTAATGGGTCAAGTTGAAGAAAGCTAGTTATGGCATAAAAGATAAGGATATATAAAATTTGATAATCTAGTTAGATTCAATAAAAAATAGAACGTTAGAGGTCTACCAGTCCTTAACAAACCAAAAAAATCTGTGTGCAAAGAATGTTTAAGTGGTAAACAAACTAAAGTTAGTTTTAAGACAAAAGAACATTCTTCAACTAAGCCTTTATAACTAGTGCATACAAGTTTGTGTGGCCCAACTAGAACAAGGTCAATTAATGGTGAAAAGTATTTCATGTTGTTTGTGGATGATTATACAAGAATGGTTTGGGTTACTTTTCTTAAATTAAATTAGAGGCATTTGAAAGATTCAAGATCTTTCATAAAATGGTTGAAAAATAATATGATTTAAAGATTAAATGCTTAAGATATGATAAAGGAGAGTTCACCTCTAAGGAATTTTTTGATTATTGTGAACAACATGGTATTAAAAGACAATATGCAGCCTCTAGAACACCTCAACAAATGGGGTAGTTGAACGTAAAAACAAAACTGTGAAGGAAATGTCAAGAACCGTGTTAGATGAGGCTAAGTTGCCTGACAAGTATTGGAAAGAAGTTGATCATACAATTGTATACATTTTAAATAGAGTGCAACTTAGAGTGAAATCAAATTCACTCCTTATGAATTGTGGTATGGAAAGTCTACCTCTGTAAAACATTTTAAAATTTTTGGCATCAAATGCTTTATTAAGAAAGATGATGAACATCTAGGCAGCTTTCAATCAAAATGTGATGAGGGTATCTTTTTGGGATACTCAACTCAAAGTAAAGCCTACAAATGTTATAATAAAAGGCTTAATAAAATTGTTGAGTCAATTAATGTGAAAGTTGATGAAAGAATACATTTAGAAACTAATCTTGTGCAAGATAATGAGGAAGAAACAAAAACAAAACTTGAAACCTAAAAATGTTGAGACAACAAGTCCTAAACATGATGAAACAACAAGTTCTAAAAATATTGTTCCCAAAACTCCTTCAAAATATTTTGCTAAAAATAATCCTCAATTTCAGATTATTGGGGATAGAAATGTTGGATTTCAAACATGAAGAAAGTCTGCTAAATTTGAAGAACAAGTTCAAATGGCAGAGCATATAGCCTTCTGTTTAGTCACTAAATTTGAACCTAAGAACTGTGATGAAGCTCTCTTGGATGAATGCTGGCTTAAGGCTATGTAGGAAGAAATAAGTCAAAATGAGAAAAACCAAACTTGGGAGTTAGTCCAAAGACCTGATGACAAGAATGTCATAGGTGGCAAGTGGGTTATAGGTGTAGACACTTAAATTTGGAAAATTAATTTATTCAAATTTATCCCCTTTTCATCTAAGCATCCCCTTATCTGCATTAATTAAGTAATATCACTATTATTTAATTAATATCTCTAAAGTTCTTCTAATCCCTAAGGTATCTAGTTAAATAATTAAATACCTTCCCCTTTCATCAAATGAATTAAATAAATATGAAATTTATTTAATTCCCCATATGTCACATCCTCCATCATTTTTACCTAATCCTAATCCATCTTCTAATCTCATCATTAGGGATGTGCACATGCCTAATCCTTGATTAGGATGTGTCACATCCTCCAACTTTTGCAAGCTGGCCTCTAATCTCTCTTAGCCACCTAACCCTCCTCTAATCCTTCATCAACTAGCCTAATCAACCTCTCAAAGAATTTTTAATTCCTTTTATCCTTTCAAGGAATATTAAATTCCTTTTTCTCTTCCCCATGTGATCTTTGACTTGTCACATCAAGTCACATGTGAACTCTCCATAATCTCCCACTCGCCTCTAATATGTCATTAATTAGTCTAATCAAGTACTTGCACAACCTTAATCACTTAATTAGGTCAACCTAATCTCCATGTCATGTGTCCTAAGTCAACCCTATTAAATAATTTTTCTTTTTGGAGAAGGCACTTCATTCCCCATGTGAATTTTTAATTCACATTTAATCCCCCAATGCATGTCAAAGAATTTTTAATTCTTTTTCTCATCCCCATGTGGATATTTGAGGAATTTTTAATTCCTCACATGTCCTCTCACCCACATGGGGACAAGGGCCTCCTTTATGAGGAGATCTTGTCCAATCCCAAGGTACTATGTAGTACCTCCATGTCATGTACCCTATTTCCACCTCATGAGCACATCATCCTTTTTAAGCCACTTCACATGCCACATGTCAAGATGTGAGGGCTTGTGAGTTCTCAACTCACCTTAGCCCTAAATCTTGATCTTGGTGGCTCAATCTCAGTCATCCATTTCCCTAGAGAGTCCAAAATTCTTTATAAATACCCCCTCTTTTCTCTCATTTTAGGAGAGATCATTCATGCTAGCCAAACTCTTGCAATTTTTTTCCTTGAGCCATACTTAGCCAAATTTGCACACTTGCATCCATTTTCACTCATATTTCCATCCTCATCTCATCTCATAGCTTGCCTCTTTCCATTCAAAGGAGCATACAACATCGAAGATCGAAGGGCCAACCAAAGGACAACTCAACAAGGTAAAATCTTTCATTTTTCTTTGCTTAGTTAATCTTTAGGCTAATCTTGAGGCGTAGGGTGTCTTTAATTGTTATTTTCACTCTTTTGTTTGTTGTTCATATTCTAGCAAGTAAATTAGCCCTATCACAATAGGAATAAGCTTAATGAAAATGGAAAATTTGTTCGCAACAAAGCAAGGTTGTTTGCAAAGGCTATGCTAAAAAGGAAGGTATTGATTTTGGTGAAACGTATGCACCTGTTGCTAGACTAGAATCTATTAGAATATTTTTGGCTTATTCTATTTATAATAATTTCATTATTTATCAAATGGATGTCAAAATTGCATTAGGTTTATATCAAACAACCTAAAGGGTTTGTTTGCAAAGAAAATCCTAATCATGTTTATAGGTTAAAGAAGGCCTTATATGGCTTAAAATAAGCACCTAGGGCATGGTACTCTAGGATGGATAATCATTTGACATCAAATGGCTTCACTAGAGGTGTTGTTGACAATAATCTCTATGTCAAGATTGAAGGTATTGATATTTTGGTTGTTGAAGTTTATGTAGATGATATCATTTTTAGCTGCAATAATGATGGTTTAACTAAAAAATTATCTCATATTATGGAATTTGAATTTGAATTGTCAAGTTGGGAGAATTGACTTTCTTTCTTGGTCTTCAAGTTTCTCAACTTGAAAGTGGTATATTTCTCTCTCAAACCAAGTATGCTAGAGAGATGCTTAAGAAATTTCACATGGATGGACATCATCCTATTAGGACACCAATGGTTATAGGTTGCAAACTCTCTAAAGTTGATGATTCACCTGATGCAAATCAGTCTGAATATGGATCAATGATTAGCATTCTGTTATATTTAACTACTTCTAGATTTGATATTCTGTAGGAAATTTGCATGGTTGCAAGGCTTTAGGCTTCACCTAAGGAATCCCATGTTACTATTATTAAAAGAATCTTTAAGTATATTCATGGTACTCTTGATTATGGTCTTTGGTATCCTAGAAGCAATGATTTCTCTTTGATTGCCTATACAGATGTTGACTGGGCTAGCTATTTGGATGATAGGAAAAGCACCAGTGGTGCTACATTCTTTCTTGTTGATCGGTTAGTAGCTTGGAACAACAAGAAACAAGAATCTATTTCTCTTTCCACTACTGAGGTAGAATACATAGTTGCCACTTCTTGTTATACTCAATTACTCTAGATGACTCAAACATTGTTTGATATGGGTATCATAGTTTCTAAGCCTATTTCTATTTTATGTGATAATTCTAGTGTGATCAATATTTCTAAAAATCTTGTTATGCACTCTCACACTAAGCACATTTCCATCAAGTTTCAATTTCTTCGAGAAAAAGTGTTGGCTAATGAATTATGTCTATAGTTTGTTGCTTCACAAAAATAGGTGGTTGATATATTCACTAAGCCTTTATCCAAAGAAGTTTTTGAAAGGATGGGATTCTAATTAGGAGTTATCTCTCAATCCCTACTTCATTGATTCTCCCATTTTTTTGGTTTAGGGGGAGCTTGCTTCTATATGTTTTCATTCACAACTCTCTTGTATATTTTCATTTGCTACTATATTTCTCTACTTGCAGCTAGTTACTATGTTGGTTGGTTTCAATTGTTTATATTCATGGCATCTCACATTCTCTTCTTTCATTCTTTGTCATTGAGGCAAAAAGGGGGAGAGATGATATGTGTTTTTCCATCAAGGACAAAGGGGGAGTTTGTTGGCTTTCAATTTTTAATCATGTTTGTAGTTTGTCCTTGATGAAAAAACTGGTTACATGGTTGAGGTTTGGTTTTCACATGCAATTACATGCTTTGGTTGTGGTTGATACATGATACATGTTTCATATGCAGTTACATTACATATTTCATATGTAGTTACAGGTTTTGGTTCAATTTTTTATTGGTTTAGATCTTGATACATGTTGATGCTAACATTTTATCATTTTGATAGGGCAGTACTATGTTCTTTGCATTTTAATCATTTCAAATTGGTTAAAAAGAAAAAAAAATTAGTTATATGTGTGGCTTGGTAAATTCACTTTTTCATGTCTTTGCTAAGGTAATTGGCAGTTGCTTATAAGGAATTTGATTTAACATGTGGAACAAAGGTGGGTCTATTGGATCTCATTGCAATCTATATTGTCAAAGAAATTGACATTATACAAGTCACTTGAAAGTTATTCAAGGAAGTTTTTGTTATTAAAAGTCATTATGACAAGGTGATTTGGTTTTTTTTGGACTCATTTTAATAAGGTTTCATGCATTAAATCAAGTCACATTAATCATGTGACGGTTAGAGAATACATGAGGTATCGGGCAGATTTATATGGTTAGCATTTTGTTTTGTTTGGAATTTTGATCACAATAAAAACATGTGACATCGAGTATCATTGTTATAAATGTTTTGACTTTGTTTAGAGTCAAATGGTGGTGACAATATTATTTTGTTTGATACTGTGGTATCAGGTTTGTTGATTAAATGTGACTAGTTGTTCAAAATCAGCTACTTGTGACTGGGTATATCAAATTGAAAAATGACACCAACATCCATCATTGACAATGCATGCACATGTGGCATTGGCAACTCATTGGGTTGATGATTCAATACTATTATGATGTCGGTATTTTGGTAAAGTCCTTGGTAGCGAATTCTAAGGAATTTTGATGTTTTGTTTAAATGTACCACCATGGTTAGAGTCAAAACTTGAAGCTTGATTAGAGTAAAATGCATTTTTGTTAGTTCATTTTGGAACCCTAACCACCATGGTTATTCTGGTATTTGCAATTTCTTTTAGCTTTTCAGTTGGTATGCTATGGATATGTAAGTTTAGCTCACTGTATGAGCTAGGATGAGAATGGTCAGGCATATGGAATGACATGAACTTAAGTGACTGTGGATTTTGTTCAAGGAAATGACAATGAAAGATGGTTAAGACTGGTGTCTACTAGCTAGACAGTTATGAAACCATTTGATAGGTTTTTGAGGTATTCTTTTAGTTGGTTTTTCACTATAAATAGGTAAGGCATTTTTGTTACATATGGGCTTTGAAACAATTGATTATGCAGATTATTAAGAATGCTTTTCACTGAATAAAATTGGTTTGAAAATTCTTTTGATAAGGTTTTTGTTAAAGAGCTTAATCTTTTGTTGATTATGTTTAAACCCATTAGGGTTTTTGGATGACAATACTCGGCTGTAACTGAATAGTTTCATTGTGGTGATATTTGTAATTTTTGTTAAAGGGTTTGTTTGAAGAAGGATTATTTAGGGTTTTCCATTGAAACCCTAATGTGAGTTAAAAGTTACACAGACTACTTTTAGAGGTTATTATTCGCAGTGTCTCTAAAAGATGGTTTTTCAGGAATTTTTCTGGGTGACCTGGAAGAAGAATATGATGTTTCAAACATATTATACATAAGTTGTATTACATTGAAAATATTTTATAGTGATTCTCAGATTATTTTATTTAAGGAAGATGTTGTCATTCTCATACAACATTCTTCAATGTGCTTATTGAAAATATTTATGGTCTTCTATTAAAATTCTAGGACTTGAAATTGCACTTGTAGGGTTCTAATAGAATACTGTAACTATTTTGCATTGTAAAGGAGTTGATGCTCATATATCTTATGAAGTTGGTGCTTTTGAATTTTTGTGGAGTTGGTGCTCCTGAACTTTGTGGAGTTGGTGCTCCTGAATTTTAAAGAGTTGGTGCTCTAAGTGAATAAAGAGAAATATTTTTTGGAGTGGTTTTTATTCCCCAAGAGGGTTTTCCATTCAGGACATATATTGTGTTATGTGATTTTTTTATGTGTGTGAGTTTTTTCTTATTTGTTTGATTTTAATGTGTCACCAAATGCATAATTAACAGTCTTCCATATTTGTCAATGTTTATGTCAAATTTCATGCATAAAAGGTTATATTATTAATGTGAGCTCTGCTACATGTGAAAGTGTTAAGTTCAACCTCTATTAATGTTATATGTTTAATTCATGGTTCATGTAAGCACAATACTATTCATGCACAAGTCAGGTTTTCTTCACAAACTGTCATTTTTCCTCTTCATTCAAAAGAAAACATAGATTCTTGGTTTTGAAATTTTTTGTGACTTTTATAAATCACCGATTCACCCCCCTTCTCAGTGATTTCAGTCTTCCAACAATAACACTATACTTTTATTCTTCTTTAGCATCTCATGATACTCTTGATGATGCTAATGTTAGAATAAATGAATTATGGCCCATGTTTTCCACAAGCTAGCCAACACAGTCGTCTGGAGATGATTTCAGTCGTCCATGCCAGCTTCGTCAACTATGCACAATAAATAAACCAACTAACTATAATCTATAGTATTATGTGCATTTAAAGAGTTTTCGGGACTAAAATCATCAACAAACGGTTGTTTTGAAAGACTAACCGAATTTAACTAATAGCTAAATGAATAATATTCACGTACAACAACCATCTCACTTTCTAAATTTTATAGACTTTTTTGAGAGATAAATTTAGAGACAAAGGTGAATATAGTATACTAAAGAATATTAAACATAATGATTTCCTGAATGTAACAAAGAAACATTATGAAAATGAAACAAAACTATGAATAGTTGTGCTCATAAGAAAGCCAGGTTCACCAAATGTAACTAGGAATTTTTTTCAAATTGATTGCAAGTAGCATAAACTAAATCCCAATAAAAAATGGAGAACAATGAAAGAAAGAAGCATAAAAATACTAAAACAACATAATCTCATCTTCAAGCTCCCATTGAATGACCTCCATTGGCCTTCTCCATCTTCTGGAACTTGTATAATTTCCCTCAGATTTGAAATGCAAGCTTCACCTATGTCTAAGACAAGCAAGATATTGAAGTATTGAAGTATTCATATGCTCAGGTACTCAAGTTCTCAAGCATGTTGAAAATAACTCTATGTGTGTATAAAATGACTTGAGAGAGATCCTTTTAAAGAATTCCAAATTGAGAATGGATGTCCATGATTAAAATTTTTTGAATCCCTAAGATAAAAGGACAGGATTCAATGTGATGAGGAGCATTAGGGTTAGGGCAACATTAGGTCAAAGTTAGGGCAAGCTTTGAAATGAAGGTTTGAGATTTAATTGGAGATAGTCAAATCAATGGAAGAGAAAAAGAGGTAGTTGGGAAATAATATAAATTATTTAATTTATGGAGGAAAGTTGACTTATGAATTAAATAATAGTTTAATTCATAAATGGGAATGAGACAAAAGACAATAAATAATTATTTTAATTATTTATTTGTGGGATGAAAAGTGGGTTAAATGGATATTTTTATTTGATTGAAGGATAAATGGTAATGTTATTAAATAATTAATATTAATTATTTAATTGTAGGTGAAAATGAAAAATGAGTACTTAAATAAATTAGGAATTTATTTAATTATTGGAGGGCATAAGGATTAATTAGTGACATTCAAATAAACAAATGTAATTTACTTATTTAAATAGTCATAGAGGAATAATTAATACATTAATTAGGTGAGGGAGAAGCATGGTTGTCATAGAAAAATGTAGCTTAAGGGCATAGGTCGTTTTTATGTGTCTACAAGGATAATGCTAAAGCGATGAATGCAATTCATTGTAGGTTGTCAAGTTCCATATTTGTAAATGTCATGCACTGCCAAAATGCACAAGTGTGGAACAAGTTGAAGAGGATGTATGAAGAAAGTGATGCTGAGGTATAGTCATTGATTGAGTGATATTAAAATGAATCTAAAAGTCTTGAGACAAGTGAAGATGAGAAATCTGAAAATTGGTTCTCAAGTGAAGCTGCAACAAGAAGTGATTAAGAAGAAACTTCTACATCTAGATCTGAAAAGGCTAATAAAGAGGAATCTAATTTTAGAAGAAGACTAAGGTATGGTTTTAGAAAATATAGGAGTAAAATTTATTGTCTTGCTTCTAAATGTTCTCATGATGAAAAAGGATAATTCTAAGGATGAGAAAGTTGGAAGTTCTAGTGAAAAAGAAAGTAGTAGTAAGTAGATAGATAAGGTAGATATGTACACAAAAAAATAAAATAGATTATTATATTTTTTTGGTAGCTTAGATGATAAACATGAAGGTTCATGTGAGATTGAGGAAAAGGATTTCTTGTTTATGGATATTGAAATATTTGATAAAGAATCAAATGTTGAGACCTCTAGTGAAGGTGGAGAAATTGATCTTGAAGGTGAACTCATTTGTGCTTTGGATGAGATTAAGAGGTTGAGAAAAGAGAACAAAGAACATAAAATAAATGCTCAAGAGGAGATAGATAAGTTGACCGTGAGTCTTGATGAATCTAATCAATTTATGGTAAGCTTGAAGATACAAGTGGAAGAAGCAAAAAGGATAGAATATGTGGTTAAATAAAAACTACAGTCTAAATCAAATGAATGCATGAAGTTGGAAGAAGAGATATTTTCTCTAAGAAAGGAGTTAAAAGAAGTAAAAGAGAAAATGGATAAAAAATTGAAGCTAAAAAGTAGCTCTAAGATGGTAGATGAGTTTAGTAGATCACAAAAGTTGTCTAGACCAAAAATAAAGACCAATCTTGGTTATGAGAAAGGGAAAAGTTCTACTAGTTCTATAAGACCATTTGACAGATTCAAATCAGAAGTAAGAGATTGCATGGCGGATAAGAAAGTATGCACAAGTTGTATCAAGGAAGATGCTTCAAAGAATGAAAGATCAATTAAGTGTACTAATGAAGTGAAGACAAGAAAAGAAGAAAGGAATCCAACTATTGTTATGAAGAAAGTTAGAGAGGAAAATAGACTTGCAACAAATAAGAACATTGAGAAATTTGTCCCTAATGAATTAAAGAAAATAATGCATACAAAGAGAGTTGGTGCAGAAAGATTTACTAGGATGAGATACATGAAGAAGACAAATCAAAGAAGACAACCTCATCCCGCACAAGGTAGAGCTATGAATAGGTATCCCTCATGTATTTTTATGGATATTGTTATGCTTAAAATTAGTTTGGTCATGAGGCTAGTGAGTGCAGAGCTGCACATAGTGGGAGCACAAAACATATACATATAAATTCATTTGCTCCTGGTGTAGACATGAATGTGATGTGTTTTAACTTCCACAATTTTGGTCACATTGCAAAACATTGTAGAATGAGTCATGTAAGACCAAAATCACATAGTGAGAAAAATAATATGTTCCTGAATGTGAACAATGTTTCACATGTTGTTGAGAAGAAGGCTGATTAGATAGGGGTATGTGCAAGATCATGATGGGCCAAAAAGTGGCAATATGTAAGTGATATGATGGCCCATGTGGCTAACGAACTTTTCTTTATGCAAAATTAATGAAAAGAAAAGGGTTTTTAGAGGAGATTCTCAGCTTTCCACCAATATAAATTATACTTTAATTTTAGTTTAATAAATAATGATTATTCATTTTCTATTTGAATTATGACTAAAGTCCTAATTGATAGGCTAATTAAAAAACATCTATAGCTTTCAAACAGTATCACATTTTTTGAATCTGGAACATGTGTCACATTATATGTTTCACATACTATAGGATTAAAAAGAATTAATTAATTTCATGAAGTTTTGACCAAGTTAAGGTGGTTAGACATATGATTTTTTATATTTTTTAAAAGTTGTAATAAAAAATTCATAATTAATTATTTACTTGGAAAAAATTACAAAAAATATGCATCACATTGAGACATGAGTCCTCTACTTATATCTAAAATATTATAAAAAAATATTATTATTTTATCATGGTTAGGGTGGTCAGACAGACACCTACTTCTTATTTTTTCCCTAAAATTTGAGTACTACTACATTGAAATTTCAAATTTTCACCAAATAGATTTATTTATTTTTTAAATAAACTTAGTAGTTTAGAAACTACATTCGATTTGCTACAGATTCTATTATTACATATTTTTGAAATAATATAGATAACTTATTCAAATTTTTATTTCAAGTTTGCTAACTTTGATTTTTCTGAATTTTTTGCCACTTAAGGGTCTATTTTGTCCATGATGATCCTGCACATACCCATAGAGAAAAAGACAAAGAAGGTATGGAAAGAGAGAGAATGGAAATAAGTGCTCCATGAGGCTACTTCTGCATCACATCACTAATCTATGGTATTGGAGCATGGATCTAGGGGGAGCTAAATTGGTGTTTCATTCATCCCTAGTTGTGAAAGGTAGGTCAAGTTAGGTAAAATATTTTATATAAATTTCTAATGACTTGATGGTTGAAAATTTATTGAAGTTTGTGTAGTTGTTCAGTTGAGAAATGATTCTTGACTACAAGAAGAATAGTTATGGATGAGTGTGAGAAATTTGGATTGGTTTGATGTTGGTTTCAAATTGGTTTCAGTCCATTGTGAGTTTGTATGGTAATAGCTCAGTTGGTATAGAGCTCGTAGTAAAATAGATACTTGTATATGTTGATGAAATAGCTATTGCATGGTCTAAGGGGGAGATGCTATTGGTAGCAAATCAATGCCATGATCAAATTAGTTGGTACAAATCAACCTAATTAGTGCAAAACTTGGAATGAAGCAAATGTGTGACTAGGTCAACATAAGAGGACGAAGCAAGGTTTATGGAGAAGATACAATTGGTATCTATGAAGAAGCTACAATTGGTATTCAAATCAATGTTATACTTGATCAAGTGTAGAAAAAAGGAATTTGAAGAGGAGAAGTATGTCACAGGTGGTGACTTGAGTTCAGTTTGTTCTCACTATTGGTATCAAGGTGTGATATCATAATTTGGTGTGAGAAATTTCAATTGGTACAAAACATGAATTAAAATATCAATAATTGGTATCAGACTTGTTTGGTATAGAGCTTGTTATGGCACTACAATTAATATTAGAACATTTCAATTAGTGTTGGAATTGGTGCTACATTTTGCATAACAATAGTAATTGGTATGAGAGTAGTGATTGGTATGAGAGCATAGTTTTTCAATAAATTGGTATCAGTCAAAGGGGGAGCAATGGTTTTTTGTTATTGATGAGATGAAGAAGAGGCTATTATGCTCTAGGGGAGAAAGTTATACAAGGTATTGTTGTAGAAAGGTATTTAGGAGCAACCCTTTGCCATTAATGTCAAAGGGGGGGAAAGTTAAGAAAATGCTTATATATCTTAGAAAGGAGGAGACAAAGTACCTGAGAAAGAAGGAGAATATATGTAGATGCTCAAGATGCTCAGATTGCAGAAAAGTATGCAAAATTGGTATTCATATTGTTTTTTTGAGCATTTAGGTTTTTTCATCAATGAAAAAGGGGGAGATTGTTGGAAATATGTTGTCATTGATGTCAAAATGGGATCAGATGTTGGTGTTGATGCTAATGTTTTCAAAAGGTGATAAGAAGGTATACATATTTGATCCTAAAGCAGATTGTTGGCAAAATGTTGTCATTGATATCAAAGGTGTATTAATGAGTAGTGCCAATCATGCAAATGCAAAGGAAACTTATTCAACTATATTTCTCTTTGTAACACTATCCAACTCAAACATTTGAAATAAGAGTTCCAAACTCAATCAAGTTCTTCAAAACACTCTTAACCATTAACCAAGATCAACTTCCTTTATAACTTATTTCAATGGCACATGATGGTTACAAATACAAACTTTTTCTTTCTAAGAACAACCAATCAAATCAAAACATATTTCACCTTTATTTGATTCAAAATAACAAAAAAGTACCTTCACAATGTTTGCCCTTCCCTTATACCATTAACTCTCTTTATGACTATCCTCAATGTGAAAAAAAGACCCTTACATCCATAAACCTCAACCAAGCACCAAATTTTGATTCCAAAACACATATAATTCCTTCAACAAGTGGAATATATTTAAGAGACCTAATCCAACATGTTTAAACCCTTTCCAAACCTCAAGAATATGGTTTAGGTGAGACTTCTTCATTACTTTTCCCTTTTACTAGTAGGTCTTCCATAGGTCTGTCAAAGCTTTCCTTCAAACACAAACCCTCAATACTGATTGTAAATAATGTTTAAGATGCCCTTCATCATGTATTAAAACATATCAAAGACTCACCCTAATTTTCTTGAAGAGAAATGCACAAATTCAGACTATCTACGTTCAATAGTAGGGTTAATTAGGTCTGCAACTAGGAAGGGCTTACTCATTTGGCTACCTTTGATCACAAACTTATTGGAAAATCACTTCAATCAATTTTATTTAGACTTTTTTATGCCTAATAAATTTTTGGATAATCACACCCATGCTTATTTTCCAAACCCTAGGTTATGTTCCATTGGAACTCTGTGTTTTATCAGACTGTGAGATTTTTTTAGTCAAAAAAACTCTCAAATTTTCATACAATAATCTTATTCATTCAAACTAAAAATTCAAGAACATTAAAGAAGATGCTACAAAGATAGTCTCCACCAGATTTTAGCACTTTTCAAGGAGTATAACGTGAGAATTCTAAAATTTGCAGGCCACTAGTTACTCTAATGAGGGTTTTAGATTGTTATGAGAAAAATAGTGATATCTCTTTCAAATAAACACCAAAATGCATGAAACCAAGTCCAACTAGAATTTGATTGAGTGCTTTACCATTTACAAATGATTTTCCATCAGTTTTAGCCATACAACTCCATACATAAGCCTGGAAATGCAAGATTTCTGAAGAAAAATGATAAAAATCAGAGATTTCTTATAAAATTATGCTTTATTCAACCACCCTTGAAGTTCCAAATGATACAAAATCCTTTTTAAAGTCATTCCAACTATCTTTCAAACTTCTAACTTCTTCCTAATGCCTAGAACCACCTATGACCCTTCTATGCAACTTTTACATAACAAATGGTAAGTTGACAACTTTTTACATTTGTTTTCATTTTTTGCACATTTAGACTTAATAAACACCAAATGACCTCAACATGACCTAAAATATATGAAACATGGCTCTAATAGCATGATTTACAAAATGAATTTGAATCAAATTTCAAGACATTGCTTCATAGAGGCTTAATTTTTCCAAGGTGCTCCTGCACCAACTATTAAGTTATTTCCATTGTTATACTTAGAGATGGTTGAACGAAGCCATCATTTGAGTATTTATACTTGTTGATAAAGATTATGTTATATTGTATTAGTTGGCCAAATGATTATCATCATTCTAGGCCTTAGTGTGTTGATGGGTGATTCCTATTGTTCCAAATGTTACAATAATACATAATGATTGATATTGTTTTGATTTTCAAATTAATAAGAATGTCTATTTTTTGCAACATGTTTCCTAAGTCACGACCTATGAAAAGGGCCATAATAGGCTATGGGATAATGCTAATCCATTTGATTCATTTCAAATGTGTATGTATATGTTTGTGTGTGTGTAAGTATAACATTATATATATATATATATATATAATGTTATACTTACACCGATCCTCTTTCTAGTTTTATGGTGCCTCTGTTACAATCGATTGTTCCATTAGACATTTATTATTGACTAAACATTAAGGCACATAATGTTGGTTGATAGCTTGTATATTGACCCATTCTATGAGCATGTTTTGTTTTAAAGGATAATAAGATCTGAATGGTGTTATTCATGTTGTTTTGATCATGAACCTTACTAAAATATGAATTCATCTAAATGAAAAAAGTGTCACTATATTTATTGATAATGCTTATTTTAAAAATGAATTGAAAGTATAAGATATGAGATTATCTAGGACAACCTCTGATCAAAATAGAATGATGCTCTTGTCATTAAGCCAAGAGGGTGGAAACTAGTTTCAAACCAACACAATATTCCTTGATTGAATGTTCTTTGACTTGGTTTTAAATGAAACAAAACATTTGTAAGGACCCAATTGATCACAGATTAATTATGGTGATGGAATACAATTTTTTCTATGTAAGCATCCTTTTAACATTCTGGTTGTCTTGACCTTTGAATTTTAATTGCATCTCATTATGCATTTTATGAAAGTTGACATCTTGAACAATATAAACCTGTATGTAAATGGAACTTTATTTTTCAAAGAATGTATACGCATACACATTTTTTTACAGAAGGCCATATTTGTGTACATGCATAAATATTCCATTTACGCATTACACATACATGTGATATACCTTTTTTAAAATTGCTTATTTCTCTTTATCTAAAATATGTAGATTTTCATAAAGGAAATGCTGTAAATCTGAATTCCATGCATGAATTATTATATTCTTACTAATGGAATGAATCATGTATTGTGACTAAATGTCTAATGTCATTTTTATCAAAATTGGTTTAATTTTTTTCATATATTGTTAAACCGCATTAGCCAATAAGAGACAAACATAAACTATGTTGTTGACTATTTGATTTCCTTATTATAAAAAGGATTGGCTTGCAAAACTACTAGAAAATAAGTTGATTGTTTTTCATAATATGTGACTTGGATAAGATGTATGCTATCTTATGTATGTGGAAGGTTATCTTTCGAGACGGGTGCTGAAAATGGGTTATCAGAGAGATAGGTTTTCCTTTCCCAAAATCTATTATTTAGTTGTATACAACATATGCTTGGCCAAGTGTTTATAGTCCATTATGATGAATGGTCTAATTATTATGATGCGTCTTTCTACCATTTCCTACCATAGATCTTGCAAGTTCTAAATGTAGATAGAAATGCATGTAGATGTTAGAGATGTTGAACACCCGAAATATTGAGAGGGGGGGTGAATCAGTATTCTACAAAACCATTTAATTAAAAAACATTCAATTATCAAATCATACTTAGCAATTAATAGAAATGAAAGCATATACAACCCAAAGCACATACAACACATGAACACCAATATTTTTATGTGGAAAAACCAAAGTGGGAAAAAACATAGTGAGGATTAGCTCACAATATGTTATAACTAGTTATGAGATATTACATAAAGGATCACTACCAAGCGGACTCACTATTCATAGAGAAAAGAAAGATAGAGAATATTGCTACACAACCAAGATTTGAATTGATACAAAGTGCATCTAACATATGCTAACTTTAGTTCCTTTGAAGGTCAAAATGCCAACTCAAAACACTTCACTTGATACAGAATATAAGTTTCTACTCGGTATTACATTTGCACAACCTTTTCCCAATTCTTTGCAAAAAATTTCTTTTTTGCTTGTATTCAGATCATATCCCTTTATAAAATCATCATCATCACAAACTCAAAATGATCTTCTATATATATTAACTCCATTGCAAACATTAATTAGGTTAGCCTAATTGGATGCCACCCAAAGTAATGCAAAATGTGCCTTGTGGGCACCCAATTCAAATTAAATTGCCTTCATGCCACATCACATGTGATATAGGTCGAAATTAACCTATAATAGCCCCCTCTTACATTTTCATCACGTCATTAAACTCCACAACCCTTTACATATTTCAGGTTGGCCAGGCATAGGACCTAAAAACAAAATACTTCAACTGATCACTAATCATAGGACATGTGGATCTCAAAATATCATGCCAATTGGAAATATTAATGCACAAACACCTATAAACATTCTACCAGAATCACAAGTCCTAACAAAAAATTGTGGAGGAGTGTGGAACAACTAGGCCATACTCATTACACAAAAAAATAATAAAACCTTATATGTTGAACTTCTATCACTTACAACTTTTGAACCATTTATCCAGACCAAATGAAATTCAAAATACAAATGATACTATCATCCAAAAACAACATATTGGAATCAAAGAAGAAGATTTGTATGTGCAATGTAATGTGGAGCAATTTACTGGAGGGCACTATTGGTGTAGATATATAATAGAAGTGATTAACTGTGAATCAAGTCCTCTATGTAGAATATTTTGCCTATCATTTTGATATACTGCACTATGTAGTGTTGAAATCAATGACAACACACAACTTCTTCATTCTTTCAACAATCTCCCCCTTTGTCATTGATGGAAACATGTGCCAAAACACTTCTTCACACATCTCTCCCTCTTTAACATCAAGGGAAAAGAGTGCAAAAAAAGAACTTGTATACTCTCTCTCAACCATATACATTGTAGTGTAGGAAAAATTATCCCTTTTTCACACTTAATTTGGGAAATATCAATGAAAAAATGAGCTAAATTATGGCTTACTTTAGTGTTGTAATATGCAAATTTTACATATTCACATTAATTTTAGGGCCCTACTAATTAAAATGGACTTAATTGTGCCTTGGTTTTGTAAGGTGTACCTTTACACTTTCACACTTATATAGGGCTTTATTAATTAAGTGAGGTGAATCATGCCTTAATTTGCCCCTTTAGTTCAAATCCAAGCCTAATTGATTGCAATTTTCAAATAGGAAAACCCAACATTCATAAATGCATAACATAACATTTATCATCTCTACTGTTGACTAATGTTGGTCATCTAAGGCATTCACCATAAGCCTGCTTCATGAAGTTGTGTACAATTATACATAAAATTGTTGCTCAACATTAAAGACTCCCCGTTGTAGAGAGCATCATATTCACATAGCATACAAAAAAAGGGTATGATGATTACTTTAAGCAGAGTAATCCCAATCTAACACAATCAGAGATGCCTAAAGAGAAGTTCTCATTAAGGAATACTATGGATGATTTTTTGAAGAAACATGCCTACTTTGGTAAGAATGTGTCAAGCCATTAAACTCTTGGATATGGATAGTTTCTTAAAAGAGTTGAAGTCAATAGTGGAGATCCCTATCTAAATTTAAGGTCAAAGTATTGAAGGAATGAAAAGAGGTTTTTATTGCACAAAACTCTCTATCAAACCTTTATTCTCAACACCTTCAAATACTTCAACATTAGCAAAGTTAGAGACAACAAATTTATTAGTCAAAAATATATTAAAGGATATTGGATGTATGGATGGTGGCTCTCAAAATGATGAGAACAACATTTACCTAGAGAAATGAACAATCCTACATGTAGGATTTGAGCATGTTGAAATATGGAAAGCTAGTTTGCTATAGAGAACCATCAAAGAGATAGGAAGGTCCACAAATGTGGGGTGTTGTCAATGTGATCAGCCCTCTATGGCTTGAGATATTCCCTCAAAGTAGATAAGATATTGATACTAGAACATTCTTGTGAAAGGACTCTCTTTCATAAAAACCTAAATTGTTAATTCTATTTTTAGTTCCCAGGAACAAAAATCTACAGTCATTTGCACATTTATCTCATGCGTATTACAAAAGCAGGAGCTGAAATGGGGGATCTAAATGGTGATATCATTGAAGTGCATAAGAGAGTACATGAATGATGGCAATGATATTAAAAGCCACAAAATTGATGGGAAGGAAAGTTTACTATGTGTATCGGCCTTTTTGATCCTTACCTAGAAGTAAATAATTCCCCCATATTTTTCAATTCAACTCATTAGAAATAAGAAAGTTAACATGTGACCCAGGAAAAATTAAAGAACAACAAGAGAGGCCATGGAAAATAAAAATACAGAGAGGATTGCTTAAAGAAAGATAAATGGATGAAATGTAATTGTTTGTGCTAAAGAACTATGTAAAAATGATGGAGAACTGCAATATTAGCTTTTATTCAGAAATTGAGCAAATGCAATGAGTATAACACTTGTTATTTGAAATCATACAATCTACATGTTAGATGTGAAGCAGCTATAGTAGTTTCCATTTTTTGTGCTAGAAGAGGGTTCACTATTAAAAATCCGTTGATGTTTATTGAAGAGCTACACAATAGGATGATATTCCTTCTAACTTTTATGAGCTATGTAAAAGCCTACAACTTTCCTGAAACTTCCAGTTTCCTACATTGGATTAGTGACAAGACTCATTTCTAGCTATGATGAAAGAATATGTTTGAAATGCTCTTCATATGGTTCTTGTTGCAAGAGGCTTGTGCATTGGTATTAATCATTTGATGAAGATATTTATAAGAGTATTGCAAAGAAAGTTATTCTAGGGACCTTTCCACATCCCCACCAAAGCTTAGCAGTAAACCTTAAAACTAGTGCAATAGAAGCTAGAGAACCACAATAAAATAAATTGATATCGAAGAGACCTTTCTTATCAGAGAGAGAACATTAAATTTATCTTCAAAACCCTAATATAGCAATGAGAGAAGAATGAACAACATCAAAGATATATGGAATATCAGAGAGAAAATATGAGAAGTCCCTTCGAAATCATAAAGTCTTTTTGATAAAGCGAGATGGATAAAAGGGAAAATAAAAGATTAAATAAAATTTCATTGTGATCATGAATTTCCACAATAAAGTGCATCAAGTATTTTTACAAAAGATGAATATAAATGGAATTACCAGCAAGTGATGGGAATAATGTAGCATTGGGAAAATTATAGCATTTGAAATTGAAAATTTATTGAAGTAACTTTTCAGTATTGAAGTGAGAATTTTAGATGTCTCTTCAAAATTCTGATGGACAAGAAAAGCATACTCTTGAAGAACTTATCAAAGAGAGTAATAAGTATTAGTAGAAAATAAGCCCAAATCATTTCTAATATCTTAAAAGGAAAATGAAAGACAAAAAGAGATTATCTAGAACATATTATTGAGAAATTCATCATTGGAAAAGATAAATTATTATTGCAATAGTATATGGTAAATATTTTTACATTTGTTTCAAGGAGATAGAAATTTTACTACTGATGTAAAATACTTTCACCTAGATATGAAATATTTCCACCAGGGAAGTTAGAAGTGGGTAATTTTTATTGAAATAATATTTTATTAAATTTTGTACAGGTAAAAACAAAGTGAAAATTACCAATGAGAGAAGGATTTTGACTATCATTAAAATTAATTAATTTTCATAGATGCCAAGATAAAGGAAGATTGATTAGATATTTTATTCTTATTGAGACAACTAATTGAAGAGCTGCACCATATTGATGTGAAGGGTCATAACCCTAAAAATGCAATGTATATATGTAAGATGAAATCATATCATCAAATAATTAGATAGTAGGTTAGAATCATCATCCTCAGTAGTAGTAGGTGGGTTTCATTATTATATCACACTCCACTCATTTGTCATCACATTTCAAATACTTTTCCTATTAATGTACATCTTTTGAAACAATCTAATGGAGAAGACTATTTATAATCGGTAATCTATTTATAGTTTCCAATTGTTGTGTTAATATTCATTCTTATATGTTGTTGTGTTGTATCCAATGTGGTTCTCCTAAGTTATTCAAATTTATACAATTTTTCAGGACACATTTGTTGTTGTTGTGTGGTTTTCTTGATTGGGTTTTGGCTAGGGTGAATTAAATTACTTTCAGATAATTCATTTTAATTGGTTCCTACTAGGGATTAAAATCCTTTTAAATTAATTGTTCTGATTGGTTTCCCTCAAGTTAAGAATTAAACATCCTTTCTTGATATCATAGTAATTTGGGAGAATAACACTGGGATTCATAAAGAAGAGTACAGTAACTGACAAACCTGCACGTTTCTACAAGGTGCAAACATCCAAAGTTCCCAACAAGTTAGAGTTAAGATGAGGAATAGATCCACCTATCTTACATGTTTGTCTCCACCATCATCATCCAACCCTCAACTCCATTCACTCAATAGGATTAGGCACTAGTCAAATTTAGAACATTCTATACAAACTGTAGGGGCATAGAAAATTTTGTTTGCTGGGATATTTAATTAACAAAGTGATAAGACTAAAGATGAATGTTGAACATTTAATATTATGTTTGTTTAGATTATGAAATTTTAATAAATACGAGGCTTTGGCAATTTGAAAAATATTGTAAAAAGGTTGTTTTAATTATAAAATATATTAGAATTATAAAATATTACTAGATAGAATAATAAGTGAATAATTTCTCTTAGATGTTAGAATGAGCAAGAATTATGTAGTTCCTATTTCTTTGGGTTTTCTTGGGGTTATTTTCAAGAAATAGGAGAAAATGATTTTTTGGGAAAGAGGATGGAGAACTAATAAGAGAAGTAGAAAGGAATGACAGAAAGAAGAAGAACAAAATTGGAAGAAAAGAGGTAAGAAAGTTGGTTCATGTTGAAATTTTTATTTTAGCTCAAATTATGAAAATTTCAGATTGACAACGAAATTCAAGACTAATTAATTTAAATTCAATAGTGAAAATTTTAAATTGATAATGAAATTAAATATTGATTATGGTTCCAATATTTTAGTGCTCTATGCGAGCTAGCCAACTCTATGTGAGTCATGAACCGCTCTATGTTAGCTAAAAAATTTTCCCTATGTGAGCTTTCGAAGGAGATGCAACTCTGAGTGAGCTAGTGTTGAGCTTGATGGTGGTTGGTTGGAGAGTAGCAAGAAAATAAATTAATGTTGATAGCAAACAAAAGATATATATAGATATATACTAATCTTTGTTTGTTACTATTTTCTTACTGATGGTTTGTAATGCATGCAAAAATGATGCCCTCCACCATGGTTGGCTAGAGGTAATGGTGGAGAAACTAAGACATTGAGGAATCTCTTTGATCAAATTGGGGAAAAATAGAATTAAGCTAGAAAGAAGATACAAATCTCGCAACTAGGTAATTACCTCTCATTCTCTCTATGCAACAGAATACCTTTTACTTGTACATTTAGATAGAGTTTTAAAAGAAGAGTGGTAGTGAAATGTAACTTTGGTTGATATCGTATATGTAGTTCCTCCTTGATTGGTCGACAACAACAACCTTTGTAGCAAAATTTTTTTTGTAGATGAATAGTTTATTTCCTGGAGCTTGCAAAATTTGTAGAGAACTATTGTCAATCTCTTAGCCACTGTGTACAGAGCATCGATTGGAATTTTTATTTATACAAAGCCTAGGGTTCTACCCAATACTATGGAAACTACACAATCTTGATACAATTTTCTTTATGGAGTTTTAAAAAAATTCCCTAAGTAGCTAATGACGCAAACCCTGTGATGCAAAGTTGTAATGTGCTCATGAGAAATTCAAATCACCAGTGGTGTAAGGTGAATTCTATTGTGGTGTCGATTGTGGTAGTCTCCATAGCCTGGCGACTTGCAAAGCTCTCAGGATATGAAGTCTTACTAAGAACCTCATTATGATAGATGAGAAACGTTTCACTCATTTTATCACTTGTTTTGTGTGCAGTGGTAACAAATAGAGAATATATAAACAAGGTTGATAGTCAACAAGAAAACGTTCCTCTATTGTCCCAGTAACACAAATTGATGTTAAGATAAGGAGTGACTATGGAGAGACCACTAGTCACAGAAGCACCCAAGGTGGAAATTTTCCAGTTTCTTTTTTTTCTATATAGATATATTTAGATTCATAATTCAAATCATTGCATCAAGATACAAATTGATCTTTGTAACCTAGTTACATTATAAAAGAGACCAAAATTCCTTCTAGTGTTGGAGATTTAACTGTACTATAGATTTTCCTGTTGAAATAGAAAAATGAGTTATAAATTCATAGAAATATGTCCATTGGATGCTCATGTAATCACATGAGGTTGAATATTACCACATTTAGAATTGCCAATCAAACTTGTCTGTATACATATATGTATGACAATACTTATGTTTTTCTTTATAATTACAATGACGACAACCAGAGCCCTATAGAGGGATCATATATTTTGGAAATTATCCTCAATTTCCTTGTTATTTGAAGTGAGTAATTTACCACACTAATAATCTTTATTAATATTATTGTGCTTTTCTGAGTAGGCATCACATAGGTATCAGAGCACTAGGTTTCAGCATTGGGAACTCTATGGTAAAAGTAAAATTGCCTAAAGAGATCCATTTTGTTTTGTAGATAAAAAAAAAATTGTGAATCAACCTGGTCTACTTGGAGAACCAATGGATCAAGGGCCACAAATACTCCAAGCTATAAAAAATCTAGTAAATGTAATACAAGAAAGGTTACTGGTGCCAAACCAACATCATAATCTAGAACACCATTTTGTGCCTTGGGAAAGAAGTAGAAGTCCCCACCACAATGGGACAAAACACATCAAGGAAGGAGAGTTAGGTCATTACCATCCACCTCCTTGTAACAACTAGGTAGTTAGGGGGATGCATTGGATATGGAAAAGATTATATCAAATTTTCTTCAGTTGTAGCCACAACAACTTTTTGGGTCTACAGATGGATTAGAGGCTAAATCATGGTTAATAAGTCTTGAAAAGAAATTTGCATTGAAGACCTATGAAAGTAACCTTAAGTCCAAGTTGGCCATTCATCAACTTAAGGGGAGTGTAGATACCTGGTGGTGATAGGAGGAGAGAAAAAGACATTTAACCACTAAAAATGTCACTTGGGAAACCTTTTTAGAGGCCTTCAAAGAGATACATTTTAGAGAATTTCCGAAAATGAAAAATAAATGAATTTCATGATCTCCAACAAAAGAGGAATGACTGTAGCACAATATGAGGAAAAATTCTTTTAGTTGTCACAGTATGTGGATTACATTCAGGATGAGAAGCTTATGGTAAACCATTTCATAAGAGGACTAAATCACAATATAGCAAGACCAACTCACTTTTCTGAGCCCACTACCATGAAACAAATAGTAGAGAAAACACTTATTATGGAAGAAATACAGTCGAAACATCAGGACCAACCACGGGGTGCATTCCAACATTATAACTGCAACTAGTCCCGTTCTTTTAGGGATGGAAATAGATTGACTTCTTACTCTTCTAGACCAACATAGTTACAACAGAATCAGAAAGGTAGGTCCTCACTAGAAGGATTAGTCAAGTCATGGAAAAACCCCACTCAGAGAGGAGATCTGAGGAATCATACATAATACAATGAAGCAACTTTTACACAATAGAATACTTGAGGAAATCTGATTAGTAGTGGTAGATTATTTTTTCAATCTAATTCGAACCACACTTGTTATAGTTGTGGTGGTAAGGGAAACTTTGCACAAGAATTTCCACATAATAAGATAGTTTTAGGAGTCCAGTATTTAGTATCATCTTAACCTACCATGGGTGATATTGGAAAATCTAATCAATTTTTCACAGCAATAGAAAACTAGCAAGTTGATCATCAAGCATCCATCATAGAGGTTCCTAGAAAAATTGGTAAGGTTACTATATCCAATTTTTTGATTTAGGAGAAATTGATTCATTTATTTCCCCATTTGTAGTGGAGAAGTGTGGGCTTGTGGTTGCTAAGAAAAATGTGAATTGAGATGTGGAGTTAGCTTATAGAGCTAGAATGTTGGCTAACTTTGTAGTTAGAGATGATCAATTAGAGCTTGGTTCACTGTCTACCAAAATAGATTTCTAGGTGATACCTTTGGGGTCTTATGACGTAATTTTAGGTATGGATTGGATGAATGGTCATGAAGCAAAACTAGACAGTCAACACATTTCTTTTGAGTGTTTGGATGATCTAGGTAATAAGGTAGTTGTTTTTGGAATCAAGAGACCAATATCCCTTAGGATGATTTCAACAATGCAACTTAAGCAATGTATGAGGAAAGGGTGTCAATTCTTTGCTATTTCCATTAGTGACTAATCAAAAGAAAAACCTGACACTTCTTTGGAAGATCATGCTATTCTTCATGAGTTTGTTGATGTGTTTCCTCCTCAAATTTTTGGTTTGCCACCTAAAAGGGAAATTGATTTTCACATATACTTAGTCCTTGAAGCTCAACCAATTTCTAAGGTTCCCTATAGGATGACCACTCAAGAATTACAAGAAATTAAATTGCAGCTTGAGGAATTGTTAGAAAAAGGTCACATTCATCCTAGTATATCTCTATGGGGTGCACATGAGGATTTTGTTAAGAAGAAGGATGGAACTCTTTGGCTTTGCAGAGACTATAGGCAGCTCAATAAGCTCACTATTAATAACCGTTATCCCTTGCTGAGGATAGATGACATGTTTGATCAGATTCAGGGGGAATTTTTTTTCTCTAAGATATACCTTAAGTCTGAATATCATCAATTGAGAATTGTTCAAGATGACATACATAAAACAACATTTCACACAAGATATGGTCATTATGAGTTTACTATTGTTCCCTTCAGGTTGGCTAATGCACTAACAATTTTTAAGAGTCTATTGAATGGAGTTTTCTGAACTTTTTTGGACTGGTTTGTGGTCATTTTCTTGATGATATACTGATCCACTCATGCACTATTGAGGAGCATGAAGAGCATTTGTGACAGGTGTTATATTGTCTGTGGGAAAATCAGTTGTATGCAAACATTGTTAAGTGTGAATTTTTCCAAATAGAGATCCAGTATCCAGGACATGTTATTTCTAGTGATGGTATCTTTGTGGACCCTTCCAAGATTTAGGCTATTTTGGAATGGTCTACTCCCACTAATGTAGCTGAGGTAAGAAGCTTTATGGGTCTAGCCGGTTATTACAGATGGTTTGTAGAAGGGTTTCCCAAGATTTCTCACCCAATCACATCTCTCCAACACCAAGGCAAGAAATTTTTTTGGTCTGAACAGTTTGAAAAAAGTGTTCCAAATTTTGAAGGAAAAGCTTACTAGCACACCCATCTTGGCTATTCCAGACCCTACTAGTGACTTTGTAGTTTGCACAGACACATCTATTGAAGATATTGGAGTTGTTCTCATGCAGGAGGGATGAGACATAACCTTTGAGTATCACAAATTGAGGAATCATGAACTTAATTATCCAACGCATGATTTGGAGCTGGTGGCCGTGGGTCATGCTTTGACCAAATGGAAAAATTTCCTACTTGGTCATAGATTTGAGTTGCATTCGTACCATCAGAGTCTATAGTATATCTTTTCTCAGCCTAATTTGAATGTTAGACAATGTAGATAGATGGAATTTTTGTGTGAATACAAATTTGAGATCCAGTACATTAAAGGGAAAGAGAATGTTGTAGTTGATGCTCTCAGTAGGTGACATCATGAATTGTTAGCCCTGACCATTAAGATAGATCTCAAAGAGAATATTTTGGGACTATTACCTTAGGATGCTTTGTACTGTGAGATTGTTTAGTTCTAGAGTTCTCTGAAAGGTAAGTTTGAAGGTTATTCTATGGATGCTAATGGGTTACTCTGACATCATGGATGTATATATGCTCCTATGTTTGGAGACCTTAGAGTTTTGATTATGACTGAGGCTCATCGAGCACCTTATGTTGCTCATCCTGGCATTAAGAAAATGCATATAGATCTTCAAAAACTATACTTCTGGACAAGAATGTGGAAAGATATCACAGATTTTGTTGCTTGCTATTTGGAGTGTCAAAGAGTAAAAGTAGAGCATCAACACCCTGCAGGTCTATTGTACCCACATGTGATTCCAGAGTGGAAGTGGGATGTAATTTCAATGGACTTTATTGTAGGGTTACCACTCACAACTCGTTGGCATGATGCCATTATGGAAATTGCGGATAAATTAATGAAAGTAGCACATTTTTCTCTAATGAGTTCTTTATATAATGTTGCTTCAGTGGCCAAAGTGTTCATGACATAGTTCAACTTCATGGTGTGCCTAGGAAAATCATCTCTAATAGGGATCGTATTTTCACTTCATCCTTTTGGACTGCACGTCAACAAGCTTTGGGAACTCAACTCAACTTCAGTATTGCCTATCAGCTAGAAATTGATGGACAAACTGAAAGAGTAAATTAGGTTTTGGAGGATATGCTCCAGGTGTATGTAATGGATCAACAGTCCCGCTGTGAAGATTATTTGCATTTAGTAGAGTTTTCTTACAATAATAGTCATCACATTTCTCTTGATATGGCACCTTATGAGGCCCTCTATGGTATACCCTGTAGAACTCCTTTAATTTAGGATCCACTAGAGGATAGAGTTGCTATCAGACCTAAACTTGTTAGGGATTTGGAGTATCAGGTTGTTCGTATTCGCGAGCAGTTGTAGATAGCTTAGGATCAGAAAAAGTAGTACTTAGATAATAGGAGTGGATTGTGAATTCCAAGTTGGGGAGAATTTTTTTCTGTGAGTGAGACCTTTTAAGAGCTCTATTTGTTATGGGAAAGGCTCTAAGTTGGAACCTAGATATGTTGGTCCTTTTGAAATTCTGGAAAGGATGGGCCTAGTTGCATATTGCTTAGCACTATCACCCAACTTATCATGTATCCATAATGTTTTTCATGTATCTTTGCTTAAGAAATATGTACCAAATTCTTCTCATGTCTTGAAATGGGATACTTTACAGGTGGCACAGTATGGGTAGTTAACATTGGATCCAGTTTGCATCTTGGAACAATGAACATTGAGCCTACAGGGATGACAGTTGGATTAGGTTAGGGTCCGATGGGACCTCTATGATGCATCATCTGCTATTTGGGAAGATGCTATCAAAATGAAATCTTTATTTCTTGATCTTTTTGTTTAGCTTCTAGGAGGAAGTCGAGACCTTAGAGGGTGAGTAATGTAGGGGCATAGAAAATTTTGTTTGTTTGGATCATTAATTGGAAAAGTGATAAGACTAAAGACGAATGTTGAACATTTAATATTATGTTTGTTTTAGATTATGAAATGTTAATAAATATGAGGTTTTGGTGATTTGAAAAATACTGTAAAAAGGTTGTTTTAATTATAAAATAGATTAGAATTATAAAATAGATTACTAGATAGAATAATAAGTGAATAATTTCTCTTAGATGTTAGAATGAGGGGAAATTATGTAGTTCCTATTTCTTTGGGTTTTCTCAGGATTATTTTCAAGAAATAGGATAAAATGGTTTTTGGGGAAAGAGGATGGAGAACTAATAAGAGAATCAGAAAGGAATAACATAAAGAATAAGAATGAAATTGGAAGAACAAAGCTAAGAAAGTTGGCTCATGTTGAAATTTTTATTTTATCTTAAATTATGAAATTTTTAGATTGACAATGAAATTCAAGATTAATTAATTTCAGTTCAATAGTGAAAATTTTAAATTGATAATGAAATTCAAGATTGATTATGGTTCCAATAGTTTAGTGCTCTATGTGAGCTAAAAAAAATTCTCTATGTGAGCTTTCAAAGGAGATGCAGCTCTAAGTGAGCTAGTGTTGAGCTCGGGGCTAGCTAGGTAGAGAGCAGGAAGAAAAGAAATTAATGTTGATAACAAACAAATATATATATATATATAGATATTTACTAATCTTTGTTTATTACTATTTTTTTATTGATGGTTTGGAATGCATGCAACATTGATTCCCTCTGCCATGGTTGGCTATAGGTAACAGTGGAGAAACTGAGACATTGAGGAATCTCTTCAATCGAATTGGGGAAAAAAAAATTGAGCTAGAAAGAAATTACAAATCCCGCAACTAGGTAATTACCTCTCATTCTCTCTATGCAACAAAATACCTTTTTCTTGTACATTTAGGCAGATTTTTAAAAGAAGAGTGGTAGTGAAATGTAACTATAGTTTATATTGTATATGTAGTTCCTCCTTGATTGGTCAACAATAGTGGACTTGGTAGCAAACAATTTTCTGTAGATGAATAGTTTATTGCCTGGAGCTTGCAAAATTTGTAGAGATGTATTTTCAATCTCTTAGCTACCTTGTATAGAGCATTGGTTGGAAGTTATCTTTATAAAAAGCCTAGGGTTCTACTTGATATTGTGGAAACTAGATAATCTTGATACTATTTTCTTTATGTAGTTAAAAAAAACACATTAAGTAGCTAAAGACACAAAAACCCATGATGCAAAGTTGTAATGTGCTCAGGAGAAATTTGAATCGCCAATGGTGTAAGGTGATTTTTTTTGTGGCGTAAATTGTGGTAGTCTCCACAACCTAGTGACTTGCAAAGCTCTTAGCATATGAAGTCTTACTAAGAACCCCATTATTATGGATGAGAAATGTTTCACTCATTTTATCACTTGTTTTGTGCACAGTGGTAGAAAATAGAGAATAGATAAAGAAGGTTGATAATCAACAAGAAAATGTTCCTTTGTTGTCCCAATAATATAGATTGATGTCAAGATAAGGAGAGACTGTAGAGAGACCACTGGTCACAGAAGCGCCCAAGGTGGAAATTTTCTAGTTTATTTTTTTTATATAGAGATGTTTAGATTCAAATTTCAAATCATTGCATCAAGATACAAATCAAATCTTTGTAACCTCAGTTGCATTATAAAAGAGACCAAAATTCCTTTTGTGGCTGGGGATTTAACTATACTATATCTTTTCCTGTTGAAATAGCAAAATGAGATATAAATTCATAGAAATCTATCCATTGGATGCTCATGTAATCAGATGAGGTTGAATATTACCACATTTAGATTTGTTAATTGAACTTGTCTGTATACATATATGTATGTCAATGCTTAATGTTTTTCTTTATAATTACAGTGACGGAAACCAGAGCCCTACAGAGGGATTATATCTTTTGGAAATTATCCCCAATTTTCTTGTTATTTGAAGTGAGTAATTTACCATGCTAATAGTCTTTATTAATATTATTGCTCTTTTTTGAGTAGGCATCACACAAACTCTACTCATACACTTTATTCTCAAATAAATCTACAGTAGGAACTTGTTAGTAAGTTTTGCATCTACTTCACACCCATGTGCCATAGTGAGTAGATTTCCCAAATTAGAGACCATATTTAAACCTTAAAATATGCCTTATCATTTAGGTACACTCGCCTAGGTTTAACAGAGCCTAAAGAGTAGGGGGTTATCAATCATATTTTCCCTGTTTGTTAGCCAAAAATGTACTAAGAGATTGGAAGCCTCTTAAGGTTCAAGAATTTCATTTTTTAGATCTAATAGGAGGAATCTTACTTAAATCAATAGTAGGAAATTAGAATAATTGTGAAGTGACTATCAGTTGGAACCATTCCTCTTTAGGTAGTAAACTCTCTAGATGATTTCTAGAGGAGGATTTATCAGATGGCTTGGGTATAGCCTCATATTTCTCTACTTCTTCATTCTTTCCAGTGTTGGTATCTTCTTCTTCCTCTTCCTTTTACTCTTCTTCACCGAAGGACTTGTTTTTATCTTTGTCTTTGTATTCCATTTTCTCCTCATCTCCTTTATCTTTTCCTTTTTCACCTTGCTTGCCTTCTTCATTTTTGTCATCTTCTCCTTCCTTCTCATCATCATTTCAACCTTTTTCTTCCTCATTTGTCTTCCTTTTCTCATTTTATGCTTCATGCTTGTCACCTTCGTTGTGCCATGTTCTATATCTATTGGAGAAACAAATATCTTAGGATTGTCTTGAACTGTTTTTACCAGAGGAGTGGGGGTGTCGTTCTTTGCAATTTCCTCTCTGATTATAGTTTCTCTTTCTACACCATGCATTTTTTCATCATTTCCTTGCATAGGTTCTTCTATGTCTAGAGGGATATTATCTGGAATTTCTTCTATATTAGTAACATCAATACTCTCATTTTTTGAAACTTGTCCCTTGCTAGAGGAACCAACATAAGTCATCTCATACTTCTATGCAATTTTAGTAACTTTTTCTTTGGTCTCCTTCTATATTCTCTCAATTTGATTATGATATTTTCCCATGAGAAGTGCTATACTTTTCTTAGAAGAATTATTTCCTGCAAACTCAAGCTACCATGAGCTTATCAGCTTTAGAAAAGGTGAAACCAATCTTCTCCATAACATCTGATCTGATCTTTTCTTCTAGCATTGTGGATTATTCTCTCTTTTCCAATAAGAGTTTCCATACATCATTTGGAACCTTTTTCGTGATATACTCCATATGTGCTTGAACAGTGATAATATATTTGATGATTACTTCAATTATGGTGACTTTTTTCTCCTCATTTTCATTATGATACATGAGAGTGGTTTCCTTCAACATTTTTTTATGCAAAATACCATCAAATAGTGCATCCAAACTTATTGGGCTTGAAGGTTTCTCTAGAGTTGTCTTCTCCTTCTCTGGATTATTGGATTTAGGCTTCTTTCCTTTCTTTTCCTTCACCTTATGTATATGTATCCCAAAGGCTTGCTTTTCCTTCTCAATTTCTTCTTCTTCAGATGTGTCAACTATATCTATTTTTCATTTCTTTGGATTAGACTCTTCATCCTCATCTTCTTCTTCTTCAAAGAGAACACTCATATCCTTCTCTCTTTAAGATTTCTATTTCTGTCATCTTTTTAGGTTAGTGAAAAATGTGGAGGCTACTAGAGTAGCTTTCATTTTCTTCAATTGAGATTCTTCTACCACCTGAGCACTAGTCTTTTTTTTCTTAGTTCTTTGTGGAGTAGAAATTGATCCTGAAGGTTGTTGAGTACCCAAGGAAATAGTGGAATTAGTCCTACCATATCTTTTTGGGTTTGGAGGACTCACCAACTATACTTGCTAATGTTGCAAATTTTGTTCTTCATATCTATATTTCTTCATTTGTAAGTCCATTTCCTTTGAAATATTCATTCACAACTTTTGTCACTATCTTCTTTCTTACATGTTCAGATAGTTCCATGTGCACTTCCAACACATTTTACTCATATGTTCCATGTATTTCTCATGCAAGATGCTTAGGACTATTCAACAATATTTTAACAAGACCATCAACCTCAACTTTATTAATCTCATAACCAATTGGTGGTGTAGACACCTAAATTTGGACACTTTCATTGGTCCAAATTTATCCCTCTTCATCTAAACATCCCCTTATTCACGTTAATTAGATAATATTGATATTATCTAATTAATACCCTTAATTCCTCTAAATCCCCAAGGTATTTAGTTGACAATTAAATACCTTACCCTCTTTAATCCCCCTTTCATCAAATGAATTAAATAAATATGACATTTATTCCTCACATGTCACATCACTTTTTCTTAATATTAATCAACCTCCTAATTTCATCATTAGGGATGTGCACATGCCTAATCCTTGATTAGGATGCTCCAAATTTTGCAAGTTGGCCTCTAATTACTGATCAGTTAAGCCTAATCAGTACCTTGGTCAACTCTCCCCATCCCCCAAGGAATTTTTAATTCCTTTTTATTCATCCAAGACTTCTCTCTTCCCCATGTGAATTTTTAATTCACATTTATTCCTCCAAGGAATCTTTGACTTGTCACATCAAGTCACATGTGGGTAAGTACTTACCTTTTTAAGGACCTTGTTTTATACAAGGTACTTTCCACCTCTCTTTTTGGAACCTTGTCTTATCCACAAGATTCCTCAATCATGTGAATTTTAAATTCACTTTTATTCACCCAAGATTCTCCTCTTCCCCATGTGATCATTGAGAGGTCACCTCAAGTCACATGTCAAGGTACTTGTCCTTCCTCCACATCACATGTCCTTATTCCACCTCACATTCCACATGTCAAGATGTGAGGGCTTGTGAGTCCTCAACTCACCATAGCCCTTCATCTTGGCCTTGTTAGCTTAATCTCAACTGTTGAATTCCCTAGAGAATTGAAATTCTTCTATGAATTCCCCCTCTTTTCTCTCATTTAGGAACCTTATGCATTTGATACCAAACTCTTGCCATTTTTCCATTTGAAGCCTTACTTAGCCAATTTTTCTTCATCATAGCACTTGAATCCACCATTATCATAATTTCAAGCTCATCTTGCATCTTGCATTTTCATCTCATTTTCTATCCAAGGAGAAACATCACAAATCATATAAAGGGCCAACCAAGGACAATGTAAATAGAAGGTATATAGCTTATTTTACTTTATCTTTCTTTTATTTGTGTTCATTATAGCCTAATCATGAGGTGGTCTTGTGCTTGTTTTCTCTTGCATTTCTAAGTTGTTTTGTATTTTTAGATATACTTATGAACACATGTACATAGGTGGAATCTAGAAAGTTCTAGGAACCACAACTTTAGCAATGCAAAAAGTTAGTGGATGCTAAAAATGTGATATGATCTCAATTTTTTTCCACTAAGGACCTAGGGATTCTCTCCCTTTCATTCATTCTCTTCTAGAATACTCCAAAGAATGCATTAAGTGCTTCTTCTTGAACTTTCATATCACCAAGGCTATGTAATTGTTCTAAAGTATGATGTGATACTAGTCTACTTTGATCCCATATGAAATTACTTCTTCCTAGAAGCTCCCTCAAAAAGTTAAATAGCAGACAAACTACTAGTGAACCAAACTTGAATGAATATTTCTTATCTTTGGTTTGCTTCAAGTTATCAAACAATTGTTACTGAAGCAACTCACACATCATAGTCCTTACCCATTTCCACCATTTCATAGGCAACATGGATTGCTATAGCTGACACAAAATACTCCCTATTGGTATAGTAAATTTTGTATCATATGACCATTTCCGCATACCTTACTGTAGGGTTTCAAATAGTGTCCACTGTGAGAGCCCAATGATCAAATGTGGATCTAGTTAATTCATCACATCTTTATTATTTATAGATTTCAATACTTACATAGGTCCAATGGCACAAATTTCTATCACCTCCCTTATAACTTCCTTTGTTAACATGTTGAGCTTTTCAATCCATAATTAGTAGTCATGTACTCTACTCAATGCCATTCTCACATACTTAGCTCCATCTTCATAAGTGAAATTTGGAAATAGCTACCAAACATCCAATTTCTTTGCCATTAGGTTTTCATATTTAGGCTTGATTTGGTAATCAATTCTAGTTAACTCATTTATCCATAGGTCAATGAATTTCCATGGTTATATTCTTTCATTCTCTCATGGATATAAGCCCTAGTGTCTTATGTAGGAAAAATCCTATACATAATGCTAAAAAATACTCCGAGTGGGGCATTCTCAAATATATTCATGGGGTATTTCTTGAATTTTGGCTAAGGCTTCTCACTTGCATTCACTATTATAGGTGTATCCATCTCTACTAAATTCAAATGTTTTGAAAAAAAAATCATTTTTAGTATTAGACAATGGTGAATATCTTTTCTTCACTTAACTGGAACTAGGGTTTGAATGCTCTACTTCTCAAACTCTTGAATTCACTATAAATTCATAAAAGTGAGTAAATTAGACCAAGTTTAGAAACTTATAGTCCTTTGAATCTCTCTAATTCACATTCAATGCACCAATCAATAAAGGTGATGAAAACTCGTCATTGTTCTACAACAAACCCTTAATTATTCCGCAAATACATATTTTCTTCTGGACTTTCCTTCACAAGATCCAAATTATCAATCTCCAACATAGGTATTTGTGCTAATTCATGGAACCTTATATGGGTAAGGGGATATTTCAATTTTCTATTATTGATACCCCTAAGTCAATGCCTAGGTTCAATTTTTGAGAGAATTATATGCACTGGAGGGTGGTACAATTTTTTTTGCAGTTTTTGATTCTTCCTTATTCTTAAGCTCTTCTATCTTTCTCCAAATCTTTTCCATTTCCTTCATTACTTATGTTGGATCAATCTTTGTGATTGGATCATTTCTCTTTATGGGATTGTTCTTCCTTATGTTTCTACAACATCTAGCAATATGTCCAAGTTTATTGCAATTGTGACATACAAAATTCCTCTGAGATTTATTATTTTCATTCATTTTGGATATGCATTGGTTAGTCTTGTGTCAAAATCCATAGCATGTATAGCAATATCCATTGAAATATTGAAACATTCTACCATGGTTATATATGTTCCTTATTTTATTTTTTCATTCACTTGATTTATTTCCAAACTTACTGCACATAAAGTATTGACTAGTAAAGGATGAAACATTCTAATTTTTACTTCTACATTATATTGATTTATGTCCAAACTTATTGTAGAAATAACAGATACCATTGAAAGATTAGTACCTTTGAGCATTTGGTTGTTTGATAGGACATCTTCTGCATAGTTTCTTTAATTCCAAAACTTGCCATTAGTCTTCTTATCTTTAGTATTCTCTAGTTCATTGATCTTCTTTGCATCTTCTTTTGAACTTTCTCCTTTCTTAATTCCCAAAACACCTTTGTCTTTAGATACTTTCTGACATGTAATTACCTCATCAAGCATTATAGAACTTGTCTTGAACTTATCTTCATGAATTCTTTCTTTCTCTAAATTTGATATCAGATTTACCACTTCTTGTTCAAGCCATATGCATTCATCAGATTTGTTCCTCACTATTGCATTCAAAAATTTCTCAATTCTTTTCTTTTCTTCCACTTGCACTTTTAGTCTAGTGATATTCTCATTCACTTGTTTTAATTTTTCATTTACCTCGCTATGTCTTTCTCTGAACCTTTTTATTTTCTCTCTTAATTTCTTGATGCACTCATTAGCTTCTTTGAGATTTTCCTTCAGATCTTTGTTTTCTCCTTCAACTTTGTCAAGATCTTCAAGAGAAACTTTGAGTTCTCCATCCTTGTCAAGTATGCAATCTTTTTCAAAGTATCCATTGGTAGGAATATCAACCATGTGTTCAAACTCCAAGATCTTCCCAATGTGGTCAAGATCCTTCAAGGAAACCAAGCTTTGATACCAATTATTGAAAACCCAAAATATTGAAAAGGGGGGTGAATTAGTATTCTACAAAACAATTTGATTACAAACCATCCAATTATCACATCATACTTAGCAATTAACAAGAATGAAAGAATAAACAACCAATAACACATGAACACCAAAAATTTTGTGGAAAACCCAGAGTGGGAAAAATCATGGTGAGGATTAGCTCACAATATGTTATAATTGGTTATAAGATATTATATAAAAGCTCACTACCAAGTGGGCTCACTGTCCAAGTGAACTCACTATTTAGAGAGAAAAGAAATATAAAGTAGCTACACAACCAAGATTTGAACTGATACAAAGTGCATCTAACATATGCTCAATTTAGTTCCTTTGAGCTTAAAATCCTAACTCAAAACACTTCGCCTGATACAAAATACAAATATCTACTCAGTATTACATTTGCACAACCTTTTCTCAACCCTCTACAAAATTTCAATTTTCTACTTGTATTTGGATCATATCCCCTTTTTAAAATCATCATCATCACAAACTCAAAATTATCTTCTATATATATTAACTCCATTTCAAACATTAATTAGGTCGACCTAATTAGATGTCACCCAAAGTAATGCAATACGTTCCTTGTTGGCACCCAATTCAAATTATATTTCCTTCACACCACAACACATGTGATATAGATCAACATGGACCTATAATAGCTCCCTCTTATATTCACATCACATCATTAAACTCCACAACCTTTTACATATTTTAGGTCAGCTAAGCATAGGAGCTAAAAACAAAGTACTTCAACTGATCACCAATCATAGGACACATGGATCTCAAAATATGATGCCAACTGGAAATCTCAATGCACAAACACTTGTAAAAATTCTCCCAAAACCACAAGTCCTAACAAAAATTCATAGATGAGCGTGTACCAAATAGGTCATACTCATTACACAAAAAAGTGACAAAACCTTATATGTTGAACTTCTATCACTTGTAACTTTTGAACCATTTGTCCAAATCAAATGAAATTTGGAATATAGACGCTACTATCATCCATAAACAAGCACACTTTTGACCTGTACAAGAGGTCAAAAATTAACTTGCACAAGAATTCACAAGTTAACTTGCATTTGAAGTTTTGTGAGAATATTCCCTTTCTTAAATGATTGGAAGAGAAAGAATATTCTTTAGAATATTCATGGGTGAGGATAAATTTTATTTAGTTAATTAAAACTAAATTAAATTGTGCAAAGGATGAATATTCTTTTGGAATATTCCTTTACAAGTGGGAGGAATTGGATTAATTAGATAATTGCTAATTAAAAAAGGTTTAATCATGCAATTAGGGGAATCAAAAGAATAAAGTGATATTCATTAAATTAAATGATTTAATGAATGGGAGAAAAGGTGAAATGACATTTAATTAAATAACTTAGGGTTATTTTATTAAATAATAAGACTTAGGGAATTAAATTAAATAATTTGATTTATTTAATTTAATGAGATGAAATGTTAGCATGAAGGGGGGAATTAACCCAATTAAATGAATTAAGTTAATAGATGCAAATGATGCAATTAATTAAATAGCTAGGCTAATTTAATCAATTAAGTGAAAATAAGATGGGTTTGAGAGGAAATGATGTTAGTATACCTGATTCGAGTGCATGATATTATTTAGGACATTTTTTAGTGTCTACATACATGACTATGGAAATTTGGTTGAGATTCCTAGAATCTAGAGACCACTAAAGCTTAGGTAGATCTCAGCTATGTAGCTCAAGAGGGTTCAAAGGAAGGGTTGTACTACATATGTGGTACATGTGAGTGAACCTAAAAATATGAAGCCTTATTTGGATGATTACCCCATTCTCAAGGATTTTTGAGATGTATTCCATGAAGAACTCACATAATTTCCTCCCAAGAGATAATTTGATTTCTCTATTGATCTAGTGTCAGGAGTTGAACCTCAGTCTAAAGCCCCATATAGGATGACTACCACTGAATTATTCAAATTGAAGGCCCAATTGTAGGAATTGTTGAGCAAGGGGCTTATTCAACCTAGCATGTATCCTTGGGGTGTGTCGATTATCTTTGTTAAGAATAAGATGAAAGCTTGCATCAGTGTATTGACTATTAGATGTTGAACAAGGTGACCATCAAGAATAGATATCCTCTTCTGAGTATTGATGAGCTATTCTATCAAATGAAGGGAGCAACACTGTTCTCTAAAATAGATCTCAGATCTAGTTATCACCAGTTGAGAATAAAAGAGGACATCCCTATGATTAATTTCTAGATTTAGTATGGACACTATGAGTTCACAGTGGTACCTTTTGGCTTGACCAATGCAGTAGCATCTTTTATGAAGCTCATGAATAGTGTATTAAGAGATTGTCTAGATGACTCTATCTTGATCTTTATTAACGACATCTTGATTTATTCCAAGTCCATTGAGGAGAATGATAAGCATTTGAGGATAGTCTTGCAATGTCTTAGAGAGAAGATGTTTTTTAGAAATCTATCCAAGTTCTCATTTTATCAGGATAGGGTGCATTACCTTGATCACATCATATCGATGAAAGGAGTTTCTATAGATCTCAAAAAGATAAAGGCAATAGTAGAATGACTAGCACCTCAAAGTGTGAAAAAAGTGCAAAGCTTTATGGGACTAGCAAGATATTACAAGAAGTATGTTTAGGGATTTTCTCAGATTGCATCCCCAATCACATCTCTTCAAAGGAAAGGGGAAAGGTTTGAGTGGATATAAAAGTGTGGGAAAGAATTTCAACTCTTGAAGGAGAAGCACACGACAACCCCAGTGTTGAATATACCTGATCCCAATGGTAAATTTATACTGATCATAGATGCTTCGAGAGATGGTGTAGGAGCAGTATTATTGTAAGATGGGCAAGTGATGGCATATGAGTCAAGGAAGATTGAAAAACATGAAAAAAACTATGCACCACATGATCTAGAATTGTATAAAATAGTGCATGTCTTGCAGATCTTGAGGCATTACCAATTAGGGAATCCATTTGAACTTAAAATAGATCATTTGGGACTAAGATATAACTTTTCCCAACTAAATCTCAATGCACGTCAAGGAAGATGGTTGGATTTCCTTAGTAAGTATGAATTTGGAATTGAGTGCATTAAAGGAAAAGAAAATAGAGTAGTTGATGCTCTTAGTCGAAGAAATTTGGTAGTGATGACCTCAACTCAGCTTAATCTAAGGCAGCAAGTGATGTAACATTTGCTAAGGGATGAGCACTATGAAAGGGTAAAGAAATCTCTATAGAGAACCCTTCAAACCATCAATAAGATGGGTATGAAATTGAACTATATGGAATCATAAGATACCAGAGGAGAATGTATATTATAGATTTTGGAGGACTCAAGAAGTTTTTCTTGGAGGAAATAGTGCACCATATTCAAGACACCCCAGAGTTGTCAAGATGATCGCAGAGTTGCAATCTTTGTATTTCTAACCTAAGCTCAGGAGGGATGTAGTCGAGTATGTAGCTAGATGATTAGAATGCCAATGAGTCAAATCTAAACATGTTCATCTAGTAGGTATTCTCTATCCCCATGACATACCCAAGTACAAGGGGTAGGTGATTAGTATGGACTTTATCCAAGAGTTGCCATTGAGAAAGAATAGGCATGATGTCATCTTGGTAGTAGTTGATAAGTTGACAAAAGTGGCACATTTTATTCTAAGGAACCTTAAGGATGGATTATTGACCTTGGTTAAGATTTTTTTCCAAGAGTTCTTCTATTTGCATGGAGTGCTAGAGACTATCATATCTGATAGAGATACTCAAATGACGTCTACATTTTGGACAACTTTAAATGAAACCTTGGGAACTTAGTAGTTAAATCTTAGTTTGACATATCATCCTCAAACTTATGGTAAAATTGAGAGAGTTGACTAGGTAGCAAAGTGTCATACACCTATCAATTGGGATAGGTTGGAAGAGAGGATCATAGTGGGTCCTGAAATACTCAAAGAGATAGAAGAGCAAATGAAATTCATCAAGGATAGACTGAAGGAAGCAGTAGGTAGACAAAAAAGCTATGTCGATAAGAATAGAACCTTTAGGTAGTTCTAAGAGGGAGATAAGATATTTTTGAGAGTCAAGCCACATAAGAGCTCCATTTCCTTTGGAAAATCTTCCAATTTGGATCTTATATATTTGGGTCCATTCAATGTCCTAGAATTCATTAACCTACTTTCATACCGACTTGCTCTACCACCTACTCTAACTTGACTTCATAATGTATTCCATGTTTCTTTTCTTTTTCCATATCATCTAGATGCATCTCATATATACTTTATTAGAATTATTTAAAAGTGTAGGATTCAGGAGTGGTGCTGGTGGAGCCCATTAGAATTTTGAATAGATGCAATGTCAAGTTGTAAAATAGAGATGTTGTCTAATATATGGTTCAGTGGGACCAATATTCCAAGGACAATGCTACTTGGGAGGATGCAGAGGAAATAGAAAATTCCTTTCCTCATTTGGTTTCTACATATACTCTTAATATTCATCAAGATACTATTTCTCTAGCATTTTTGGAGTTGAATGTTATGATACTTTGGTTTAAATAACAATATGATTGAATGTTGAAAAAGATATATTTAATTCAGTATTATCTAAAAAGACATCAGGATGATGTCTCTTCCTAGTGGGGAAGGATGTCACGTCTCAAAATTTTTCTTGCATTTAATAAATGTTAAGTTATTTAAATATTTATGGAAAATGAAATTTCTTAGTTGATTTGTGATAAATTTGAGATTTCAATATCATTTGAAATATATTTATACTCATGCAATTGATTACAAAATATGAATTTTATGACGTGAAGTGAAATCTTTTTCGTTGCGAGAATTGGTTGTTGGTTACTGATGAAACTATGCAAGTGCAAGTGTGTGAATGTAGGAACAAGCTAAACAATGAAAACATGGTTGAGGTGGGAACATTTAGCCGGATGACGAAAGGTAAGCTTTATGGAATCTAGAGCATGCACACACCATTAAAAAACATAGCATTTGCATTGTATTTGCAATTTGGTAGCTAACAGTTTTTCCAATCTGAAATGTCTAAATAATTAATTTGGTAAGCTTATGGAAAAAAATTTATCAAAAAAAATTATTTACCTTTCTCATTTGATGCTAAAACCACAATAACAATGGTGTGGAGATATGATTGTTATGTGCATATTAGCTAATCTTGAATAAAACAATTGAGCTAAAATCAGGAATAATTATCCTTGTGTGACCGATGAATATATTTATATTTGTATTAGTGTGGAAAATATTGTTTACTTCAATTTGAATTTAAAATCCATATATGTGAAAATTGAGCACCTTGGAAAAACATTGGTAACACTTCTTAGCACTATGAATATAACCTCCACCCATCATGGAAATAGATTTTATGCTAAATAAGCATGGAGGAGTGGGCGACCAAAAGAGAGGAGGATGTGGGAGAGTTAATACCACCACCTCCAATTATAGAAAATGTAGAAAAATCCTGGTTAGAGGTGATTATGGAAGAAGGTATGTAGATCTTGGAAAGAAAAGGAGAGAAGATTTTGGGGAAAGAGGATGACAAGGCATCAATGATCTCAATGAAAGGAGCTTTTTCGACATTCAATAGGGTAAAATCATCAACTTAAATAGTAGGAAAGAGGTAATTCAAACCTCACATTTTGTTTATATGATGTTCCTTCTATGAAAAAAAATGGTATATATGTTTTACATTTAAACCTATACTATAGAGATCGAATGACATGAATTCAATTTCATCAAGGTCTGTGCAATTTGTTACTTTCTTATCTCTGGGAAATAGGGTTATCAAACTTGTTGTTTTTTTAAGTTGAACCCAAATACCCTCTTTTTTCATTAAGGTGGGAAAAAACCACTATTATTTTTCAGGTTTTCATATCATCTGTGCAATAGTTTGATCTAGTTGAACTTGTTTTTACCATAGCTAGGTCATTTTTGCTTGTTATCACTTGGTGAGTGCTCATAAACGATGTAAATTATTCCTCTGACATGTATTTTTATCTATTGTAAGGATCCAATGTGTTTATCAAACCCCCATTATGGAGTCGTCTTTGTAACAATTTCAAGCCTTTTGCATGTTTTGGCTAAAGAGCCACATAGAGATGATGATCTATTTATGGGATAGGGTATTGATTTTACCCATGATCACCATAAATGGTGACAAATTTTCCTTTTAAATGATGACCCGATGAAGGATTATTTCATTCATTTATGATGTTGTTGAAGAATGATTTCTATTGTTCTGTATAATTTTATTGAGTGACTAATGTCATCTTTCCTTTCATGAACGATGTCGTTGTTCATATAAATATATTTTCATGCCCAATGTTATCTGATTTTCATTGTTCTACTTGGAGATGGGAGAACAAAGCCATCATTTGAGTATTTGTACTCATTGATAAATATTATTTTATATTGTCTTAGCTGGCCAAATGATTATCATCATTCCAGGCCTTAGCTTTCCGATGGGTGATTCCTATCGTTCTGAACGTTATAATGATGTGAAATGATTAATATTGTTTTTATTTACAAATTAATAATAATGTTTATTTTTTGTGACATGTTGCCTAAGTCGTGAGCTATGAAAAGGGCCATAGCAGGCTACAAGATAATGCTAATCCCCTTGATGCATTTCAAATTTCTCCATTCATTGATACAATTAGTATGTTTATTACACCGAAGGAATCCCCGCGCTGAGTTTTCCCAACCCCTTTTGATGCCAAATGGTCCAGATTGCAATGCACTATGATCTAACAAATCTCAATCGTTCATCATTTTACTCTTGCCGCCCTCTGCGTTGTCATGCATTTACTTTGGTAGTTGGTTTTCCGCCCTGCATTTACTTTCAATGGGAGTTGGCACAAAAAATATCCTTGTTGAAGTGTTTATTTTACTATGGATGAGAATTGTTTTACAAAATATCTGCTTTGTAATACAAGCTCTACAGATTTTCCTCCCTTGTAATAGTTGACAAAGCTTGTTTGTGGGAACTAACATAGGGCATGTCGTAACTAGGCAGGAGTTGGCACCTTGCCCCTTTTCCAATAAAGGGGTAAGCAATCAACAAGGCCTTAGATCTCTCATACCCTTGCATATTTTCCTTAAATCTGATTTGAATTGAATGGCCTGCTTTTGCAGAAGTGAAGCAAGAGGACAATTTTTTTGAGAAAATTGATAACGGAAGTAGCGGGTTTTTCCCCATACGAGAAGAGAATAATGGATTTTCTAAAGGTGGGGAAGGATAAGAGGGCTCTAAAGGTTTCCAAGAAGAAGCTTGGTACCCACAATCACGTTAAGAAGAAGCGTGAGGGTCCAACATTCTTCGCAAGATGAGGTAAATTTATCTTATATAGCCTAACAGTTATTTTTTATTGATTTTTGTGGGCTTCTGTTAGGGTTTTGTGGCCACCAAAATATCAAATGCAATTTATCTTTTTATAGACTGGATCTGAATTTGAATTTGGTATAAATTTATTTTGGTGTATGATGTTCATCAGATGTAATAAGATTTGGCATCTAGGTTATGCTGCCCTTTTTGCATGCATCTTATGTGAATATTTTTATATGCTATAGATGGTTCCTATTCATTTTCTTCTGTTAACTAACTAGAAATTGTCCTCACTTGTATGCCTGCATAACCTGGTACCACTTTTATTGCAGATATAAATTCCATGTAAGGTGAGCTTCAATAGTTATGTAGAGGGTTTGAGTTTCAAAATAGGGGATTTGATGCTTGACAGAGACAAAAGAATAATATCAATCTATCGAAATAATGAATGCATGGAAATAGTTTGATGGATGAGACCTACTACTTTCTATGGACATAAAATTGGAAAATACTAAATTGCACAAAGGGTTTGAAGACCAAATTTCCATCTACTTGTGTTGTACATAATGATAAGCATCCAACCATGCCTCAGCTATTGACAAATTATTTGGTATAGGTCCCAAGTCATATTACTTTGATTTAATATAAATAAAGGGAATTTATTAAAATGATGGTATGCTACATATTTGATGAATTTGAAAGGATTATGATATTCATTCTGCTCAATTTTATGAAACTGGTGCTCTTGTTCACTCTTAAGTCTTATATGAAGATCAAAGTAGTGAGAATACATACTTCTAGTACCAACAGCACCATGTCTCTCAAATTCAAGATATTCAATCTGCAAATAGATAGTTCTAATTATTAGTCTTCGCATAGAGTAAACCATTTCTACTTCCACTTCACAAAAATTATCTACAAATTTCAATAGTAAGATAACAATAAATAGATAACTATAGGACCTTATTACCTTTTCTTTGAAAAAAATTATATAACACAAAATAAAAAGTGGGGACCACAAAAGCAGTATTCATGATTGGAAGAATAGGAATTGATGGTTTTTGGTATAACTTATCACACATTTGATTCCTGCTAATGATGATATTGATACCATATGTATACCTATTCCAATTGGAAACACCCACACCCACGTTAAAATCTAGTATAAGTTTCTCCCAAGTTGTCAACATCTTACTGAATGGAACCTACCTTTATGATCTCATGAACTAAACTACACTTATCATCCTTCTCACCTACAATTATTCACACCACCAATTAACATATTTTCTTTGTTTTGGATTTGATGTAATTCATGTGCTTTCTAAGTACTGGTATTAACATAAATCTTTTTCCTGTGCATTCACAAAACATGTAAGCTCAAAATCTTCTCTTCCCTCTACCATCCACCTACTATTCAACAAAATTCCATTTTATCTTAAAAAAAAACTACTTTCTTAAGGGTTACTCTGCAACATTTGATTCCATAATGGTTTCTTCCATAGCCCTTATGGAGGTCTCAAAGGTTGAGGGTTCAACTACAGCTGAAAAAAATGTTTAAATTGAGTAGTTAGAGTTGGAGAAGACCCCAACAAAAAGTTTTTATATGGTTGGCATCCAAAATGGTTTGGATAGCACAACTAGTGTGAGTTTTGTTAGTTCCCTAGTGGAGGGATTGGTGACCAACATGGGTGGCCATGATGGCTCAACATCTATAAAAGGAGATGTTGTAGAGGCATCAAAACCCTCTTCCTTAGATGAACTAGATGCTCTTTTTGACAAGGGTTGCATTGCTTTGAAAGATAGTGACATCATTAAGGTTGTAAATTCTTTGTATCATGCTCTTTTAGGTCAAGCATGAATTTTACTTATTCACTATTCTACAAATCATGTCTTATTTTTTATTTCATTTTATATGGATTGGCTCCAAATCAAATTTGGGGTCTCCCCATCACTGTTTGACATGATGACATGATGGGATGCTCTATCACTTGAGCTACAACCTCTTTGTGTTTTAGGTTGTGGCTTTCTTTTCTTTCAACAATCATTTGTCTTGATTTTTTGTTACTCTTGGATTTGAGTTTTTTACATTTTGCATTCTTTAAGCTGAATTCCTTAAATTGCTTGCTCTTTTCTTTATTTTGTTTGAAGGCATAAATTCTTTCCTTTATTGTAGGTGGATTCCACTTGTATTTTTCCTTCTTCTATATAACTCTCTTATGAAAATGGAAATAAATTATTTCTCTTGATTCATATTGGATTGAAAATCATCTTCATTATGATTGTATATACTACTCTTCCAAGTTGCCATTTTCAACAAACTTGTACACAAGCATCCGGTGAGTGTTCATCGAATAGCATTACTCATATAACACTTAGTAAACTTAAATGTATACATACTACAATGGTTATTATACCAAACTTCTAGAAAACTCAACCTCTAAAATAAAATGTATCTAATCTACATAGGCTATACATAATGCTTCACATTTCAAATCCACCATTGACATACCTGTGCGCACACTCAACACAATACCCATTTAGACAAACAATATTTTTGTGCCTAACCTAACCAATTGCTTCAACTTCCACTATAAACTCCTTTTCAGCTTGACCCCTGTCAAAAGAAAGACAAAAGCATTCCATTTAAGAACAAATATTAACATCTAGCATTCAAACCCATAATGTTGTGTTCTTGAAACTTTCCATTACTCACTTTTCATTCAGGAGGTTTCTCACAACTATACTATTTATGTTTGGAAATGTGCCTCTATAGACAATGCCAAAACCTCCTTCCCCAATAACTTTCTCATCTTGAAAACAATTTGTTGCAATCTCCAAGTCTTTGAGGGTGTACCAATGACCCCAGCCAAGATGTGACACAAATAACACAAATGTTCAGACGATGGAGGGGTGGAAACCATTATTTCCTAGCAAGTGCCCCTGAAGCTCTACTTATGCTCTTTCCAGTGGTCGTACAAAATTTTCAATCTTTTAGTGAGGCTTTCTACACTTATTTCGTAGCTATTGCCAGAAGATTTTGAGGGTTGTGAGCCCCCATTTGTAGCTTGTGTCATTTTTACACAACTTCAAATACTATATGAATCTAGGGTTTGCAAATTTAAAAGAAAGTATTTAGAAAACCATATAAACCTAGGGCTTTTAGAGTGCATAAACATATCCAAAACCTCTTAATGAAACCATGACAAGTAACTTACCTCAAGGTTCTACAGAAATGGCATCTTTCTGTCAATGATGCCAAGACAAAAGAAAATATGCAATCAAGTGGATGCTCCCTCTCATTCTTCCATTCTATAATACGTTGGTTATTTTTAATCTTACAGGTGTAAAAGAGAGGGAAATAGGGATTTCATACTAATTTCACCAAACAAATCTGGCCAACCCTTCTAAATCATCTTTCTTGAGTGTAAAATATCTAATGATGTGATCCCTAGTGCCATATATCATACTCTACTCCATCACAATTTTACAGGTATATTAGATTTTATTGTTCTCCATTCAATCATCAATTACTGATTTGCATTCAAGCATTTTCAAAAAGACATGTCGTCTCTAGCTATAGCTCGCCAAATTGGAGAAGTGGCTAGTAAGAGTTTGGAGGAGCGGAAAGCAATAGCAATAGGGAAAGCAACAAAAAGGGGAAAAAGGTAGCTGGGGAAAATGGAGAAAAATGATAAACAACTAAGATTCATTTCATCATAGTCCATCCCCAAACAACTAATATGCACCATTCACGGTAAAAAAGTGTTGGAAAATCTCAGTGAGGGAATGCCACGCTGAGTTTTCCCAACCCATTTTGAGGCCAAATGATCTAGATTACAATGCAATACTATCTAAAAAATCTCAGTCGTTCATTATTTTACTCTTTCTTCCCTATGTGTTGTCATGCATTTACTTTGGAAGTTGGTTCATCGCCTTGCATTTACTTTCGATGGGAGTCAGCACAAAAAATATCCTTTTTGAATCATTTACTTTACTATGGATGAGAATTGCTTTACAAAATATTTTCTTTGTAATACAAGCTCTACATATTTTCCTCCCTCATAATAGTTGACAAAGCTTGCTCATGGGAACTAACAAAGGGCATGTTGTAACCAGGTGGGATTTGGCACCTCACCCCTCTACCAATAAAGGGGTAAGCAATCAACAAGTCCTTAGATCTCTCATACCCTTGTTGAGTTTTCTTAAATCTGATTTAAATTGAATGGCATGTGTTTGTAGAAGAGAAGCAAGAGGAATTTTTTTTTGAGAAAATTGATACCAGAAGTAGCAGGTTTCACCCCATACAAGAATAGAATAATAGAGTTGTTGAAGGTGGGGAAGGATAAGAGGGATCTGAAGGTGGCCAAGAAGAAGCTTGGTACCCACAAGCACGCTAAGAAGAAGTGTGAGGAGATGTCCAACATTCTTTGCAAGATGAGGTACATTTATCTTATATATCCTAATAGTCATTTTTTCTCAATTTCTTAAGGCTTCTATTAGGGTTTTGTGGCCACCAAAATATCAAATGCAATTTATTTTTTTACAGACTAAATGTGAACGTGAATGTGGTATGAATTTATTTTAGTGTATGATGTTCATCAGATGTAATAAGATTTGGCATCTAGGTTACATTTCCCCTTTTACATGCATCTTGTGTGAATATTTTTAGATGCTATAGATGGATCGTATTCATTTGCTTCCCTTAACTGACTAGAAATTGTCCTCACCTATATGCTTGCATATCCTAGTACAACTTTTATTGCAGATATGCATTCCATGTAAGGTGAGCTTCAATAGTTATGCAGAAGGTTTGAGTTTCAAAACATGGGATTTGATGCTTGATAGAGACAAAAGCATAATATCAATCTATCAAAATAATGAATGCATAGAAATAGTTTGACAGATGAGACCCACTGCTTTCTATGGACAAAACATTGGAAAAACTAAATTACACAAAGGGTTTGAAGACCAGATTTCCATCTACCTGTGTTGTACATAATGATAAGCATCCAACCATGCCTTTACTATTGACAGATTATAGCTTTCCTTTTCTCTTCTCTTCTGGATTCCCCTCCAAGATTTTTTTTAATAAAGGCTTAAAAACTTGGTTTTGTTTTAAATATTTCATGGAAAAATACAATCTTTAGGTAAGTCGCCAAGTTTTTGAATATCAAGACCCTATATGTTGGTCCATTGATCTCAATTGTTTATGCTCTACTAACTCTACTTCTAGGGAGTATAGAATTTTGCAATGTGCAGGTGGCCATTTTCCTACTTTTCCATTGACCTATATGGTGACATGGACATCTTAAATGTTTGGTTACTTTTTTTACTTTAGCAATTTTAAAGGCTTATCATTGAATCTTGTCCAACAGAAAGTAGGGTTGGAAAAGTGGGTTTTAGTGAACTCTGAAAGTAATTTTAGATTGAAATTCAATGAATAAATATCCTCATTGTTTAGATTCTCATAGTTTTCTAGATGTGGTGTCAGATCTAGGTCTATCTATCTGATATTTCATGGTATTTTTTGTTGAATGTCATTATGACTACATAGTACATACCATAAGATTACAGATTTTCTTTTTTAATTTCTTTTCAAGTAGAATATCATTGGTGGAAAGAACTACCAGTTCGTGAGTTTCTGAAAAATATATTCAATTTTTATATGTTGTTATTGGAAAATGATTTTTTTGAAAATGGTTAAAAATATAGTCAACTAGCAAAAAAACACCATAAACTTTTTCCACATTTTATCTCTTTTCCTTTTTATTTTTACATCTATTTGCATAAAATTCAGATTGGCAGATAACATTTTCCCATAGTGTATTGTAACGCCCCGCCACGCAACCCTAGAGGAAGTTGCAATTTACTACCCAAACGTACTATTTTTTTTTTTGTTTAAGAACAAATAACATGCAAGATCACTATCCATTGGCAACAACCTCTAAGGTTACAAGACTGAGATTACTTAAAACCCAATAAAGAAACATGAATTAAAACATAACATTTAAACTACTTACAAAATAAATACTCATCCATCCCATACATGATAAAATTACAACAAAGGCATAATAAATACCATATGTTCCCAATAATAATCTTTACAATATGATTACAACACTCATTCCTCGGATGAGGTAATTCCAATATACAAGGATACAAATTACATCTTCCACCTCAATACAAGAGGGGTAATAAATTACACTAATAACGGAAAAGAATAAAGCATGAAGTACTGGATCCCATGAGCTCTCCAACTGGAAATCTCGTCCACACGAACAAGAAGATGATACAACGGATTAAGGTGCATGTTCCACCCAACTATGTGATACCTGAAGGCTCACCCCACGTGCTAGAAGATAGTAACAAGGAATTCTAGACAAGACCATCCACCCCTAGACACAGGCTAACTCACACTTACACAACCAAACACATAAACCAAATATCCATAAGGATAACACGAGTACAACTCCAACATCACTAACATAGGTCACATTGCTTCCAGAAATAAAATAGATCGAGTATGATAAGAAGACCATACACATAAATCCAAATACCAACTATTGTCGTAGAAAGAGTGTCATCACACAGCTCGTCATGGGATATCCTCTGGGAATCTTCCTAGGCTTTGGCCCCCACTATGAGTTGTCTTGGTGGCCTCTACTGAATCCCAACACCCATGCTCACTCATGTGGAATCAAATACCTCTCATAAGGACAAGATAGATGACCTTGCCATTCCAGGCCTTCTCATCTCATCCCAAGTCTATACAAGCCCTTGCATCCATAAGCGAGGCTCAATTATCTTAATTAGTGTGAAAAACTACCCTACTTCTAAGTACATTAATTTAGTTATCACTTGATTAAACCACTTCTGAAGGTTTCCCAGTTTACCTCTTTCGGCTTTGGCCCCTAACAGAAGCCACTCTTCTACTTGACAACATACCAAACAAACCCAATCACCAAGAGAATCCAAAGTGCATACCAACAAGATAAAACCACTCCAACTCTAGGAGGAACATGAAATGAAAATCCACTCCAACATAGGAGTCAACAAAAGTCAAAACTCTCTCCAAACACTGGAGGCAACAAAGGTCAAAACCCTCTCCAAACACTGGAGGCAACAAAGACATACTCCACTCCTTCCAAAGGAGGCACAAACCCTCCCCGTTCTTGAAAACTGGTTAATATAACAAGATACAATTATACACCCTACCCAAGGCAATACAATGGTTGACTAACATACTACGACAACCCTCAAAATAGAAAGACAACTCAATCTGGAAGACTTCAAAACATTTACTCTATTTGCACAACATTGAGAATGAACGAAACATGATTTAGAAAGCATTTTTGACAACTCAATATACTACTGTTAGGGTTTCCTAAACCCAAGCCAAGCAATGACATAGTGCATGTAATCAATTAAATAATTAATAATATTGGCACACTCAAAAGTAAATCAAATCACTTGGGAAACATTAAGGAATTTAAAATTACTAATTTAATCCTATTTGCTCAATCATAGATAAGGTTTAAAATAATCTTTATAAATAAACTTATTTATTACAATGTCAATTCCATTTCAACTATACGAATAAGATAATCATTTTAAAAATTCCTATTTTGAATACTAAAACATCATTTAAACATATGCCTCTAAAATATTATTTTTATATTCCAAGATTTTCTGATTATTCATAATTGTCAAAATTAAATCCTTAAATAAATCATTTGAATATAATATTAATTTGTGCATCTATTAACATAAAATAACCATTTCAAAAGTCAATATATTTAAATACAATTATGTATTAAATATTCATATAAAAGTACATATATATACTCAATATATATACAATTACATGTATTTATGTATATGTGTTTAAATACATAATTATTGTTTAAATATATAAATATCTTTAAATCAATCAATTAAAAATTCCACATTACAAATTATTTAATTATTTATTTCAGAAATCCATCTAAATCCTCAATTATTAAATTCACTTTCCAATTTAATACTTAATTATACAAAGAAATATACACACAAATATATATATTAAATATATATATATATATATATATTTAATATATATATATATATATATATATTATATATTTTTAAAACATTTAAAAAAAAACATATATAGATAAATAAATATATATACATATATATATTTATATAATATATATATAAATTTATATTAAACAAATATAAAATAAATTTAAAATAACATAAAAAAAAAACAATCAAAGGCTGTTGCGCAGCCTCCAAACAGGGGACGCAGCCCCTCCCCTTTGGGGAGGTCGTTGGGCGCTGCCTCCATAGCAAGCGCCTCCCTCATGGGGGTTGGCTGTGGGGGGGCAGTCCCCACTCCCCCCATATATATTTTTTATTTATATTCTAAAAAAATAAATACAATACCCTGTGTGAGGGAAAAGAAAACGAGAAGAAAATTAGACACAAAATTTTCATTTTTATTTATATTTTATAAATTTCACAGAGCTTTTCACAGAAATAAAATTAATTTCTAAACATAAACAATATATGTATATATATATATACTTCCTATATACATATATATTTATATTTTTCCATTTTATACATAGATTGGGAAAATTTTCTTGAGGAGAAAACTGGGAAGAAGAATTTAAAGCACAATAACATGATGTAAATTTCTGTGTATTCCCCAAATTGAACAGAGGAGTTTAAACTTTTCATTTGATCCTTTTCAACTTTCTATTGCTAGTTTTAAAACAAATTCTCATGGGTTTTTTCTATTGAAATTCCAAATAGTATTTCCAAGATTTTCCAACAGCATAACACAAATTTGAAACTCATTTCAAAATGAAAAAAAAATGAAAACAAAAGAAAACAAAGAAGGAACCTGGTTTTTTTCTCCAAAGCTTGAGATTTTTGACAATGGTGATTCAATCCCTTCCTGATTTCAGCTCAACCAAGAAATCCCCTTGCTCTTTCAAGGATTCAAGCACCAAATCCAAATCCTTCCTCCTCCTTTCTTCCACAATTTCCAAAATTAAACTAAAAATGAAATAGCCATTGCTCCAAATAGAGTTTCCCCAATTTTGGTCAAACCCCTAAAAATATCCCCACCCACTAAATTTATTGCAAAATTTGGGGAAATTTCAATTTCTTAAATTTAAAACATTTTTTTCTTTCTAAATGATATTTCATGCATTTTTTTAAATTTCCATTCAAAACAAAAGCATTTCAAAGTTGCAAAGAATTTACTTTATCTATAATTTTCAAAAGTGAAATTTACAACACATTTTCATTTATATTTTAATTAAATCTTAATATCCAACATGATTTCCATTCTCATTTTAAATTTAAATCTTAATATACAATAATGGCAAAACAACTATTTCATTTAATTTATCACCATTTACCTAGTTAATCAATAAACTAAAAAAATATTTTATTAATTAAATCTAATTAATCCATGAAATAAATAACATTTCAACATTGCAACAAGATACATTTAAACATCATTTTAACTACACCCATTATCTAATAACCTTTAAAATTTGAAATCAAATAAATACTCAAGGTGAAATGGACCAAATTAAAACAACTAACCCGACAACAACCCGATGACACACTATGACTAAGGTGACGACTTGGCATGGAAAACCTAGCTACTATCTCCCAATCGATTACAGTTGGTAAATGGACACACTCAAACCTGTGAAATCAGGTGGAGTCGATGTCATGTACCTGGCAACCTGCGAACAAAGAGTACATCGAACATGCATATATATAATGTGATCAAACACACTGTGAAGAGGAAATCTCGAAATCGTAGGGCACTCACAAGCGAGTGATACAATCCCGTCCCCTTCACCAATACAAAATTACTAACTGACGATTCTAACATCAATAATATGATCACAAGCATATAACATCATTAATCAAATATCTGCTAAGTTAATCCAAAACATGCCATAAAGATAACATCAAAATAAAATAACATCACATTAAATATTACATGCGCATCGCTTAACAGTTCGTGATCAAATAGTAACCAAGTTCCAAAGTCATAGCATAAACAGAACAAAGCATTACAAAGAAAACACTGCCGATCCAAACATCCAAAATAGAGGGGTGTTACATCCTTCCCCCCTAGGGTTAGGCTTACTCCTGGAAGCCTACAAATACCCTTAGTACAAACTCAATAAAATACCACATAATCAATGGTTCAAAAATTGAACCACTCTATACTTCAATATAAAACAACAACCCGTGCTATAATCAACCCAACCAAGCACACTGCCAATCTACATAAATCAACATGGTGAAGCAACCACCAACCAAATCTCCAAAATACATATCCATGGATTAACATACATAAAACACATATACACCAATGCACATCACCGGGAAACATCACAAGGCCACACATAGTGCGATACCGTTACAATGTTTACTCAAGACAAGGTATGCAACATTTCAACATACATTTACCATTTTGCATTATAAATCCAGGGACAATAATTTAACATCTACATGATTTCTTAAGACTCAACAATAAAGTTGGGAACTATGGGCCTCACGAACAAGATGCACCTATTATGCAATTATCGTTATCATGCAATGGTTTCACTAATCCCTTTTCTCTAAACTTTTAATTACTGCAAAACAATTTTCCATTCATATTATACATTTCCCATGATTATGAATGCAACTTGGGGACTTAGGTCCTTTACCCAAGGTTTGATCTAATAAAACAACCTTCATGAATACATAAGCATTTTCTCATAAGATACAACATACCATGGGTTTTAATACACCCCACACTCAAGGACAAGCATCTTTGTTAAACCAATGGGAAGAGAGAGAAGACAAGAGATATTTACAATTCTAACATAGGCACGAATGAAATCATGGTTTCATCATCACACAATCACTTTCACACAATTGCATCAACCATATGAGAGTATACACAATCTCTATGAACTAACAACATGATCATTCATTTTCTATTACCATATTTCATAATTTCAATACAATCACTTGCACAATGAGGTAAAGCACAAGAAGACATGCAAGGGGCAAAAATAACAACAAAACTGGTTGTCGTCCACCACACACAACACACTAAATTCACACACTACACAATTGTCCATAATGCATTCTTCTAGTAGGAAGGATATCGTTGCATTGCACACTACACTGAGGATCCTATCCTGTCCATTGGCTTCCTGCACCATTGGACCTACACCACCTCACAACAACTTCTGGGTAGACAAGTGAGATCAACCCAAAAGGAAAACATAACTACCGAATAGAGCGTCTAGGTCAACGCCATGGCTCATAGTGCCCAGAGTATAAACCTACGCAACTAACAGCTTAATGGGTCCACGTTATCCCAGAGCGCCCAGTGTTTAAACTTGGGCTCTAATACCATGTGTAACGCCTCGCCACACAACCCTAGAGGAAGTTGCAATTTACTACCCAAACGTACTATTTTTTTTTTTGTTTAAGAACAACTAACATGCAAAATCACTATCCATTGGCAACAACCTCTATGGTTATGAGATTGAGATTACTTAAAACCCAATCAAGAAACATGAATTAAAACATAACATTTAAATTACTTACAAAATAAATACTCATCCATCCCATACATGATAAAATTACAACAAAGGCATAATAAATACCATATGTCCCCAATAATAATCTTTACAATATGATTACAACACTCATTCCCTGAATGAGGTAATTCCAATATACAAGGATACAAATTACATCTTCCACCTCGATACAAGAGGGGTAATAAATTACACTAATAATGGAAAAGAATAAAGCATGAAGTACTAGATCCCACGAGCTCTCCAACTGGAAATATCATCCACACGAATAAGAAGACAACCCAAAGGGTTAAGGTGTACGTTCCACCCAAACATGTGATACCCGAAGGCTCACCCCCCGTGCTAGGAGATAGTAACAAGGAATTCTAGACAAGACCATCCACCCCTAGACACAGGCTAACTCACACTGACACAACCAAACACATAAACCAAACATCCATTAGGATAACACCAGTACAACTCCAACATCACCAACATAGGTCACATTGCTTCCAGAAATAAAATAGATCGAGTATGATAAGAAGACCATACACATAAAACCAAATACCAACTGTTGTCGTAGAAAGAGTGTCATCACACAGCTCATCATGGGATATCCTTTGGGAATCTTCCTAGGCTCCGACCCCCAGTATGAGTTGTCCCGGTGGCCTCTACCGAATCTCGGCACCCATGCTCACTCATGCAGAATCAAATACCTCTCGTAAGGACAAGATAGATGACCTTGCCATTCCAGGCCTTCCAGTCTCATCCCAAGTCTATACAAGCCCTTGCATCCATGAGCGAGGCTCAATTATCTTAATTAGTGTGAAAAACTACCCTACTTCTAAGTACATTAATTTAGTTATCACTTGATTAAACCACTTCTGAAGGTTTCCTAGTTTACCTCTTTCGGCTTTGGCCCCTAACAAAAGCCACTCTTCTACTTGACAACATACCAAACAAACCCAATCACCAAGAGAATCCCAAGTGCATACCAACAAGATAAAACCACTCCAACATAGGAGGCAACAAAAGTCAAAACTCTCTCCAAACACTAGAGGCAACAAAGGTCAAAACCCTCTCCAAACACTGGAGGCAACAAAGACATACTCCACTCCTTCCAAAGGAGGCACAAACCACATAAACCACTCCTAATACAAAGGAAGTACAAACCCTCTCCGTTCGTGAAAACTGGTTAATAAAATAGGATACAATTATATGCCCTACCCAAGGCAATACAACGGTTGACTAACATACTATGACAACCCTCAAAATCGAAAGACAACTCAATTTGGAAGACTTCAGAACATTTACTCTATTTGCACAACATCGAGAATGAACGAAACATGATTTAGAAAGCATTTCTGACAACTCAATATACTACTATTAGGGTTTCCTAAACCCAAGCCAAGCAATGACATAGTGCATGTAATCAATTAAATAATTAACAATATTGGCACACTCAAAAGTAAATCAAATCACTTGGGCAACATTAAGGAATTTAAAATTACTAATTTAATCCTATTTGCTCAATCATAGATAAGGTTTAAAATAATCTTTATAAATAAACTTATTTATTACAATGTCAATTCCATTTCAACTATGCAAATGAGATAATCATTTGAAAAATTCCTATTTTAAATACTAAAACATCATTTAAACATATGCCTCTAAAATATTATTTTTATATTCCAAGATTTTCTGATTATTCATAATTGTCAAAATTAAATCCTTAAATAAATCATTTGAATATAATATCAATTTGTGCATCTATTAACATAAAATAACCATTTCAAAAGTCATTATATTTAAATACAATTGTGTATTAAATATTCATATAAAAGTACATATATACACTCAATATATATACAATTACATGTATTTATGTATGTGTTTAAATACATAATTATTGTTTAAATATATAAATATCTTTAAATCAATCAATTAAAAATTCCACATTACAAATTATTTAATTATTTATGTCAGAAATCCATCTAAATCCTTAATTATTAAATTCACTTTCCAATTTAATACTTAATTATACAAAGAAATATACACACAAATATATATATTAAATATATATATATATTTTATATTTTTAAAACATTTAAAAAATATATATATATAAATATATATATATACATATATATATTTATATAATATATATATATATAAATTTATATTAAACAAATATAAAATAAATTTAAAATAACATAATAAAAAAGACAACCAAAGGCTGTTGTGCAACATCCAAACAGGGGACGCAGCCCCTCCCCTTTGGGGAAGTCGTTGCCTGTGGAGGCAGCGCTAGGTGCTGCCTCCACAGCCAACGCCTCCCTCATGGGGGCCGACTGTGGGGGGGCAGTCCCCACTCCCCCCATATATATTTTTTATTTATATTCTTAAAAAATAAATACAGTCCCCTGTGTGAGGGAAAAGAAAACCAGAAGAAAATCAAACACAAAATTTTCATTTTTATTTATATTTTATAAATTTCACAGAGCTTTTTATAGAAAGAAAATTAATTTCTAAACATAAACAATATATGTATATATATATACTTCCTATATACATATATATTTATATTTTTCCATTTTATACATAGATTGGGCAAATTTTCTTGAGGAGAAAACTAGGAAGAAGAATTTAAAGCACAATAACATGATGTAAATTTCTGGGTATTCCCCAAATTGAACATAGGAGTTTAAAATTTTCATTTGATCCTTTTCAACTTTCTATTGCTAGTTTTAAAACAAATTCTCATGGGTTTTTTCTATTGAAATTCGAGATAGTATTTCCAAGATTTTCCAACAGCATAACACAAATTTGAAACTCATTTCAAAATGAAAAAAAAATGAAAACAAAAGAAAATAAAGAGGGAACCTGGTTTTTTTCTCCAAAGCTTGAGATTTTTGACAATGGTGATTCTACCCCTCCTTCTTCCTGCCTATCCTTCCCCTCTAGTGTATCTATATATATCTCTCTCTCCTTTCCCTCTCTCTCTCATTTTCCTCTCCCTCTCCTTTCCCCTCTCTCTCTGTCTCTCTCTCTCTCTCCCTTCCCCTCCTAATTCTCTCTCCCCCTCTCTCTCTCTCTCTCTCTCTCTCTCTGTCTCTCTCCCTTTCCCTCTCTCTCTCTATCCATTTCCCTCTCTCTCTCTCTCTTTCCCACCCTCCACCTCCTAATTACTCTTCGGTATATGTGTGCAAAAATCAGATATTTGATTTATAGCACCAAAATATTACATTTTAATTTTTTTTTCAAATTAGATATTAGACACGAATTGGATATCCAAAACAAGTTAGATATCCAATTTGTAGTACTTTGGCTTGGGAATTTCTATGGAGCAATGTATTGACACTTGGCAAAAGTCAGCTGGGGATTTTCACATTTTTTGGGCGAGTTCAAAATGCTACTTTTTTCATGTTGCCACTTTTTGGCCGATCATGATCCTGCACATACCCAGGTCTATTTTAGGTAGTTTTTATTGCTAAGGTGGATCAATCCTTTCTTTGAAGGCCATACACTTATGATTGGGTCAAGTGTTCTTTTCTTTAGAAAATTCCTATTGCCTTTTTGATATGTTAATTATGATTTGATTACATGGGTTATGAAGCACTTATTTCATACAAATATCTTTATGAAAGAAGTATATTGGCATGAAATTAAATATGATTTGTATTCCAATGTAAAAACTACAAAGAATGGAAACAATTCTTTCAACACAAACTATTATATAGTAGTCAATTAAAATGAAAAAGCTTACTCTATATTAGTTAGGATACACAACTAAGAAAATGGTCTAAAGTGACTTATTTATCCTAGAGGAACTAAGTATATAATTATACAAAAGAAAACCAACAAACCCACAACTACCCCTATTTTGAAGGAGTTTAGTTTTTCTCCCTTTCTGATCTACGTATGTGTCTAATTATTTTAAAGAGATAAAGGGTCATAACACAACTTTATTCAACCCAGTAAATGGCTTGGTTAATGAAACTTGACAAAAGCAACAAAACAATTGCTACATTTGGCATTTCATGTTGAATGAAGAGTGGTGAAAATAATCTACTTATAGTTTAATAAAACACTATTTTTATAAGAAGGCTTGACATTAGAAAGATAAGTGTTACTTATAGTTTAATAAAACACTATTATAGTTTTACCAAAATATACTATTGTATGTTTTCATGGCTTCTTAGTTAATATATGGGGAGATAGAGATAGATGGGGAGAGAAAGAGAGAGAGATAGAGATATATGGGAAGAGAAAGAGAGATGGAGATATATGGGAAGAGAAATGAAGAGAGGTGGAGATAGAGAGTCGATGGATAGGGGGGATAGGGAAGGAGAGATGGTGAGAGATAGAGAGGGGGAGATAGAGAGGGGGAGGGGGAGAAATGGATATTGATAGAAAGAGATATAGGAGAGAGTGAGGAGGGAGATAAAATAGAAATGAGATAGAGATATGAGGTAGGAGAGATGGAGGGAGATGGGTGAATGAGAGGGGTGATGGTTCAATGGATGGGGAAGAGGGGAGTGACATAGATAGTGGGAGATATAGAGATATATGAGAGCGACGGGGAGAGATATATCAATCACCCTCCCTATATCTCTATCTATTCATCCTTATCTCTTTATCTCTCTACCCCTCTCTATCTCTTTGTCTCCCCTTCTATTTGTATGTTTGTCATTATCTCCCTCTCTCTCTATATTTTCTTCCCTATATTTATCTTTATCTCCTTAAGTGTGAAATGGGTACATTGAAGAGGTCTTAAAGGAGAATTAACATATCTTTAATCAAATGGCATGCTACCTTGAGCATAACTCCCCAAGGAAACATGCCATCCTTGGATTGTTGACATGAAACAACCAATCAAAATTTAGTTTCTCTCTCTCATATTAATATATATTACTATTATATTAAATATATATTATATTAATTATATTTTGTATTATATAAAAATATACTTATTATTAATTATTAATTATAATAATTTTATACTTATTTAATAATTTTGTTAAAGAATATAATATATAATTATAATAAGTTGAATAATTATATTATTTATTATGTAAAATATAGCTAATATACAATTAACTATATTGTAGAATATTAAAACCTAGCTAAATGGTGCCAAAAGTTTCAATTTAATTAACATACTGTAAAACCTAGCGAAACCAGGTTGTAGCTCGTCAAATTGTAGAAGTGAAAGGTCAATACCAGTGCCAAGGAAGAGTTTGGAGTAGTGAAAACAAGGTCAATGCAGTAGGAAGAGTTTGGAGTTAAAACAGTCAATACAGCCTCGAGGAAGAGTTTGGAGGTGAAAACAAGGTCAATATCGGCTTAGGAAGAGTTTGGAAGAGTGAAAACAAGGTTAATGGAGGATGAGGTTGAGGGCACTCAGGAAAATCAACGATCAAGGGGCAATGAGTACTATAAGTTTGGCACCCCATTCTCTTTAACCTTCAATTTTCATGCCTAGTTTCCAAAGATCTTCTCGTACATTGGCACCCCCATTCTCGTAAAATGGTATAAGATAAGACAAAAAAATAAAATAGCTTAGTCTCTGAAGAATTTTTAGACTTAGCCCAAGTATATGCTAGGCTAAGGTAGATCTAACGAATGGAAATAGAGGCATACAATTCTTTTTTAATACCCCCACCACAAACATATGCAAGGTGTTGGTTGTTTATACGGTAAGCAAGTTGATCTTCTAATCTACCTATGGAATTTCCAATTCCAATAAAGGGCAACTCGAAGGACCTGGACCAATTGACGAGGATTTAAAAGACCTCCTACACTTTGGGCTTTACAAGACCTGGGAGGGTGATGCCTTAATGCGTTTACAACCTCTGCACCATCATCATAAATAACATTAACAACAATAAATAATCTCATTTAATAGCTCAACATAATAGGATAATACCAAATAGAATTAGTTGTTTATCAATAATATCAACTATTTGGAGCATGAGATAACTACAACAACATTTCAGGGTATGTGCAAGATCATGATGGGCCAAAAAGTGGCAATATGATGGGTATGTGGCTGACGACTTCTTTTTTACCCAATATTGATTAAATGAAAAGGGTTTTTAAAGGAGATTCTCAAGTTTCCACCAATATAAATTATTCTTTACTTTGAATTTAATAAGTAATTATTATTCATTTTCTATTCAAATTATGACTAAAGTCCTGATTAATAGACTAATTGAAAAACATCTATAGATTTCAAATGGTATCACATTTTTTGAATCCAAAATATGTGTCACATTCTATGATTCACATACTATAGATTAAAAAAAGAAAAAATGAATTTCATGAAGTTTTGACCAAGTTAAGGTGGTTAGACATACAAGTTTTTTATATTTTTTAAAAGTTGTAATAAAAAATTCATAATTAATTATTTACTTGGAAAAAAATTACAAAAATATGCATCACATCAATTGCATGAGTCTTCTACTTATATCTAAAATCTTATAAAAAATATTATCATTTTATTGTGGGTAGGGTGAGGTCGGACATACACTTCTTATTTTTCCGAAATTTAGAAGTATCTGCATTGAAATTTCAAATTTTTCATGAAATGAATTTAAAAAAAAACCTAGTAGTTTAGAAACTACATTCAATTTTCTACATATTTTATTCTTACATATTTTTGAAATAATATAGATAACTTATTCAAATTTTTACGTCAAGTTTCCTAACTCTGATTTTTTTGATTTTGTTGCCACTTAAGGGCCTGTTTTTTCTATGATGATTCTGCACATACCCTCCACAATATAAGATAGTCATTGATTTTCAATTTGTAGCAAGCTCTAGGTAAAGGAAAACAAATACTGAACCATAGGAATAAATACAACTTATATCAACGCCATATATCCATTGGAGAAGTCAAATTTATAAGCATCTAAGGGTTTATGACAAATTTAACACATAACATATAAGATTCTTAATAAAATTGCTTTACAATCTCATCAATATGTATTCTAACCCAATACTACTTATCAAATCCTTATATAGAACATATCCACCTACAATCCCATTCAAGCATTTTAATTAATTCCTTGAATTAAAGCTAAAACAAGAATCATACACACCACAACAATGAGATGAACGAAACAACCCTTGATAATTTTATTCAAAATTCAGATATGCTTGTACAATGGAGAGACATGAGTTCTAATTAATCATATCAATTCAAATGCCAGTACTATCATAAAACATCAAATCCCCATGAATTCAAAACCTACTACAGAATGACTCGAAACCTAAATTATATTTTCCCTAAAACCATCATACTTTACAATTTTCTCTGCAACTTCATCTAGACTCAACCAAAAATATCTAACTTGCTAAACCGTACTTCTAGTCTTGAAATCCTTCTTATAGAAAAAGAAGGAGCAAACAAGCATCGGGCCAGAAAGCACACGTGTCACCAGCCAATTGGACCACCTTGTGATATTCCAAAAAATTGTTACAATGGAAAAATCTCCCCAGAAAATTTTCTTGTTCATTGTGTCCACTGAGAATGGTTGATGCAACAACAAAAAACTTCAAGAATTTTGCACCTAGATTGTTACCAAAAAAAAAAATTGGAATCTGTTGTAACTGCAATAGTTGATTTGTCAACAGTTAGCAGCCTACTCCTTTTCACTCTTCCTCGGTTAAATATACATTTACCCATTTCTGGTACTCTTCATCAGTTGGCCAATCAAAATTGATCACCTCATTCACCTTGACACTATAAGGTTTGTACTTAACTGCCACCTGATTCACTTCTCTTTCAAAAGACTCCAAGAATGAGCTAGTGCTAATTATTTTGTCCATATAGCTCACCAACAAATCATAATCTGAGTTACCCTATTTTTGAGGGTTTTGTAGTCCAAACATGATATAAAGGGGCTCTTACACTTTTTGTGATTACTATAGCTTGTGTAAGAGGCCCCATGGATACCGTTGTAATTGTAGGATGCATGAATAGGGCATAGGATGAGAAATAAAGAAGGTATAGATGTTGTCCTCAATAGTTTTGTGAAGAAAAGCATGTGAAATGAGAGGTTCAAGCCTAGGTTTCAACAAAATATGTATGGGAGATTTGATTTTATGAATTTTTATCCATGTGAAGACCTAATGGGTTGTTTCTGAACACTTAATATAAATAATACACACACACACACACACACACACATATATATATATGTATATGTATGTATGTATGTATGTATATGCATTTTTAAATGTAAATGTCAATGCAATTACTGGATGCTCTCCTAGAACAATAAATGCAACATATCATTAAAGAAATCTATATCTATGCATATAAATATGTATTTCTAAATACAAGTGTAAATGTAAAGAGCATATGGTTTTGTAGTGTTATAGATACAACATATCCATAAATTAATGTATTTGAAATTCTAAAGTCTTTAACACATATAATATGAAATCAATCAAACTATTAAACTACATGAGAAATAAATGAAAACAGTAAATGCATATGTATGTGTATTTGTAAATGTAAGTGTAAAATAAATAAGAATAATGAAAATTATAAAAGAATACAAGGAAAGGTCTCCTACCTTCTTGGTAGTGATAACCTCCTCCACACACAACCCTTAAAAATTATTAATAGAGTAATATAATCTTTGAAGAACTCAAAGTTGATTCTCTCCTACCTGATACAATTAGTCATTTTATCCTTACAAACATTTATAGTGATTACTAGAGGCACATAGACCAATTCTTCATAATAGAAGAATTTGATCATACTTTTCCAATGATGGCATTATGAGAAAACCTTAGGTTAAATGAATAATTCCTAGCTAAGTTCTTTAAATCATGTCCAATCGTATAAGAGAAGACTGCTACTATGTGTACTTGGATACCATGGAGAAAGGCTCTTTGGGCTCTTTCATCAATCATCCTACCTTAAAACATACCAAAATTCTCCTAGTAATTAGAGGGTGATCCCATAATAGTGGTTTACAATTTTTGGCCAAACTAGACATTGAAATTATTATTTTTAACTAAATCTTCACATTAGGGCACCTATAGCAGCTAAACCGTGAGGAATTTGAAGATGGTGCAAACTAGAGTCTCATCAAATTTTTGTCTATAGATTCTAAAAATATTTTTTTCAAAATTTGTGGAATCAAATTGCACTTCTTTTTTGATCTCCCACGAAAATTGATTTTTTGCAAAAAACAACATTTTTAAAAAGTGACGCACACCGTATAACGCATAAATTTTTTTCCATGAAGGATAAAATTCTAATTCTTTCAAATTTAGATTTGTAACTCTGATATCTAGTACTTCCACTTGGTTAGATAGTTTTTTATTGAATATTTTTTCCTTAATCAAGTTTCAAAGTGAAACAAATTACAATTGAGACCATGATGTGACCATTATACTTATTAACTTTTTTGTATATGTCAAAATTTAATATAATTTTTATTGGATAAAGGACTTCAATATCACGGTGCACTCATATTTTCAATTTTTTTTTTTGATAATCTTCTATTTTTTAGCATGTGAAGAACAAAGAAATTCATTTCGATGAAAAACCTATGTTTAATAAAACTTAAAAAACAAATACATAACAAAACCAAAACATATTAAAATTATATTCATTGGATAGCTTGTTCTGAGGAATACCATAATCATTTGAAATAAATTTTAAATGAATTCATTTGATCCCCCAAAAGCTAAATCAAAAGTGATTTTTTATCAGCATTTTGATAGGTGTAAGGGAGATGCATTTATAGGTATGGTTTAAAACTAGCAAGGTTCTATCCAAGGGGGTTTGATCTAAGGTGATTTGATCAAACCCTCTTTAATTGGAATCCTTAAAATGGAACTTTTTAAGGCTTAAATCATTATATTTTCTAAAAATATGTGATTTCAGTTAAAATTTGTTCCTCTCAGGAATTGTAAACCACTATTATGACAGCACCCTAGACATAGGAAGATTTAAGACAACTTAAAAAAAAATTATTGCCAAAGCATAAACTTATGATGACTTAACTAGGCCTAGTACACACTCCCTCCCTATTAACCACTTAGACATATGGAAATTAAATATAAATTTGCTGCTATTTTTAGTCATGTAGGTGTCCATTAAACCACTTGGTGGTGTTTCTCTTCAAGTTTATTTACTTGAATGAAGAGAAAAAGTCCTTTGATTACAATTAGAGAATACATTTGAGTCCTTGGTTGTGTAACTGGTGGACCATAGTCACATTTAACACTTGTTACAAAGTTTGGGAGTTAAAACATTAAGTAGATTTGATTTGTGATGGGCATTTTGGGCGGTAGTAACAATAACACCAATATATCAAGACTTGATTACCTTATAACCTATGAAATTATAGAGATGAAATGATAGATTAATCATAATGTCACCTTGGGATCACATCACCATGAAATAACTTCATCCAACATCCTTATGAGTGTCGGTACCACCAAATAGGTATTTGTCAGTTGTCTTCTTCCTTGGTGGGGAAATTAAAGAAGAGAGAGAGGCGAGACATGTAGTATGTCTAAAAGAGGGAGATCAACTAGAGGTCAAAAGATTAGAAAAGAATTATGTAAACGCATGAAAATTTTTCTTGCTAAAGGGGGGTCATGTTCTTATGATGATGAGAGCATAGGTGATGTCGAGGTGCCCTTGAGGTACAAACATCTACAGAAACAATGGGTACCCAAAGAACTTCCTCCCATAAACACTGATTTTTGTGTCAACGAGAGGATATATCGCATAGCACAATCGTCATTACATGGTTTCGAGCCTATTTTATGAAGCGACATAAAGGTTTGTTCTGAAAAAGTTCTTGGTCGATGGGTAATGTTGGACCTATTATAGTTACAAAGATTGGATGCAATTGGTTAGATATACATGAGTGATAGGTAGGTATGCAGCTATTAAAATGGAAATTATATCACAGGATAAAAGATAAGGATCAAAAGGCTCAAAGGGTAGTATGTACATTGTGAGAAGGAAAAAGCATCCAAAAGGAATATGTATTCGTATGTGCGATAAAATCAATAACTACAGGGGAAGAGTTGCTAATTGATTACAATTTGAATCACTTAGTTACAAACACAGTTACTATGGGGGTGGTACGTACTATGTACCATTTTACCCAACCTACAATTAATGACTCCAATATACCATTTTATTCTTATATTTTTTTCGTAAGTCTATTGGTTTCATTTCGGTAATATTTTTTTATATTTAATTTTTGTCACAACGGGACATTGATCGTACGGAGAAGGCTTTGGCCCAGAGCATAGATCACAATTTATCTTTAGGCGCTTCTACCCGAAAGGTTTATCTCATTGTAATTGTACAAATTAGATACGAGCAAAATGTTTTATTATTATGTTGTTTTCATAAGTTTATTGGGTTAATTTCAATAATGTTTTTAATATTCTTGTTGCAATAGACGAGACCATCCATAGGGAGGTGCAGTCAATATTATGTGATGACATCGCTTATTCAACAAACCCTCTCGATATGATAAGGAAGACCCAAAAAAAATGCAATGAAGAAATCATTAAGTTGTTATTCATAGTGCCTCAAATAGATGAGATAAGAGAGAGGGTTAAAATATTGACTGAGAGATCACAAAATTTGCAAGTAAGCTATCACAAGGTCTTTATTTATAACATAAGTTCATTCATGGTTTTATATTTCGTACTCTTTTATGTCATGAACTAAAATATGTGTTGTTTTTATAGGATTTTTTGTGTCCTCATGATGCTCCTAGCCATGATCAAGGTACTGCAAGTGCTGCTCAAGGAGTAGGGGTTGGTACAAGTGTCCATCCTGATCTTCCTGCGAATACATCACATCATCTAACCCCATCATCCGTGCCTATATTTTCATTTGAAATGTCAGCAACACATACCATGCAGGCATCCGTTAGTGCACCCTTTGGCAACAAACACATGCTAGAACATGCGTCAGGAAATGTACCTGGGGATGCAGAGGCCACTAGTACTGGTGATATTTTAGCAAAATTTCTTGGATCTTCCCATATTACTAGTACGGGAACATTGTCGGTCACATTTGTGGTGACCGAGGATTTCATTCTCATAAAGATAGAGAAATTCCTAGGTACTTTAAAATGTTTTAATTATTATTATATATACTCCAATTGAAATTTACTTATTGATCGCTCTTTTTAGACTATTGATCCCATGATCATTTTGCAGGAAATGATGTTTTTTATAAAAATCTAAGTGATATTACATTGGAGCTCTTCGGGCCCACCATATGTACATGGTGGAATGCCCAAAATCAAGATTTAAAAGATGAGCTCATTAACCATTTAGTTGTGCTCTTCGGTGATAAAACATTCAACCGAACCAAGGTCCTTAAGAAAGCTGATACCTATCTAAAGTATGTGAGGGACTAGTATAGGTCACATTTAGAGAAGAAAAAAAAGTACGAGCATCCCCCCATGATTTCAGAGAGGGAGTGGAAGGACCTGGTGTCGGATGGAAAGGAGAAGGCTAAAAAGAAAAAAAGGAAAGACACCACCGGGCCAAGGAAGGTATGTGATACTATCAAAAATGTAATTATATACTGATTACTCTTTATTTTTACATAATCTAACGTATTTCAAACTTTTCATAGGCTTCTCGACACATCGAAGGCAACAAAGGAAAGACTAGAAAAATACGAGTAGCACAAACTTGGCTCTGGTGGTTATATGAAATGAGTTGCACAAATTGTAAGTATCAATAAATGAAATATTGTATCCAAATAATAAATTGAAAACAATTTTGGTTTTATCACACCATAGAAGCAAAATTCATGATCTTATGCAAAAATGTAGGGCTCTGAATTCAACAGAGTTCCCACAGAAGATGACCTGAAGATTTCCTTCCAGCAAGGCTATGGAGTCGTGGTTGAACACCTAAGAGTTTTGACTAGGAAAACACAATCTTCCACTGCATCTGACATGCAGGTAAATAAACTCAATAAAGTTTATTTAAAATTGAATACTTGTGCAATCTATTCAATATTAATTTCTGCCATAAAGTAATTACATGCCTATCTGTTTCAAACATTCAAGCAATGATAATACTACACATGACATTGGAATGCAGCCTGGTGAGGGTGGATCACAACCTACAGATGAAGGTCATGGTGTGAATCCTAGTACTTTAGAGCATGTAGAGCGTGATCAACATGTTAAGCATGATCGGGCTAGAGAAGATCAGGAACATGATGTGGTCCCATCAAGTAAAGAGGACCACTCTAAAGTTCTTTTAAACATATTTAATTGCAATTGGTGTATTAATTAATGTAACCTTTCATGTTTCAACTTTAGAGCATGTAGAGTATGATCAACGTGTTGAGCATGATCGGGCTAGAGAAAATCAAGAACATGATGTGGCCCCATCAGGTAAAGAGGACCACTCTCATGTTCTCTTAAACATATTTAATTTCAATTGGTGTATTAATTAATGTAACCTTTCATGTTTCAACTGCAGATCAGGATTTAGAGGGTGTTCAACATGTTGAGCATGAGTCTATAAAGAAGTTCAGGAACATGATGTGGACCCATCAGGTAAAGAGAACCACTCTAATGTTCTTTTAATTAATGAAATACTTGTAACAATAATAATAAAATATATCAGTTAAACATTTCTTTGTTATTGTAGCAGACCCAAATGCGGTGTCACGTCATGAGCGAACGACTAGGCATACATTAAGATCACAAGCAGAGGGCATAAAAACTAAAGGGGGGACAGATGATTTAGAAAATGATACTCCACTTTAGATTTTTTTAGCTTTAAAAAAGAAACAAAAAAAAAGTGATTGTAATCATATCATGACAACCATATTTTTGATAATATGTAAAACTGAAAGAATGAATATTATATGTTAATGAATGAATGTGAATATGTTAATTAATGAATGTTATATGTTAATGAATGAATATTATATGTTATTAATGGATGAATGAATGAATGCTATATGTTATTAATGGATGAATGAATGAATTCTATATGTTATTAATGGATGAATGAATGATTAATGTTATATGATTGGGTATGGGGAATTGAGAGTGATGTGAGGGGGGGGAGGGGCCAAATGAACTTCCACCATCACGTGGTTGGCCCTATTAAGTAGAGAATATTAAACTATTCTCAAAATAAAGAGAAGCTCAATAAGGTAATGCACTTTTCAATATAAGAAATGCATCGTTTCAAGCATCAAACCAATATGCAAAGATGAAAGAAAGTGCTAACTTTTCACTATGGTGGCAGAAAAATGATTCTTTATACCCTGAATCCATGCTTTGCATCATAATTTGAAGTTGTTTCCATTCCAATGTTCTGAGTTTAGTTTGTTTGTATGGCTTTGTATGAATACCACATTGTGTTGTGTGTGGATTTGGTTTCAAAACTCTGTTTCTTTTGTTTTTAGTGGTGACATAACTCTAAAATTTGACTTTTGTGCATAACAGGTTAGTGGAAAAATTGACAGCTTTGAAGGGTTTAGAGGCTCAATTGAGATAGATACATGGATATTTGGATCTTGTTGTTGATGGGAGGCTTCCACTTAACCATGAAATTTTGTACCATTTGCAGGTATGCAAAATTTTCTCTACTTACATTCATTCTTGATCATAAATGTTGTAAATGATATTAATGCTTCAAACTTAAGATTCATTTTATTGTTATAATGATCAAAATGTTATACTTTGCTATACATTCAAGCATTCTCTTTTCCCCTACCCTTTTCTCTCTCCCTCCTCCTTTTACTAATTTTCTTTGTCATAAAAGATTCACATTTCTGTTTAGAGCTCGAATAATTCTTGTATATGCATGTGTAGCAATAAGGGAGCCTATGTGAAGATTGAAATTTAAAACATCACTTTGGTATTTCTCCTTAGGTAGTGAAATGATATTTTGAGTAATACAAACTTACACACACATTGATATTTTTCAGCATTGCATTGAGGAAATTTTTTTCTCTTATACCTACCCTCGGCTAGACATGGAGGTATATATATATTGGTTTCTAGGTTTATTCTGTAACTAGTTAATTTCACAGAGGAAGACTAAAATATTCTTAATGTCTTATGTTAGGTGTGAAAGCATATGAATCACTTGTTGAAGGCACCATTTTGTATTCATCCAAAAACTAGTTTGTTCTTTTTTTTATGTTTCTTGCATGTGTTTTTTTAGGCTCTAGAGATGTAGCTCGACTCTTTCCTTTGCACTTTTCATCTATTTTGATGATTACAGTATATTTTCCTCATAATTTTTCATGTAGATCTGTTTGTAACCTTATTTTCTACCAATCAATTTGTAAACCAGTCGCATATTAAGGACCATTTCACTAACTTGTAGTCATCCATTACTTCATATGTTGCAGGTTGTGTCTGTGTGCCAATAATCCTAATGATTGTGAGAACTTTAATCCTACAAGTGTACCCAATCTTTCTCAAGTAAAATTATTACCTTATTTTATAGTACTTTAAATGGTTAATTGAAGGTGCTTCTTTAGATCTGAGATAGTTGAACCCTCAATTAAAATATGGTATTAGATGGGCAGTATAATGATAAAACTGCAGTCCATTGAACACAAATTATGAACATAATTTACTGGACTATGAATAGTGTTACAATTATAATTATTTCTCCTTTACCTACCTCTGCATTAATGAGAAAGATAGCAAATATTGGAAGTTCATTACATGTCTCATGTATGTGTTAGTATTTTAATTTTTTTTAAGTTGTTCAAGAGCTTGATTAGGTCAAGAATATGTTCTACAAGCTCTGTTCTCTTGACACTGCTTAGCATTTTCCCTACACATTTTCTCTTCAATCCAAACGTTTCTTAACTCCTTCCCTTATTAGCCCTTGGTTGTTCTCAAGTGTAATGTTTTTTCTATGCATCTTGTAGTCTTTGTATGTATGATCAGTCATCTCTTATGAAGCATGGATAACCTTTCATGGAAATATTGTTGTAATTAGACAATTGCCATTGTGATAATAATCATTTAATTTGTATGGAAGTAAGTCTTTTTCATATTATTTTACTTGGTATTGTAAACTTGTCTTTGCAGGATTCTCTCGAGGGGAACAACATAACTGTGATGATAGGTAGAGTTGCACAACACCATAAATCATTTGGCATTATCAATATATTGCTTATAGAATACTCTGTACAAGTAAAATGGAATGTGCAATGACAATTGGTCTAGAATTCAAATCTAAATATAAGTACATTATACACAAGAAGATGGTATCTATTCTATGATTTAAAGAACCCAAAAATAAGAAAATTAATAGGTTCCATTTTTTTTACTTGCTCTTAGACACTTGTTTAATAGGCAAGACCCTCAGAATGTCTTGTTGATATCTAGCAGTGTTCAAAATGCCTGAAGAGGTCAGATCGGTGTGACATTGGATCTGTCTTGCCGATGAAAGTCATCAGCAAGACATGGACTATCAGAGTGAGTTTTCTATCCTATGCTGATGATTGATCTCTCACCGATGGGTTGGCTTCGGTGGTCATCATCAAGATTCTCCATAATGGTACATTTCAACGAATATTTTTTAAAAAAAATTTGCATTGTTTCATCGTAATTTCGACGAAAACCACCGACGAATCACCGAAAAGGTTTGACAAAGTTGCTATAGATGTGATGAAGGATTTATCATAACTCCTTGCCCATTTCATCGCAATTTCAATGAATGCCACCGACGAATCACATAAAAGGTCTGACGAAGTTTCTTAGCTGCAACGAAGGTTGTGTCGTAACTCCTTGCCCATTTCATCGCAATTTCGACGAAGGCCACCGACGAATCACAGAAAAGGTCTGACAAAGTTGCTTAGTTGCGACGAAGGCTTCATCAAAACTCCTTACCCATTTCGTCAAAATGGAAACAAACTTTTGGTGTTGTTTCGACGCTTCAAAAGAGCATTTGCAATTGCATTTTGTTTGTAATTCGTCGGTGGATACATGAAATTTTTGTCTATATTCCAACGAACATCTGAGTCATTTTATGATGCCGACGACCGATGAATCTATGTTGTTATTTTGAAATTTAATTCATCATTGGAATTTCGATGAAAAAATAGCGATGAATTTTTTTCATCAATTCATCGATTTTTCGACAAATGTTTGTCGAACGACTGACGAACATTCGTCGGAAAATGGAGTCAAATTCAGTAGTGCCAGATTGGAATATTGTCAATGCCATTGTTTTAGATGCAATTAGAAGGCCTAAAAGACCTCTTTTACAAATAGAAGAAGAGTTGGAAATGGCACTTTGAGGTTCAACTTTCAGTGAGGATTGGGATGCACTGGCGATATGGTCATCATCCCCGACATCTAGGAAACCAATCTTAGTCGAGCCATCAGAGCTTAGTGGACAACTGCTTGTAAAGAGATTTGTTGATACACTAGCATTGGAAGCTACAAACATGGTTGTTAATGTTGCCATGTTTACCCAGTCAATTGTTGAAGATCTTACCTTGGAAAGAGATAATCTCGGAGTTAAGTATAGTGAACTCTTGAATGATTATGATAGCAGCCAACAGAAAGTCGTTGCACTAGAGATTGAATTGGCATTCTATAAACAAAGAGAGGAAGTACAAAAGGAACAGGGTTAGCCTAGTTTAAGCCACCCACCTTTAGTCTCTCCAATGAAATTTGTGCGGGACACACTACATAGTCATGCTCTAGAAATGGTACCATATATCAAGGACAAAAATCAAGTGTAGAGGAAGAAATAAGTGGACTAAGCTCTGATTCATTTGACAGAGATCAACTACTTTTGCAAATTGAGGTATATAAGAAGTTGCAAGAGAAAGCTCAAGATGCAATGTATGAGAACATATCAAAAGTTTTCAGTACTCCCTTGAAACATTTAAATGAGAAGATTCAAGAAAGACTCAATAGTGTGCATGACAACTATGCTTTGATGGTGCATGCAATGAGGCTATCTCAAAAAGATAAAATACTAGCTATACCAACCTTGAACAAATGGGTGCCAAGAGTTGAGAGATTGAATTTCATTTTAGTGGGAGCTGCCCAACATGAAGATAAGTATCCTTTAGTGCATGCAATTTATGATTTTGTGCGTGAATTGAGCGAGCAAAATTTTCGAGGATATGCAGCCCAACTTGAGAAAAATATAATAGAATGATTATCTTAGTACACTCATACTAATTTAACACCACTGCTAGATATTGAGGTTACAAATTATCAAGTGAAACCACTATAGACATGGAAAAGTGAACTGGATGAGGTTATCGACTCCCAGGTTGGTGATATTTGCAAAGAAGTTAATATTGATGTCTTCAATAACACACTGGAAAGGTTGACATTTCTTATCAGCTTTCTGGAGGATTTTGATAAGGAATCCAATGCAATTGTAACCAAGTATTCCCCTTATAGGAAAGGCATGGATAAAATTATGGACTTTGATTAGCCATCTGAGGAACAATATGAAGAATGGGGAAGGTTTTATGTTTGCAGGGTTGGTTTGTGAAACATATACTAGGTCATGTATTGGACAGGTCTGGCCTTAGAGATTGCAAAGATAAAACATATGTTTCATAGAAAGACAATGGCTATTGATGATGTGGAATGTTGATTGAGATGTTGACTCACCTATGGTCCACATTATTTTTTCTTTTTGCTCGATGAATTGGATGCTTACTTTTGAAAGGGGCAAAGTTGTTCCTTATTGCAAATGTAAATATTCTTTGTCTTATGTGTATTCCCTCCAATTCTAACGATTTGCAAATATAAGTAAATTTGGAATATACCTCCTAGCGGTCCAATTCGATATTGACATGTGTACTCTTGGCCTAAGGCTTGTTTTTGCTCCCTTTTTCTATAAAAGGGAATTCAAGGCCATTTGTGTGAATCTTTTGTTGAAATTTTGGAGCTACATTGAGAGAATTAGAAAAATACAGAGCAAATATGTTCAGTCATTATCTAATGTTTTGAGTCTAGATAGTAAATTTAGTTAAATGTATTGTTTCTGAGTATATTAGAGCAATAATGGATATTTTCTAAGTCTATAGTCTCTCCTTTGGTGTTTTTTTAGAATTATTAATGAAAATATTGATCAACGATAATTTAATTAATTTTCATAATGTTACACTTTGATATGTGATCTAGTTTTGGCTCTTGTTCATGGAATGGGTTAAATGCTTAGATTAGATCATGAGTTTGTATACACTATTATTTGGATTTGGTAAGAAGTCTTTAGTATTCAGTCATTGATTTGTGAATTGCAAGGTGATATCACTATATCATAATTGCTCAGAATTAAACATGCCTTATGTTTCAATTTGCACAAATTCCAAACCCATAGATAATGGCACTAATCTTTAACCCATTTAACCTTTCTTGGGGTTTTAGTCTTTCGACTTAAGAGAAATCTTTTAAAATTAGTCATTGAACCGCCTTTTATTTGTTGTTATTTTTCATTCTGAACTTAAGATGTATAATTAACTCAAAGAATTTCCACCTTTATGATTGCTTTCATCTTATTTGCAATTAATGAGAATCTGTCTACCTTGATTTACAATGTATGCGTAAATTGTTAAAATGAGTTATCTATTTGGCATTGTGTGAACACCCTCTCAGGTATAGAAAAACCCAAAGTGCAGGAGATAAAGAGATGCACACTTTATCTTGTTTTGTTGGCCACTCGCCTAGTAGGTATTTGAGAATTGAGTTTGGCAGACTCATAGATATTTGTTGAGGCCTACTTGGTTCATTAAAATTAACCAACATCTCCAACTAAAACATGGCATTATAAAGGAATTAACAAAATTGGTTCTTATACATGGTGGAATTTTAATGGTATAGTGAATATGATAGTTAATTAAAACATGCATTCAAAGTTTGAGGTGATCTCCTAAATTACAAACACATAGTTTACTATAAAAAATATGAAATATAATTATTTGATAAATAAAGTTGTGATGATTTTGTAGTGATAGAAAATGTATCCCTTTACATTTTCTCACTTGTTTGGACCCTCCTAGTTTAAAATGTACTTAATTGTGCCTTAATTTAGTGTTGTAAAATAGATTTGTTTACACTTTCACACTTATTTAGACATCCTTTAATTAATTGATCTTAATTATTCTTAATTGGCCCTTTAATTCATTTCCAAGCCTATTTTATTACATTTTCTAAAGGGTAAATTTGACAATAATTAATGCCTAAATATAACACTTTACCCTAAGTAATGTGTGTCCTAGGTTTAGGGACCAAGGGAGAATGGGTCCTCCCTTAGACCTAGGACCTAAATTTAATTATGTTTTTTGTGGTATTTTAACATATTCAAATCTATATTTCAATGTCGGCTTGCGATATTTGAATTTTAGGAAATTGAGGATACATACCTATAAATATAAGGTTATTTCACTATGCTCACCTAAGATTTGCAAGCTAACAATTTTCAAGATCTAAGAGAGCAATTCAAGAGAATTTTGGAGAAATTCAAAGGCATTCAAGAGAAAATTTATTAAAGATTTATTGCAACAATCAAGATCTACTTGTCATGTCAAAATTTTCTTGCATCATGCATGTTTTTGGAGCTAATATGGTGATGTAGGTTTCATGATTCTATCAAGCATTCCAAGCACTATTTCAAACAAGATTCAAAGTTCAAGATCCACATCCATTGAGGTCATTTCATGCAGGTTGTAGATCATCATTCAAGATCTATTCAAGGGTTTGTTGAGTGGTAACATTATTTTGTTCATTCTACATTCCCTCTTTCATGTTTTTATTCATTTCAAGGTTTGATTACCAAAATGGGGTTTTAACAAGGAAAATCCCCATTCACCAAAAACAAAACATTTTTCTCTCTTGATATATGATTGCAGATTTAGGTGGAAGAAATCTTGAAGACCTTTTTAATATCAAATGTGGAGAACTTGTCAAAGTTGCAAAAGTTATCAAAGTTGCTATCTTCTCACGAAAAAATACTTTTAGAAATTATTTGTGGTTTTCCGAACTTGAAACTTGGGAAATTGGAAGGGTTGAATCTATAGCAGAGGCTCCCAAAGGTTGCAGGAAAACCCTAACTCATGACCCATTCATCCCTAGGCGAATGAGTCCTAGATCAACTAAAGAAAATTACTTTTGGTGACTAGTACACATGCTTCTGCCATTCTCTTATCTACATTTTATTTTCTAGTTTTGTCAACATTAAGCTTAATCTTGTTGTTCCGAGTGTTAGATTGCAACTTTGAGTTAATTTACTATTTTTTGGTTTTTCTCCCCAAAGTGTTGTTTGACCAGGACCCCCATCCTGACACAAAATGGAAATCTAAAGATTCCTCCATAGAATTGATTCTCCTAAAGGTATTTATTCAATTCTTTGTGTGGATCTCATTTCCTAATGAAAGTAGGAAGATAGGTCCATCATAACCCCATATTCCTTTGTTCCATATTGATGCGCCTATTTTTCATCATTTCATTTTCATGAACTTGACTTTTGAGCATTGTATCTTTCTAATTTTGGAGTCCATTTTAGCCCTAGATCTAGGTTTTGAATTCATTTACATTGTATTGCATTGAATTGAATCTCATTTAGGGTTGTTTAAACTTGCATTAACTTTGTATCTCTTTAGGGTTTTAGGATGACATTTTTTCATTATTTAAATATGAAAAATACAAAAAAAATTAGTCATTTTGCAAATAATTTGCATATCATTGATGTGAGAATGTTGACACAAATAATGAAAATACAAAATACAATGAGGAAAATGAAATGAAAAATCTTGTTGGATGTATTGAAGCTAAACCTTGTAAGGGCCAAACTAAAATGCCCCTTGATATTGCTTTCTCACAAAATGACATAATAAAAAATACACCTGATGGTCCTCTTTACATAGTTGGAAGAATCAATGAAAAAGCCTACTAATGGGATATTAAAATTGATCCCATCTATGTAGAGAATTTGATCATAGAAGAATTCCTATTTTTTCATGAACTATACCAAGATACATATGAAAAATTAAAAGCATGGTTCAAAATGCATAATGGTTTTTCTTGCCCTATGATAGGCTCGATAATCCTACCCCTAAAATTTGGACTTGAAACATTAAGTGCCTCATTCACCATCATCCTGATGTTAAATTAGTTTCATGTGAAGTTAGGCTACCCATGGCTTCGCCCCATGAATATCATCCCATCGGTTGTGCATGAATGTTTAAAGTTTCCATTTGGCAATGAAATATTTATTGTGCATCATAGTGGCTTTAATCTTGTTTATATCATTGAAAATTTCTCATTGGATTTCTTTTGGCCCAAGCCTATAGAACCAATTAAACCCCGTGAGGACTTCCTTTTCCAATCCTACCAAAATTTTAAGGAAAAGCACATAGAAAAATTATCCCTTACCAATATGGGTATGTGCAGGATCATGATGCGCCAAAAAGTGGCAATATTATGGGTATTTGTAGGATATGTGGTTGATGACTTTTTTTTTACCCAAAATTGATGAAACAAAAAGGGTTTTTAGAGGAGATTCTCAGCGTTCCACCAATCTAAATTATGCTTAATTTGAATTTAATAAATTATTATTATTAATTTTCTATTAGAATTACGACTAAAGTCCTGATCGATAGGCTAATTGAAAAACATCTATAACTATAAAATTGTATCACATTTTTTGAATCCAAAACATGCGTCACATTCTATGCTTCACATACTATAGGATTAAAACAATAAAAATTAAATTTGATGAAGTTTTGACCAAGTTAAGGTGGTCAGACATACGAGTTTTTATATTTTTTAACAGTTGTAATAAAAAATTCATAATTAATTATTTACTTGGAAAAAAATTACAAAAAAATATGCATCACATCTGGACATGAGCCCTCTACTTATATATAAAATCTTATAAAAAAGTATTATCATTTTATTATGGTTAGGGTGGTCGATAGACACCTACTTCTTTATTTTTTCCCTAAAATTTAAGTACTACTACATTGAAATTTCAAATTTTCACCAAATAGATTTTATTTATTTTTAAATAAACCTAGTAGTTTAGAAACTACATTCAATTTTCTACAGATTCTATTCTTACATATTTTTGAAATAATATAGACAACTTATTCAAATTTTTACATCAAGTTGCCTAACACTGATTTTTCTGAATTTTTTGCCACTTAAGGGCCTTTTTTTTCCATGATGATCCTGCACATACCCATATGCCTCAACCCATGATTGAGTCTCCTATCCTAGGTGAGACTATGATAGAACCAAAAGCCCTTCCTCTAGTAACCAATAAAAATTCATGATAAATTCTCTACCTATTTCCTATAAGAGACCACAAGATAACCAAATAAGTCTCGTTGTGCTTCTGAAGATCAATTTTTTTTATTAAGCTAAAGAGAGTGGTTGAACAACCTCCCATGGTTCCTTCCATTCCTCCCTTAAAAAGAAGAAAAGAAACCTATGGTTGATAAATCCACTCCTACACAATTGTAACTTGAAAATTGAATGAAGAGAAATCAAAATGCTAGAGTGTATGTGTAAATGTCATGCTATTACTCGCATGTTACAGACAAAAGAAACAAACATGTAGAAAATAAAAATCCAAACTTTCCTCAAGAAATGACTGATGATTCTTCACCATCTCCGTAACCTAAACAAGAACGACCTTCTATGGATATCATCATTAGACTTGCTATTGTGATTAACTTGGATGGTGCTAATGATGAGGAAGTGCATAAAGTGTTAAATTTAATATTTTCCTCTTCCATGAGCTTAAATGATGATCTTCCTAAAGAGAGTGTTGAACTTGGTGCTTGTCCTAGTTTGGCACTTGATGTTGTCCCTTTGGCTATTTATCTATGATGGAACTTCAAATTTTATCTCCTTGTGTTCCATTCCTACTATGCCTTATGTTAACTGGTCTTTCATGGTGTCATATTTTTTCCTTGGGTTGAGGTTTAACTTTCTTTTCATGCAAAACCCTTGTGTTTATTTTATGCCTTGGTTGGGATCTATTTCACTATTACTTTTTGGAGGGTTTTATAATATCTTATGTCTTATCGTTCCATCTAGGTTGGGTCCCTTTGGTCTCAAATATTTTATTTCCTCCGTTGGGTTTTATTTTCCTAAGTCTTGGTTGGCCCCGTGTTTCATCATTTAAAAACAACTTATGTCGTTGTTTACCATTGGCCTAGTGATGTCCCCTTGTCCTTTTAATAAATGTTTTATTTTGTAGAGGGATCAAATTTGCGCTACCGTTGATCAATTGCCTTTAGATATCAACAGTTTCCCGCCATCACGTGATCAGGAATTGCAGGATCTTTATTGATTGCGATATCACAGGCAAGCACCATGTGCCCTTTTTGAGGGATCAAATTTGTGCTACCATTGATCAATTTCCTTCAGATATCAATGGTTTCCCACCATCATGTGATCAAGAATTGCAAGATCTTTATTGATCACGATATCATGGGTTGGCACCACGTGTCCTTTTTGGTGAGGCCGATGGGGATAGGCTTGGTTGACCGTCGATCAATTATCAGCAGATATCAATGGTTGCCTGCGATCGTGTGATCGAAAGTTACAAGGTTTTTATTGATCGCGATATCATGGGCAAGCGCCACATGTCTCATCTGATGAAGCTGAAGGAATAAAGGAAATACTGTGGTACATTAATCCAGCCTTAAATACAGTAAAAGGCGAGTTACTAAAGTGCTCTTAAGGTGCATGTGTTTTAAATCAATGGATCTATTGTAATTGTGGTGGGAAAGCTGCTCGACAGTTAATGGTAAGGCTCGTGACTGTGTTGAAGGAACGAGATCATTGATGCTCAAGATCTACGGTTGCCTGCCATCATGTGATCCAAAGTTGCAGGATCTTTACTAATTGCGATATCACGGGTGACTGCCACATGGAATTCCTTGGTTGTGTATGGTATGGTGGGCCACTTATTGTTGCATTGGAAATTGTGTCAACTTGTTTTGAAGGCAGTCGTTTGATGATTTGATCTCACTAAAAGATCGACAACTCGAATTTAAATCTGCATCAAATATGCTTGGAGTCATTCGTGCAGTGCACGAGTGATCTTTAATGGCAGATGAGATGCTTACTAGCATGATTTGATCAATGAATTAGATGTTGCAGTTATAATGGTTTCCAGTTTTTCTTTGATGGCAGTCTTGGTGCGGGTTTCTTGTGGTTTTTGTTGTTGCATCAAATTTCCTCAACTGACATGATGAACGAGAATATTCTCCATGGTGATGGCGGTTGTAACAATTTTTGGAATATCACCAGGTGTGCCAATTGGCTGCTGACATGTGTACTTTCTAGCCCGATGCTTGTTTTCTCCTTCATTTTCTATAAGAAGTATTTTAGGGCCAAAAGTACGGGTTAGCAAGTTAGATAATTTTTGGGTCGAGTCTAGGTGATGTTGCAGAGCAAATTGTAAAGTTTGATGGTTTTAGAGAGAAATGCAATTTAGCTTTTGATTCATTTTGTAACAGGTTTTGAGTTCATGGGGATTTAATGTTATATAATAGTACTAGCATTTGAATTGAAATGATAAATTCAAGCTCATGTCTCTCCATTGTACATGCATATCTGAACTTTGAATAAAATAACTAAGGGTTGTTTCATTCATCTCACTATTGTGGTGTGTATGATTCTTATTTAGCTTTAATTCAAGGAATTAATTAAAATGCTTGAATGGGATTGTAAGTGGATGTGTTCTTTATATGGATTTGATAAGTAGTATTGAGTTAGAATACATATTGATGAGATTACAATGCAATGTCGTCAAGGATTTCATATGTTATGTGTTAAGTTTGTCATATACCTTTAGATGCTTATGAATTTGACTCCTGCAATGGATATATCGCACTGATCTAAGTTGTAATTACCCATATGATTCAATATTTGTTTGTCTTTACCTAGAGCTTGCTACAAATTGCAAATCAATGACTATCTTATACTATGGATTGTGTTGTAGTTATCTCATGCTCTAGATAGTTGATATTACTAATGAACAACCAATTTAATTCAATATTATTATCCTATCATGTTGATCTATTAAGTGGGATTAACTGTTATTATTAATGTTGTTTATGATAATGGTGTAGAGGTTGTAAACACATTAAGGGATCACCCTCCCGGGTCTTGCAGAGCCCGAAGTGTAGGAGGCTTTTTAAATTCCTCGTCAGTTGGTCCAGGTCCTTCAAGCTGCCCTTGATTGGAATTGAAAATTTCATAGGTAGATTAGAAGACAAACCTGGTTACATTGTAAAACAAAACCAACAATCTACCTTTTGCATATATTGATCAAGAATGGAATGTGGATGACCTGCTAATAGGTTGAATCACATGTGCCTTACTAGTCTTTTTCTTTATTTTATTTTCATTTTCTTTGTGTGATTTCATGTGTGTAATATGATCCCATGTACTATTTGTATCTACATTCTTCTATATGTCATAAACCCTTTATCTTTTCTTTTTTCATGTCTTTTCCTTTTGGGGATGACACAAGGTGTCGAGACATTTATGTCTCTTCCATGTTGACCCAAAATATTTTTCTTTGTTTTCTCTCTCTTTGTGTCATTCTTCTAGTTCTATGAGTATTTGGGAAATGATGACATTTTTGAGCTCTATGATATCATTGTAGCAAAGACATACTGACCTTGAATCCATAGATCCCTTATGTTTTTTGGATTTAATTTTGGGAGCAAAACCTTCCCCCTTTTTCATGATGTAGCTTAATTTGGAAACATATTCAACTAACATGCTCAATCAAGTAAGTCTACTAATCCTCTAGTACCTAAAGGTTCAAATTCTAATGAATTTATTCAAGATAAAGAAATTGGCATAGGGCTTTCCAAATAAGCTCTCATCTCCTCTTTATTGTGAGCATTGATCATTGGCTAATTTAAAGTAAATTTCTCACATTAATTGTGTTATCAATTTCTTTAAAGTGGGGGAATACATTGGCATTATTATTTTGAATTTTTTGACATACCTTATGTTTCATTGTGTGATCTTCTTACTTCATGCAATGTGTCCTATTCTGGTAGTGTCATTGGGTTTGATGTCCTTCAGGAGTGTGACCTTTCTTGGCATAAAAATGTCCTCCTAGTGGTGATGCTACACATTGCATTCCCTAAGTTGTGAATCTTTTATCCTAGACTTTTCTTCTCTTAGAGACATTAGGAATGACGTTCCCTAAGAGGATACCTTAGAGGAACTAAGTGAAATCCCTTTAAACATGTTTATTTTCTTTATTTTCTTATGTGTTTAGCATAACATGACTTGCTAACCTTGTGAAGCTCAAACCCTTTTTAAGGACACCAAGCATAATGCACTTTGCTTGCTAGTGGAGCCTTGCCTTGTTTGTTCATAGGTGCTTAGTATAACACAACTTGTTAGGCCTTATATAGCACAAAGTTTTGTATTTTTCTTTGTGGTACCTTACTAAAGTTATCAGAGGGATAGATTTGGTATGGTATGGGAGCCAATAATATTCTTTCATTTTCTAGACTTGGAGGCTCACCTAGTGGTCGACTAGAGTTCCATTAGTCAGTGTGAGCATGCGTGTTTTTTGCATAGTGGACAACCAAAGTTCCACTTGTGAACATTTTTGGAAAAAAAACTGAGACATGTTCCACATCACATTGGATAGTTCAGCCTTGACCTACCCTTTTTATTATTCTCTTTCTTTAAGTCTTTGATGTTGTATGATAGATTATCTTGTCATTTTTGCATACATATGTTTATTGTCTACTTTAGTGTGAGTTTGACGCAAGGTAATCCTCTCACTAAAGTGGGGACTAAATGTAGTGATGGAAAATGTATCCCTCTACATTTTCTCACTTGTTTGGGCCCTCCTAGTTTAAAACGGACTTAATTGTGCCTTAATTTAGTGTTGTAAAATGTATTTATTTACACTTTCACACTTATTTAGGGCTCCTTTAATTAATTGAGCTTAATTATTCCTTAATTGGCCCTTTAATTCATTTCCAAGCCTATTTCATTACATTTTCTGAAGGGGAAACCCAACAATAATTAATGCCTAAACATAACAATTTACCTTGAGAAATGTGTGTCCTAGGTTTAGGGACCTAGGACCCATTCTTCCATGGGAGAATGGGTCCTCCCTTAGACCTAGGACCTAAATTTAAATTACATTTTCAGTGGTATTTTAATATATTCAAATCTATATTTCAATGTTGGCTTGTGATATTTGAATTTTGAGAAATCAAGGAAACATACCTATAAATATAAGGTTATTTCACTATGCTTCACCTAAGATTTTCAAGTTAGAAATTTTCAATATCTAATAGAGAAATTTGAGAGCATTTTGGAGAACTTCAAAGGTATTCAAGAGTATATTTATTGAAGATTTATTGCAACAATCAAGATCCAATTGTCATGTCAAAGTATTCTTGCATCATGCATGTTTTTGGAGCTAATATGGTGATGTAGGTTGCATGATCCTATCAAGCATTCAAAGCACTATTTCAAGCAAGATTCAAAGTTCAAAATCCACATCCATTAAGGCCATTTCATGCAAGTTGCAAACCTTCATTCAAGATCTATTCAAGGGTTTATTAAGTGGTAATATTTTTTTGTTCATTCTTCATTCCCTCTTTCATGTTTTTATTCATTTCAAGGTTTGATTACCAAAATGAGGTTTGACCAAGGAAAACCCCCATTCACCAAAAATAAAACATTTTTGCCTCTTGATTTATGATTGTAGATTTAGGTGGAAGAAATCTTGAAGAGCTTTTGAAGATCAAATTTGGAGAACTTGTCAAAGTTAAAAAAGTTGCCAAAGTTGTTATCTTCTCATGGAAACTCGCTTACAAAAATTATTTCCGACTTTCCAAACCTAAAACCTGGGAAAGTTGGAAGACTTGGATCTATAGTAGAGGCTCTCGAAGGTTGCAGTCCTTACCCTAACTCAGGACCCTTTTACCCCTGGGAAAATGAGTCCCATATCAGCTTCAGAAAAGCACTTTTGGTGACTAGTACACATGCTTCTTCCCTTCTTTGATTTGCATTATATTTTTTGGTTCTATTAGTATTGAGCTTAATCTTTTTGTTCCAAGTGTTAGATTGCAATTTTGTGTTGATTTACTATTTTGAGTTTTTCTCCCCAAAGTGTTGTTTGAACAGGACCCCCATACTGACAGAAAAAGAAAATTTGAAGATTCCTCCATAGAATTGATTCTCTTAAAGGTAGCTAGTCAATTATTTGTGTGTATCTCATTTCCTAATTAAAGTATGAAGATAGATCCATCATAACCTCATACTTCTTTGTTCCATATTGATGCACCTATTTTTCTTCATTTCAAATTTTGCATCCATTATATTGATGAAACATAAGATTTGGGTTATCTAGGCCCTTAATTATTTTATTATATTTTTCAGAACTAAACTAGCCAATACCAAATATTAACCAATTGGTATTTTTCACTAAAAAAATATTCATTTTAGGTCAAGCACATGATTGAATGCATCATTTCAACAAAAGTTGAATTTCACTATAGTATAATCATCTATTTAATGGTATATTAAGTGGTGATGTATTTTTTGTTGGGTTTTCTCAAAAGGGTTTATTAAAGTATATCTAGTGTTCTTATTGTGTGTATTTTTCCTATTTTATTATAGATTTTATTTGAATATATTTAGAATAGCTTCTCTTGTTTATTTTATCAATTATATTTCCTTTTAGTATCCATGTCTTATGTAAGGGTTGAGGAATATGTAATGGACATGGATTATCAACAATGTGAATATGATACTTAAATGATGCTAATAAAAGTTATAAAAGATCATCGTGAGATTATTCCTCTTCTTCATGCATGTCTAATCCATAGGGTTTTCATGTTGATTATGAATATGTAAGTGAAATATCATGATGATCATATGAATTATCATAACTCTCAAAATATGCTTCATGACAAGGCAATAAAATGGTCCATAGTAGATTCATCATAGGTATCTAAAAATGGTATATCAACATGACACAAATAAATACATAATACCTCATAAGGAATTACCAAATTAGAATCACTAAGAAAGCATTCTCTAGGTCTAAGAGTGAAGTAATCCATAAATGTGTAATAAATATTATATGAATCAAATATTTATCATTATTTACCAACTAAAGTATCTCGAAACACATTCATAAATGTACTATTATTATGTGTATACTCATAATATGAACATAAGAGCTATCTATCATGTAAAATTAGAAAACCTATATCATTTTTTCTTTAATAATATATGTATTATAAATAGCATGAACCAAACCATCATGAATTTAACAATTAACCATCATCAACTTCATGTGAGGGAAAGGATAATTGATTTTCTTCAATAAATAAAGTATCACTAAGCCCCTCACTAGATACACCATCAATAGACCATATGATTCCATGGATATAAAGTAATTATTATCACAAGTTAGATGAGGGTATCATCATGATTAGGTATAAGAACATCATAAATGCTAGAAATTAGAGTAGGACAATCCTAAATGTATCTCTAAAATAGAAGGATATTATTAGACCCAAGTAACCATCATATGACTTAAAGGAAGTATTATCATCAAAAATAATTTTGGAAAAGGTAGTGAGTTTATTTAATCTATGAAGGCTAACATGTGTCCATGCATATGATCTAGAAATAAAAATCACATAAGGGGTACTTGAAATATGCAAACCACTAAAGGAATAAACCCTATGTACTAAAAATAAATTGAGAACAAGGAAAAGGATAAGAAAAAATAAGTGTAATAAAATTTTAAAATTAGAGAAAATTATTTTCAATTAAAATCAACACTTATGTAGTTGGTTGTGTGGGACTTATATATTTGGTTATTCGTGTAATATGGTCTTTGAGTCTTCCATTTGGGTCATTTTATTGGATATAAAAAATTAAATGTTTAGAGAAAAAGAAACCAATGAAAAATATGTTGGGCTAAGATTGAATCCATCAAGTTCATGCTTATAGGATCATGACTCTAAAAGAAAGTAATTCTGAATTTTCACCTTTAGATTGTCATATATCAAAAAATGGTAGATGATGAACTCTCCTCTTATTAAGGGGGAGAATGGTAGAAAGTTAGATGTATCTTATATAGTTTGTGTGAGACCCATTACAATATTCTCCAAGAATAAATTTTAATGGGGCATCATGGGGAAACCTAGGATTTGTTGGTGCTAGTTTCCTCTTAAGGAACAAAGAGGTTAACTAACTCCATGATGAGGCTTCATTTTTGGCCATGAAACTAGTAACAAAGTTGAATTGGAAGCACCCTTTGAAGGTTTGACTATGGCATCCAAAATGGGTCCTAAGAAGCTGATTGTGGAAGGCAATTCACATGTGATGATTTGAAGGCTTCCCAAAGGTACAACTCATAGGTAGAAACTTAACAACACAATAGTGGAAGCTTGCTATATATATGAGAAATTAGGTATTTTTTTGTTCATTCCTAGAAAATTCAAGTACTATCCTTCTTCATTCATCAAACTTGGCAAGTGAAAGACTTGACTCTTTGAATGGATTCTGCACTATCTTCACATGCCCCCCCTAATTCCTATCTATTATTTTTTATATGGATATGTGTTCTTGGTTTATTGCTTAGTATTGATTTATGTTTGTCTCTAGTTAACTAGGTGTTTCTAATATATTTAATTTTCTCTTGGTTGAGGACCCCTAGAGAACCCTCATTTAACTAATTAGCAAATATATTACTCAAAAAATATAAGAATGGTGCATAGGGAAAAACTCTAGGTAGTGCATAATTGTTGGGGGTTCAACAAAATGCAAGTAAATAAAGCACACCTTATAGATATATCTTAGAGGCTAATAAATTATATGTAATTATAACTCTAGGTAAATTAAGGGGTTGAGACTGATAAACATAAAAGAAGATCAAAATTATAAATTAAAGAAAGCGGAGATGAATTAGGGCTTACCTTAGAATTCATGTGATGTTGATGTTAAGTGTTGTGAGGTAGTACTTGATAGAGAGATAAAAAGTGAAATTTAGAACTTGATATAATGTTAGAGACTTGAGATGACTAAGTGTTGAGAATTTGATGACTTGGGACAAGATTATACATTTGATCTAGCCCACTTTACATCCTTCTATCCTAATGACATGGTTTCATCTTGAGTAGAGACAAACCTTCAATACCTGCAATAGATGTTTGCATAATGTATATCTATGTAAGGAAAGTAGTTTGGTGATAAGAAGCATCATTGGGACTTGTTATAAAAAAGGAGAAGAGCTTTATCAACTTTCTCATTAGTTTTCAAGACTTTGGATTGATTCAATAGAGATAAAAAAAATAGAGAATATATTATAGATATCAAATATTAATGTATTTATATTAGAACTCAATAATTGAAACTATAATTGACATGACATACATTTTTGGTATGTTGTCCTAATTGACAATTAAATGCTCTGTATTATATTTAGATGATTAGAATGAACTAAGGTGATGTAATTAAGCAAGATCCTTAAAAATTCAATTAAAAAAAATTGGTTGTTGGTTGATGGGTAACAATCATACTCTAAAAGAGTTGACACAAAAAAATTTAATTTTAATTTTAAAACAAAAAAAATGAAGTCATAATCACAATTTAGTCTAGAGAATAAAACAATAGACGCGATTCAATTTAAAATAACCAACACTTTGAGAAATGTATTAAGAATATTTTAAACTTAAGAAATATAACATAATAAAATTAAAAGTATGAAGTTTAAATAGTCCATAATAACAAATTATCACATATTTTTGAATTTGGCTATGTGAAATTTTATAACATTAGTATTTCAAATCAAACTTCATGATCCATCATTAGGATGAGACAATCAAATAGAGAGAAATGAAGAGATAGTAGTAGACAAACTACTCTAAATAGATAAGGGGAGAGGGTGTGTTAGTGTTCCAAATCAACTAGTCTAATGAATCCTAAAGAATAGCCAATTTCTTATGCTCAAACTCAAAGAGGGATTTGGCCAACTAACAAGATTTAGTCAAAGACTGAAATCTCCTACACTTTTGGCTTTGCAAGACCAAGGTGGGTCTCCCTTTACAATGCCTAAAGACTAAATTCAATTATGCATAGACATTTCTTTTTATAGCAGATAATTATGAATGAAAATATACCAAGGAAGGCATTGACAACTTCAAATCTGGCTATATTTTTGGTATCTCAACACTCAGCAATTGGGAAGTAGAATTCAACAATAAACCTAAACAAACAATAGGAATTAAAATGATTTTGAATTAATAACTTGTTTCTAAAATTCACTAAGTTGAATGACAAATAAGTGCCTTATTCTAGGCCATGGAGTCAAATATGGAATTGCAAAGAAAATCTCACCAACAAAGAGACTTCAACCAGTGGATTCAAGACTGCTAATGCATTACACCAATAGGTCCACTCTTGTTGTCACTCAAATTCTTCTTACAGATCTACCCTGCACACTTAAAATAATAATTTTCTACTCAAATTAATTTAACCATTTCTTTGAAATAGAACCATGAACAAATAATACAATCTTAGGGAAATTGAGATGACAAATTATAAATACTTTGTATTATTGAATTCATATTCAAATTAAAATGTAAAAATTTGGAGACAACTTGATGACTTTCATGCTTTGCTTGCACAAATTGACCGATATTTACTCATGAAATTGAAACATTGAAATTGCATATTTTGGCTGTGACTCAGACTCAACATTTCTCTATCTACCTAGCCCATACAAAAATGTAGAACCCTTTACAATGAGAAAGGAATGAGAAGATATAGAAGGAAGAAGAGTCCCACAACTAATTCATTGAAGACACCTGGAAGCATCATCCTCCATTAATCAGCAACAAGAAATGGAAAAGCCTCTCTCTTCTCTCTTCCTTTACAATAACAAACTTTTTCTTTGTTCTGAAAACCAAATTTCAATAGAAAAGCCAACTCCCCATGAAAATCTCCATCATTTTACCCCTGTAGCTGAAAAATAGCTCTACTCTCCCATGAAAATTATTCACTTCTCCTTTGTTTTGTTGTAGCTGTAAATATTCACCTTCAACAATTAAAGTTTTCCAACTTTAATAATAGCCTCTTAGACAATGAATATTGTATTCACTTTACAAGGGAAAAATAAAATTATTGCCCATGTACTTTCATCTTACATTTTACAAATAAAATGTTTTCTTTTCTGAGAAGGCTTTTAAACATTCATTGAGTAACATACTTTACTCATACCCATATACTTGAATCCATATTTAAAAACATTGCTTTTAAATAAATAAAGTGTTTGAATAATTAATATGGGCTTATTATTAATAAAATTTACATGAACACTCTATAGTTTAGATTTTAAATGTTTTTCCCCCTTTAATTTTCACCGGGCACACCATTCTTTTCCCCGCACAAGAATTTTTTGAATTTTTAATATTAGCAAAGGTCTACTTTAAATATTTCATGGGGTAACATTATAAGAATAATATTATGCCTTAGTAAATATTGTCACAGGTCCATCACACACCTCACAACCCATCTCATGAAATCATCTTTCAACGCGTGAGGTTCGTGATTGATGGTTAGTATTTGGCTACATCTCTCCTTGCTTGATAGACATCAATCACCTTGCTTTCCCTAACTTCTCTTCATGTTTTTGCAAATCTTCACAAACATGGCAGCTGCATTTTACAGTAGTCTACAATGAAATTGCATCCTCTTCTCCCCATCGAAGCTATGTGTGAGGGCTTTCCATAACTGATAAACAATTACACATATGGAAAGAGTTCATAATGTTCCTGAACCGTCACAAGCCTCTAATCATAAGGCATTATAGCCCATATCAAATGAGATATGTCATTTGAGGATACCAAATGTGTTGCACACTAATTTACTTGATGCAACATTTGACTGCTTCTTGCTTTGAGCCATCATCAAAATTTTCCAACAGGCTTCGTATCCTCCTCAAGAAGATTCAATTGTGTTTGTTTTGGTGCCAACCATTCACAATGAAATGCCCAAGCCCTCTCAAGGTGTGTTGTCTTTGGTTCATTCCTCATGCTTGGCGGAGTTCAATGCTTGCTCTATGGCCACTTCACCCAAAAAATCCCACATATTTTATAGTATGCACAAGAATCTCCATCTCAATCGCAAACATTTTTTGTTTCCTGCACCACATCCCACATGTATACTCCATCAAGCATTCAAGTTGCTGGTAAAACCATTAGAAAATAGAATTTCCTCAAACAATTTTGATACATTTGCATTGTATGCAATTTGTGCCCTTTGCAAAGCAGACATGAGATGGATTTTTGTTTGAAACATATGTTGGATTCCAACCAGATGGAAATCGAGCTTTGGAGCCAGAAAATAATTCCTTAAACAATCTTAATACATTTTCATCACAACTCAAACTCCCTTGTGAAGAAGATTATGAGAAAATTTCATCACACAAAATAGACATTTGACATAGCCACTTCATGGCATTTTGTAAGAATTATTTAAAATATCATAAATACCCCTTCCAGCTTACGTAGAGGCTGCCACATCATTTGCAAAAAAAAACACGCTTTGTTCACCTGGCAACACCCTACAAAACACAAGCCTCCTCAAATAACTTTCATTCTTTTACAACTAGCGTAAACTATCCTTGCATTAGATAGAGACGTTTCCTGTTGTACTATCAAAATGACCTTTCTCTTGGTGCAGTGTGTCCTTAACTTGCAATAAAGCACCTTTTATCATGTGTGCCACGTTCTTCAAATCTCTCCTCTCATTCGAAAAGCTGCAAAGTAATTGCAATTTCCAAGTGTAAGTCAAAAAATTTGATACATTGCATTGCTAGAAGGCCCTCAAATTATTTCTTCTGCTTGAAGATGATGCCATGTTTCCATCAAAAACATTTCCCATATTGAGTTTCTAATAACCCTGAAACATCCATTGAACCCTCTCATAATGCATTCGAGCTGCGAAGAATTTTCTCTTTCCACATGTATTGTCAACACCAAAATTCTTAGCATCTCATTCACTATGCGCATATGGGAGCAATATTCTTCATAGTTGATGCAATCATCATTTACCTCCTCCCATTCGGCCTTCAAAAATGTAAGAATCTTAATGCAAATCTGCAAAAAAATTAATTATTTCACAACCCTTAGTATACACTTAATGGAATCATTCCTGAGTTGCTAGTGTAGTTGTCTTGATATTATCAAAATTTGTTAATTCTTCTTTGGAGAGAAGAGCAAGATTTTCCTCTATCTCTCTATCTACATTCATTGGTTTCATTAAAATCTTAATGCAATCCTTGATTTCCTCACTCTGATGTTTCATTATTGCATTGTCATCTCATCAATTGATAATGTTCTTGAAACAACTTGATCTTCATTTTCGATAAATGGCGGTGGCCCAATAGATCCAAGCACATCTGGTGGTAAAGTTTGTTCATACCTAGTGATTGTTTTCATTGCTTAACTTGCCCTATTTTCTTTAGAATGTTAGGGATCACCCTTTGTTGGAAGAGATTCCTTAATATGAGGCACAATAGTCTTAGAATAGAGATTTTTGAGGTGGCATCCCTAATTAACTTTGCAGCCATAAGTCCATTTTGAACATCAAATGCAAATAACAAATAGAACATTGCTTTTTCAATTTGTGTGATAAATGTCGAGTCCCCTTGTGAGCCCAATTAAAAAAAAATAGTTTTCAAACAATTTTTTTACTTGAATTGTTCTCACACAACTTTTGAATGCAATTGAGGTGAAAATTTGAAGTCGGTTATCATTAAAACTTGCCTTCAGACATTTTTGCACAGTGATCAAAACTGGTCAAGTTGCCTCTGCAATCATCGTGGGAAACTAGTCAAACAACCTCCTGGATCCATGAAGTTTCATATGCATCTAGAAATTTGACCCAAGAATGCAGTGCAACAAACGGCTTGACAAAAAAAATTTGATGTGCAAGATATTCAATGTCAAAGTTGCTCAGTGAGACTTTTCTGCAATTGTATCTATGCAAAACCAATTAAAACTCATGAAATCATCTCCTGGGAAGCCACCATTGGAAACATTACCTCATTTAGGTCCAATGAGTATGTTTTCAAGATGGATTTCCTTCAATCATCATTTTGAATGAGATATTAGGGGTCAAAGTTGACCACCTTGAAAAATTCTAAAAATGCAAGTTTGAAAACAGAGCAAACTGCATTTGCTTTTAATCTTGAAAAAATACCAAATCAGATCATGATGCTCTGAAACTGGACAAAGGAGCATATTAATTTTGGGAGAATGGAGAGAAACAATCCATTTGTCTTGATAATCATCCAACTATGAAAAATTAGCTCGAACAAGAGGCCACTTTGTAGAACTGAAAGTTTGTAAACAACAAAACAGTCCTAGAACCCTCCAACTTTGCTTTTCAAAATCTTGTCAAAACTCATCATGAAAATCAACTAGCTCCAAATTGTGACCCTCCAAAGTATGTCACTTGGGTAGATTTTTTAGGTGTATTTCTGAGTGTGCAAAGGAAAATTTCACCTCATGGGCACTTAAAATTTTGCAAAATTTTAAAGTTCCAATAGTGTCTCCTATTGGGGATGTATGCACCTTGTGGGTATAGCAAGAATCTAGATATTTGGGGAGTAGACCAAATGCTAATTCCATTGGGCACTCTCAAACTGCTCCTTTATTCAACCTCTTTTTCAACTTCACTTGGTGACCCTAGGCCACCAAATGAAAAAGGTGAGTGAATTCTTACCTATGTGAAACACCAATCTGTTTAAAGAACTAATCTCCCTCAACTCACAATTTCCTCTATTACACCACAACAACATGAGTGACTGGACTATTGCAAATAGAAGTATCAAGATGCCTTTGTGCAAGTGGAAACTTGCTCTCTATTTGTCTTTGTTATCACATGGCAACCAAATCACATAAACCATATCATTTCCATCTTCCTGATTAAACATGTTGGCATCTCCCAATAGATCATCATTTAGAACTTTATCAACATATTCATAATCACTATGCATCTGAAAGTCAGGAACACTCTCAAAATGTTGATTATCATCTAGAAATAACTTATCATATTCATCATATAAATCATTCTCAAGCTGAAAACAACATTCTTCAATTTTTTTCACATTGCCACAGTTTATGAAAACTTCTTCTAGCTGACAAAAATAGCACTCACATTCTTCCAGATGGTTGGTACTATTAAGCTCAATCTTATTACTAGCATGCATGTCAAAGGTGAAACTGTCACAAGAACTTAGCAAAAGATCTTGCACATTATGCAAACTATCTCCAAGTGTATGTAAAGAGATACACTTATACATTTCCACACTCTGTAACTATCCTCCATCATGTTGGTATAGAGAGCCATCAAGGATTTCCAACTTATCCTCATCCTTAGTCACTTTGTTATCCTCTGAACATAACATATCAACATCTTCAACATCCCAAGCTTGCTAAAAAATGAGCAATTCTAGTTCAGAAAGATAATATTGTCATCAACATCGACATCCACATGAAAAGACTCATTACTAGGCTCATCTAAATCAACAAACAAAAACTTGTCAAAATCTGCATTAAAATTTTCAAGACTTGGCTCATTGGGTTTGCAAACCTCATGGTCATTTGTTGCTTCTAATTCATCAAAACAAATTTATGAACTTGCATCATCATGCACACTTTCATATTCATCATACAATGCATCATTACAATCAAATGGTTGCTTGTCTTCATCCACATTATCATCATGCTGACCAACTAGTTCATAACTAGAAGGAAGATAAAAAAACACATGCATCATACCTTGTATAGTGAAGATTATCATCACTGTCAAAATAAATATGGGTAGCATATAACAACTAAGAGTTATTCACATGTGCACATTTTTGATATTTAATGGTCAACAGATTTGAAATTTGTTCACTACTTAGTGGATCATTGCTCTGATCTATTCTTTCAACCACTTCCTCTTCTTGATTTCCAGTAGAACTACATGCATTACCAAATTATAAATTAGGATATATGATGGTGTCATCATCATCAAAATATGAAAACTCAATGGATTTATCATAAATAGGATTTCCCCAGTCATAGGAGATTGAATTACTAACAACATTTTCAAAAGTATGGTCACAATCCATCACAAAGAACAGGTTATCCATTTGTTCATTCTTTCTTAATTTTGGGTTGTCATGACAACAATATAAATCTTTTTGCATTTCAGCATTGGACTAGGTGTCATCATTGAATTGGTCATTTACATCCTCTTGAGGATAAAAACAAACACTTTCACTATCAAACTCAAAACCTTCAATGGATTCTTGATTTCTGTTGCTTGTGGTTGATCTTAGTAACTAAAATTCATTGCATAATTTATCACTTGTAGCTGATTTATTGACATTCTCAGAAGCATTTCTCAAATCAACAGACTCGTTTATCTCAGCATCATGAAAAATTTCATCAATGATATACATGCTTATAAGATTGGTATGAAAAAGTTGTGTCATAATACTAATGATTACACATATCCTCTTTAAAGAGTAAATTCAAATCATATCCCTCATCTTGTTCTTGGCTCAAAAAACATGGAATCTCATTGTTCTTCACAACATCACACTCATTGCTTGAAGGGAAAGTATCATCAACACATTTTGAACTAAGATGATCATTCAATAAATTATTTGCATAATTGCAGCCTTCAATTACTATAGAAAATTTTCTCTCTATTTTTGCATTTTCAGAGCAGATAGAAGAAACTCCAAATGTTTCATTTATCTCATCATGTCTTTCATCATTATGGCTGGAATTTTCATTTGGGTATATTTCTTTTGTAGGTTGTTCAAATAAAACTTCCTCATCACCTAATGACACATCATTCATGTCCTGTACCTTCTCAAGTATGCATTTTTTTGTATTTAAAACTAAAGACATTTGATCATTTGTATTCACACAGCTACTAATTTCATCAGCATGTTTACCCACAATTGAAGACAACAAACTTGCACATGTTCATTCCTCTTTTTTTCCAAATTATCTAAAAATGTGTAAGCCATCTGCATACTCAATATTTTATAATCCTTTAAGAATGCACTAGATCCCTCCTCAAAGACTTCAAAATACATATGAATGCAATATAAGGTATTGGGTCTAAAATTTTTAGGGATTAGTGAAAGAACAACAACAAATCTGTGACTGAAAGCAATGCTTGACTCTTCATCTTGTTTTTTAACCTCCTTTAACCTTGTGACAAGGTCAGAAGGTTCTCTTGCAAATTCTTCTCTATAAGTATCCACTAGTTTATCCCAACAAGGAAAGGACTTCTCAGGAAAACATAAGTACTAGTCCCTAGCTCTAGCTTCAAGAGATTTGATAAAAAATATCATCCACATATCTGGATCTCCAAATGAATTTTTCTCCATGAAGCAAGGATATCTTCATCAATGTAAATAACTTCTCTAAGTTCTTCTAGCAGAGTCTCTTCACATTCTTCTGAATTTGGGCTACCACATATCAATTTCCATTTGGAAGTCAAAAATTTGGATACATTGCACTGCCAGCCCAAGCAGGCCCTCAAATTATTTCTTCTACTTGAAGATGATGCCATGTTTCCAACAAAAACATTTCCCATATTGAGTTGCTAATAACCCTGAAACATCCATCAAACCATTTCATAATGGATTTGAGCAATGGAGAATTTTCCCTTTCCACATGTAGTGTCAACACTAGAATTCTTAGCATCTAATTCATTGTGTGCATATGGGAGAAATATTCTTCATAGCTGATGCAATCATCATTTACCTCCTCCCATCCAGCCTTAAAAAATGCAAGAATCTTTATGCAAATCTGTAGCAAATTTAATTATTTCACAACCCTTAGTATACACTTTATGGAACCATTCTTAAGTTGTTGGTGTAGTTGTCTTGATATTATCAAAATTTGTTAATTCTTCTTTGGAGAGAAAAGCAAAAGCTTCCTTTGGCTCTCTAACCACATTCATTGGTTTCATTAAAAAATTAATGCAAGCCTTGAGTTCCTCACTTTGTTGTTTCATTATTGCTTTGTCATCTCATCAATTGATATTATTCTTGAAACAACTTGATCTTCATGTTGGGTAAATGGTGGTGGCCCAATACATCTAAGCACATCTGGTAGTAAAATTTGTTCATGCCCTGTGATTGTTTTCATTGCTTAACTTGCCTTGTTTTCTTTACAATGCTAGGGATTGTGCTTTGCTACAAGAGGTTCCTTAATATTAGGCACATAAGTCTTAGAATATATTTTTTTGAGGTGGCAATCCTAATGAACTTTGCAGCCATCAGTCCATTTTGAATATCAAATACAAAAAACAAACAAAACATTGCTTTCTTCAAGTTGTGTGATAAATGTCAGGTCCCCTTGTGAGCTTGACTAATTTTTTATTATTTTCAAACAATTTTTTAACTTGAATTCTCCTGACATAGCTTATGAATGCATTTGAGGTGAAAATTTGAAGTGGGTTAACATTAAAACTAGCCTTAAGGCATTTTTGCATAGTGATAAAAACCGGTCAAGTTGCCTCTAGAATTACCCTGGGAAACTAGTCAAACGACCTCTTGGAGCCATGAAAATTCATATGAATGTAGAAATTTGACCAAGAATCTATTGCAACAAATGGCTCAGTAAAGCATATTTCGATGTTCAAGATACTCAATGTCAAAGTTGCTCAATTAGACTTTTCTGCAATTGTATTTGTTCAAAACCAATTAAAACTCACGAAGTCACCACCTTGAAAAAAAATCAAATCATCTCCTGAGAAGCCACCACTGGAAAAATTAGCTCATTTAGGTCCAATGAGTATGTCTTCAAGAGGGGTTTCCTTCAATCATCATTTTGCATGAGATATTAGGGGTCAAAGTTGACCACCTTGAAAAGTTCTAAAAATGCAGGTGTGAAAATAGAGCAAAAAACATTTGCTTTTAATCTTGAAAAAATTCCAATTTAGATCATGAGGCTCTACAAATGGACCAGGGAGCATATGAATGTGGGGAGAATGGAGAGCAACAATTTTTTTTTCTTGATAATCATCCAGCTGTGAAATATCAACTTGAACAAGAGGCCACTTCGTAGAACTGAAATTTTGCAAATATCAAAACAGTCCCAAAACCCTCTAGCTTTGCTTTTCAAAACCCTATCAAAACTCATCATGGGAAGAAAAAAATTGACATGCATGTTCACATATGTCAACTGAGTATGTCCACCAAGGGATTTACCTTGAAAATCAACTGGCTCCAAACTGTGACCCTCCAAAGTAGGTGACTTGGGCAGATTTTTTAGGGGCATTGATGAGTGTGCAAATACAAATTTCACATCATGAGCACTTAAAATTTTTCAAAATTTTAAAGTCCCAATAGTGGCTCTGACTTGGGATGTATGCCCCTATGGGTATAGCGAGAATCCAGATCTTTGGGGAGTAGACCAAATGCCGAGTATTTTGGGCGCTCTCAAACTGCTCCTTTATTCAACCTCTTTTTCAACTTCACTTGGTGACCCTAGGCCACCAAATGAAAAAGGGGAGTCAATTATTACCTCTATCAAACACCAATCTATTAAAAGAATTGATCTCCCTCAACTCACACTTTCCTCTGTCACACCACAACAACATGAGTGACTGCACTTTTGCAAACAAAAGTATCATGATGTCTTTGTGCAAGTGGAAACTTGCTCTTTGTTTGGCTTTGTTATCACATGGAAACCGAATCACATAGACCATATCACTGCCATCTACCTAATTAGACATGTTGGCATCTCCCAACAACTCATCATATACAACTTTATTAATATATTCATGTGAACCCCAATCCTAGACCTACACAAACATACTAAACAAACACACTATTAGATCCAAATGCAAGTTAGAACTAAGATTCCCCATGAAATTTATCTATAATGCTCAAAATAGGAAAGAAATGAAGAAAAAAAAAAAGCTACTAAATCCTATTTAAGCATGCAAACTCTTAATCCCATGGGGGAGTTGGTGCCAATTTGATGTGGAAATTGGCCCTTTCGCAACTCCTTTGCAAGCTTGATGATGATCTTGATGAAGATTGATGCTCCTTGGTTGAATTCCTGCATAACCTAGCTAAGAAATGATAAGAATGGATGAAAATGGATGAATTTGATTCATAAGATGATAACTTTGGCTCCCATTCTCCTCCAAATGAGCATAATGATTTTACATTGATTGTGGCTCCTTAAACAAATAGAGAAGGCCTCTATTTATAAGAGATATGGATTGGAGAATGAAAGATATGGAGGATGTGGGACTAAAGATAAACCAATGATAAAGCACCACTTTTCAACATGCTATTGAAGAGAGATGGAACACATTTTGGAGAATGTCCAAAGAGGGGGAGATTTTGAAATTCAAAAGATGGCTTGAAAGATGAGGTGAAAGATGAAGTTAATGCCACATGGCTCAAGAAAAAGGACTTGTAAGAGACTTTTAATGCCTTGTTGGATGGACAAGTCCTTTGGGAGGAAGAATTTAAACTTGGAGAATATTCCCACTTTGATGCCTTTTTGAATGAAAGAGGAGATTTAATAAATTAATTAAAATGATTTTCATGAACAAGTGGCAAAAGCTAAAGGATTTGATGGATTAAGACTAGCATTAATCAAGATTTGATTAATTTAAAAGGAGATTAGCTGATTTGACCATTTTGACTTAGATTTTAGGATTAATTTAAATCCAAATGAGAAGAATATGATTTAGACTTAATTAAATAATTTTTTTGATTTATTTAATTAAAGAAGATGGTGTTATATTAAATCAAATAAAGATGAATTTATTTAATTTAAATGAGATGACTTTAGAGATTAATTAAATAAAGTGAATTATTTAATTAAGAGATGAAATGTGATGAATTTAATTAAATAAAGATTATTTAATTAAATGATTAGTAAAGGAGATGATTTAGGATTAACTGGTGTTAGTAATTAGGATCATGTGCACAAGATCAATCACTATATTTTATGTGTCTACATTTTTCCCCTCTTTGAAGTAATGTACCTGTTGCGTTGGTTCAAAGAATAGTCTTTCTGCGGTGAAATTTCAAAAATTCTTTGATTTTTTCAAATGCCACTATTGCCCCAGTGGAAAGAATTATGTTGGTATACTACCCCCTCAAGAGATTGGGCGAAGAGGTTTGATTTGAGGGTCGATCTCTTGAAAAAGAGGTTCAAGATTAGTTCGGCTTGAATGTTTGATGTAGACATACTTGATGATATATAAACAATCATTGACCATGGGTAGCCTCATGTATACTTTGATTTATTACACACACCTGATACTTGGACAAAAATGTTAGTAAAGAAAAGAAGAAAAAGATGGAAAAAGATGATGACAAGAGGATCCAACAAGTCCATCATCTATGAGAATTTATTAGAGATGAGGATGAGGATGACGATGATGATGATGATGATGATGATGCTTATCAGGAATTAGGATTTTAAAAGAGCTATTTACCTTATGTTTGATAACGCACATAGGCACAATGCATCAAGTTATAACGAACCATGATGGCATTGTACCTAGTGTGATGGACTTTGACTCGACAAACAGATAGGAGTATTCTTGTTCACACCTGACATACAAAAACCTTTCTAGGATGCACTTCAAAAGTTTCAAACATCTCAGGACAAGACTCAGAAAGGTATAACCTATCAATGCAATAGTCAACAAGCTACCCAAAACACCCTCCATACATACCTAACAAAGAAAGTATTCGTCAAGTTATATTACAAGAATGTCCAACAAGCACAACAGACAAAATATAATGATCAATGTCACATTCCTTTCTCTCTAGATCATTGTGATTAGATATCATCGAGAGGTCATTGGAATGAGTGCAATAAGATAAATAAAAAAGAAAAGATCAAGTACACAAACAAGTCAATGTTCTTCATACCTCTAGCCAAAGGGATTTGTTTTGATTAGGATAAGAATCCAAAGTGATTTTTCCAAAGATAATGCCCATTGTAGGAAGGATGCATCCTAGGACATGTTAGTGGATGGTGGAAAGTTGATAGGTTGCTTGAAAGGCTATTGATATAAGGTTGATTGACATGTTTGCGAATGATCAAAAGTTTGATCTTGCATTTAAAAGTTTGTTGTTTTAATTTTGATTTTGTGTTTGAAGTTTTCTTTTGTTGATTGTTGTGGTTGTTTCTGTTTGTGTCGCCAAAGGATGAAGGTGATGATTGATTTATTATGGATGATTGATTATTGTGAGTGAAGCAAAATGAGACAGACAAATTTTTTCAAATATTTGGATTTTTTGGAGTTTTGAAATGTTTTGAGGGTTTTTTTGTTTTTGAGATTTTGCAAATGTTTTGATTTTCAAATTTTCCAAATGTTTTTGGGTTTTTGTGTGATTTTATGAATGTTTTTGGATTTTGTGTTTCAGGGGCTAATCAAAGATTATCCTTCCCTACGTGTAAGCTCATAGACGACATAGTTTAGATGTCATGTTTTTGACATTTTTTTGAATTTTTGAGTATTTTTGGATTTTGATATGATTTTGGATGTTTTTGGATTTTTGCGTGATTTTGACAATTTGGATATGGACATGTGTGATGATATCAGTGCTCTGTTTTTGGATTTTGTTGAAAACCAAGCTAAGGTTGATTGATCATATTGATGGATTGATGATGATAACATTGTTGAGGATACACAACAATGCAAGGATAGTGTTAAGAAACACGAGGATTGGGATGGATATCTCGAGATGATGATGGATTGATTGGATTTGATTGATCAAGATTGATGAAGCTTGATTTTGGAACAAAATTGTTTGAATGATTTTATGTGATGCTAAAGTTCAAATTAGATACGACTAATATTGATTGTTTGGATTGATGTTCGATTAAAGATGAAGCTTGAAAAGGAACATCTTCTTGTCAAAATATGCCATGGGCTAGTGATTTGGATTTTTGGCTCACAAATTCTTTGACCAATTTGATTTCATGTTTTCCAATGTTCATATTACCACATAAGTTGGAAGATATAGATCAAGATTTATTCCTAAAGCAAGATGTAAATATTTGTCCCCAATGTCTACCAATGTATGGAATACCATGGGTGGATGCTTGGATAGGTGTGTGGATGGATGGATATGGATTATCTTGCACTAAGATAAGGTGTTCGAACAAAGGATGCGCATTTGGATAGTGCCTCATGGCTCAAATAATGTTGGATAGGATAGGATCAATGAAAATGACCATGTCAAGATGTTTACCATAAACAAGTATAAAGTGTGCACCAAAATTTTGTCAAGATCAAGATAACTTGGAAGATGGATGGCAATGGACTGAAAATGGATTGGATAAATGGTTCATGTATGAATGGATTTATTATGGATAAGATGGATGGAATGCTAGATTTATTATGGATGGGATGAGATGCTTCCACCTGAAGTGGTGCATGCAGATGCTCAATTCTACACATGACACTTGTTTTCCAGGTTTTCATCATGGTATCTATCCAAAGTGCCACCTTAGTGGTTTTCACTAGAGCATGATTTTTTTCTTTACTATTTTCAATCTTTTTTTTATTTTTTTGGATTTTCATATTTTTTTATTTTTTTGTATTTTTCTAAAAGATTTTAAGCTCATGTTGAACCACCTGGTGGTGTCAATGTAGATGCTTCTATCATAATGTGTCATTGATATCCTGCTTGAAGAAGATTTTTTTCCAAGATATTTACACTTGAATGCAACTTTTGAGATTCTTAATCTGCTTTATTGATACCGAAGTTAACTATGTCTCTGTGCGCACATCATGATATAATGCCTTCTGAATCCTTATAATGAAGGGTGGCTTCTAATACATGGTCAATGTGAGAATTGGATATCATGTGTGGAGGCATGGATGGAGTGTGTTTATGAATAGGAGATGGATTGGTTGATAGTTTGGAACCTTTGACTCTCCAAACTTGGGAAGATGAGCAATGATGGGTGGATACATAAGTGTGTGTGGAACTAGGACCAACTGCTTGATATACTTTGTACGTTGCTTGGGAAGCCTGATTTTTCTTTTGTAGACATCTTTTATGGATACTTTTCCCTTTTTTATCTTTCCCCATAGTTTCTTTGACTAATGGAGTTTGATAGGGATAATCTTTCTTTGGTATACACTTGTATTTGATTTTTCCATTATGCTTCCCAACTTCTTTTTCTTTGATGATGTTCTTCTTGCTTTGATTCACATCCTTCTTTCGATGTTGGTCCCAATTCATGGATGGGGTGATGGGTGTGTTGGAACTGTAAAATTCTGGATAATTTCACAAGTTTTCATCCCCCTGAGTTTCCATATAAGTTCTCATCATATGAGCATAGGTCTGTCTTCATTGCATTCTGCCCATTTCTTGCCATATGGTCTCATTGTTCCATAGGGTCTTGCATAATTCACATCATGGTCTGTATCGGTGTGACAATATCTGGGTCTCCCCAATCCATTTTTTTGCTTGTAAACATCTATGTTGCCTATCGGAAAGACGTTTTCTATGTCATAGCGATCGGGATCTGTCTCCAGGCACCTATCGACGTGATATTCACATTGTTTCAGCGACAAAAAAGGATCATATTGGCATAAGTTTTACCATCAGTATGATGTCTTAGCGAACTCATTATGTCTCGCCGACTGGCTTGAATGAGGATATATCGGCATGAGTTGTGGTATAGGTATTATGTCTTGGTGAGTATCTTTTGTCTTACCGACCGATGGTGGGAGGATTCATATCGGTAAGAATTGGAGCTATCAATATGAGGTCTCAGCGAGTGACCTTCAGTCTCACTGACATCGCATACGGGTTTTGCTTCGGCCAAACATAGTGGCTTCGGTGAAAGGTCATAGCGAAGTGTATATGTCTCACTGATGGAGCATAAAAGGTTTCTTTCAAATGGCTTTTGGTGAGAGGTTAGTTGTGTCTCACCAACCGACAACATAAAGGGATGCGATATCGGTATGAGTTAAGATTTTCGGCATGTGGTCTCGGCAAGTGACCTTTGGTCTTGCCGATGGAAACAAAAGGACCTTGTCGACATAAAAGATGATTTGTCTTAGCGATGCTCAAGAATGGTTGAGGTCTTTTGATATAATGAAGTATTATCTATGAGATGTCTCCCCGACGGTAAAAGGTCACAGCGACATACAAGAGGTAAAGGAACTATCAGGGAAACATAAAGTGATATACATGACATCTCCTTGACTCAGATATGTCATGGTGAAAGCAAACCATGGGATGATTGACGATTGAATTTCCTTCAACATACTTTCGGGTCTATCTCAGTGACTGTTCCATTGGCGATTAACAAAAATTCAAACACTGTGGCCAACGTATGAATTTCTAAAATGCCGTTGTAGGCCGACATGAAATTTTCCTGAATACTACAATTGGCCGACATGAATTTGAAGTGACATGTTTCCTAATGCTGGTGTATAAATATGCACTCCCAATTGTAATTGAAGGATGAGATTTTAGATCATATTTTAGAATAGATACAGTAGATTAGGAATGGATACAGTAGAATAAAATTTCTCATATCAGAGATTATGATGCATTTTTTCAAATGGTGATTTCAATGAAAATAAGTTGGTGTGGTAGTTTATTTCTGGTGTCAATTGTCTATTGAGTTTATTGAAGAGTATTGCTAAGCTGTCTCCAAGTTGATTATTTCTGGTTGTTTAAATTGATATAACAAGATTATTATCAATTTATCAATGCACATTTGATGTATCTGTGTGATTAATTGATTGGTTCTTCCAAAGAGATTAAATCCTCTTAGTTGATCACAATAATCAGGGAGATTCATTTGGATTATTAAAGTAGAGCTCAGTAGTCATAATCTTGCATGTTTATACAAGTATAAACAAAATATATGCCAGCAATTTGAGTTTCTGCCAGAATAAGTTACCCACTTCTGTTTCATTTGACTCTGCATACCTAATAAGGCACTGGTCTTTGCAATTTCATAATTTGGATTCATTCAGTTTCTTTACATCTACTTTACATTTGTTAATTGAGCACTTTAGGATTTAGATCAAAATATTATTATTGCTATCAAGTTTGAATTCCTTTGTTCACTTCCATCTACCATTGTGGACAAGTCATTGCAAGAAGAATAATCATAAGTCAAGTCTGCTTCATTCAGATAGCTATACCCGCCTAGGTCTGGCAGCACCTGAAGAGTAGAAGGTTAAATTCTTTTGACCTTGTCTATTACCCTAGAGCATATCAAGAGATTGACAGCCTCTTGAGGCATCCCGCTTGCATTTTTGAGAGCTAACAAGGTGGATGAATATTTATGATGTGGCTGGTTGTAGTATTGGCATCAATTTCATCATAAGGATTCTTCATGCTCCCTATGTTGATGTTTGCTTGAGACATAGTTGCCCCCAATATGATGGTAGTAGAATCTTTGTTCTTTGATTCTACCTATTTTATGATGTCTTGTTCAGTAAGCATTCTCTGGTAAATGACCATTGTAGATGATGTTATTTCAATTTGTTGCTTTGCTGACTCTAGAATATCCTATTTTGTTTGACCTATTTCTTTGAGTGGATAATGTTGGATATCTTCATACATGATGTCCTTAGTCTAAATTTGGGATATATCTGATCCTAAAGTTGACAACTTAGTTTAACTGTAGGAATCAATAACCTGCTCTTTTTGTGTAATAATATCAGGAGTAAAGGAATCCTGTTATGAATGAAGATCATCTATGTGTCCATCCAAAGAAATCATCTCATGGGTAGATGGAGGAGTATGTGCTATGTGGATGTGATCATCTTGTATAGATAGGAGAGTGCCCATTAGATCATTGTAGTAGCCTGGAGATACAAATTCTTGATCTTGAATGATTTGGGAATTCCTTTTGACATGCTTTCTATCAAGTTCTTGACATGGGTCAATTTCAAAGAATGAATTGCTTATATAGGGTTCTTGGATATCTTCATTAGGAATGGAAAGTGGCTCAATATCCTCTTGATCTTTGAGTGGACTTGGATCAAATGTTGAGTTGAAGATTCCTTCAATATCCGTAAACATGTCTTGGAAAGGACCATTGCTAGACTTTGGTGAAAGATGTTGATCATGTTTTGGAATAAATTCTTGAGATATGTCCCCTAACTCATTGGATGATGTAGATATATTTTCAACATGATTATTGGTCAATAGATCTTGATCATTGTTTTCAACAATTGTGGTGGGGAGATTGTCAATGCTATCATTAGTGATTGAATCCTGGTCATTGTCCCCAATACTTATTATTTTTTGATTGATAACATCCTGGATGCGATTTTTGAGTCGAATACAATCTGATGTTGTGTGTCCCTTTGTTTTATGGAAATCACAAAGGTTATTTTCATTGTACCATGGCGTTTTCACTAAGGGATCTTGATAATTTTCATAGGTGGGAATTGTGATGAGTTTTTCCTGCACCAACTATTGCATGATCGATTTGATTGGTTTCCCAAGTGGTGTGTATTTTTGTTTGTTACCCTATGAGATTTTAAATTGACCTTGTGGTGATTGATTTTGGACAATGTTATGATTTGGGATGATGCTTAGATTTGGCAAGATAGGTTGAAATTGAACATTGTTGTGGTTGGGAATCATATTTCCTTGATTTAGGTAACTTTGATTTTGCATGGTGTTACCTTGACTTGGATCAATACATGGAGTCGTTAACATATTGTTTGGTCTTTGAACAACATTTTTATGATATGCAAACATATCTATCCCAAATTTTACCAAGTGTGGATTCAAAATTGTCATGTTTGGTAAAGTTGTACTTGGTATATTCACATTTGGCATGTATGGATTCGGTGGGATAATGTTGTTTGTTTGAAGACTCGTGCATTGATGGTTTGATTGATAGATTTGCAAGTTTGGAATTTTATTTAAATCTATCATTCAGAAAGGTGCTCCAAAATTTATATTGGGCATACTCACATTTGTAGTGCCATTGAGGTTTGTAAGAGATAATGATCCTATGTATGGATTGTATAAATGTGAGTTTTGATAATCAATTGGCATTGCAAGGCTTTGATAGTTTGGTTGATTTAGATCACTCATGATGTATGGAGAAAGTTTACATTCCATATTTTTCTTGTGTTTTGACCTTGTTGACCTTTAATGGATTTAGGGCCAATGATGAGATGAAGGATGAAAGGGGTGAATGATATGGGTGTTGAAATTTTAAGACCCTTGGAGGAATACTAGACTTTAGGACTTTTGGATTTTGGATTTTTTGATTTGATTTGATTTGGATTTGATAATGAACTCATAAACTCCAAGAGGTTAGATGTTTTCTTGGAATGAATTTGTCCACAAGGTGATAATTTAACTAAGTGTATGAAGAAGGAATCATCTACACACACCTAGTCAAGCAAGATGATTTTGTTTTGATTTCAAGAGGATTTTTCCAATGGTTCAAAAGTTGTTTGTGAGATGGGTTTTGATTGATGTTTTGAGGATGGATGAAATGTTTGATTTTGATCCTAAATGAACCTAAGAAGGAATTGCTTACAAGTCCAAGGTTTTGAAGACTGAATGTCTAATTTCCCAATTTATTTTCATCCCACAAAGTCCATTATGTGGAAATCAAGGAAATCAAGGAAAAAAATGAGATATAAATCCAAATACTTAGAAGCCTCTAAGGATAGAATCCCTAGGGAAAGCAATAGCACTTAGATTTGTCAATGGTATTTACTCCCCCTAAAGGGTTTGACATTTGATGCTCATGTTGAATGTTTTTTTTCCAATGTTTTAGATCAAGAAAAGTGTTTTGATTTCCAAAGTAATGAACAATCCTATGGATGAGAGACGATATTTGTTGAATCCCCACTTGGATGAATCCAGCTATGCCTACTCTTAACAGATGATTAGATACTTGACCACACAGGCTCCCCCTTACATTACACTCACTTCTCAGGTTAGCCAAACATCAGTATCCATGAATCTCCCACGGCATACTTCTCATCTCTACTAAAAGTCGTAAAATTATGGGGCAGCTTCAGAACGACCATTCTTGCACCAACAAATAGATTAATGATTTTTGGTCTCTTAAACAAGGGATTTTAATGTGGGAATTCCATTCGTGGGGGATCATACATATGAGAACAGACCATTGCTTCCCTTTTTGTTGGAACAATCCTCGTGATATTGTCTTTCCTCAAGTACCCACACTTATATCCCCGGTGAAAGTTGTTTGGCTTTAGTGTGTTCCCGATTGGGTCGTTCCCTTGGGTGATTACTTTTTCCCACAAGGCAAGCCCTCTAAGATAACATAAAAGTGAGCAAATACATCAGTAGTTCGATCAATCATCATTGAGAAACAAAGAGAGAGCACACGTGATATATTCCACTCACACTCACAAGATTTGTTCAATTTTAGGATCCAAATTGAAGTGTGTAGGCAATCACTTACACAACCTAATATCACTGAAAGCCTTTTGATTCTCAAGATCGCCATGAGGCACAAAAGAAGTGCATACATATTTTAGATGATATTATTTTGGGTAAGTGATTACAAAACATAGATGCACATGTTCATTTTAAATCCTCAAAGCAATGATTGGATTCTTTTTAAAGAACCAAAAGGAAAAGTGAAAATTGTTTGTTCAATTGTTAACCTTAAATAAAATCTAGTAAATTTTCCTAACGTTCTTTTTAATCCTTTTGTATTTTTATTTTTAAAGCCAAATTGAAATCTATTAAGTCCTAAAACTTGAAGAGAGAAAAAGCCTTAAAATGGGATTATAATTGATCCCAAAGTGTTTAAAAACACTTGTTACAATCCAGTGATGATGCCATAGAAAGACTTTGTGTTCATTTCCTCCTTCCCTCTTTGATTTCCTAACCTACAAAAGTGCTCAAAATGTTAGATGATATTAAGAAACAAGAAGATATAAGGGTTAGATGAATCATTAAGTGTGAAAACCCTAAAACTTAGACCAAGTTACAATGTGATTTGACTTTAGATGTAAAATTGAAAATTTTAACTCTACTAAAATTGAGAAACATTTACACCATTGCATGGCTTATGAAATTATACCCCATTTCAAAAGAAAAAGCTTCAAAAAAAACCTTTGTATGACTAAGATATGGCCATTTTAAAACTAACTATAAAGCACTAAAATAGAGACCCATGCACTAAAATAGTGCTCAGATTTGCCAAAAGAATGCTTAGATGCACCAAAATAATGCTTAGATGCGCCAAAAGAATACTCAGATGCACGAAAAGAATGCTCAGATGTGTTATAATGGGGTCTGGATGTGTCGTAATAGAGCACAGATGCACTGGAAGATCTTACAGATGCATTGAAACAGAGCCCAAATGCACCCGAAGATCTTGTGGATGCACTAAAACAAAGGTTAATGAACAAACTTGTTGGAAAATAGTGAAATTTAAAAAAAAATGTGTTATATTTGTGATTTATGCCCTCCTTCTAGCGCCAAAATGTGAACCCCAATCCTAGACCTACACAAACATAGCAAACAAACACACTATTAGATCCAAACGCAAGTTAAAACTAAGATTCCCCATGAAATTCATCTACAATGCTCAAAATAGGAAATAAATGAAGAAAAAAAAAAGAAAATCTATTAAATCCTATTTAAGCATGCAAACTCTTAATCCCAGAGTTGGTTCCAATTTTATGTGGAAATTGGCCCTTTCCCAACTCCTTTGCAACCTTGATGATGACCTTGATGAAAATTACTGCTCCTTGATTGAATTCCTACATAACCTGGCTAAGAAATGATAAGAATGGATGAAAATGGATGAACTTGATTCAAAAGATGATAACTTTGGCTCCCATTCTCCTCCAAATGAGCATAATGATTTTACATTGATTATGGCTCCTTAAACAAATAGAGAAGGCCTCTATTTATAAGAGATAGGGATTGAAGAATGAAAGATATGGAGGATGTGGGACTAAAGATAAACCAATGATAAAGTGTCACTTGTCAACATGCTATTGAAGAGAGATGGAGCACATTTTGGAGAATTTGCAAAGAGGGGGAGATTTGAAATTCAAAAGATGGCTTGAAAGATGAGGTGAAAGATGAAGTTAATGCCACATGGCTCAAGAAAAAGGACTTGTAAGAGACTTTAATGCCTTGTTGGATGGACAAATACTTTGGGAGGGAGAATTCAAACTTGGAGAATATTCCCACTTTGATGCCTTTTTGAATGAAAAAGGAGATTTAATAAATAAATTAAAATGATTTTCATGAGCAAGTGGCAAAAGCTAGAGGATTTGATTAATTTAAAAGGAGATTCGTTGATTTGACCATTTTGACTTATATTTTAGGATTAATTTAAACCCAAATGAGAAGAATATGATTTAGACTTAATTAAATAAAACTTTGATTTATTTAATTAAAGAAGATGGTGTTAGATTAAAACAAATAAAGATGAATTTATTTAATTTAAATGAGATGATTTTAGAGATTAATTAAATAAAGTGAATTATTTAATTAAGAGATGAAATGTGATGAATTTAATTAAATAAAGATTATTTAATTAAATGATAAAGTAAAGGAGATGATTCAGGATGAAATGGTCTTAGTAATCAGGATCAAGTGCACAAGATCAATCAATATATTTTACGTGTCTACAATTCATAATCACTATGCATCTAAAAGTCAGACACACTCTCAAAACACTGATTATCATGTGGCAACAACTTATCATATTCATCATATAAATCACTCTCAAGCTGAAAACAACATTCTTCAATGTTTTGGACATTACCACATTTTATGAAAACTTCTTCCAACTGATAAAAATAACACTCACATTCTACCACATGGCTCATACTTTTAGCTCAATCTGATTACTAGCTTGCATGTCAAAGGTAAGACTATCACAAGAACTTACCAAAATATCTTGCACATCATGCAAACTATCTCCAAGTGTATGTAAAAAGATACACTCATACATTGGCACACTCTGTAACTGTCCTCCATCATGCAAGTATAGAGAATAATCAAGGATTTCCAGCTTATCCTCATCCTTAGTGACTTTGTTATCCTTTGAACATAACATATCAATATCTTCAGCATCCCAAGCTTGCTCGAAAATGAGTAATTCTAGTTCAAAAAGATAATCTAATTTTTCTTTGTAATCAACATCTACATCCATATGAAAAGACTTATGACTAGGCTCATCTAAATCAACAAACAAAAACTTGTCCAAATTTGTATTCAAATTTTCAAGACTTGGCTCATTGGGTGTGCAAACATCATGGTCATCTACTATTTCTAATACATCAAAACAAATTTCTAAACTTGCATAAGCATGCACACTTTCATATTCATCATATAGTGCATAATTACAATCAAAAGGTTGCTTGTCTTCATCCACATTATCATCATGTTGATCAACTGGTTCATAACTAGAAGGAAGATCAAAAACACATGCATCATACCTTGCATAGTGAAGATTATCATCACTGTCAAAATCAATATGGGTAGCACACAACAACTAAGAGTTATTCACATGTGCACATTTCTGATATTTAATTGCCAACAAATTTGAGATTTTTTCATTGCTTAATGGATCATTGCTTTAATCTAGATTCTTTAAACCACTTCCTATTCTTGATTTCCACTAGAACTACATGCATTACCAAGTTGTAAATCAGGATATGTCATAGTGTCATCATCATCAAAATCTGAAAATTCAATGGATTGATCATAAATAGGATTTCCCCAATCATAGGAGATTGAATTGCTAACAACATTGTCAAAAGGATGATCACAATCCATCACAGAGAACATGTTGTCCATTTGTTCATTCTTTCTTACTTCTGAGCTATCATGACAACAATTTACAATTTTTTTCATTTCAACATTGGGCTGGGTGTCATCATTGAATTGGTCATATACATCCTCTTGAGGATAGACACAAACATTTTCACTGTCAAACTGAAAACCATTAATGGTTTCTTCATTGCGACTGCTTGTTGTTGATCTTGCAAATTGAAATTTATTGAAAACTTTATCACTTGCACCTGATATATCGACATTCTCAAAAGCATTTCTCAAATTAGCAGGCTCCTTTGTCTCATCATCATGAAAATTTTCATCAATGCTACACACACTTATAAGATTGGTATGACAAAGTGTGTCATAATACTATTGAAATTACACATATCCTCTTCAAAGAGTAAATTCAATTCATATCCCTCATCTTGTTCTTGGGTCAAAAAACTTGGAATCTCATTGTTCTTCGCAACATCACACTCATTGCTTGAAGGGAAAGTATCATTAGCACATTTTGAACTGAGTAGATCATTCAAGAAATTATCTGCGTCAGTGCAACCTTCAATTGCTATAGAAAATTTTCTCTCTATTTTTTCATTTGCAGAGTAGACAAGAAACTTTAAATGTTTCATTTATCTCATCATGTCTCTCATCATTATGGGTGCAATTTTTATTTGGGTATATTTCTTTTGTAGGTTGTTCAAAGACAACTTCCTCATTACCTAATGATGCATCATTCTTGTATTCTACCTTCTCAAGTATTCATTTTTTTGTATTTAAAACTAAAGACATATAATCATTTGTATTCACATAGAGCACCAACATTCTGCTAATTTCATCAACATGTTTACCCACAATTTAAGACAACAAACTTTGCACATACTCATTCCTCTTTTTGTTCAAATTATCTAAAAATGTGTAAGCCATCTACATACTCAATATTTTTTAATCCTTTAATAGTGCACTAGATCCCTCCTCAAATGCTTCAAAATACATATGAATGCAATATGAGATATCGGGTCTAAAATTTTCAGGGATTAGTGAAAGAGCAAAAGAAAATCTATGACTAAAAGAAATGTTTGACTCTTCATCTTGTTTTTAAATACCCTTTAACCTTGTGACAAGGTCAGAAGGTTCTCTTGTAAATTCTTCTCTATAAGCATTCACTAGTTTATCCCAACAAGGAAAGGACTTCTTAGAAAACTTAAGTACCAATCCCTAGCTCTAGCTTCAAGAGATTTGATAAAAAATATCATCCACATATCATGATCTCCAAATGAATTTTTCTCCATGAGGCTAGAAATTTTTTGGACATGTGCATCTCCTTCACACACATTGTATCCATTAAATCTAGGCATTTGTTTATAGACTTGAGTTGACATATTTTCAACCTTGTAATTAATCCATGACAAGTCTAATTGGTCATAGAATGGATCAAAGGAATTGAAAAATGATTGATTAATTTGGCTAGTAGATATCTAGTATGATTATCTCCTAATTGGGATTGTAGAGACAATAAGTTCCTTTAGTGCAACTCTTTAATTCTAGTTTTGAACACAACTTTCCATTCCTGGCTAAACCTAGGCTTGTTCACACTTGGGTTCATGTACTTTGGGGTGTCAAATGTTTGAGGATTATCAGAATTCTGAAGTTTCTTGACAATCTGTATTAAGTTTTCTAACAGTATGGCTATTTCAGTTTGGTGATCCATATATACTTGCAAATCGGGGCTTAGCTAATTGTGCATAATCATAACCATGACCAAATGAAGGATCACTATGATAATTGCTAACATGGTGATAACCTGGGCTTGGAACATATGATAATGTAAATGGATGGAAATCCCTAGGATATACAAATTCATTCTAACCATCCACACTAGCAAATATTCGAATTCTAGACAAAAAATTTAAATAGAATAACAATTGCATTCAATATGACAGAGCCAACAAATGAAAGTATGCAGAGAACCATGTACCTTCCATCTCCAACTACTGCAACATTTAGTAGAACATTTTCAATTTACAATAACAAACAACAACCCTTTATGTGCATAAATTGTAGAGTAGAGTCGCCACCTCTTCAACAAGAGGAAAACCTTTGAAGCAAGGATATCTTCATCAATGTAAATAACTTCTCCGAGTTCTTCTAGCATAGTCTCTTCACATTCTTCTAAATTTGGGATGCTACACATCAATTTATAGAACTAGAACTTCTTCAACACTTGAACTAGTCATTCATTCTTTTGACTCTTTCCAAATGGACTTCAACAAATTTACACCAGAGGTTCTAGAGCTGAATTATTGACATAATTCACTTCTCCCTAGCATAGTCACCATTCTATTGGTGACTCAGGTGGGAAAATATGATTCCTCAATTGTCAATCTCTAGTTACAAACTGTTTTAAAACTTCATTGACTCTTTAAGGCAAGATAATCTTCTATCAGAATTTTCTCAAGTTACTCCCCAATAGAGTCGACATTCTATTGGTGTTCCAAATTGGCCGGTCCAATGAGTCCTAAAGAATTACCAATTTCTTATGCTCGGACTCAAAGAGGGATTTGGCCAACTGACAAGATTCAGTCAAAGACTTGCTTCTCCTACACTTCTTTCTCTGCAGGACTAAGGTGGGTCTCCCTTTACAATGCCTAAAGATTCAATTCAATTATACAAAAACATTGCTTTTTATAGTAGATAATTCCCAATGAAAATATACTAAGGAAGACATTGACAACTTCAAATCTGGCTATATTTTTGGTATCTCAACATTCACTCAACAATTGGGAAGTAGAATTCAACACTAAACTTAAACCAAACAACATGAATTAAAATGATTTTGAATTAATAAATTGTTTCTAAAATGCACTAAGTTGAATGGAAAATCAATGCCTAATCCTGGGCCATGGAGTCAAATATGGAATTGCAAAGAAAATCTCATCAACAAATAGACTTCAACCAGTGGATTCAAGACTGCTAATGCATTACACCAACAGATCCATTGTTGTTGTCACTCAAATTCTTCTTATAGATCCACCCTACACACTTAAAATCACAATTATCTACTCAAAGTAATTTAACCATTTCTTTGAAATAGAACCATGAACAAATAATACAATCTCAGATAAATTGAGATGAAAAATTCTAAATACTTTGTATTATTGAATTCATATGACTTAAAAAAAATTGAACAAATCTGGAGACAACTTGATGAGATTCATGCTTTGCTTGCACAAACTGATTGATATTTACTCATGAGATTGAAACATTACAATTGCATATTTTGTCTCTAACTCAGACTCAACATTTTTCTATCTACCCAACCCATATGAAATTCAGAACCCTTTATGATGAGAAAAGAATGAGAAGATATAGAAGGAAGAAGAGCCCCAAAATTAATCCGTTGAAGACACCTAGAAGCATCATCCTCCGTTAATTAGCAACAAGAAATGGAAAAGCCTTTCTCTTCTCTCTTCCTTTGCAATAACAAACTTTTCCTTTGTTTTGAAAACCAATTTTCAATAGAAAAGCCAACTCCTCATGAAAATATTCATCATTTTACCCTTGTAGTTGAAAAATAGCTATGCTCTCCCATGAAAAATATTCACTTCTCCTTTATTCTATTGTAGCTATAAATATTCACCTTCAGTAATTAAAGTTTTCCAACTTTAATAATAGCCTCTTAGACAGTGAATATTTTATTCACTTTACAAGGAAAAAATAAAATTATTGCCCGTGTACTTTCACCTTACATTTTACATTTAAAATGTTTGTTTTTCTAAGAAGGCTTTTAAACATTCATTGGGTAATATACTTTACTCATACCCATATGCTTGACTCCATATTTAAAAGCATTTCTTTTAAATAAATAAAGCATGTGAATAATTAATATGGGCTTATTATTAATAAAGTTTACTTGAGCACTCTCCAGTTTAGATTTTAAATGTTTTGCCCCCTTTAATTTTCACCGGGCCCACCATTCTTTTCCACGCACAAGCACTTTTTGAATTTTAAATATTAGCAAAGATCTTTAAATATTTCATGGGGTAGCATTATAAGAATGATATTCTGCCTTTTTTAAAAATATTGTCTTGGGCCCATCGCGCACCTCGTAGCCTATCTCGTGACGTTATCTTTCAACGCATGAGGTCCCCAATTGATGGTCAGGATTTGGCTGCATCTCTCCTTGCTTGATAGCCATCGATCAACTTGATTTCCCTAACTTCTCTTCATGTTTCTACAAATCTTCACAAACATGGTGGCTGCATTTTGCAGTGGTCTACAATGAAACTGCATCCTCTTCTCCCCATCAAAGCTATGTGTGAGGGCTTGCCATAACCAATAAAAAACTGCATATATGTAAAGAGTTCATGAAGATTGATGCATCCTTCTGCTTCATAATGTGCCTAAACCATCACAAGCCTCGAATTAGAAGGCATTGTAGCCCATGTCAAATGAGATATGTTATTCAATGAAGACACCAAATGCACTACACACTCATTTACTTGATGCAACCTTTGACTACTTCTTGCTTTGAGCCATCATTAGTATTTTCTTCCTATGCCCTACCCCTACCATGGAGGCAACATACTTTAAGTATAGTTCTTGGGCCTTCCAACAAGCGTCGCATCCTCCTCAAGCAAGTTCAATTGTATCTTTGTTTTGGCACCAACCCTTCACAATGCAATGCTTGAGCCCTCTCAAGGTGTTTTTTTATTCTTTGGGTCATTCCTCATGCTTGGTGGAGTTCAATGCTTGCTCTATGGCCACTTCACCTGAACAATCCCACATATTTTACAGTATGTGCAAGAATCTCCATATCGAGTGCAAACATTTACTATTTCCTACGGCACATCGCACATACTCCATTGAGCATTCAAGATGCTGGTAAACATTAGAAAATAGAATTTCCTCAAACAATTTTGATACATTTGCACTATATGCAATCCACACCCTTTGCAAAGTAGACATGAGATGGCTTTTTGGTTTGAAACATATGCTAGGTTCCAACCATATAGAAATCAGGCTTTGGAGCTAGCAAATAATTCCTTAAACAATCTTAATACATTTTCATTGCAACTCAAACTCCCCGTGTGAAGAAGCTTATGAAAAAATTTCATCACTCAAAACAAACATTTGACACATCCACTTCATGGCATTGTGTAAGAATTATTTAAAATATCATAAAGACCCCTTTCTAGCTTATGTAGAGGCTGCCACATCATTTGCACCAAAAAACATGCTTTGGTCGCCCTGCCAACACCCTATAAAATGCACACCTCCTCAAATAACTTTGATTCTTTTACAACCAGTGCAAACTATCCCTACATCAAACAGAGACGTTCTTGTTGCAATATCAAAACGACCTTTCTCTTGGCATAGTGTATCCTCAACTTGCAATAAAGCACCTTTTATCATGTGTTCCACGTTCTTCAAATATCTCCTCTCATTCGAAAAACTACAAAGTAATTGCAATTTCCAAGTGAAAGTCAACAATTTTGATACATTGGGCTGCCAGCCCAAGCAGGCCCTCAAATTATTTCTTCTGCTTGAAGATGATGCCCTATTTCCAACAAAAAATGTTTCCCATATTGAGTTGCTAATAACCCTGAAACATCCATCGAACCATCTCATAATGCTCATTTGATTCTCTGCTCGAACTGCTTCACACGCTATGCCAAAAGCAACTCTTTACTGTTGTTAGTAGTGGGAGCAAAGTGCAAACACCTGGTTTCTTTATGAGTTGTGCCTGGGAAGTGACTCGACCTTGTGACCTACGTTTTCATTTGAGAATTGTTTTCTGTGAGAAAAATGGAGAGGATCGTTGTGATTTTCTTTGTTGCAATGGCATTGTTCGGGAGTGTGGTTGCACAGATGGCTGCACCATCTCCTTCCCCAGATTGTGTGAGCTACATCACAATGCTTGCGCCGTGTTTGAAGTTTGTCATGACGCTAAGTAATCAGAAGCTGGATAAGGATTGTTGTACTGCGCTTTTGAAGATTGTTACAACAAAGGTGTCTTTTTTTTGCTTGTTGTTGGATCCTTGTAATTCTCTAGGGTTGCAAATCAATAGAACATAGACTTTGGCTCTTCTTGCAGCTTGCAATGTCAAGATCCCACCTTCCAGTAAATGTAACACAGGTAAATCATTCTCCAAACGCAGTGTGTAGTCTGAATGCTTTTTTTCACAGGCTAATGAATTTAAGCTACGAATAACTTGCTTTATAACTCATTTTTTCATGAGAGGACTCTATTTTCCTTCATTTAAAGACAAAAAATTTTACTTTGAATTTTTTATTTGATTATATAAATCTTTTTCTTCATCAACATTTCACTACATTTCTCTTTTATGTTGAAAATAGATTAAAAAATATGATCTAAAATATTGATAATCCTTTTTACCTTCAACTTAAAAAACTCCAAGTTTAAGCACTGGATCCAGCAATTAATATCTTGAATTCATGTTTTTATGTGCTCGGTTTTAGCCTTCTCGTTATGGTTATTTTTGTACTGTTCTTTTCTTTCCAAGGGTTTTTTTTTTGTTTGCTCGGTTTTAGACTTCTCATTATAGGATTACTAGTAGATCGTTTAATGTCTATGTTGTTTCCAAAATTGTTTGAAAATTAGGTTCTCAGTTGTAGAGCTATGGATGTTAGGATGTGTTTGGTAGCATTTGTGGATTTAGTAGTTTGATTTCATGTTAGGGTGCATTTAGTGGCATCCGGAAATATAAATTAATCATTTTTTAGTGAATCTAGTGAGGGATTTAGCACTTCGTATTTTATGTTTCGGGGGCCATTAAATTTGTTTTAGCTTCTACTTTGTTTTAAATTAACCTTTTTGTTTACTATAAGTTCAATATTTTTGGTTTTGTTTTGGGTATTAACAAGGGTTTTACTATGTTAAATGCAACTAGTCCTGGCACTTCTATGGCTAACACAACTGGTACGTTCTCTTCACTAGAAATATGAATTTGGATTTCTATTAAAGTAATTGTTATATAAATATTTAGTCACTGCATGTCTGCAAGTATGACTACTAGTCCTGCTACCACTCTTCTAGTTGTCCTTTGTCCGATAGGAAATTATTTTCAGAGATAAGAATCTTTCGGTTTTTTTTTTAAATTCAGTAATTATTAGCTGATAGACTATATATAGAGGGAACTTTCAGTCTGAAACTAAGTTTCATGTCCAAAATGTCCTTGGCCACTTAGAGTATTGCATAAGATCCAGTGGCCAATAGATTCACCTAATAATATAAGATTACTTTTCCATATACCCATTTGATACACTACCATCACCATTCCATGAACTATAACAACTTCACTGCCTTAAGGACATAGTGTGACCTCAGATAAGCATGCATCAATGGGACCTGCTAACCTATTAGGTATATTTATATTTGTTGGAAGGAAAATGTATCAAGTCTTTTTGCATATTCATTCATATTTTTATTCTTTTACATTTGTTTTCAGTTTTGTTTGAGATTAGAAGTCTCAATTTAAATCATCTTGGTGCTTTTGAGGTTGAACTATCAATCTCCATGATGTTACAGAAGTGACCTCTATGTTCAAATAAGAATTTTCACACATAAAAGAGATTGCACTGAAGCTGAAACAAATTAAGTATTACACATTTAATTAGTTAAAGAGATTGACACTTTCACATACCAATTTTGGGAAATTCCTTATCGGCTAAGATAGGAGGGTAAGGGCCAAACACCGTGAACAAAAATATTATCGATAGGATGCTATGGTATTGTCTATAAGGACGTGGACATGAAGATGCACCTGCCCTTCTGAAATGGCAGTTACGTGCTCTTCAGCCACATGAATGATTTTTTTTTCATACACACGTGAAACTAATAGCATTGCTTCAATTCATTGTTGATGTACATTTCATTGTAGATTATATTTGGACTGCATACAATTTTGAAACATCTCAAACATTTGGTGGGATAATGTTGTTTTGTTGAAGACTCATGCATTGAGTATTTGGTTGATAGATTTGTAAGTTTGGACTTGGATTTAAATCTACCATCAGAAAAGGTGTTCCAAGATTTAGATTGGGTATACTCACATTTGTTGTACCATTGAGGTTTGTAGGAGATAATGATCCCATGTATGGATTGTATAAATGTGAGTTTTGAAAATCAATTGTCATTGTAAGGCTTTGATAGTTTGGTTGACTTGATTTACTCATGATGTATGGATCAAGTTTATATTCCATGTTATTCTTGTGTTTTGACCTTGTTGCAAAAGTTACATCTAAGGTGTTTAGGACCAATGATGAGATGAAGGATGAAAGGGGTGAATGATATGGGTGTTGATTTTTTAGGAACTTTGGATTGATGCTAGACTTTAGGATTTGATTTTTATTGGTTTTTTGATTGGATAATGAACTTGTAAACCCTAAGATGTTGGATGTGATCTTTAGGATAAACTTGTTCAAAGGGGTGCTAATTTAGCTAAGTATGTGAGGAAGGATTCATCAACACATACCTAACTAAACAAATGATTTTGATTTGGTTTAAGGATGTACCCAAGTCTAGATAATTATGTTTCCAAAGCTCTTTTGTGGGATGGAGATGAAAAATGTTTGGGGTTGATGAAGTGTTTTATTTTGATCCTAAATGAACCTAAGGACTTGTTTACAAGACCAAGATATTGAAGAACATGCTTTTCTCTAAGAGTAGTTCAAAACCAAAAGACCAATGTTTGCATGAAAACAATATGACCAAAAGATTCCACACACATGTGTGGGGTCCAATTTTTCTTAACTTTTCTTAGTGACTTCTGTTTACCACAAATAATTCTTGATTAGGTTTTGAAACTAGATGTCTAATGTTTTAAACTCTTCTCATCCCACAAAGTGTATCATGTGGAAATCAAGGAAATCAAAGAAAAAGTTACCTAATGTTCACTTTAGTAGGAGCAAATTGAGATAAAATTCAAGTGCCTAGAAGCCTCTAAGGCTATGAATCCCAAGGGAAAGCAAGGGCACGTGAATTCATTCAAGGATATTTGCTTCTCCTAAAGGGTTTAATATTTTATGCTCATGTTAAAATGTTTTTTTTCTAATGTTTTCGATCAAGAAATGTGTTATGATTTCAAGAACAAGTACAACCCTATGGATATTTGAGACAATATTTGTTGAGTCCCCACTTGGACAAGTCCAACAACGCTTATTTTTAGTGAATGGTTAGATGCTTGACCCCATTGGCTCCCCTCCATGACACTCACTTATATGGGGCAACCAAGCATCAGTACCCATGAAACTCCCATGGCATACTTTCTATTTCTACTAAAAATCGTAAAAGTGTGGGGCGACTTCAAAATGACCATTCTTGCACCAACAAATAGATAGGAATTTTGGAATTTCTACAACAAGGGTTTTAATTCAGACTTTTCGTTCGTAGGAGTTGACCCATCGAGGAAAGAGACCATTGTTTCCCTTCTCGTCGGAGCCAACCGTGTGCTACTAGCCTTTGTTCCAGTACCCACTTTTATATCCTGGCTGGAAATACTCTTGGCTTTAGAGTGTTACTGGTTGAGTCATTCTCTTGGGTGAGTACTTTTTCCCCAACGTAGACCCTCTAAGATAAACAAAATCAAGCAAGCATATTTGTAGTTTGATCAATCTTTGTTGAGAAACAAAGAGAGAACACACACAATATGTTCCACTCACACTCGCAAGATGTGTTCAATTTTATACCCAAATTGAAAATGTATGGGAAATTAATTACACAACTTAATGTCACAAAAAGGCCTTTTGATTCTTAAGATCGTCGTGAGGCACGAGAGAAGCGCATACATCCTTTTAGTGATATTACTTTAAGTAAGTAATTACAAGACAAAGAAACACTTGTTCATTTTAAGTCCACAAAGAAAAAGTGAATTATTTTTATAGCACCAAAGGAAATATGGATATTTCCTTGTTCAATTGTTAGCCTCAAACCAAATCAAGTGAGTTTTTCCTAAAAGTTCTTTTTAAGCCCTTTGTAGCAGAAAAAAAGAAATGTTCTTTTTAGAGCCCAAAAGAAATTTAGTAGGTCCTAAAAGCTTGAAAGTGACAAAGTCCTTAAAAGAAGGGATTATAATTTCTCCCCAAAGTGTTTAAAAACACTTGATACAATGATGTGATAATACTTTTTCTTTGACTTCCATGCTCCATAATCCTTTAAAACCTACAATACAAGCTCCAAATGTTAGATGAAATCAAGAGACAAGAAGATATGAGGGTTAAATAAATGATTAAGCATAAAAACCCTAAAATTTAGACCAAGCTTCATTGTGATTTGACATTAGGTAAAAATTTGAAAATTTTAACTCTATCAAAATTGAGAAACACCTACACCATTAGATAGCTTATGAAATTCTACCCCATTTCAAAAAAAAATCTTCGAAAAAGACCAAAAAATGACCAAGATACAACCATTTTAAGTTTGAGTGAAAAAGCAAGAAAGGCCAGCGGCTTTGTCTGCATAGGCGTCACTATTTGGAGTTTGAAGTGATGCTATATGGTGCTATTGGACTTATAGCGGCACTATATAGCACCGCTAGACTTGTGAGTAGCTTTTTATGGTGCCACTGGACTTTGAGTGGCTCTATATGGAGTTTGAAGTTGCGATGTATAGTGCTGCTAGACTAATAGCGGTGCTATATGGCACCGCTAGACTCAGAGGTACACTTTCTTGTATACACAAAAAATAGAAAAAAGCACAAAATTTGATGAAAAAACATGATTTAAACTTCTGGTTTTCCTTCCTTCTAGTGCCAAATGTGTGAGCCAGGAGCCTAATACTTGCAAGAGAAAACAAACAAACACTTTAGAGGATTCAAATGTAAGTTAAGATCAAAGTTTCCCATAAAATCCATTTAACCATGTTCAAAATAGGAATTAAAGAAAGAATACAATGAAACAGAAATGAAATAGATTGAATCCTATTAAAAACATGCAAACTCTTGATCTTATGGGGGATTTGGTGCCAATTTGATGTGGAAATTGGCCCTTTCCCAACTCCTATGCAAGCTCTTGATGATTTGGTGATGATTGAATCACTTTGTTGAAGATTCAAGTACGCTCCAAGATGAAAAATCTGCATAACCTAGCTATGATTTGATGAAATGGATGAGAATTGCTATGCTTGACTATGGATTTGAGTATAGTAAGTTTGCTCAAATTTTGGATGGTAAAATGAGAAATGAAGCCTCTTATTTATAGAATGACAAGTTGGAGAAATGCCCAAAATGAAGCAATGTGGGACTAATATTCAACCAATGGCAAGGTGCCACTTGTCTAAATGTGAATGGATGGAGGATGTGCACATTTTGGAGAATGTGCAAAGAGGGGGGAGATTCAAATTCAAAAGATGGCTTGAAGGATGAGGTGAACGGTGAAGTTAATATCATATGGCTCAAGAAAAGGACTTGTAAGAGATGTAAAATGCCATGTTTGGAGGACAAGACCTTTTGGGGGGAGATTTCAAATTTGAGGAATATCCCATATTTTATGCCTATTTTGAATGAAAATAGATGATTTATAAATTAATTAAATTGATTTTCATGTGCAAGTTACAAAATCTAGAGGATTTGATGGATTAAGACTAAGATTAATCATGATTTGATTAATTTTAAAGGAGATTAGTTGATTTGACCATTTGATTTTGATTTTTAGATTTAAATAAATCAAAATGAGAGGAATAATTATTTTAGACTTAATTAAATAAGATTTTATTTATTTAATTAAAGAGGATGGTGTTAGCTTTAAATCAAATAAAGATTAATTTATTTAATTTAAATGAGATGACTTTAGAGATTAATTAAATATTTAATGAATTATTTAATTAAAAGAGGGACTATAGGATTAATTAAACAAAGTGATTTATTTAATTAATAGGAGATGATGATGTAATCAAATAAAAATGATTTATTTAATTAAGAGATGAAATGTGATGAATTTAATTAAATAGAGATTATTTAATCAAATGATTAGTAGAGAGATTATTTAGGATGAATTGGTGTTAGTAAAATCAGGATCAGGTGCATGTACATTTTATGTGTCTACAATTTCTTCTTCCTTTACTAACTCCTTACCCATTAGGGCACTTTGAATTCTAAATAAGGTGTTGCATGATTCCTTAATTTATGTTGAGGCATGAATTTTTTTTGTATTTATGTCACCCTTTTTCAACCACAACTCCCTAGACTTCTGCCTCTAGTAAAATTCTTCCCTTGCCACTAACTCTACCCATTCTTCTTGCAATTCCTTTTGGAGCTCATAAGTGTTAGCATCTAACCCCTGGGCTATTATTCTATCATTTATGTCTAATAATTCCTTGAAATTTTTTTCTTTTTGCTCCAAAAGATTTTTAAACATGGTAACATTCCAAGACTTGATCTGTTGTTTGATATGCTTCAATTTATGAGCTAGTTAAAACATCCTTGAGCCTTGTATAAATGGAGCACTCGCCCACCATTGTCTCAATAAAGGCATAAAATGAAGATGACACTCTGTACCATGCCCACATTTATAATTTTCAAAATTTTCAAAAAATTTCCCCTTGGGCAACCATTTTTGTACAAAGCTCATTTTCCTTTAATTATTCCTATAATCATAAATAATTAGTATCATTATTGAGTAAACATTAGGTATGTTACATTTTTAAAAAAAATGCTAGTTTAGAGAGTAGATTTGGAGCACTACAACCCTTATTTTTGTTGCATCTTAAAATTTTGAGTGTAACTATCCTCAATTTCTCATCCAAGGTCATTATTTCCTAATTTTAGAAAAAAAGTGGCCACTTAAGACCCCTTTTTGGCCCCCCATCTTTGTGCACTTACCCCCTAGGTCACCCAATTGTGAATAAAAGCATCTAAATCCATTTTAAACACCAATTTAAATTTTACTAAGCTCATTTTAGTATTGCATAGTACAATTAGGAAGGACGTCAAGCAATCATTCTCGGTACCAATAGTGAGGCACACAATTAAACCAATATACTTTTTCCATTATCAAATTTTATAGATTACATAAACATGACTCAAACTTCCTTTACATACATTTTTCATTTGAATGAAGTAATTAATAGCATAAATTAAACTTGTTACAACATCATATTGAACTCAAGCTTGATCCTTAAACCTCTTATCCCCAATGGTGGTTACACATCACCTGGCCTCATGGAATCAAATGATCCACTCCCATTGTGCTAGGATAGAGTCACACAGACCACAATCACAACACACTAAAAACATTGGCAGAGGGATTACACACACACACCATGTGTGAAGTATACAATCAACATATACATCATATTAAAACACAACCAAAATATCAAGATGGATCTAATACAGGTAATCACTTAGAATAATCATAAATAGTATAACATAAACCACATCAAGCAACCTCACCAATGTCATATCACAATCTGCATTGGGCCAGTTATCACCAATGCCATGTAAAGAATCATCCTTAGGAAATCTCACCAAGGGCATAACCAAAGCACAAGGAATGAAATGCATCATCCTTTAGGTACTACTAAACTACACTAGGGTTAGATATTAGGGAGAAAGAGAGGGAATGTCATCATGGACACTCACATGGGGCTCAATACATAACCATGCATCCTCTCATATAGATGAGGAAAATTGATCTTAAAATTCTTATGCTCCTTGAGTGACTTGTCTTGATCATTCTTAGCCTAAATGAGCACTCAAGGCATGAGAGAGATATCCATTATCTTGGTTAACTAATTACCCCTATTTTATTAGTTTTCACTTGTTAATCCAAACTCCCCACACCATGATTTCCTACATGACGCTTTGGGTTGGGTTCATGTTGGGAGTCTTTCCCATAACTCTCTCTAACACCTACACATTAAGATCATCACATCCTCCAAAAAATGTGGCACAAAAAACAATGCACAAAATTCATTTTTTTGAAATAAAACAAACATGGAATCATAATGTTCTAAATTAATAATAATTAAGGATACTTTTTATTTCACATTAAAATTCCTCTAGAATCAATCAGAAATTCAAAATTTCTAAAAATGTTTACAAGAAAAAACCATGGAAAAATCAAATCTACCATTGAAGAAAAAGCTCAAAAATTTTAATTTTAAATTTCAACTTTCTAAAAATATCCTTTGGCTCTAAATACACCCAACAACACACTTTTCAAGTCAATTTCATATTTTACATATTTCCTAAAAGTTTGGGCATTATAACCCCACATTTTTGAAATTTTCAAAAATTTAAATAAAACAAATAAACAAGCATCACATTTTACAAAATGAATTACATTGGGAGGTTTCTACACTCCCCCAATCTCATTCCAATATAAAAATTTAAAATAAATTGACTAAGTTAAAATAAATAAACAAAATACCTCACACAGTCAAATATTGGAATGTAGAACACAACACACATGCCAAACAAAAGATCACAAGGACTGACAAGAATAATCACCTATTGATTCATAACCCAATGAATCTAACCTCATTGAATTCCACCATTGGATGCATTCTCAATCAACAAATTTTTTTTTCCCAAAAGAGGGTTTTTTTCTCTACCAAAATTTCTTCCAAAATAAAATTACATGTAATGAAAAATAAACTCATTTTTCCTTTTTACCATTTCCCAAATTTCAAATTAAAACAAAAAAAAATTTCATTTTTCATTTCTAAATTTGTAATCCCCTTTAATTTTCCACAAAATCCCAATACACATTTAAATTCATTTGAATAACCTATATCATTTTAAATTCATGATTTAAATTCACATAAGCATATATAGGGTA
>VDFB02000363.1:106745062-106756685 GCA_007258455.2 Sequoia sempervirens | reverse complement strand
CTACCCCCTCTCCCTTTGTTATGTCTCTCTCTCTCTCAACCCTCTCCCTCCTACCCCCTCTCCCTTTGTTATGTCTCTCTCTCTCTCAACCCTCTCCCTCCTACCCCCTCTCCCTCTATTAGGTATCTCTCTCTCTCAACCCTCTCCCTCCTACCCCCTCTCCCTCTCTTAGGTCTCTCTCTCTCAGTCACTCCCTCTGTCTCTCTCCCCTCTACCCTTAATTGTAAACCTTAAACTATTCACCCTTAAATCCTCTACCCTCTACCCTTGGCCATTCCCTCCTTTATCTCTATTTGATTCCCTTTCTCTCTCTCTCTCTCAAGTATCTCCCTCTCTCAAGTATCTCTCTCTCTCACTCACTCCCTCTATCTCTCTCCCTAGTACCCTTAACCCTCTACCCTATAAATGTACCATATAAAGCTTAAATAAACCAAATTTATCATAATGTGAGTGCATTATTTACTAGTAGAGATATGTCTATTAAGGATTAAGTAACACATTCACGTTATAACACGCTCTTGTTATAATGTGAGTGCATTTTTTATAGCACTAAAAATGGTAAAAAAACACAATATACCCGTGATGTTAGCCCACATTCTGCATATTCTTCTGGTTCTATGCGTGCTATGACAAAAAGTAGCTTTTTGGTGATTGAGTGAAGTGTGCATGCATGATTTTTAGATTCCACCACCTTTTGAATGTTCTTTCCATCACCTTTGCATGAAATAGAAAAGTTTTCACATTGAAAGACATATAATATCAATTCAAGTTTGAATTACAGTAATAATTGATATACAATTGAAATTTGGAGGGGAACAAGCTTTTGAAGAAGTCAAATTTTTGAGGAGTTTGAGGAAGGAAGAAGCAAAAGCTGCATAATTGGGTAGAACTCCTCCATTTGAAACTTTTCTTTTTTAGGTGTGTGAAATCTTTGTACATTTTCTTTCATTATATTATGGCTTGCTTTCATTTTTGTTATTTTTCTTATTCCATGTTGATCAAATTGTTTGTTTTTCATGTTACAACCTTACATTGTCAATGGACATTTTAAATCACACAATTCGATACACTTTCCTATTACATTTTTAAACCACATCTCTTCGAGGCATTTTGTTAAATTTAACAATTGACTTTCCTTGTCTGTGCTTCCAAAGCTTTCATTGAGTTATTTTGTCAAATAATTATACAAACTAGTTGATTGCCTTGTCTATGCTACCAAATTTTCCATACATGTCTCTAAAAAAATGGAATATACTCCTAATGTAGTAGGGGAAGGCCTGCAACACACAAATAGACTCAAGGAATCAAGTTCCGACTCAGATTCAAGTTTCCAAAACTACTTTCATCAAATCAACACCATGGCTTCCCAACTCACCAAATCAACAAAAAGACCTATCTTTTAGAGAAGATTGTAAGAGAACCATCCCAACATCCAAATAGCATCTACACAACATCAAAAATAGAGACCCAAGCTTACATATGAGATTCTCATGCAACAACATAGAGAAACTTCAAGTCACCCTGCTCAATAGGCTACTAGAATTAGCCCCATTTTACAAACAAAGCACCCTTTAGACTTCTTTCCACCTCAAAATCTCTTGGAAAGTATCAAATTGTGATACAAAACCACAAATTCTTAGGTCATTTCTTCCGTACAGGTCTTCTAGGGTGTTGTTCCAGTAAACCCTCCAATTTCACCCTAAAACCTAGGGTTTCTCTGTATTTACACTCTAACAGTCACAAAACCTCAAACCAAAGTTCAAAACACCTTTTCCTAGGTCTGCACAGACCCTCCAAACCTTTCTACACTCAGTCCCTTCACAAATTCACCAATACACAACCTTTAGCCTTCATTTTCACTTAGCAAAACCTACATACCCAACCTAGGGCATCACTATAACTTGACCTTGTGGACTCCTAGTGCCTTTTAACTTTATTAAACATCCAATATACATTTATACATGTCATCCCACTGAAGCACAAGTCTACACAGTAGGTGGGATGACCAAAAACTCCATATTGCTCACAAAATAGGGGTATTTCTGACTTTAGCAGGCAGTCCCAAAAAAATCAAGATTTCTTCCACAAAATTGAATGTTAGAAGCTCAGAATTGATGCAAATAAGAGCTAATCCAAAAAAATAGATGAAATAAATAATGTTAGAGCCTTTACTGAATGTGCAGGTCTGTACAACTGTGATGAAATTCTGTTAACACAGCAAAAATATAGAAAACAGTGAAATAAAAGAATGGAACATTGAATTCTTCAAAATGATTCACCAACCAATATTCATTCTATTTCCAATGAGCCTTTGAAGGTCTTTAACAAGCTTTTACAATGATCTTTTTTCCTTCCCAGTGGGCATAAATATCTATTCAAATTCTGACCCTTCAAATTCCTGTATTTTCACAATTTTGCTCTTCACAACTTTTGTTGCAATTTTGAAATTTTTCCAATATCATGTGCAACTTTTGAAAACTCAATCCTAGGACATCTAAATACATGAAATATGGTCTCCAAAGACCTTATTTGACCTAAAGAACATCAAACACCTAAATTTCTAGACTCATCACATGAACCATCTCATTGAGCAACTTTACATTTTGGACTCCATTGACCTCCAAATCCCTAAATACATTAAAAATGGTGTTTCTAAACCTTATTCAATGAAAATAATGACTTCAAACTACCTATGACACACCTACTGAGCAAATGATCAAATGATCAACATTCAATTATTCAAGTTTTGAAAATATGGTTTTGGTGCTCCTGCACCAGAAACCCTGTGTTTTATTGAAAGTAGCACTTGCCAAACACTCCAAAACTTGAAAACTATTGAAACAAGCCTAAAATACCCTACTCATGCTCAATCTACAATAAAATTACGTTGCCCAACTCAGAAACTCAATTAGTTAATTTGACAACTTAGCACTTTTTGCACAGGTAAAATTACTCATCATGCCAAAGAAACGAACTGTTAAAAGGAAAAAACTAACAAATGATCAACTCCAAGCCTTCAGAGATAAAGAGAAAAAATAGATGAGAGAATATCTTGAAAAGAAAAAATTCAGAACGATTGATGAAAACAATCCAGTTGTACAGGAACCTCAACCGTCAAAAAGAGAAAATAAATTGGCAGCACAAAGGGAATGAATGTGAAAGAGTCGTGCTAGGGGAGATGCAAATACCATAGTTGGAGACACACCCTCTACTGCAAGTGAATACAAAGGGACACCATTAAGCACAAGCGAATTTGGAGGGACACCATCTACCACAAGTGAGTATGGTTGGACACCATCCACCACATCTGAAGTTGAGAGTACATCATCACTCGGAGTTGATGAACAAGGTATGTCGTCATCCCCATGTGAACCTCAAGGTATGTCTTCTATTCCACCCTCGATTGAAGGTACGCAATCTAGCCCACCTCAACTCAATATTGATGAAATTGCTAATGTTGAGATGTATATACCTAAGAGAACACCACCTAGAATTTTGTGTAGAAAGCCAAAGTTTTTGATTAATATTGATGAGGATATTTCGCAGCACATGGAAGGTAAGATTCCATAATGCACTTGTAGAAGATATGTTGATAAGATTTGGAAAATTTTCTTTGAAAGGATAAATGAGACCGCAAGATGTCAACTATTTGTTCAAATGATGTGGGGTTTAAAGTATATAAACATCATGAAGACTCTTGGGTTGAGAACATCGAATGCATCAAGTGAAAACACTATTGTGAAGAATCTAATGGATGCTTATGAAAATGTGGGTAAGACCTCACACTCAAAGATAGTAATGTCACCCAACATGTCATTACATCAACTTTGGTAAGCTATCAAACAAAGAGATATCACCTCATTAAAAAGACAAGTGAACAAATGGGAATTAGTAGAAAAAAATTATCAAAAGTTTTTCAAAGGCGGTAAAGAATTGAGGGCACCGATTCAAGTGAATTATGGGAATTCTCGGGGAGACTTCCACACAAAGATAAAAAATTTGTTGAAGCATTGAGAACACTAATTGAAGATTATTGGAAGAATAATACAAGACCATCTCTGAATCAAATGGATGTCGTAAGAAGGAGAATCGGTAGTCGAAACCGCGAGCCACATCCAAAGCATTTTTTGAGGTCGACTCCAAACCTAATTTTTTGTAAATTTCAAATGCTTATCCTCAAATTAGTATCTCAAAGATTTTTGAAATGATTAAACCTTTATGCTAAGATAAACTCACATACGCACTACTGTTGTAGACTACATATTGTTCCCATAACCATTATGATGTTTATCGCTCTATATGTTTAGACGGTATACTAACAATGTTTTCGCGTGATTGTGCATGTATTCCCACCAAAATCTTCAAGAGAGTTCTTATCAAAAAAATTTAAGAAATAGAGGATGGCCAAATATTCTATAGAAAAATATGCTTGGATGGTTCATGTCATCATTGTGATGGATTACAACATATGCCATTATGTCAACATATGGAAAGCACACATGAGGTGGGACAAAACTAGTACAAGCTTCTGTGAAGTATAAAACAAAGGGTATAGATGCCATAAAAAGATGGTCTCAAGCAAAAAGGTGTGATTTGGTTATTCAGAAGATTCTAGAGTATCAGTTTATGTCCATGTTTCATGACAATATAATGTATGAGTATGCAAGGTATACCCATAGAGTCTGGCGGTTGACACATGCAATTCAAGCCATGCAAGGACACCTTCACTTGGCAAAGATAGTATCGTTGGTTGACTTGCAAAGAACTACACTGCTAACCACAATGTAGAGGTATTCATGTGACATAACTCCTACATAGATTCTTGGAGTATTTCAGTACATAGTATCTATTCATGTAACTAATAGTAAGGAAGGACTGTGTTGTACATATTGAGGAGCATTATATTTTATATTAGTGATGACTTATTATTATCTCTCTAGAGTTTGGTGTTTCTTCCATACCTTACATTCATTTGGTTTTAGGGGCATATCATATGGTCGACATATAATATGGTCAGATAACTGTGCAGCACAGTTCAAGAATGCACGCATGTTCTACTGGTTGTGCAGGATGTGTCTCACTACACGTTTTCAATATATGTGGAACTTTTGTGAGGCCGAACATGGAAAGGGGGAGCATGACGGTGCAGGAGCATGCATGAAAAGAGCATTAGCACGAGGAAGCAGTTAAAGTATAAAAAGAAAGGCACATTGACAGATGCAAGCACCACCGTCGAAAGTGGTGTAATGCTTCAATGGGTCCAGGAATGAAGGTAAGTCTTCGCCCAGAGATTTTTTTGCTGATGGATGATACTAACATTGCACCATAAGGAGGATTGTTGTACACTAATAGATCAAGTGAGTTAAACTTCTTTCCTTAGCTCAATGCAAGTTCATGGAGCTGATACTGTGAAGATGGCATGCTTTTTACTTCATGTACAATGCTTGAAATGATTGTGAGTCAGGAGTAAGGACAAATGGTTGACAAGTTATTCTTAGCTCACTTACACGTGACGCCTCTCCGATGGCATTGGAACCAATACAAAGGAATCATTTCCAAGACTTTGACCATGTATCGCATCGAAGCTCAACTAGACAATATATCTACTTGCTTAGTATTTGAAATCTATTGTTATCTTTACTTTGTACTGTATTCACAATGTTAACTAATTTCAAGAGATATGTCGCACATATAAATGCAGGGCATGTTTATGCAGTTATTGTAGATGAAGAAAATGAAGAGGGAACAGACTATTACTTGTGTCGTTGTGTTGCAGAAAAAAAAATTGGAAGCCCCAATTATAGATGGAGAAAATATCAACACCCTTATAGGCTCAGCGAAAAGCATCGAACATGGCTGAGAAGGTACCCACATAAGAGTGTTAAACATTGGCTGTTTGAGGAATTTGACATGCATCATAAGATTCTTCATTACTCAAACCTTTTCATGGCATCCAATGTTCGTTTGAGCAAATATGGGGGTAGACCTTTGAACAAGACCTTGTGGAAGGTCCGTGAGTCTGACCATGAGGCAATACTTGACACAATAAAGAGTAGAGCAGACCCAGATGGTTCATTGGATTAATTTGTAAGCAGGCGCACAATGGTTCTTATTAATTTATACTTCTGTATCCACGCTAATTTGCTGATGCCAATGCTATCATCTTATTTTACTTTGTGTATCTATATGTAACTAGGAAAACATTGATTGGTGTCCCCTTGCATAAAATGCAGATTTATGAGCCATCCAAGAGAATCTCAAGTAGAAAAGCAATGCAACATCCTTATTTTGATGATCTTGACAAATCTCAATTATGATTTTAAACCATTACAAAAGTGCATGTGAAGCTTGGTGAGGCAATTTCAAGTTATTCATTTGAATTTAACCTTATCATGACCACCTATGATGTAGACATTATAAGAGCATCTCGGATTTCAAGAAATTTTATTCATGAGAGGTGTTGTGTGCAATAGGTATCTTGGAACTCCCAGTGAAGATGTATGACCAAGACTGACTAAGTTGAGAGACTTCCATGCCTATTTGTAAGTTCCTTCCATCTATTTTGGATGAGCTATTTCTTTTTATTCTTTTCCTTTGCGTATTTGTAACTAAACTAGTAAAAATTGATTGGTCCCTCCTTGCACAAAATGCTGATTTTTGAACCATCAGAGAGAATCTTAGCCAAAAAAGAAATGCAACATCCTTATTTTGATGATCCTGACAAATCTCAATTCTAATTTGAAGCCATTATAAAAGAATGTGTGAATCTTTGCGAGGGAATCTCAAGTTACTCATTTGAAGTTAACCTCTGAATGAGAACCTATGATGTAGACATTAGAAGAGAATCCTGAATGTACATGAGTGACATTGTAAAATATCTGTGAGAACAGCTCGTACCTAAGGCATTGTAATGAGATTTAAATGTATAATAACCTTCAATGCCTCAAAGGAGAGGTTGTTGGTTGATTTGTAACCCATTTTTTGATCAATAAGAATGTAATTTTCTAGAAATTTACTAGTTTTTTCTCACTTTTCTTGTTGGTGTACGGTCTGTACGGATGATAAGATGATTTGAAACCTATTCCTTACTCTTAACTTTACTCTTAACTATAGGGCATTCAATGGTCCCTACAACAATACTTTCATGCAAATTCCTTGTCAAAGCACTTTTCACCCCTATGTTTACAGTCACACCTGCTGCCCCTACATTATCAGTCCTAGGATAGGTAACAACATAAAAAAAAAGATTCTCCTTCATTACATTTATAGGTTCCTTCCTACCACACATTATTACTTGTTCTTTACCTTTGATATCTTCTACAAGAGGAGTTAAAACAAAAGAATAACCATCTTTGACTATGGTGTAGGTATTTTCCCTACCATCACACAATGCCCTCTTGTCATATTGCCAAGGTCTTCCTAATAGGAGATGACAACAATCCATTGGAAGCACATCAAAAACAACACTATCATGATAAACACCAATTTGAAAGTCTACAATGACCTTTTCATTCACCAATAAAGATTGGTCATCATTTAACCATGAAATTTTATAAGGACATTCATGAGGAATTCTTTTCAAGCCTAACTTGTTTACCATTTCACATTGACACCATATTTTCAGTTGAGCTAGAATCAATGACCACTCTACATACCTTGTCCTTGCACTTACAATTAGTGTTGAAGAGACTTTCCCTTTGCAAAGGTGCTTCCTCTTTTGCTTCTTTCAAGATTTTCTTTCTCACCATCAACATTTCCCCTACTTTAGGATCTACCTTCTTACTTGCAGAATAATGTTTTTCACACTCCTCCTCTTGAACCAATTGTGCTCTCCTATCAATCTTCTTGTCTCCACTTGACGAACTACCAACCCTCTCACGAAATTTCCATGAAGGATGGCCGAACTCATTTCATGTGTAGCACCTTCCTACAAAATCATTAGTACCTCTACCATCACTATACCTTCCTCTACCTCTAAAACCAAAACCACCTCTAGAATCAACATTGTGATCTTTACCTTTGTTTGCTCCTTCTTGATCTTCATTTGGCTGCTTTGATGTAGAAATCATTCCTATTCCTCTTGCATTAGGACCATGATGCAATATCAGATTGCAAAACCAGCTCTGATACCAATTTGATGTAATATCAATTGCTAAACAACACAAACACATGGAACTTCTATCCCAAACTCATCTCAGAGAAGATCAATTGACAAATTCTTCAAAATTCACTATTCATTTCACCAATTTCACTCATCAAATTCACTTTGGACTACAGGGCTACCAATCATCAATTTTTCAAATCAGTAATCCACACTTTCATCAAATTCATCATAACACTATTAGAAATTTTGAATCACTATAACTTTCACTATTACCATCCATTTAACTTGATTCAATCAAGGCAAAAAGACCACCACTCATTCAATTCTCCCTTCAAACCTTTTATCATACTTCCATGACACTGTAATCATAATCATTCTAATTGAAACAATACCAAGATCATATTCACAAATTTTGTTTTATCAAATTCCTTGCTTTTAGTAGTCAAAACACCATTTTGCTTACTCAAAACACCATGATTCCACATTGTTCAAGACATTAAAATGACAAACCTTGCTTCATGACTTCTTCCAGACCTTGAGTCACATTTTTCATCATCATTTAGATAGTTACAAACCCAAACCAAACACTCAAATCACTGTCTACACAGAATCTCAGTTTCTTGCATTCAAAAGGCCAAAATTTGCCAAAACACCAAATTGAGTGTAACTTGCAAACCATAATGAATATCTATAGGATAAATACATTTTTGAGTACCCATTTTGATCATTAAAAATATATCTCATTTTCAGGTACAATTTTTTTGGAACACACGCCTGTTGTCTTGACTTCTTTGTTACTAAAGAGCCCCAAATAGGCCAATTTAACAAAGGAGACACCTTTAAAACAACTCCAAATCACTTACCAACCATAAAAAGTCTTTATACAGGTGGAAAAACTCACAAATCATCAATCTTCAAGGTAAGAAATGCCCAAAAATATAATTAAATAGTAAACCCTTATTTATAGGCTTTTAAAGCACAAGCAAGTGAGGGTTTTTAAGAAATATCATCTACAAACCTCTAAATCACCTGCCACTATTGCAAAAACCTATAAATAAGTCTTCCTAAACATAATAACCCTTATCCATATAAAAAAAAATTATATTCCAACCGTTCCTACGTGTAGGCACCATCTTTCATATGGAAAACTCATATTTTCCTTTTGGAGTAGCAACTATCTTCATATCCACGCCTTCCCTGTTACTTTTTGACACACTTTCCACTCAAAAAAATGTTAAATAAATATAAAAAACCACCCATCATCATTTAAACTTCCACTATATTTAGGAACATCAATTTTTACATTAGGCTTGTCATCTCTAACCGCCCTTACCAACTTTGCAATCCTTTGGTCTTCTGGATCAATTTCTTCTTCCATGTCTTCAAACTCATCATCTTCTTCTTCATCTAATTCACTCTCTTCCACATCCTTTCTTTTTCTTGTCTCCAAGGCTATGATTCTTTCCTCCAACTCTCTGATTTCTCTAGCATGTTTGTCCTTCATCTCCTTCATCTCTTTAGCCATATCTTTGTTCTTTGGAGGAATCTTTGAATACCAAACTCTTCACTTATTCCTTGCTCTTCACAACCTGAAAAATGAAAAAAAATATACTCCTTGAAGCTTTGATACCACTATGATGCAAAGTGGCAGGGGAAGCAACTTCCTTTTCAAAAGCTTCTCTCAAATACTCTATATGCACACACCAACTTCACTATTCCTCTCAACAATGCAACTTGACCACTCAACTTGACTCATACAACCAAAAATCTCAATAGGACTTGGGGATGATGTAAACACTCTTCACACAACACAACATGACCAAAAAAATAGACCTTGCACCCAAAAACATCCACTCTTCCATGGCTTCTACACAAGCCCATGCAACTTTGCAACATTCATCGACTAGGACAGTCAAAATAAAAAAATGATTAAAGGAATTAACCAGTCAATGAAACATGGTTTTATACTCCTAATACCATCCTCCAAAAGTTCCCAAAAGCACAAGATCAAACACCCAAAACAAACATATCAAAATATTGATTTACAAGCCATAAACAAGGCTTAACTAGGCCTACATAAGGAAGCTTTCAACTTTTCAAGGCACACCCCAACACCCCTATGATGCAATATCAAGGTGGAGGAACACATAATCAGGCTCAAGGAATCAATTTCCAACTCAGATTCAAGTTTCCAACACAACTTTCATCAAATCAACACTATGGCTTCCCAATTCACCAGTAACAACAAATAGACCTATCCTTTAGAGAAGGTTGTAAGAATACCAACTCAGCATCCAAATAGCATCCATACATCATCAAAAACACTGAACCAAGCTTACACATGAGATTCTTATGCAACAACACAAAGAAACTTCAAGTCACCCTGCTCAAAGGCTACTAGAATTAGCCCAATTTTACACACAAAGTACTCTTTAAACTTCTTGCCACCACAAGATCTCTTAGACAGTCTCAAATTGTGTTACAAAACCATAGATTCTCTGATCAATTCTTCCGTACAGGTCTTCTAAGGTGCTACTCCAGCAAACCCTCCTATTTCACCCTAAAACCTAGGGTTTCTCTGTAACTCCACTCTACTGGCCACAAAAACTCAAACCAAAGTTCAAAACATCTTTGCCCAGGTCTGCACAGACCCTCCAAACCTTTCTACACTCAGTCCCTTCACAAATTCACCAATACACAACCTATAGCCTTCATTTTCTCTAGGAAAACTCACATACCCGACCTAGGGCATCACTAGAACTCAATTTTCTTGACTCCCAGCACTGTAGTAACTTATTAGAAAATTATGCAAAGTGCATTCTAAAGACCATTTTCATACATTTACAAGGGAAAAACTGACCTAGGGCATCAGATAACTTTTGCAAACCTCCATCTTTCACTCTGAAACAAATTGCAACATGAAGAGGATCCCTAAATCCACCATTCCACCAGGTTTCAGAATTTTCCCACACACGCAGAATCGCTCTGAGCTACATTCAACCGGATCGATTCCTTGAGGGTCCAAAGGGAAAAATGGCTGCAAACTTCAGCATGAGGTTACTCAGACACCGTTACGCTTAGAAAATTTTCGTCTAATCATATGGGATCGCGTTGGGCTCCTCTACAATAACCTCTCTTAGTTTTTGTTATCTCAGAGTGGTTTTCCCGTAGTGGCTAGTTTTCATTTGATGGAAAAAGTGTCAAATGGAAGTAGTGGAAAGTTGCAAAGTGGTGCAACTTTCGTTCTGCAACTCATGTGACCAAACAGATTGTTCCAATGCATCTGAATGGGAATTTTAATGCTAGGCATGGTCCTCTTTCGCACCCAAACATGCAGAATCGCTTTGAGCTACATTCAACCAGATCGATCCCTTAAGGGTCCAAAGGGCAAAATGACTACAAACTTTAGCATGAGGTTACTCGGACACCGTGATGCTTAGAAACTTCTCGTCTAATCCTATGAGATCATGGTGGGCCCCTCTACGTAACCTCTCGGTTTTGTTATCTCGGAGTTGTTTT
>VDFB02000363.1:106705137-106744962 GCA_007258455.2 Sequoia sempervirens | reverse complement strand
CTTTCATGGGTCCAGGTAATGAAGGTATGTCTTTTGTTCGTAGATTTTTTTGGTTGATGAATGATACTAACATTTCACCATATAAGGATTGTTGTACACTAATAGGATCGAGTGAGCTACACTCTTTCCTTAGCTCAAATGCAGGTTCATGGAGTATCGATACACGTAAGATGGCATGCTTTTGTTCTTCATGTACAATGCAAGCCTGGAATGATTGTGAGTCAGAGGAGTGGGTTGGAAAATGGTTGACAAGTTATCTTAGCCCACTTCACACGATTCTCTCGATGGCATTGTAACTAACACAGATGGAATCATCTACGACTTTGACCATGTATCGATTTAGTTCAACTCATGTAATATATCTACTTTCTTAGTATTTTAAATTCCATATTGTTATCTTACTTTGTACTGTATTCATAATGCTAACTAATTTCAAGAGATATGTCGCACATATAAATGCAGGGCATGTTTATGCAGTTATTGCAGATGAAGACAACGAAGAGGGTACAAACTATTACTTGTGTCGTTGTGTTGAGGAAAAAAAGAAATTGGAAGTCCCAATTATAGATGGAGAAAACATTGAATACCCTACGTGCCCAATTGTTGTTGCTTTCAGAACGTGGGTCGAAGGTACCCACATAAGAGTAAAGAACATTGGTTGTTTGAGGAATTTGACACGCATCGTAAGATCTTCATTACTCAAACCTTGTCATGGCATCCAATGTTCATTTGACCAAATATGGGGTATTAATTTTGAACAAGACTCCTTGTGGAAGGTTCAGAGTCAATTCATGAGGCAATACTTGATTACCAAATAAAGAGCAGAGTAGACCCTGATGGTTCATTGGATTAATTTGTAAGTATATTCACAATGGTTCTTATTAATTTATACTTGTATCCATGTCAATTTGGTTGATGCCAATGCTATCATCTTATTTTACTTTGTGTATCTATATGTAACTAGACAAACATTGATTGGTGTCCCCTTGCATAAAATGCAGATTTATGAGCCATCCAAGAGAATCTCAAGCGAGAAAAGCAATGCAACATCCTTATTTTGATGATCTTGACAAATCTCAATTATGATTTTAAGCCATTACAAAAGTGCGTGCAAAGCTTGTGAGGAAATTTCAAGTTATTCATTTGAATTTAACCTTATCATGACCACCTATGATGGTGACATTATAAGAGCATCTCTAATTTCAAGAAATTCTATTCATGAGAGGTGTTGTGTGCAATAGTGAAGATGTATGACCAAGACTGACTAAGTTGAGAGATCCATGCCTATTGTAAGTGCCTTCCATCTATTTTGATGAGCTATTTCTTTTATTCTTTCTTTGCATTTGTAACTAAACTAGTAAAATTGATTGGTCCCTCCTTGCAAAAAATGCTGATTTTTGAGCCATCAAAGAGAATCTCAGCCAAAAAAGCAATGCAACATCCTTATTTTGATGATCTTGAAAAATCTCAATTCTGATTTGAAGCCATTATAAAAGAGCGTGTGAATCTTTGTGAGGGAATCTCAAGTTACTCATTTGAAGTTAACCTCTAAATGAGCACCTATGATGTAGACATTAGAAGAGAATATCGAATGTACATGACTGACATTGTAAAATATATGTGAGAACAGCTTGTACCTAAGGCATTGTAATGAGATTTACATGTATAATAACCTTCAATGCCTCAAAGGAGAGGTTTTTGGTTGATTTGTAACCCATTTTTTGATCAATAAGAATGTTATTTTCTAGAAATTTAATAGTTTTTTCTCTCTTTTCTTGTTGTTGTACGGTCTGTATGGATGCTAAGATGATTTGAAACATATTCCTTACTCTTAACTTTACTCTTAACTACAAGACATTCAATGGTCCCTACAACAATAATTTCATGCAAATTCCTTGTCAAAGCACTTTTCACCCCTGTGTTTACAGTCACACCTGTTTCCCCTACATTATCAGTCCTAGGATAGGTTTACAACATCAAAAACAAAATCTCCTTCATTACATTTATAGGTTCCTTCCTACCACACATTATTACCTATTCTTTACCTTTGATATCTTCTATAAGAGGAGTTAAAACAAAAGAATAACCATCTTTGACTATGGTGTAGGTATTTTCCCTTTCCCTACCATCATACAATGCCCTCTTGTCATATTTCCAAGGTCTTCCTAATACGAGATGACAACAATCCATTGGAAGCACATCAAAAACAACACTATCATGATAAACACCAATTTGAAAGTCTACAACGACCTTTTCATTCACCAATAAAGATTGGTCATCATTTAACCATCAAATTTTATAAGGACATTCATGAGGAATTCTTTTCAAGCCTAACTTGTTTACCATTTCACATTGACACCATATTTTCAGTTGAGCCAGAATCAATGACCACTCTACATACCTTGTCCTTGAATTTACAATTAGTGTTGAAGAGACTTTTCCTTTGCAAAGGTGCTTCCTCTTTTTCTGCTTTCAAGATTGTCTTTCTCACCATCAACATTTCCCCTACTTTAGGATCTACCTTCTTACTTACAGAATAATGGCTTTCACACTCCTCCTCTTGAACCAATTGTGCTCTCCTATTAATCTTCTTGTCTCCACTTGATGAACTACCAACGCTCTCAGGAAATTTCCATGAAGGATGGCCGAACTCATTGCATGTGTAGCACCTTCCTAGAAAATTATTAGTACCTCTACCAGCATTATACCTTCCTCTACCTCTAAAACCAAAACCACCTCTAGAATCAACATTGTGATCTTTACCTTTGTTTGCTCCTTCTTGATCTCCATTTGGCTTCTTTGGTGTAGAAATCATTCCTCTTCCTCTTGCATTAGGACCATGATGCAATATTAGATTGAAAAACTAGCTCTGATACCAATTTGATGCAATATCAATTGCTAAACAACACAAACACAGGGAACTTCTGTCCCAAACTCATCTTGGAGAAGATCAATTGACAAATTCTTCAAAATTCACTATTCATTTCACCAAGTTCACTTATCAACTCAACTAAATCCATCAAATTCACTTTGGACTACAAGGCTACCTATCATCAATTTTTCAAATCAGTAATCCACACTTTCATCAAATTCATCATAACACTATTAGAAATTCTGAATCACTACAACTTTCACTATTACCATCCATTTAACTTGATTCAATCAAGGCAAAAAGACCACCACTCATTCACTTCTCCCTTCAAACCTATTATCAGAATTCCATGACACTGTAATCATCATCATTCTAATTGAAACAATACCAAGATCATATTCGCAAACGTTGTTTTATCAGATTCCTTACTTTTAGCAGTCAAAACACCATTTTGCTTACTCAAAACACCATGATTCCACATTGTTCAAGACATTAAAATGACAAACCTTGCTTCAGGAATTCTTCCAGACCTTGAGTCACATTTTTCATCATCATTTAGATAGTTACAAACCCAAACCAAACACTCAAATCACTATCTACACAGAATATTAGTTTATTGCATTCAAAAGGCCAAAATTTGCCAAAACACCAAATCGGGTGTAACTTGCAAACCATAATGAATCTCTACAGGATAAATACATTTTTGAGTACCCATTTTGATCATTAAAAACATATCTCATTTTTAGGTACACTTTTTTTGGAACACACGCCTGCTGTCATGACTTCTTTGTTACTAAAGAGCCCCGAATAGGCCAATTTAACAAAGGAGACACCTTTAAAACAACTCCAAATCACTTGACAACCATAAACAGTATTTATATAGGTGGAAAAACTCACAAATCATCAATCTTCAAGGTAAGAAATTCCCAGCAATATAATTAAATAGTAAACCCTTGTTTATAGGCTTTTAAAGCACAAGCAAGTGAGAGTTTTTAAGAAATATCATCTACAAACCTCCAAATCACCTGCCACTATTGCAAAAACCTTTAAATAATTCTTCCCAAACATAATAACCCTTATCCATATCAAAAAAAATTATATTCCAACCGTTACAACTTGTAGGCACCATCTTTCATATGGAAAACTCATATTTTCCTCTTGGAGCAGCAACTATCTTCATATCCACGCCTTCCCTGTTACTTTTTGACACACTTTCCACTCAAAAACATGTTAAATAAACATAAAAAACCATCCATCCCACCATTCTACTATCTTATAATGGTGAGATGGAGAATATTTTCCTTATAAGACTCAAAATCACAGAGTGAGGATCACTGCCCGGGACATAGAAAATTGTTTTTCCTTCTTTTATTTCTCAAAACTAACCTTCCAAATTCTTTGTGAATGAAAATAACTCTACCTACAATGATATCACACGAGGATTTAAAATTTTGAAATTCCTAAATTACCAATATAAGATAAAATCCATGGAGAAAGTGTTGCAAACTCAGAAACAGGGGATTTTATTTCAAAATCTGATTACAAAGACTCAACTTCTTTTTTTTCCACACCTTTTCATTTTTTTTATAGCTTTTACAATAGTTATGAAAGTTCCTTTTTAGTTTCCAATCGACAAAAATATTTCCTCTCCCACTTTGTCTCTTCACATTCTGATTTTTGTATTCTTTTTTCTGATTTTTGCCTTTTCACAATTTTGACAACAAATGAACAATTTTGGAAACCTTATCACCTAGGGACAAAAATGACATTTTTTTGTATTTTGACTCTATTTACTTCCTAAAGATCTTTCAATGACTTAGAATGGCCTTTACAATGCTTTCATATTTTGAAAACTCAAATCTTTACAAATTTGTTTTAAGAGTCAAGGTGCTCTTGCACCAGACCACCTCTTCCTCTCACTGATTTCTCTTGTCTCCTCTTAAGCTTCTCCTCCACTCTGATTTCCATTTGATAACAATCCTCTACACTCCTAGGGTTAGCCAAAACCAATTCATCTTCTATTTTTAACCTCAAACCACCACCTCTTCCTCTCACTGATTTCTCTTGTCTCCTATTAAGCTTCTCCTCCACTCTGATTTCCATTTGATAACAATCCTCTACACTCCTAGGGTTAGCCAAAACCAATTCATCTTCTATTTTTAACCTCAAACCACCAATATATCTTGCAACTTTTTCATCTTCATTCTCATGATGACCAGACCTTTTAAAATTAATTTATAAAACTCCCCAATATAAGACTTAATATCCATTTCTTTCTGTCTTAAGCTTTGCAATTTTTTAAACATTTGAACTTAATGATCCTTGGGTAAGAATTTACCTTTGAGTTTTGATATCATCTTGTCCCATGAGGTGATTTTAGACTTGCCTTGCTTCCTCCTCTCAAATTGAAAGTAGTCCCACCATACCAAAGCATGGCCTTGCAACTTTGTCTTTGCAATCCTTACTCTTTGCTCCTCAAGAACCTCATCACATTCAAAATGATTATCTAATGCAACAATCCATTCAAGTAGTTCTTCATCATTTAAACTTCCACCATATTTAGGAACATCAATTTTTACCTTAGGCTTGTCATCTCTAATTGCCCATACCAACTTTGCAATTCTTTGGTCTTCTGGATCAAGTTCTTCTTCCATGTCTTCAAACTCATCATCTTCTTCTTCATCTGATTCACTCTCTTCCACATACCTTCTTTTTTTGTCTCCAAGGCTATGATTCTTTCCTCCAACTCTCTGATTTCTCTAGCATGTTTGTCCTTCATCTCCTTCATCTCTTTAGCCATATCTTTGTTCTTTGGAGGAATCTTTGAATACCAAACTCTTCACTTCTTCCTTGCTCTTCACGACCTGAAAAATGAAAACAAATCTATTCCTTGAAGCTTTGATACCACTATGATGTAGAGTGGCAGGGGAAGCAACTTCCTTTTCAAAAGCTTCTCTCAAATACTCTATATGCACACACCAACTTCACTATTCCTCTCAACAATGCAACTTGACCACTCAACTTCACTCATACAACCAGACATCTCAATAGGACTTGGGGATGATGTAAACACTCTTCACACAACACAACATGACCAAACAAATAGACCTTGTACCCAAAAAACATCCACTCTTCCATGGCTTCTACACAAGCCCATGCAACTTTGCAACATTCACTGACTAGGACAATCAGAATAAAAAAATTATTAAAGGCATTAACCAGTCAATGAAACATGGTTTTATACTCCTAATACCATCCTCCACAAGTTCCCAAAAGCACAAGATCAAACACCGAAAACAAACATATCAAAAGATTGATTTACAAGCCATAAACAAGGCTTAACTAGGCCTACATAAGGAAGCTTTCAACTTTTCAAGGCACACCCCAACACCCCTATGATGCAATATCAAGGTGGAGGAACACATAATCAAGCTCAAGGAATCAAGTTCCAACTCATATTCAAGTTTCCAACACAACTTTCATCAAATCAACACTATGGCTTTCCAATTCTCCAGTAACAACAAATAGACCTATCCTTTAGAGAAGGTTGTAAGAATACCAACTCAGCATCCAAATAGCATCCATACATCATCAAAAAAACTAAACCAAGCTTACACATGAGATTATTATGCAACAACACAAAGAAACTTCAAGTCACCTTGCTCAAAGGCTACTAGAATTAGCCCAATTTTACACACAAAGTACTCTTTAAACTTCTTGCCACCACAAGATCTCTTAGATAGTCTAAAATTGTGTTACAAAACCATAGATTCTCTTATCAATTCTTCCGTACAGGTCTTCTAAGGTGCTGCTCCAACAAACCCTCCTATTTCACCCTAAACCCTAGGGTTTCTCTGTAACTCCACTCTACTGGCCACAAAAACTCAAACCAAAGTTCAAAACATCTTTGCCCAAGTCTGCACAGACCCTCAAAACCTTTCTACACTCAATCTCTACAAAAATTCACCAATACACAACCTATAGCCTTCATTTTCTCTAGGAAATCTCACATACCCGACCTAGGGCATCACTAGAACTCAATTTTCTTGACTCCCAGCACTGTAGTAACTTATTAGAAAATTATGCAAAGTGCATTCTAAAGACCATTTTCATACATTTACAAGGGAAAAACTAACCTAGGGCATCAGATAACTTTTGCAAACCTCCATCTTTCACTCTGAAACAAATTGCAACATGAAGAGGACCCCTAAATCCACCATTCCACCAGGTTTCAGAATTTTCCCACACAGGCGGAATCGCTCCAAGCTACGTTCAACCAGATCGATCCCTTAAGGGTCCAAAGGGAAAAATGGTTGCAAACTTCAACATGAGGTTACTCGGATACCGTGATGCTTAGAAACTTTTCGTCTAATCCTATGAGATTATGTTGGGACCCTCTACAATAACCTCTCTTGGTTTTCGTTATCTCAAAGTGGTTTTCCTGTGGTGTCTAGTTTTCAGTTGATAGAAAAAGTGTCAAATGCAAGCAGTGGAAAGTTGCAAAGTCGTGCAACTTTAGTTCTCCAACTCATGTGACCAAACAGACTGTTCCAACACCTCTAAATAATAATTTTTATGCTAGGCATGGTCCTCTTTCACACCCAAACACGTGGAATCGCTCTGAGCTACATTCAACCAGATCGATCCCTTAAGGGTCCAAAGGGCAAAATGGCTGCAAACTTCAGCATGAGGTTACTCGGACACCGTGATGCTTAGAAACTTCTCATTTAATCCCATGGGATTGCGTTGGGCCCCTCTACAATAACCTCTCTCGGTTTTTGTTATCTCAGAGTGGTTTTCCCGTGGTGTCCAGTTTTCAGTTGATGGAAAAAGTGTTAAATGCAAGCAGTGGAAAGTTGCAAGGTGGTGCAATTTTCATTCTGAAACTTGTGAGACCAAACAGACTATTCCAACGCATCTGAATATGCATGTTTACGCTAGACATGGTCCTATTTTGCACCCAAACACGCGGAATCCCTCTGAGCTACATTCAACCAGATCGATTCCTTAAGGGTCCAAAGGGCAAAATGGCTGTAAACTTCAGCATGAGGTTACTCGGACACCATGATGCTTAAAAACTTCTCTTTTGATCCTATAGGATCATGTTGGATGCCTCTACAATAACCTCTCTCATTTTTCGTTATCTCGGAGTGGTTTTCCCGTGGTGTCTAGTTTTCAGTTGATGGAAAAAGTGTCAAATGGAAGCAGTGGAAAGTTGCAAAGTGGTGCAACTTTCGTTCTGCAACTCATGTGACCAAATGGACTGTTCCAACGTGTCTGAATAGAAATTTTTACGCTAGGCATGGTCCTCTTTCGCACCCAAACATGCGGAATCGCTCTGAGCTACGTTCAACCGGATCAATTCCTTAAGGGTCCAAAGGGCAAAATGGCTGCAAACTTCAGCATGAGGTTACTCAGACATCGTGATGCTTAGAAACTTTTCGTTTGATCCTATGGGATTGAGTTGGGCCCCTCTACAATAACCTCTCTCAGTTTTTGTTATCTCGGAGTGGTTTTCCCGTAGTGTCCATTTTTCAGTTGATGGAAAAAGTGTCAAATGGAAGCAGTGGAAAGTTGCAAAGTGGTGCAACTTTTGTTCTGCAACTCGTGTGACCAAATAGACTGTTCCAACGCGTCTGAATAGGCATGTTTACTCTAGGAATTGTCCTCTTTCGCACCCAAACACGCGGAATCGCTTCGAGCTACGTTCAACCGGATTGATCCCTTAAGGGTCCAAAGGGGAAAATGGCTGCAAACTTCAGCATGAGGTTACTCGGACACCGTGGTGCTTAGAAACTTCTCATCTAATCCTATAAGATCGTGTTGGGCCCCTCTACAATAACCTTTCTCGGTTTTCTTTATCTCGAAGTGGTTTTCCCGTGGTGTCCAGTTTTTAGTTGATGGAAAAAGTGTCAAATGCAAGCAGTGGAAAGTTGCAAAGTCATGCAACTTTCGTTCTCCAACTCGTGTGACCAAATGGACTGTTCCAACGCATCCGAATAGGCATTTTTATGCTAGGCATGGTCCTCTTTCACTCCCAAACACGTGGAATCGCTCTGAGCTACGTTCAACCAGATCGATCCCTTAAGGGTCTAAAGGGAAAAATGGTTGCAAACTTCAGCATGAGGTTACTCAGACACCGTGATGCTTAGAAACTTCTCGTCTGATCCTATGGGATTTTATTGGGCCCCTCTATAATAACCTCTCTCAATTTTCGTTATCTCGGAGTGATTTTCCCGTGGTGTCCAGTTTTCAGTTGATGGAAAAAGTGTCAAATGCAAGCAATGGAAAGTTGCAAGGTGGTGCAATTTTTGTTCTGCAACTCGGGTGACCAAACGGACTGTTCCAACGCGTTCGAGTAGGAATTTTTATGCTAGGAATGGTCATCTTTCACACCCAAACATGCAGAATCGCTATGAGCTACGTTCAACCGGATCGATCCCTTAAGGGTTTAAGTGTAGTATGTTGAAATAGGCCATTCCTCCTATTGTTCAGGTTGTGTCTCGGTGATATGGACCTGTTGTAACTTGAATTGTGGTAGCTTGATATACAGAGTCTATTGATGCTAGGGTTCAATTTGTATGATTTTGAAAAAAGAAGCCAATTGAGTAGAATTATCAACATTATTCATAAATCGTAAGAATTTGTTTAGTACACTAGCCATTTTGATGCCTTCTTGTAGTCTCAAACATTATTTTGTATCATTGTTACATTGGTCTTCAAAGTGGCAGCTTAATATAGCTCCATAATACAAAATCTAGTTCACACTGATTTTCATGTGAATAAAATCACGTTGATTTTCGCGTGAAAAAAAAGCATGAGACCATAGCTTGTTGCTTACTATTATGCTTTGATAAATTTTTTCCAAGCATCCATAGCTTGTTTGAAAGCACCTATTTTAGGATTTTAGCCATAGCAGCAAGGCAATGAACTGTCTGATAAAATGCTTTGATAGACATGTGTGAAAAATGTGTTAGCATAGACAAGGCAGTGAACTCTTTGAAAAAATGCCTCAAAGAAATGTGGTTTCATGGTGATGGAATGGCATGACGAATTCCATGACAAGCATATTGCTATGGATTGTCATGGCATTCCATCACCATTGAGACCACATTTCTTTGAGGATTTTTTTCAAACAGTTTGCTACCTTTTCTATGCTATTGCTTATTAGTATGCTTTGATAGATTTTTTCCAAGCATCCATAGCTTGTTTGAAGCACCTATTTTAGGTTTTAGCTATAGCAACAAGCAAGTTTAACCGCTTGATAAAATGCTTGCAAATATGTATGATAATGGTATCATAGGACAAGGTAGGCGACCGCTTAGGGGTCGCTCGAAGAATGTGGTCTCATGGTGATGGAATACCATGACAATCCACAACAATTTTCTTGTTGCGGCATTCCACCACCATGAGACCACATTTTGAGGCATTTTTTCAAACAATTCATTCCCTTTGTCTATGCTATTAAGCTTACTATTATAATGTGAAGTAATTGCATAACTACTTAGGTTGACTTTATAAAAACTATATATTGTAATTGAAATTTTGTCATCTATCAGCATCTAGTTATTAGTTATGCAATGTGAAGCAATGCTTTGAGTTTGAAAGATGTGGAATGCAATGTAATCAACGTTATGAATATAAACTACAAAAATCTATTTTTTACTAAGTTACCGGTTCGGTTTTGGGTTTGGGTTCGGGTTCGACAACCCGGTTCGCCGGTTCGGGAAAAAAAAATTTGGGGTTGGGTTCAGTAATACAAAAACATAAAAAAAATTAGAAATATATACATATTTGCAGCAGTAATTAACTTTAGAATACACCACCATATTAATAGTCAAATAACATAGCAAAAATACACCACCACTTTCATAGTCAAATATTAAAATATTAGTGATACTCGAATGTTATGATACAAAATTATAAATTAAAGTTCAAACATAAAAATGTCAATTGTTTACAATCAGCCATTATTGATCGTTGATCAATCTGAAAAGTGTGAACATTTTTCTGTGTGGAAGGCAAACAAGAAAACAATGTTACATAATTATTTACTTTTTGAAAGAGCCAAAAACTTTTTCTTGCAGATCGTAGAAGAATCTCAGTGATTTTTTGGGTGTCCTTGCCTTGGAATGGAACTATCCTGAGCCAAATGATTGACCAGGAACTGTGAGAAAGAAATAAGTTAAATCATGCAACTTGTTGCAATTTCTTTCCTTGGGAAAAAGGGTAAAGTTTTCTTTTCAGGGAGAATCTCCTTTAGTGTTTGAACACATTGATAATTTTCAAGATAGACTTAGCCAAATATGTCATCTAGGTTTGAAGTTTTTAGGTAAAATTTTTGCTTCTTAAAATTTTGTTCAAAATTCAAGATGCAGGCTCTCCTCCCTTAGGGAAGAGAAGGCCTATCAAACCTAACACTCTTATGCAACACTTCTTAAGTTCTTGTTGACGCAGTATTAGATGAGAAGTTTCAAAATAGGCATGGTTATATAAATTCTCATCTCAGGACTATCATTGCATCAAATTAAGAATTGTCAATCCTTTATGGTCTAGACAAGAGAAGTATGGAGTAGTGTTCCAATGCTAAAGTCTTATTGTGAATCTCTTTACTATGAGTGGTTCAAAAATGAGGAATCTGTCTTCTGCACCAAATAATAAATATTCACAATATGTGCTAGGAAGGAATAAGTCCATAAGATTGAGTATGCAAGAACTGAGAATTGCAAAATTGGCTTACATTTGACTTCCACACACAGATTTTCACACTTTTCGATGTTCACACATAAGTCAAAAAGTATATGTACCTAAGTTGTAAAGTATACACTTGAATACACGTAACTCATATCTATTGAACCATGAATTTATAATGCAAATATGGACACCATCAATAAAAAATATTTGTATTAAAAGCAAATAGCCATGTACGCATACATCAATATATGTCGATATAAGTATAAAATATAGTTACAAAATAGCCATATAGGCTTACGAGAATTCCATATAGGCATACAATGTCAAATATATCCAATACAAAATATGTACAAAATTTCCATGTAGGCATACAACAAAGGGCTCTGCATTCAAAATTCATTTCTCTCCATGCTCTGGTTCAAATACAATTTTCTTTCCCTTTGCTTGGTGATCCAATGGCGATAAGTCTGTCACCCATTTCGCTTGTGCCTTAGAAGTGCTCCTACCGCTCCTCCTAGGGTTTAGCCTCGTGAAGTTTTAACTGCTACAATAAGAAGTAAAGATATTACTATATAGAAATTACATTATAAAATTGATATGTTTAATAAAATAATCACTACGCTATCTCACGATCACTCTCCTCGATGGAAATATTTGCATGCCGATGCTTAGGCGTGCTCAAGCCCTATATAAACCATCCAAATAGGAATTAAACTACGAATCAATAATGGTTTGATTTTTCACTAGAACTAGTTCATCTATAATAATGAATGTAAATTGAAATTTAGTAATTTGTCTCATACCTCCCCTATCGTGAGCTTACCCAGGATTGTATAGCGAGAAAAACACCAATATCCATTGCCCTCGTAACATTTGGCGGTGTTTCTGTCACCAACATCTGAAAATAAAATAAAAAATTATTCAATCACAAAAAAGCTACAATAGCGATCCATGTGATGACTTATAATGTATGAGATCTAATGAACAAAATTTTGAGTACAAGTATTAAACTATATATTTCTGATTATTAGTTATCGAATTTGAAGTAATGCTTTGAGTTTGAATGATGTGTAATGCAACGTAACCAACAATATTAATATAAACTACACAAATCTATTAAACTTAGAATTCATTAGTTAAGTTCTCTTTATTCTATATTACCTCCGTGAATGTTTGATCAAATCTACTGGCACTAGGAGGTGTTTCCTTGAAACCTCCAACATTACCCTGTTCAACATCCAAAATCACATATTAAAATACCGTTCGTAAAACAATGCTATTAACATGTAATAAATTTATAATTGTTTACTAGTTACATACCCTGGCACTGATAGGTGTACTACAAAAAGAAGTAGGGGGAGGACTGGTGTATCCAGTCTCAACACTGTGACCCTGCAATTTTATTAAAAATAATAAAACTAAATTAGTTAATCTTGCATTTCACAATCAAAATTTAATAAATTAAATTCAATGAATATGTTGAATTTTACCTACGTGTTAATGCCATATGCATCATGCAAAATGTCAGTCGTCCTCTCCATCCTCGTAGATGCATACGGATCAGGCTACGTAGTAGCATATGGATCCTGTGTAGCACCCTCCTAAGTGTCGGTAGGGTCATACGAACAAGTCACCCCACAAGATTGACACACATGGGTTCGAAGGCCACCACCTGAAGACTCCCCTGGATGGCGCTATACAATAGGGCTAGTGTGATGGATGACACTCTAGGTCAAAATTGTGATCGTCTGTAATGTCTCTACGTCAGCACTCTCCTTTGCAATGACAAGCATCACAATGTGCTTATGAGGCGGCCTAGCGAGAGGTCGTCTCCCTTGCCGCGTAGGATCCGACTGTGCACCGGGCCTATCATGAGCTAAACCCCCACCTCTCCCCTAGAACTCCCTCATATCAAAATAATTTGGGATTTGGTTCAATACAAACTCACTGTATAGTTTCCTAAGAAAATATTGGGGGACTTGACAATTATTGCACGGTGGGTAATCAAAGACCAAATACCATCTATCATAAAAATGGTTCCTAATCTCTTGGTGGTGGCACCAATGAATAGGAAACCTCTTTGCATTGAGGGTAATATTTTGATTTGTTTTAGGGTTAGTGAATAGAGAGCACAAATCACCTTTAGTAATTTTTAAATCTTTTACTTGTTTATATGATAATTTGTCTGCATAATATGCCCTGGCTGTCTGCCTCTTATCTTGCCATCCAGTATTTGTTGGGTAATTGCATCTACATTTTTTAACATCTCTTTCAATGAATTTGCTAGAGGGCATTCTTTCTGTGGTTGAAGCATTTGGATCACTCAACCCACTGATAAGATCCTCAAGTTGTTTTCTATTGTTCTCAATTTCACTCAAATTTTTTTGAGTAACAAGAGGGTATTGAGTGATTGGTGGGGGAGGTTGATTTTGTTGAGGATTTTGTTGTTGAGGATTTTCCTCCTCTTCTTGTTGAGGATTTGCAGGATTTCCTACAAAATTTAAAAAAAAAAATCAAATATAACCTAAAACAAACAAAATCAATTTCAAACTAAGAAATTCAAAAAAAATAGCAAACAATACTTACCTCCTGCACCTCTTTGTCGTCATGGTGCCATATTTGCAAAGAAAATCCAACTGTTGTTGATGAAATTTGTAGAAATCCTTCCTCCTAGAACGTGAGCGCGGAAGTGAGGGTTTTTGGCCACGGGAAGAGCTAAGAAACAGTAAATAGAAAATGATACAGTTTTCACTTTTTTTTTGCTTTTAAAACCACATAACGCAATCGCGTTATAACATGCTCGCATTATCACTTTTCAAAAAAAAAAATCCATTTGGCCACAAAAGTGCGACCAACTTCATGCACCCGCCGTGTGTGGAAAGAGGACTGTATGCTATCCTTAGGCAAAGAAGTTGTCTTAGAAGATGAAGATGATATGGAGTTAGAAAGAGAGGCACTTGAGGATGTATGTACTACAACCACACTTGAAGAGGAGTCATAGGGTGAAGAGGTGGATCTTCCTATGGTAAAATATAAGAAGGGTTTATTGTGAGTAGTAGAAAGGCAGTAGAGAGTGGCCATCTTAGAAGGGAGTGTGAATGTCTATTATTCAAACTGAAACTTGCAAAATAAAGGGCACAAAGGCATTGGCAAAGAGATGTTGCAAAATATGTAGGAGGGGATGAGGGAAGAGCTGGCTATAGAATTGGCCAAGGAGGAGGAACACAATGAGAGAGTCCAACATTGTGCAAGAGGGTGGAAAAAGTAGCAAGGTGATAATGGAAGGAATTGAGAAGTGGGGAAGACATGAAAGTTTAGTTGTGCAAAGAAAATTCTTGAAGTCTAGGGAAGGAGAATGAAGGTCAATCAAATTAGGGTTGAAGAGTTGTCTTAAGAGACAATTGAAGATTGTACACCTAGCAAAAACTAGAGTGCACAAAGCAAAAGACATGGAGTGTTAGAGGAGGCTAGCCTCATCACACAAGAATGAGTTTTGCACTAGAGGAACGTGCACGTGTTGGAGCATTCTACATTGATGTGAAGGAGACTTGTGCAAGTCTCAAGGGAAGACACATAAATCTAGTTGTGTGTGATCTCATCCAAGAAAAGTCTTGTGTAGAGGCAAGGTGGAGGACATACACAATGTTTGGAAAAAGGTACCAAGGAGAAGAGAGCACAAGAGAAGTGTACCCCTTGGACAAGGAAGATGAATGAAAGTGGATCAAATCCCCCTAGAAGAGGAGGGAGGAGAAGAGAGAAGGCCTAGAGGAAGATGGTTGGAGGATAATGACTTGGTGACACAACGAAATATTTGTATCTAAGAACAATAAAATAAGTAATATAGGAAAGATGAATAACAAAATATTTTATTTATTCTTTTAAGAACTCTCACAATTTGTAGGAAAAAATAATAATTCACATAACTCACTAGATGTCCTAGCATACAAATTTGTTCCTATGATGAAGTTGGGTGTTGTTATGATCTTAGATTCCCATATTTTATTTTGTTGAAGCCTATTGATAATGGTTGTTGATTAAGATTCTCATTATTCTTGTTATATTGCTGATAGCTCCTATAACTTCTCCAATTATTGCTTTTAGTATTGTTCCTACTGTGTAATTGAATGTTGATGGTTGCTAAAGGGGGTTGTCCCCGAATCCTAGAGACTATAATTATGGGTTTTTTCCTAGGTACTAAAGATCTCTACTATTGTGTTCTTCACAAAGAATGTTTGTTTTTTATGATTTGAAGATAACTCCATCTTTCCCTTAGTGCTTCCTATAATTCCTTTTTCAAGTTGGTTCCACAATTAAAGGTAGTTAACTCCTAATTAGAAGCAACTAACTAACAACTACCTCCCCTAATTGTGGGTATCTAACTGTCCATCACTCCCATAATTTGTTGATGTTAACTAAAGGTATGAAAAATTATGAATACCAAACAAATGCATTGACCTTATTTAAATGATTCGAACAACCCATTGACTAAATACACTAATTGTAGATTGACTACTAACTACCAACAACAGATTTGGTCAAATCTCACTCCTTGTTGGCTTTCTAACAATTAGTGTGGTAGTCAAAAGGGGACATTACAAGTCCTCTTGTCTTGAATTTTCTTGTTTGCAAGCAAAACAATGTTGGGTCGTTGACTATATCAACAAACTCCCAAATAGTGTCCTCTCATGGCAACCTTTTCCATTGTACCAAAACTTCAATCCAAACATGGTTTCACAGTTGTTCCTCTCAAGTGTATATTTCAACACTAGTTATAATAATTCCCCTAATCATCTCATGGTGGTAGCTCAATTGAAGGTGTGACTCACTACCCCATTGTATTCTTCAAATATGAAACATGAAAAACATGGATTTGATTGGAAGCAGATAACTCCAATGTATAGGCCACATCATCCACACATTGTGCAATTTTGTAAGGTCCATATAAATAGGGTTTTAACTTTTCATCCTCACTCCCTTTCAAAGAAGATTGCTTGTAGGGTTGTAGCTGGAGAAAATACCTCCCACAAAAGATCTCTCAACATGATGCCTATTAGCATACATCTTTTTCTGATTTTGTGCACATTGGAGTTGTTTGCATAAGCTTGTCAAAATCTACTTACTTTGTTCAACAAAATCTTTTGCTTTAGGAACTTGTGTCTTAGGAATTGTCAGCTTTACAAAAGTTGGTGCATTATGAGTATACAATTCCATGAAAGGGGACTTCCCAATGGACATGTGATAGGTCGTATTGTAAAAATACTCCCCAGGGTATAACCAACACACACAAGTTGATTAACAATTGTAACACCATTTTAAATCTACATGCTAAACTTTATCTCATACCTCCTCATGAAGTTAGTTTAAAGCAAGCAAATACAATACCATACTTTATGAAATAATCCATTATGCTTCATAAACGAAACAACAAAACAAACTAATTGAAATCTTAAAAAGCATAGTAAATAACCTATTCCATAGTGGATTGGTGTCACTTTGTTGTGAAAAGTGACCCTTTCCCAACCCTTGACAAACTCAATGATAAAATGCCTTGAAGATTAAGTGGACAAAATTAGCTCTCAATGTGAAGAGAGTAACTTTGCATGAATTGTGGGTGATTAGAATGAAGGATAGCCTCTCCATTTATAGAATATTTTGATGAGAGAAGAGGCAAGAGGGATGAATGCGGGACAAAGATTCAACCAATAGGAAGGAGCCACTTGTCCAAATGTGAGTGGATGGAGGATGTGCAAGTTTTGGTCAATGTGCCAATAAATGAGATTAGTTGGCCTTTTCAAATTTCAAATTTGGCTTGTTGGAGGGAGAAAAAGGGACTTAAATGCCAAGTGGGGGACATGTAAGAGGGGAGTTAATGCCATGTTGGAAGGACAAGTCAACTTGATTTGAATTCAAACGTGAGGGAGTATTCTCCAAAGATGCCTTGTTGAGGGAAAATGAGGATTTAATAAATGAATTAATTGATTTATTTGTGCAAGTGGAAAAATCTAGAGAATCTGACATGCATTAGATTAGATTTAATCCTGATTTAGTTAATTAAAAAGAGGATTAAGTGATTTGACTCATTTGACTTAGATTTAAGGATTAAACTAAATCAAAATGAGATGAAAGATGATTTTAGATAAAGTAGATTTGATTTATTTAATCAAAGAGGGTGATGTTAGGATTAAATTAAATAAAGTTGATTTATTTAATTTAAATGAATGGCATTAGAGATTGAATTGATTTATTTGGTGAATGGATGAATATGAATTAGTTAAATGCATGATGCTAATTTTGCATGTCTACAACAATTAGTCATGAAACTCTTCAAATAGTCTTCAACCCACTAATTCACTATTTGTGTTTGCTCGTTTGTCTAGGTATATGATAACTAGTATTGGGTGTCAATTTTGTTTTTGGCAACTTGAATAACTCTTGTCAAAAAGCACTTGTGAAGCACACATTTGTATCATTGACCACAGTATGGGGTAATCCATGTAGTTGAAAAACATCCTTGAGGAAGATATCTACCAGTGGAGCTTTGAATTCACTTGGAATGGAGAAAAAATGGGAAAACTTTGTCAATCAATTAACAACTATGAAGATGCAATTCTCTACACTTACTCTAAGCAAACTTGTAATGAAATCCATTGATATATATTTCCATTTCTCATAAGGAATGGGAAGGAGTTGAAGTAGATTTGTAGAGTAAATGGTTTTTTGTTTCATCCTTTGGCATAGTCTACACTCTTGTACATATTGTGATACATCCTCTTTCAAATCCTTCTAAGCATATTTATTCCTAACTTTATAAGTATGAAAAACCCATTTTGACTAGCAAGAGGAGAATGATGAAATATTGCAATTATTTTGTGTTTCATCTTAGATCTTGGCACTAAGTTTTATTCTTATCCAAAATAATCTATGTTCCCCAAAGTCTCGAGATGAGGGGATGTGGGGGATAGGACTTGGGAACGGGAGTACCGAGGGCCTAGATTTGGGGATGGTGGTGAGTGGAAGTTTGGTGGAGCCCCCAATGGGGTCAAGGGGCGTTCAAAACCACACAAACCTTCATGGTCTGTCATTTTTACAGAATTTATCACTTTATTTTTTGCAACACCAAGTCCTTACTATTTTTGAAACTTGGGAGTGATTTGGAATGAGGCCTAGATGCTTATTTATGATTTTTTTGTAACTACTTAGGGTGTGGGTGGGGTCCACCAGCCATTAGGATTAGGGTTTATAGCATAAGATAAAAAAAGATTTAATGTTTTTAAGAAAATGACTTTTTCATTAATCATTGTAAGGGACACTTGGATGTCTATGGTGTGACCAGTAGACACCTTGGATTCCTTGAGTGTCTCAGGGACATCCCAAATTCTCGACAACATCTTCAAACTAGGGGGACATCTTGAAAATGTCCTCCCTTTGAGGGAGATGTCTTGAAAATGTCCCCGAGTACGTGGTGGAAATGATGGGATGGTAAGGGGATGTTTCCCAAGTCTCCAAATCTTTGAAACGTCCCCATCTTAGAAACATTTGTTTTGGGCGGGGGGGACAAATCCTCATGGAATAGGGAAAATTATATTATTTTTTACTTTGGTACCTCACATCCTTGTTTGAAGCAACAATTGTACCTTCAATCAAATTTGTAGTTGGTGGGTCCTTGGCATACTCAATGAAAAACTTCCATTCAAATTTTACTAAATCAAGAGCCAATAATTCAGGCCTCCAAGAGAGTGCATCTACTACTCTATTATTTTTTCCCTTGATATACTCAATGCCAAAACTCAAGCTATTGTTGTTTGTGCAAGCTACAAAATGTTTAAAAAATATATATTGCTTGAATTTGGCTAGTGCATGCATGATCGTCAATTTCTCCTTAATAGAGAAATTACGCTATTTATCTATTAATTTTTATTTTCAAATGATATGTTTCACCCTTTTTGCATAAGAATAGCTCCCAATCCTTCTCTTGAAGAGTCAATTTAACACAAAAGGTAGTGCAAAATCTGGTATGATAAGAATGAGCCCAATGCACATTACTTTCTTCAAATGGTCAAATGATGCATGTGCAACTATTAGCCAATGGAAAGCCCCTCTTTTGGTAAATTTTGTCAATAGTGAGGCTAGCTTTGATAAAACTTTGATAAACCTCTTGTTGTAGCTTCAAAGACCCCAAAATCCCCATTATTGTGTCAATGTTCTTGGAGTAGGCCATTCTTGGATGGATTGCACCTTGGTTGGATTCATCTCTATGATTTCCTTGCTGATTATGTGAAACAAATACAATGTTTTTTTTTGCATTCGAAACTCATGCTTTTCTTTGGAAAAGGTCATCTATTGTATAGTATGGCCAACATTATTTCCATGAGTTTCATGTTTTCCTCCCATGTCTTCCAGTAAATCAAAATGTCATCAAAGAATACTAGCATGAATTCCTAAGTAAGGCCTGAGAGTTTCATTCCTTATTGGAAACTGGATGGTGCTTTGGTGAGGCCAAAAGGCATCTCCAAAAACTTGAAGTGCCCATGACACTGATAAGCAATCTTGAATGAGTCTTTGGGTTTAACTCTTATCTAATGATGCCTAGACCGCAAATCAGTTTTTGTATAATATGTTGCCCTATGTAATTCATCAATACAAGGTACGGGGTATTTGTTCTTGATGCATGCATAGTCTATACACATCCTTAGCATTCAATCTTTCTTTTTCACCAATACCATTGGGGATGTAAAAGGAGTTGTAGATAGTCTAATGTGTACCAATTTTAGCAGCTCCTCAACAGTCCTCTCTATCTCATCCTTAAAGGCACGAGGATGAAGATAAGGAGTCACAACGGCAACCCTTTCCCCTTGTTCCAACTCAATAGTGTGTTGGAATCCCTTGTTTGGTGGAAGTCGGGGGCATATCCTCAAACACAAGCATAATTAGTCAACAAGATTTGGATATCTGGAGGATATTCATCCACCCCTAAGTGCTTGGTACCTAGAGGTAACCCTTTAATGGTTGAGATAGTTGTCATTTGACTGACTTGATTCTGACTAAAAAGCCTCTCTATTTGATGAGCTAATACCTATTGTATTGAATCATCTATAACCCCCTTGATGACCTTTATTCATCCATGCTCCACAAAGCTAAGTGTCATCATTTGGTAGTTTTATGTGAACTCTCCCAATAAATGTAACCATTGGACACCCAAAACCATGTGAGCTCCCCCAAGCGGAAAGCCATAAAAGTAACAGGTTATAATATACCCATCCAACACTACCTGTAACTGTTAGATCATCTATTTGTAGGCCAAAGTGTAACCATTTGCTACTCACACTTCGAACCCTATAAATTCTTTAGCTTTCAATCTGAAACGTGCTATTACAATATGATCAATGATGTTATTGGTAGCTCACAATGAGTGCCATTATGTGCTCTCCTCCAATCCTTCCCTTAAAGTGAATGGTACCTTAGCGCTCCTCACAAAGAAGAAATAGTAGCTAGCCACATTTCCTCTTTAGGTGATTGTACACCTTTAGTTACCATACCTATTGGTGTGACCTCATCCTCATCCACACTATGTGCCTTTGTACATGACTCTGGCTCTCCCTCATCATCTATATGCACCTCAATCAAATGAACCTGACCTTTTCCCAAGCATCTGTGTCAAATTCCAAGACTTTTTATAATTGAAGCATAATTGTTTTCTTTGCAATTTGTTGTAGGTCATAACTCCTGTTTGCTAATTTTTAAAGGTGTGTCTGGCCCCTTGGAATTCATTGGGTCAAGAGGGAGCAGCCCCTAGGTTCTGTGGGAAGGGTTTACACTGAGATCCTTGCTGCTTTGCTTGCTAATGGTTTTGGAATGTTCCTCTAAAGGTTTACCCTTGGAAAGGTTTACTAGGTGTAGTGGCCTCCAAAGTTAAGGACCTTTTCATGGCAGGTTGCAATGAGTTAGGTTCTAGAGTCTTAACTAGGCCTTGAAGGGGTTCTTTCAGCCCTTCCATGAAAAGGAACACTATATGCCTCTTTGAAATTAGGCACAATTACTACTATCCTCTGAAATTCAACCACATTATCATCCACTAAGCCTTGGTGTTGTAGTTGTAAGAGCTGCTTGATATGCTCCTCAAAGTCTTGCCTCTCGAATCTATCTATAAATATCTCACAAATTTCCTCATAAGTGGTGATATGGTTGTGCTCTTGATTAGCAAGCCATGATACCACCATTTGTGCACAAAACCCACCAAATAAAGGACCTTAAATTTGATTGCTTCTTCTTCATACATTAGGTTCAATGAAAAATTTGTGTTCAACTTTTGGATCCATGCTCTAGTGGAGGTTTTGTTGGACCCATCAAAAGAGGGAATAGTCAGCATTCCCAACCTGCCTTGTAGGTCTTTGTGAGGTCTGTTCAAAAGGAAAAATTCATAAAGGTAATACCTGCCCCAAATTCTGCACTTTTTGCCCCATGATCCGCATGTAGCACATTCAAATCCTCTTTCTACTGTCTGTTCATATCTTTATTTGGTGCCCCTGCTTCTTTCTGCAGAAATATGACCTTGGATACTTATACCTGTAGTTAACTTTGCTTAAATGTTTTGATTCATAGCTGCAGATGAAGTGCATCATTGCCCAGAGGTGTAGCAGAATGATTGATTTCCTTACCTTGCATATTCTGGAGGATGAGGTTGATGAGTTGCTGTTGTCTATCCCTGAAGGACTTAATTATACTGAAAAATTCCTACTTCTCATTGTTTGACATTTCATGCTTCTTCTTTTCTCTCAGTTGATGCCTTGTTTCCCTATCACTGGCTGATGACGTAATAACCTTGTCGCTTGCTAACATGCAGTATAGTAGACTGGAAGGTTTTTAAGTTTTTCATCCTTTTTACTTTTTTAAGCTGAAATATTTTGTTATTCATCTTGATTCTTTTCTGTATTAAATTTTGTATTATTATTAGACAGGAATATTTCAATGGTACCAAAGTTATGATTCTGCCAGGGTGCCAGCCTATGGCCTTCTTTTTCTATTCTATTATTTCAAGCAATAATTTAAAAAGTCATAAAGGCTTTAAATATTTCAGTTCTTTTCCTTGCTCATCCTTTGCCTCTGTTTTTCCCTTCCTTCTCTATTTTATTATTTGAAGAAATATTTTAATGAATCGAGAGGATATCTAATATTGTTGGCATCATTGTTTATGAGTATTTCCAAATATTTTGATGCAAGAAGTAAATTCTAGTAATTGCTTGGCGGGAACTGCTAGCTTCAAATTTTGAGTAGATGGCGTTAAATGCAGGTTGATTGAGTTTTGGCGCCTGACAGTTGTTTATACATAGTAGGGCTGACTCGCTGAGATCTGAATTTCAGTTTTTGGCAGAACAAAATCCTGCAAGAGCTAAAAGGAGAGAATTCCAAATTTCTAGATTGGATTCACTGTAAGAGCTGAGGGCTCCATTGTAATCCTCGGGCTAAACTCAATTATAAATTTGTAATCATTCCCTGAAGTTAAAGAAAAATAAGCTTTTCTTTTCTGCTGTGCGTGTGTTGAATGATAGGCTGCAAGTCCAGGTTTCCCTTATCTAGGACCCCCAAGCTTGTGGCTGCATCAGGAAGGGATCAAATGATCTTTGGGGAAAAAGTAATGTAAATGTTAAAGTCCAGCCCATAAGGAAGGAAGGTCACTGTAAAGAGTCCTAAGAGGCTCTTGATCAATTCTGCAATTGACCAGCTGATCTGCTGCAACATTAGACACTCTGTGATAATATGTAAAAACAACTTAAACTAATAAACTGTTGACTGAAAGCAAGAGCCTCTTCCAAAACTCTCATGTGCTTCCAATTGGGACAGGAGCCTTTTATGAGAAAGCTGATCATCAACGAACCCCCTTCAACTGCTAATTGATGCAAGACTCATCATTCCACTTAATTATTTGTCCAGTGACCCAGAAATTAAAAACTTCCATGCAGAAAACTGCCACCCTCCTTATGAATGATAATTCCTGCTGCTATTTATACCAGATTTCTGTGGGAGCCTATCAAATTTTAATTTTGCAAAGTCGGGTGGGGAAGGGCTCTAGGCTGACTTTTCAACTGATCCACTCTTCTTGCACTTGGAAGGGCAAGAGGAAGCTTTATTTCTATCCGATTTTGGGTCTGTTAACCCTTTAACAGGTGTATGTTGTTGTTTGCTTTCACTCTCACTTTCCAAGCAATTAGGATTGCTTTAAAATTTTAAAAACATCAGTTATTTCCTTTTTTTTGTTTGAATTTTTCTGCATTTTCTGGGTTCCTGATATGTTCCAAGTTTTTTTCCTGATAATTATCTTGAGAAATTGAGAATATATTTATCATTCGGTATTGCTGAGAAATTCCCAAGAAAAATATTTGCTTCTATTTACAACGATTCATGCTTAGCAATACAGAGTACAATGGTCTTCGTTAGAATAGAACCCAGAATCAACTACTTGTGGAACAGAGTCCTTAATCAAAACCCCAAACCAGGGGCTTGGCAAAGAATCCCACATTTGCAGGCTTGGAGAACCCATTCAAGAAGCAAATTTAAGACGTGTGTGAGACAGGCACCCCACTATAGGTATAGAAATATTGGAAATTTTTGTTTCAATTCCATGAACATTGGAAACAGTCTTAAAAAAAATGATTGTAGTTTATATTAAGAAACTGTATATACTGTCATACAATCAGAAAGTTAAAGGCTACCATGCAAAAAGTAAACTACCTCTTATTGACTTGATCTTACCATATACTGTCATACAATCAGAAAATTAAAGGCTACTATGCTAGAAATAAACTACCTCTTCTTAGCTTGAGCTCACCAATCTATTGGACCTATATACAGTTTTTGAAAGAACATCTGCCAGTTGGCAAACTGTGATTTGTGAATATTTTATTTTAAGGTTTTATTGGCTGGTAAATAAATTTAGAAATTATACAAAATAACACAACATATACTTTATGGGTAATAAAATTTGTTCTGAATTTTCTCTTACCTTCAGAACAAACGGTGAATGGGCTTAAACTTTTTCAAACCCCACCCAAGTGAACAAGAATCATTTGAAATCTAAAGGCTGTAATTTTTTCCTATATTAAAGATTGGCAATTATTGATCTATCTATAAGCTTCATTGACGGGTCAGAAACTTAAATGTCCCATTCACCAAATTGGTGTTTGGCTTGGCAGTGACCTAAATAGTAAAAAAGCTACCTTTACCTTTGTATGTCATATATGCTAGAACGGAAATGCATTCAACCAGTACTCTTTATTTTTTCTATATTAAAAAACACAGCATTTTTTGTAAATGACAGATGCATCAAACATCAAAATATCAATTTATTTTTCTTTTCAAAGAAAGACAAAGCCTTCTGCTATATGCATATTTGCAGAAAATTAAAAAAAAAAAATTAACATTCAGGAAGAGTGAATTTTAGGCATGAACCATGAAATTTCTCAAATTTATACTTAAATATATATTTTTTTTCAACTTCAACAAGATAGTATGCCTCCATCCGGAAAAGATCATCATAGTCCAATGTGTAATGACAGCAACTTTCTTTGAAATTTTAATTTTTCTGAAATATGTACTGAAAAATGAACTATGAAACTTTAAAATTTTTGCCAATTTCAAAAAAAAAGAAACATTGCTGGAGTATATGCTTCCATCCAGAAAAGATCACTAGACCATTCTGTAATAAGAGAAAACCTGTCTTTGAGATTTAAGAAAACACTTTTAGAAAATGTATAAAAACCTCTGAAGGAAAACAGGGAGTACCTATCAGGTACGTTCAATATACTAGCGCTTATAAACCGTATATATAAAATCAAATATATTACAAATATCCTTTTCAGTGAGAATTCAAGAATAACAAGACTCCTAGTATAAGAGATACAAACAGAGATCGCCTAGTACAAGAATTGCCACTGTTTTTGCTGGAATCAGGTGAACTGGAAGGTGATTTAGAATTTGGCCCTGGGGCAGAAGCTTCCTTCATTGGTGGCAGTGGAGCGTTTGATACAGATGAAATCGATGGTACTGGGGCAATAGCAGGTGCCAATTTCTTTGGGTTTGTGCCTGTCAAATCCTCTCCAGGAACAACAAGAAACATGGGATAATCATCTTCTGTCCGAGGATGGAGACATGCATTTCCTGCAATCACAAATATATGTTATGTTGGACTTTATGCCCGAGATTGGTCATTACGCCAAAATATATGAGAAAAATATTTGAATAATAAATAAGGCAAAAGGAAAACGATCCCCTTGTGGGCATCTAGGAGTTGCATGATCCAATGTGTGCCTCACTTGTGTGTGACTTACAAACCTACACTTAGCTTTATCTAGACCATAGTTACCAGGAGACGGTCTGATATTGATACTGGTAAGGGAGATGGGAATGGGTACCGTATGCCTTTTGAAAAAATAGTTGAAGACGGGTACGGGAGACAACAACAGTTTAAAATATATATAATTTAAATTTAGAAAAAAATAATCATACACTGAATATGCAACTAAGAATGTAAAGTACTCAAATGCTAAATTTAAAATAAAATGATTTTTTTAAGTACTGAAATACATGTCAACAAAAGCAAAGATTTATTATATTGATGTTCGAAGATCATAAACATGATTCTAAAAACTATTTAAAGTCACAGTCTCTTGGAGATAGCACATTGAGACCAGAAGGGGAATGCCATTATTTTGAAAATCATGGTATGGAAGTCCTCAAAGATGACTATTTTTTATCAATTGAAGAACTTCAATGTACACAGACATCTAAAGTCTTTGGGATTTGATAAGAAAATTTGTTGTTACTGGAAAAAACTTGAAACCTTTTATGTAGAAAATCACAAGTCTACTAGTTATTTCTTTTAGTACTTTTAGCTTTTGTGTAAAAGGTAGAAATTATATCAGTTTATATGATATAGAAGTTTCCCAATATTCAAGGAATGCTTCTATGAGACATATAGAAGCACAAAAAAAAATTCATCAAAATCTCCTAATGTCTGGAGATGTGCCCATATGGGTCTCCGAGATTGGGAAGCACTTCCGGGACAGGAGACAAAGTACCGAGGGTCAAGGCATTAGTCTCCTGGTAACCCTGGTTTTGAGATAGATAAATTTGATATAAATGTCAGCTAAGCTGCTTACACGAATGATTAAAATGGCATGTAAGCTGCAAAAGAATCTTGTAGTAAATCATAAAATTTGTTTCCCATCCAATTGGTAGAGGAGTGTTTAAATCTTACCAAGCTAGTTACAGTAGTTGAAAGTCTTTCCTCAAAAAGAAGAGACAACTTTATATTCTTAGACAAGACAGCTTAAATCAAGAAAAATTATAGTGATGGAGAATCATTTAGAGAATGTTTGCAACTGGTTAGGCATGGCCTTTGGGATGGTGAAAAGTACACAATGGAAGTGTCTAATGCATTAAGAGTACAATAGTGCCTGGTGCATTAAGAAAAAGAAACCCAGGTAGACATAAATAAAAATAGTAAATACAACATTCTATTCAGTTTTTTTCTTACACCGATTAATGTCTGCATAAAGTTATAAATAATGATTTTTTTATTTGTTTTTGGTAAAACCACAAAAGATGGATTAAAAATTGTTGGATAATACTAAACCTTAAATAATTAAGAATTGGGAAATCCATGACATATGCTCTAAAGCACAAATATATGATTATTAAAACAGATTAATATAGAATTTCACGATAACAAACTGAATGCATATAATGCATGTACTTGAGGAAAGTGAAAGAGAAGCGTTTGTATTCCATTAAATGTTCCGTGGAAAAAAAGACATTAAAAATTAACTTAAAGCAATTGACTTACCCAAATATGCTTTTGCTGTTGCTGGAAAGTCAGTGATAAGCCCATCTACTTTGGCGACTTGTACAAAAGAGTTGATTTCCATTGTTGGATCTGCAAGAAAATCAAAGGCTAAAGAAGGGAATTCATTTCTCAGTGTGTAGACGAAAACTGACATATTATTATGGTGAAAGCGCTTGACAACATCTGAAGCATTTAACAAGAAGTAGTCGCTTGTATCCGGGAATAAAACACTCCTTGACAGTGCTACGGTGTTGGCAAGTTTTCTTATCTCCTCGATGGCAGAACTAGAGATAGTGACTTCCTGTTCAAGTACTTTATAAATAAGCTTAAAGTTTGTTCTTTGCTTAAACTGGAGGAGCACAGCACTGTCATCAGATTGTATCATAATCCTGTCCGATTTATTATATCCAGACGAATTTAAAGCAGAAAGAGTGGCATTTGTGACATCAAGGTTCCGTTCTGATATTATTGCCCGTGCATTCTGTAAACAACACAAAATGCATTCTCTCATAACTTATTTAATGGTAAAATGTGTTTTTAGAGTGAGAATTTGTATATAATAAAAACATGGCCAATGCCTTTTCTCACATAATAATCAGCTCCAAAAACTATACCTCAATGCTGATAAGAACATTAATGTTGGCTTGTTTTGCGAATTGGAGAAAAGCAGTCAAATTCATGTACTTCCCAACATTAGCTTCTGCAGGATTTCGATACAGCTGATAATCACGCGCATAAGTACTAAATGTGTTCACTGCATGCATCAAGAATTTTTTTATATCAATATCGTGTCAGTTACCCCAAAGAATCAGACAAAATGGGTAATACTCGATACAAGAATTAAAATTCATTTGCCTACTCTTAACTTGGTATAAGATTTATAGCCATGATTCATATGTTCCTTGAGTTGTCATGAAGAAGAGAAGGTTAAAAATATCAGAAACACTGCAAATTGCCACTTCAAACTTGCATATTCAGGTGTAACCTAATAAACGAGGGAGATACTTGTTTGAGACTGATTGCTCGGCTTGGAAAGAGACTAGTCTTACCTGTCAAGGTTTGAATTTCCTTCCAGGTGAGATCAAATGTGAAGACGCCTTGTGCACTCTGGATGCTTGGAATTGTTTTCATACGAGAAGGATAAAATGCAGAGTTTGATGTTATAGTTGTCCCCACAAAAAGGTCTGGTGATTCCCTACAGAAAGGGATGCCATCTTTTGTTATTTGGACAGAGCAATCAATATAGTCAGCTCCATCTCTTATAGCAGCCTGATATGCAACATCGGTACAACCTGGGTAGTCACCACATGCTCCATTGTGGGAAATAATTAGCGGGTCTCCTGCTGTCAGAAATCAAACATGATTAATGCACTAACCAATTTATAAAATTCTGAAGGTCTTCTGAAAGTTGCTCGAAATCTTTGTATGAAACTTGGAATAACAGAGAGACAACAAACAACTAGAAAAATTATGCGAATGATTCTGTCTACCTGCCCTGGGAGAACGACTGGCATTGTTGTGAGCATAGCAAGCTGCATTTTCATTAATTAAGAGGAATCTGATTAAGTCCAAGGTACTAAAATAGCAAGATAGATATATCTACAAAATTTAATTTTGTGATCTATCACAGAAATTAGGCCTTAAAATAAAGGACAAATAACTCAAGGCCTGGATTAGGTAAAAGTTGGAAGTATGAAGATACTGCACCTATTGCTTCTGATGCTGTTACTGGAAAATCTGTGAGAAAGCCATCCACTGCAAAATTGTTGTTGTCCACAAACTGTAGATACTCTCGTATAGGATCATAGCTATAATTGTAGCTCATATCAAAATCATCGTTGTTAAAATCAGAAGCAAAAATTTCCAGCCCTGCAGCATGCGCATCTTTAACAAGATCTGTAGGAGCTTGTAAATACTGGTTCTTGTCAAGTGGCCATATGTAGCTCTTCGGAACCAGGACCCCACTGGCAAATGCCTTCACAGATGTTAAATCCCTTAGCATGGAACCATATGTTTCATTTGTTGAAGGGTCAATATCTTCTTTGTTCATGAATCTGAATATCAACTTTGTCTTGCTGCTTCTAAAATTTGGTGCTATGGCTCTCAAAAACCCAACCTCAGTTGAAGAGATGTAATTTGGTGCCATACGTTTTGATAAAGACTTCATATACGATGGCATACTCAAATTGTGTTCATCGAAAAATTTTGAGTACTGCCATTAATGTGAATAACAAATAAGAATAAAAAATGCACTTGAAAGTAGACAAATGCTTGCATATTAAAAATAGCAATTCTTTTTCATTCATGGCTGAATACTTATTTCAAAGCGGGACCAGTTGCTATAGAAACAATAGTTTTAAACATCCACAACTTGGTCAGTACTGCTATAAGGAAACCCAAAGCATATACCTGTACATTCAACCAAATTGCAATTTCTGGAAATTCAGAGAATTCGTCTGGTGAAAACAGTGGATAAATTTCGTCAAAGCCACTAGTGCGAAATTGGAATGGTTGAATCGCTGCAATAAATGAAAGAATGGTACTTATTTAATTATCCCTACAGAACAAACTTAAGCGATTCCATAATGAAAGCATGCATCTATATTTTAACTTCAGATTCCAACAAAACTTTTTTACAGTTGCAATTCATCTCTTGATACTTAAGCGGTTTTAGATATACTTCTCCATAAATTGTGAATCAGGCCATCTCTTTGCCACATTTACGTTCTAGTTTGAAACTAAATAAATTTTGTGCTTTTAAGATATAATTACGTCCTATATAATATGCATACAGTGCTAAGATTTTTATTCTCTATTAAGGACAGAAATTTAAGAAAAAGAAAATAAAGAAAAGGTTATCCTATGAACATTTGTTTAGATGCATCCCACGAAAAATGAAGAGTGAGGATGATGCTTATTTCCTTTTGAAATGCTCACCATTTAATGATATTAAGCTCAATTACGCAAGTATTTCAGTTATAACCTTAATACATCAAATCTTAAAATCAAAATCAAAACAATCAAACAAATTTTGGAGAATTTATTTAAAATTATGAAACAGGGAAACAATGTTCTCAGCAAGTAAATACACTCACAACTAAAAACAATATTCTAAACAAGTAAATACACTCTGACAGGTCCTATAGACCAATTGGGCCTATATCGTAGCTCGTTATGCTGAACATATGCATCAAAACCTCGAAAGAAACGTATGATATGCAATAATATTAAAAGGAAGCCTGCTATAATTTGTGAACTGACCTGAAACATTGTTGAAGAGCTCATCTGCAGTGAAGTCAATGGAAAAATATCCAGTGATAATTTTCCCATTGACAAGATAAGAACCCTTCCGGTTTGGGTATGCCGAATAAATGTTTGTACTGTTCTCCAAGGCTAAATTTGTCCGGCATACGCCTTGTCCATCTTTTGTTAACTGCAAGTCACAGAACATAACAGCATCAAATAAGCTGTTATTGATTGCAAAGCCGTAACCCAGATTAACATGGTCAGGGAAAAGGCCTGACTGTCCACCACGAGCTATGACAAGTGGCGCTTCACCTTGACAAAGAGAGACAAAAAAATGTCAGTAAAAATAGGAGCAATAGTTAATGATATTTGTTTGAATGGCAAATAAAATATATTTGAAACTATAAATGCATTATTTAATGAGAATGACCCCAGATGTGAAAGCCATGGTTTACACTAGCTTCAGTTTAATAGTCTCCAGATAAATCTAATCCCCTCGAACAAGAAAAATGATTATATTCCGATATTTGTTTGATATAGCTTGAAGTTAGAACCAACAGATCAGGTGTCAAATCAAGTGATTTCCAGAAATCAAGTGGATTTGTATGTTAGCATCTTCACTTCCATTGCACCCTCTTTACTACAAACATTAGGGAAATTCTCTATTAACTATAACTAATTTATATGTATTGGCAGGCCTACAATGGCATCAATATATAACTTAGTCACCATAGTGAAACACGTAACCAGTCAACATAATGAAATATGAAATAGAAATAAAAACCTCTTTCACATCAGAAGTCAATTACAGAAGATCAAGAGTCACAATTTAGAATGAAAACTCAATACTTTAACTAATTAAATTCAACCCTTAACATGTGTTAATACTTAAAAAAGAAGTCTAATCCTTGCTCAATACGCATTTATAAATAAAATGGAGGCCATCAAAAGGAAACTGGTAGGTGTTTGAAGCATTGGGACGGGTAGAGGAAGACTCAAAAATGCTTTGGTAAATGGTTAAAAGCAGTGGGTATCCATGAAAATTTAGAAAAATTCAGTACATAAGCATATCATCAAACCCTATAATAGATCATTCCACATTAACTAAAATTTCAGTATATTTTTATTTCTCATAAACTACCAACTACTGAAATCATAAACCACAAAGAATTGAGTAGATATCATTGAAATGATCGCTGCTTGCTGATGATCAATCACAGCATGCTGTTATATCAAATGTATTGGCGTTTCAGTAATAGAACTGAAAATTTTGCACAAACTATCATCAACTTAAATCATAAACTCAAAAAAAAAAAAACTTGAATCTCAGTCCAAGCTGTTCTGTCAAATGTTTTGGGATGCGGGTATTATTCAAAAATGCTAAATGTTAAATTCATTTCTATTTTAAATATATATACTATCATCAACTAATATCATAAACCCACAAAAGAAGATCTGAAAATCCTAACCCGGACTAAATTTGAATTGATTGCGGCTTATGCATTATCATCATATCACAGCAAGGCTGTAATGTTAAATCCATTAGCATGCGAATATGACTGAAAATCTTGTTTGTCATCAACATACTTCATAAACCGAAGACCTGAAAATCGTAGTCCAGACTGTTATTTTAAATGTTTGGCATGTGGGTATGATCGAAATACTAAAAATTCAATTCATTTTTATTTTACATAAACTATCATCAACTCAAATAATAAACCCAAAAAACAAAAAAAAAAAAAACTGAAAATCGTAGTCCACTTTGTAATCTTAAATGTATTGGCTTATATAATTGATTGAAAATGGTAAGAATTCAATGCACTTTTTTTCATAAACTATTTATGTAATTAAAATCATAAACCCACAAATAAGACTCAAAATCCTAGTCCAGGCCAAATTTGAACTGACTACTGCTCACTCTTTATCCAACTACGCCATGCTGTTTTGTTAATCATACTGACATCTGGGTATGATTGAAATTCTAGCAAATCAATACATTTTCCGTGTTCAAATAAAAAGAACAGCAAAAAGCAAAACACTGACCGCTAAGAGTTTTCCAAGAACTCTTCTTCTTAGCACAAGTCCCCTGATTTGAGCAGAGGCAGAGAATCACAAGAAGCAGCAATGGCAGCAACCAACAGGCCATTGTCTCTATATGGCATGCAGAACAGAACTCCACAAAATGTTATACATAATATATATGATACATATACTCCGTCATAATCTAAATCCATATGTTCATTGAATTGAGCTATATTAATGGCGTCCAGAGCAAATATAGTGTTGACGATTGACTACAATGCTGCAAATCCGGGGAGGTTAGTAGGAATTAACTGTGGGGATGTATCACTATAGTGCAAGCGAATTTAACATCCATAAGTCACAGCTAAATGAACTCCCACACAGAATGTAAATAAGTTGCTAATTTTAGATAGACGACAGCTTTTAGTTAGATTTAACTTTCATATCTTAACTGCCCGCTATCTTAGTAAAGGGAAGTGGGGAATCCTTTGAATTGGCCAAGCTTCAGCGCATGTGTCATCAATTATTCTCTCTTGCCAGGCCTGGAATTTGACAGTCACCCCTACCTGTCATATGAAAATTTTATGACGGTTTGGTCATTTAAATCCCTGTTCAAAAAAATGTTTATTTTATGAATTTTTATATAAAATCTTTTATAAATGCAATATCTTGAAAAATTAGAAAACAATGATAATTATTAGTAATAAATATAAAAATCTACTTTATAATTAACAACTAACAAAAGTTTATGAGTTCATACTAAAAACAAATCTTGTTAAATATATTCTAAAAGTTAAAAATAATTATATTCTATTTTGAAAAGATTCTAAATTAATATACATTTTTATAATAATATTATAAATCACATATATTAATATAAAAAATGACAACTATTATAAAAATGTCAAAAGTTTCTAAATTCATATTAGAAAATATTCAAAAAAGTTATATTCTATTCTAAATTAATTAATCTTTTTATAATAAAAATTATAAAATGATATATATTATAAATTAAAATACTATATTATATTTTGCTTATAACAAATTTTTACAGTTTAATAAAAATATAGCAAGTCAAATTATACGGTCTAATCAATTTTAAAGTTGTAATATGCGGTCTAAAATTGAAAAAACGGTCAAATAGACCATCAAATTCTAGGCCTGTCTCTTACAATGGATACATTGTTTAAAATATAGATTATTAATAAGTAAACATTTATGTTATTGTCAAACAAATATTGCATATTTATATTTATAAGTCATTTTAAGTAGTGCTTGATTAAATGATTTATAATTATATATATTTATCATTTTGATAACATTGATTTCATGCAAAACTTGCATGATTTTAATGTTTCTTGATATAGTAGGGACAAATGATAACTTCTGAGATATATTTAATTTAAGAGGATCTTTTTTCTTCATCTCTATCCTTCCTTTTTTTTTGTTTTATGTTGTTCTTTCATTTTTTAAAATCTACCTCATGTATTCATGTTGACCACATTCTCAATTTCATATGTTATATCACTTTACTTCTTCATGGTTTTTTCTTTTTTTTGATGGAGGATATTATATCATTCACAAGTTTTTTTTATTATCTGATATGGGAGCATGAGTTTATGCTTATACCTCTTTGGTTAAGAAACAAGGACTAAGGGGTATCCATTTTGCTAAAGTCATTCAAGACACAGTATCAACCTCATCCCTTATATCATACCTCTAAGGGTTTGAAACTTGGTGGATGGTGTAATCAAGGAACACATTATCACCTTCTCCAAGTTTGCTCAACCAATTGAGCTACAAATCAACATTTTTGCATGACATATATTTTTTATTTTTTACAAATAAAATAAAATTTGATAGCATATTTTCTTATAATTTAGAATGCCATGAAAAATAGTTTTACATAGCTTTTGAACAAAATAATAGGAAATTGAATATACTGGTTCTAAAAGTTGTGAAATCCCAATTCCTTAAAGACAAACTATACCTAGTGCTAGGGATGCCAACATAAGGTGGATAGCTTGTGGCTTATGATTGAGCAAGGATAACAATTGGTCAAGTAATAAGGAAATGTAACTCTTTTTTCTTTAGGCTTTACTATGCCAAGGGGGTTTTTCCCCGAGGTCTTTTAATATAGAAAAATTAAAGATATATGAAGGAATAAACTCAAGGTCCCAACAACCATACAAATTGAGCTACGAACTCTAAAAAATATTACTAAGTTCATGTTAGTGTTGGTTACAACTAGATCACTATGATCTCCAAATGAGCAAATGGAAACTTTCGTGTATATGCAACTAGAAAAAACAACAATATTAAATTTCCTAATAAATGAGTCTGTAATATCCCCAAATAGGATACTAAAAAGAAACAATAACTTTTTGAAAACTTGGGCACAAAACTAATAACAAATTTCTTCATAAAGTAGGGCATAAATCTAAGTTTTATTTGCATTAAAGTAGCTCCAAACAAACTTAGAAATTTTGATCAGATTTAATAGAAGATTATGAATATTACTATGCTCAGAAAAATAACATTTCAAACCCTTATAACTGCTCAAAAACTTCAGAATTCAATATCAAACATATCCATAAAGTAAATATGTAGATTTCATACCAAAAATGTTCCAGATTTAGGTCAAAATATTTTATAACCCTAGAAACTCCTCCAAAAGTGATGTTGGGCGCTCAAAATGACTATGTTTAAGTCTGAAATTGTTGTCCTTTAATCACCGTCTTCAAAAAAACCAGAAATGAATGATTTGCAATAGTGAATACCTTCAAATATGAATAACCAATGCTAATAACATTATAATTTTGGCCTCCAAACCTAATAAAACCTTGCAGCCTTCAATAAACAATGTGCTAGGGTTTCACAAATCAAAGTTCTTCCACCAAAACTCACTCTTATGACTAGGAAGAGCCTGTATGTCTCTCTGAAGCTAGGGATACTCAAGGGTTTCAATCCTCAAGCCAAGTTGTAGTAGCAATAAGTAGAAAATTTTGTCACCCCATGCCTCCAAATGAGCCCTTTAGGGTGTTATATAACAACTCATAAGGTCATATGATTTGATCTCCACCCTCCATCTTAACATCTTTAATCCAAAGGCTCACATTAAAACACTAAAAATATGTTTTTATCTTCTCCTAGAAGTTGGGTGCCCCCTTTAGGCTAGCACATGTTTTAAAGATGTCACTTAAGTACATAAAGAGGGGAAAACTTCAGTCCCTTGGCTAGGCATCACTTAAAGTTGCCTAAAAAGACGTGCCCAATATAAAATAACTTAATATCCCTTAAAATAACTATTGCATCAAAAGACATCCATTCAACTTAAAATTAGAATTAAGAACAAGCCAAGGACTTCATTTCTTACCCAATAATGCTCTATGTCCTCTTCCTCTCGAGTAAACCAAGAAAAGGACAACCAATCTGCTACTAATCATCTTGATTTGAGTTGGGGACATTACAGTCGTCCCCACCCAAAGAATGCTTGTCCTCAAGCATTTGAAGGAATAGATGCTTAAGAATCTCTTCTCCTCTTGAGTAAACCAAGAAAAGGACAACCAATCTGCTACTAATCATCTTGATTTGAGTTGGGGACATTATAGTCCTCCCCACCCAAAGAATGCTTGTCCTCAAGCATTTGAAGGCATAGATGCTTAAGAATCTCCTCTCCTTCCCATGTTGCATCCTCCAAAGGCAAATTTTTCCATTTGATAAGATATTCAGAAATTACCTTATTCCTCAACCTTTTCTCCCTTACTTGCAAAATTATTTTTGGAATAATTATCAATTTACCCTCTTCATCGATAGGAGGAAATTCCGTGGGAGGATTCACACATTGTCTAAGTGTCCTTTTGAGACATGATACATGGAATACACTATGGATCTTGCTTGTAGATGGCAGCTCCAAATCATATGCTACTTCACCAATTCTCTTAGTTACCTTGAAAGTTCCATAAAATATAGGTTTAAGATATTTTGTCCCACTCACCTTTAAGGAAGATTGTCTATAAGGTTGAAGATGTACAAATACCAAGTCTCCCACCTCAAAAAACCTCTCAACTGGATGGCGATCAACATATTTATTTTATTGTTCCTATGCAATCTAAATATTCTCCTTATCTCTCCTAGATAGAAATACAATTATTCTCAACATATAATTAGCAAATTCACCATCAAATACCTTAATCTTCACAGAAGACCACAATGCTACTCTACTTATCATGTTCCCCAAATCTTTGAATAAGGATGATGACTCATGGTTGGAAGTGAAAACATCATGCAACATGTAAAACCATCTACCTTATCATGCACAAAACAAACCTCCCTCCTTTTTTTTATGCTACCCTTGGAGCACCATCTGCTAAAGCTCTCAATACAATCTTCTTCCCAGTTACCGTGAACTCCAGCTCCGCATAAGAAGTACTCATGTTTGGAAATGTAAACATTATGCAAGGATAACTCAATGTAGCACAATCTCCATCATGACAATAAGCCTTAGCTAAAACCAAAACATTACATTCCATGTGTCCTTTTAGTAATGATGATCTCATTGAGCAAGGAATAATAAAACCATTATGCAATGCCAAACCTCTTGTGTACCTTAGATCTATCATCCCTATTTCATACTTAGCCATGAAATATTGGAGATCAACAAAATGAAGCTTCTTACCATCGTTATTCCCTTGAAGCATTTCAATCACCATTTGACTACCAAAATCATGTGAAGATATTATATCGCTATATGCATAATCATGAAATCAATATTTGTATCATACTTGTCAATGGTGGCTCCATAAATATCATGCACATCCAAGTCTATGATGTGAGCCTTCAAATGGCTCTCTGAAAGAGGTGACACCAAAAGCTCCTGAAGCAAGCTATGTAAACATTCAAGGAGTTCTAAATCATCCCTCAAACTTGATTGCTCCACTTGCTTAGCCACCATGCATGGCTCATTCCTTACATACCACATGCTTTGAATCTTTGTTGCCTCTGCCATGTCAAGTTGTACTAACTTGGTCTTCATGGGTCTTGGACATGTGAATAAGACCTCATGTTTGTCTCCCAATTGAATGCCAAAAATAGAAGAAGTCTTCTTACTATCCTCCTCATGAGTAGGAGCTACCAACTCAAGATGTACATGCAAAAACCAAAGACTGCTATTCCAAATTAGAAAATCAGAACAATTTTCATACCTTTCCATAGTGTCTTCATTCAAGTTCTCGAACATCCTCTTCCTCCTTGTTGCATAAAACTTGTACCAATCTAACATGAGTCTCCCAAGAGAAATCATAATCCTCAAGGCTCATCCTCTTGGCTGTTATATCATGATGATATGAAGATAAGGGACTACTATCATACATCAGAAAATCAGTCCTTACCTCATGCCCAAGTGTGATGTCTTCCTTAATCTCAATCATCTCTCTTCTAATAAGTGGATGGATATCAACAAGTGATGGTTCACGAGAAGTCTCCAAGTGAAAATTAAGTGTACCATGTGTCACAAACTCTGTCCCATGGCTGCAAGTTGAATCTTAATGTGTATGTGTCTCTTCTACCTTCATGACTTCATCATAGGACCTTTCAAGTCTTTCCTCCATGTGTCCACTTTTTTCCATCTTCATGTTGCACTATTTTTCATCGGATGTGGCTGACATAGAAGTCTGAAATTTTGCTATGTATGATGAAGAGTGTACCATGCTAAAATCCTCACAAAGCTTATCCACCTCATCTTCTTTTCTTCTCAAAGAATCAAAGTATATCTCACCAAGCATGAAGATATGATCTCTATCTGCAAGTAAGTGTAGGTAGTATGATTTCACTACCACCAAGGCCTCCTTGAATTTGTGCAAGTCAAAAAGAGACGTACCTCCCTCATGTAAGGAAACTTGTAGCCATTATATGACAATTTCCACATAACCCAAAAGAGATAACAATGCAAATAAGAGATCAGAATCCACATGCAAGAGAATAGGAAACATACCCATCAAAGATGACATAAGATATACCATGGGAAAGCTATCAAGAGGGAAAAAATCATCCTCCAAAAGCATCCATACTCCATCATATTAATCAGCCATGAAGCAAATACAAGAGTTACAATGAACACTTCTGAAGCATCAAGTCCTCCAATGCATTCCCATGTTTCTAAGAATGAATCCACATATCCTATGTCATGCTTCACAAATGCACTCTCAAGAAGACTCAATAATGATAGCCAAACCACTTAGCCAACCTAAACCACTAAACATGTGTTTGCTTAAATTATAGACACAAGCTCACACATAATACAACTAGTGGTAAGGTGAAACCATGTACCACAAAACCATGTGAATACAAAACCACTAACCCCTTATATTTCATATTGGATCATACTAAGACATCACATTATTTAACATTTCCCCAATATTAAATTATTATCACATGTCTCCCAAATAAATAATAATAATACAATGTTACAATACAACATTAAGTGGAACCCAAATAATTACCTAGTGTGATTAACAACACCAAGGTGTATCACAACTAAATAATTATTTAATTACAATAATATAATAAATCAATTTATGCAATGGTGTACAACACCATATCCCAATATTCTCCCACTTTTTGGATACATTGCATAAGGGATCAATACATGAAATACATCATCATAGCCATCCATGAAACCATGTGAATCTGTAACATGCTCTCGTGCTCCATCAAGATACCTGAAATAAGAACAAAGTGATAACCATTTCAAGCAAGAACTCCTCTCAACCTCCAACATGCTACCTAGATGGAAGAAAAGGAACATGCCAAGGTGAAGATGCACCAATCCATGAGCACAAACATCAAATCCAAGTGATAACAAAGGCTCCAAACAAGTTGTCAACTAAAAAACCCACACAATCAGAAATAGCATCCACAAAACATGCTAATACATTCAACCACCCATACCTCCAAGGTATCAATACATCAATAAACTCATGCCAAGAACATATCAACTTATAAACTGCAACCACAAGTCCCTGTATAAAATTTGTCAATAGGTATGTGCAGGATCATCATGGAAAAAATAGGCCCTTAAGTGGCGAAAAATTCAGAAAAATCAGAGTTAGACAACTTGACATAAAAATTTGAATTTAAGTTATCTATATTATTT
>VDFB02000363.1:106660990-106705037 GCA_007258455.2 Sequoia sempervirens | reverse complement strand
TGGGTAATTGCATCTACATTTTTAACAACATCTCTTTCAATGAATCTTCTAGAAGCATTCTTTTTGTGGTTGAAGCATTTGGATCACTCAACCTATTGATATGATCCTCAAGTTGTTTTCTATTGTTCTCAATTTGACTCAAATTTTCTTGAGTGCCAGGAGGGTATTGAGTGATTGGTGGGGGAGGTTGATTTTGTTGAGGATTTTGCTATTGAGGATTTTCCTCCTCTTCTTGTTGAGGATTTGCAAGATTTCCTACAAAATTTTTTTAAAAATCAAATCTAACCTAAAATAAACAAAATCAATTTCAAACTAAGAAATTCAAAACAAATAGCAAACAATACTTACCTCTCGCACCTCTTCATCGTCGTGGCACCATATTTGCAAAGAAAATCTAATTGTTGTTGATGAAATTTGTAGAAATCCTTCCTCCTAGAACGCGAGCACAAAAGTGAGGGTTTTTGGCCGCAGGTAGAGTTGAGAAATAGTGAATAGAAAATGATACACTTTTCGCTTTTTTTTTTTCTTTTAAAACCACATAACGTGAGTGTGTTATAATGCGCTCGCGTTATCTATTTTCAAAAACTTTTTTCCATTTGGCCACAAAAGTACGACCAACTTCATGCACCCGTCAGATGGCTACATCTTGGAGTTTGGGATTTTGGATCACATATTCTTTCTTGGTTTTCAAAGAGCTTCACAATGGTTCGGTTTGCACATTGAACCGAGCAACTTGCTGAATTTACTATTTTTAGTAAATTCTATTTTTGGTAGTGGTCCCGATTGGCCTCAGTATAGTTGGCTTTCCTCTTTAGGCGGTTCAGTGGAAATGTTGGTTTTTGGCTTCATGATGCAATTTTTGGGTGAGAAGAGTTATTTTAAATTAATAATGTTATATTTTCACTTTATCCCCTTAGCCTAGCATCACAACTTCAATTTGTTTTTAAAAAAGGGGGAACTTGAGGGTTGGACGCCTCATGAGGAGTTATTTTTGATATTTCTAAAGTGAAAATGTCACCTTGGGAAATGGATGCCAATTTGGAGAGAAGCATTATTTTATTAAAAGAATTACTTCATTCTTGGAAAAGGGTGACTTGGAGAAGTAATGAAATTGCATTTGAATTTGGATTCCATTTGAAGGGGGAAATTGAAGTCAACTTGGAATTTGAATTTGGGCACACTTTCTAGAGGCTTCTAGAAGATCATCACAAATCTATAAAAGGGAGTTACTTGTTCTTCATTTCTCATCCATGAACAAATTATATTGATATATTGCCGAAATGGTGAGTGAATGCTTCGAGGGATGCATACCTCCTAGCTTGGGCTTGACTTCTTGCTTGAAAGATAGAAACTAGTTGAGATATTTTTGTTCTTATTCTCTAAGAGCATATTGGAGCACATTGTAGTTGAGTTTCTTGCATTCCAGTCAATTTTTGGAGTTGTTGGTCCATTGTAGCTGATTGAGGTTTTTATTCATAAGTCATTGAGTAAATTTTATATGGTTTTGGGTAGTTTACTAATCCATTTCTTAGCTAGGGGCAACCCTTCTTGCAGGTTTGCAAATTTTATTTTGGAGTCCTTGATTTTATCTGGTAAAAATTGCCCCTCTTGAGGTCATACCATTTTTTTTTTTCCTGAAAAATGTTTAGAAAATAAAATTACAAGTTTTTAGAGTCATTTCTTGATTAGAATTTGGTCACCATCTTCATAACTTTTACATTTTCATTAGATTTCATATCATTAGGACAAGTCTAGAGAGAGTTATGAGCATTTTAGTGTGTTACAGTGTTGTTGGTTATGCATTTTCAGTCATTGTTCAGTCATATCAGATTGTAAGATTTTGTCTTTGGGGTTGAGTTTGAGCATTGGAGTCTTGTTGTGCATTGGGGATACATTATATAATATTGCAGCATTGGGGAGACATTATATAATATTGCAGCATTGATAGACTTCTAATTTAGTGTTCTTGGCAGGAAAATCTTCTTATTGTAAGGTTGTTACAGTAGTATTGTTCAACCATTTCTATTTCTTGCTAAGTTACATTGTATTCCCACAGTTGTGGAAGAGACTGGTCCTCACTCAGTCTTCTTTGTAATGCATTAGATCCTCATCATCATATGATAGCACCTAGCTCACCTTGAGCTTGGAGTGCACATGCTTGATGAATGAGTTACTTTCAGCACTGCATTGTCATCAATAGAATCTCCACCATATGATAGCGCCATCCCCATCTTGGGTTTGGAGTGCACATGCTTGGTGTCAAGTTTACTTTCTAGCATTGCATTTCTTTTCATAGTACCTCTGCCATATGGTAGCACCATTCCCACTTTGGGTTGGAGAGCACATTCTTGGCATTGAGCTTCTTTCAACATTGCAATAGCACCATTCCCACTTTGGGTTGGAGAGCACATTCTTGGCATTGAGCTTCTTTCAACATTGTAATACTTTCAAGTTGCTACTAATGACCCTCTTGCCATATGATAGCATCATTCTCATCTTGAGATTGAGTGCGCATTCTTGGCAAAGAGTTACTTTCCGATTGCTGGTTTTGGTCTAAGCTAACCTTAACGGGTGCTTATTGTGCTGGTGTGTTCATTCAAAAATTGAAAAAAAATTAGCCAACATATTACAATAACATGCTTGGATAGCATGGGATTTAAACATAATTGGGTTTCATCAACCATTTAATGATTCTTATGGCACAACTTTCAATGTTATAATTCATTGACTCGAATTTTTCAACATACTACCTCCCACATGTTGGAATAGGGTGCCAAAAACTATAAAGTTTATAATCTACTATGAAATTTAAAGCCTTGGATATAATTATAACTTCTAGATACTATAAAAATACAAGTATTGCTTAAATTAATCATACAATGAAATATATGCACTAGGAAATTTCAATTGATAAATATTATCAAATCATCCCATTCACTAGTATTATGACATGATAGATCATCATTGTTATGGCCTACACTAATAGGAGTTGTAGCATTCAACATACATGCATCCTCTATACTTTAGTCTCTTCACATTCTAGTAAAAGATATAAATCCTCTATGAGAGAAAATACTAGAAACATTTTAGGAGAATGTGTATTTTATTCTATAAGTGATGACATGGTATTAATGAATCCAAGGTTGTTGGAATGCATTGCCAAGAAGTAATGCGAATAATTTCCTAATCATAATCAAATTCTATCTGGTGTATCTTTAGTAATCCTCTTTAGTGATCTAGGTCAAATACCACTAGTGAAGGACATGGACTATGTGTGTTAGAGAAACATATAGAGAAATGATTTTCAAAATATTTAGAATAATAGTGACATTAAAAAACATTTTCCATGAAAATAGAGAAGACCAACACAAGTTAAATTTCATATAATAAATTCAAATATAAGGAAAGTAGAGCCAACTTTACTAGATTGGGAGCTACAAATGTCACATTCTATCTTTCCCTTCCCCTTGAGAGAAATAATATTATTTTTCCTTATTACATTTGCTTGCATCAAATGAATTAGTTTCCTTCCATGTAGTAAATGTACAAGTTATAGTAATTGGGAATTCCCATTAAAAGTTGTAATGTGAAAAATCTAGCTACAACATCATTGCCAAAATCTATAGGATGAGTAAATTGATGCAAAGATTCTCTTGTTTATTTGCCAACTAGTTATGCTAAGTTTTAATTTGTGGGTAGAAAAAAATATTATAAATGGTACACTTGGTCAAGTGTGTGTGTGTGTATGTGTGTGTGTATATATGGCATTCTTTTGAGGTATTTTATGAAATAGTTCATGTGGCTTGCCTATGTTTCCACATTCCATTTATTTTACATTTTCTTTCTTTTAAGGTATTTTCTAAAACATATACCACATCTTGTTATTCTTTCATATTCTGCATAATGTCGACCATGAGCTACAAATATAGGTAATGGAAGCTATTGGTAAGGTAATATGATGAGCATCCATCTGCAATAAATAAAATTAACAAACGAAATATTAACTAAATTGCTAGAAAATTAAAACCTAAACACAATCAAACCCAAATAGTAGGAAGTACAAATGAATTATATAACTTTGTCATGTTCTTGAATAAGTGATAAGAGCAATTGCATGGCATTCATGGCTTGCCACTATATATAGATTTATGAAATAGAACAAATGAATAATAGAAATTGTTGAGCCATCATTGTTCTTAAGAGAAATATATACCATTATAATAATAGGTCTATTTATGAGTTATCATAGACAATTAGCTTATATTGAACTGCTAAAAAAGTCGATTTGTGCCAACAATTCTTGGAACTTGCAAACCTAAATCAAATGATCTAATGAGCATGACCAATGAGCATGTTAATCATACTATAAAGCCTTTTGCAAAGACCTTATGGGCTTCAATGTGTTTGAATCCTATACAAAATTAAAGTGTATGTCTTTTTGGAACTTAGGCTTAACCAGTTTACTTAGTACATAATCCCTTGATCATATGTCAAATACAAGTTCCACAGAAATGCCACCATCTACATCAAAATTACTCCTGGGCCCCCACTTGTTTCATATAGAGGAACCTTCTTCCCTTCAACCATTATGGACATAGTGTGGTGGCTCTTTTTTTACTAGTAGTATTCTTACAACTAAATCCACATTGAAAAATTGAATTGTCAATCTTCTGGATACCACAAGTGTGCTTAGTGGCATCCTTAAATAGGTCTCTGAATACCGAGCTATGTATGAAGAAAAATAATCATGGAATCACTGATAGAATGATATACACCGAGACTCCAGGGCGATGCCTGATGTCAACGCCTGGGATTACTGCAATATGGGAACCCAAATGAATAACATGGAAACAAAAATGTAGACATGGTCCTCAAGAAAGGATAATTCCACTTATGTAAAACAAAAAGGGTTAGTTGTGATATTCAAAGAGACATAGCATGTAATCTAGATTCTAGACAATATCATAGCATCCTATAGATAATACTTTTGTTCACGGGGTTTGGCCCTTGCCCTCCTATCTTAGCCGAAAAGGAATTGCCCAAAATTGGTATGTAAAAATGTCAATCTCTTTAACTAATTAAATGCATAATATTTAATTTGTTTCAGCTTCAGCTATGGATCTTCCTGCAATCTCTTTTATGTGTGAACATTCTTATTTGAACATAGAGGCCACTTCTGTAACATCATGGAGATTGATAGTTCAACCTCAAAAGCACCAAGATGATTTAAATTGAGACTTCTAATCTCAAAAAAAACTTAAAACAAATGTAAAAGAATAAAAGTATGAATGAATATGCAAAAACACTCGATACGTTTTCCTTCCAACAAATATAAATAGACCTAATCGGTTAGCAGGTCCCATTGATGCATGCTTATCTGAGGTCACACTATGTCCTCAAGGCAGTGAAAGTTGTTATAGTTCATGGGATGGTGATGGTAGTGTATCAAATGGGTATATGGAAAAGTAATCTTATATTATTAGGTGAATCTATTGGCCACTAGATCTTATGCAGTAATCTAAGTGGTCGAGGACATTTTGGACATGAAACTTAGTTTCAGACTGAAAGTTCCCTCTATATATAGTCTATCGGCTAATAATTACCGAATTTAAAAAATAAAATGAAAGATCCTTATCTGTGAAAAATAATTTCCTATCGGACAGAGGACAACCTGAAGAGCGGTAGCAGGACTAGTAGTTATACTTGCAGACATGCAGTGACTAAATATTTATATAACAATTACTTTAATAGAAAGCCAAATTCATATTTCTAGCGAAGAGAGCGTACCAAGTGTGTTAGCCACAGAAGTGCTAGGACTAGTAGAAGCTAAAACAAATTTAATGGCCCCCGAAACATAAAATACTAAGTGCTAAATCCCTCGCTGAATTCACAAAAAAACGATTAATTTATATTTCCTGACGCCACTAAATGCACCCTAACATGAAAATCAAACTTCTAAATCCACAGACACTACCAAAGCAGCCTAACATCCATAGCTCTACAACTGAGAACCTAATTTTCAAACAATTTTGGAAACAACACAGACATTAAACGATCTACTGGTAATCCTATAACGAGAAGTCTAAAACCGAGCAAACAGAAAAAAAAAAAACCCTTGGAAAGAAAAGAACAGTACAAAACTGACCATAACGAGAAGGCTAAAACCGAGCACATAAAAACATGAATTCAAGATAGTAATTGCTGGACCCAGTGCTTAAACTTGGAGTTGTTTGAGTTAAAGGTAAAAAAGATTATCAATATTTTAGATCATATTTTATTATCTATTTTCAACATAAAAGAGAAATGTAGTGAAATGTTGATGAAGAAAAAGATTTATATAATCAAATAAAAAATTCAAAGTAAAAAATTTTATGTCTTTAAATGAAGGCAAATAGAGTCCTCTCATGAAAAAATGAGTTATAAAGCAGGTCATTCGTAGCTTAAATTCGTCAGCCTGTGAAAAAAAACATTTAGAGTACACACTGCGTTTGGAGAACGATTTACCTGTGTCACATTTACTGGCAGGCGGGATCTTGACATTGCAAGCTGCAGGAAGAGCCAAAGCCAGTGTTCTGTTGATTTTCAACCCCAGAGAATTACTAGGATCCAGCAGCAAGCACAGACAAGACACCTTTGTTGCAACAACCGTCGAAAGCGCAGTACAACAAGCCTTATCCGGCTTCTGATTACTCTCCGTCGTGACAAACTTCAAACATGGCGCAAGCGTTGAGATGTAGTTCACACAATCCGGGGAAGGAGACGGCGCAGGCGTCGGTGCAACCACGCTCCCGAACAACGCCATTGCAGCAAAGCAAATCACAGCGATCCTCTCCATTTTTCGCACAGAACACAATTCTCAAATTAAAACGCAGGTCACAGGGTCGAGTCGCTTCCCAGGCGCAGCTCACCAAAGGTACAGCAACCCTCACTAATGTGGTGTGCTTATAAAGAAACCAGGTGTTTGCACTTTGCTGCCACCACTAACAACAGTAAAGAGCTACTTTCGGCATAGCGTGTGAAGCAGTTCGAGCAAAGAGTCAAATGAGCGCGATTTCACATGGTGGTCCCCTGAAATCAATAAAGCTAATTAACATTGAATAAAAAACAAAAATACCATCAATAAAGCTAATTAACATTATATTGTCTAGCACTTCTGATTTTATACCGACAAATTGATTCCTCCCGCAAAGTCTTCTCTGTTTGCCGGCCACTCGCACGGCGAAATAATGAGAATTCTCATACGCGAAAGAAGAGGAGGGAAGTGCAGCGATATTAGAGTTTGATTTATCTATAAAGGTAGCAATTAAAGGCGATTTGGCCGCTTCTTTATAGAATTATAGAATTATCTAGGTAATGGATTCTAATTTCATGCTAATTTCGCTGCCACGTCACTGGACCCACAGTACGGAAGATTTAACTTAGATTTCCTCCCTTCCTGTCATGAGAACTTGTGTCCTCACGGGTGTATCCAAGCAAATTCTTATTTGGGGTTGAATTTATTATTATTATTATTATTATTTTTTATATTTAATTGATTTGCAATTTGTTTAATGCAGTATATGTTTTTTTAAATGAATTTAAATAATATTTAGATTTACTTATTCTCTTATTTTTAATGATGGACTATTGAGTGTGATTTGAAAGAAGTAATTTTATATTAAATTTAATTAGCTTATTTAATGGTGGTATAGTCTTACATTTTTTCCACTTTGCATGGATATTTTTAATGTATGGTTTTAAAATTTAATTGATCATTAATTTTTTTAATTTTTAAACGTTTTTGGGTTGGTTTCATTTCGACTTGGTATTTTTTTCCCATCTTCTTGTCCTCTCTAACAGCTTGGAGTTGGTACCCTTTGCCTTCATCTATTTAGAGTACTTAGTTTACTACTATCTATTCATTTATATAATGCAGAGCATCTAATTGTCAATTAGAAAACTATACCAAAAACTTATATGACATGTCAATTATAGGTTCAACTATTGAGTTCTACAATGTATACATTAATATTTGACATCTATAATTTATTCTCAGGTTTTATCTCTATTGAATCAATCCAAAGCCTTGACTACTAATGAGAAAGTTGATTGAGCTCTTCCCCTTTGTTATAACAAATTACATCTCAACTAAGCTTCTTAGCAGCAAACTATTTTTCTTACATAGATATATACATTATGCAAACATCTATTGCAAGTATTGAAGGGTTTGTCTTTGCTCAAGATGAAACCATGCCATTAGAATATAAGCATGTCAAGTGGGCTTTATCACATATGTAGTCTTGTCCCAAGTCTTAAAATTCTCAACACTTAGTCATATTAAGTCTCTAACATTAGATCAAATTCTAGATTTCACTTTGTGTCTCTCTATCACTGTGTCACAACTGTTAACATCCACATCACATCAATTCTACGGTAAGCTTTATTTCGTTTTATCTTTCTTCAATTTATACTTTTGATCTCTTTTATGTTTATCATTCACAACTCCTTTCATTTAACTAGAGTTTGAATTATATGAAATTTATTAGCTTACACATATATGTACTAGGTCACATGCTTTATTTCCCTATATTTCAATGAACCCCAACAACTATGCACTGCCTAGAGTTTTTTTCTATGCACCATTCTTATATTTTTTTAGTAATAGATTTGTTTATCAATTAAATGAGGGTTCTCTAGGGGTCCTCAACCAAGAGAAAACTAAATATATTATAAGTTCACCTAGTTAACTAGAGACAACCTTAGAACAATGCTAAGCAATAAACCAAGAACAAGTATCCATGATATAAAAAATAATAGATAGGAATTAGGGGCCCCATGTTAAGATAGTGAAGAATCCATTCAAAGCATCAATTCTTTCACTTACCAAGGCTAATAAATGAAGAAGGCTAGAACTTGAATTCGCTAGGAATTTTGTAAATTAATTAGCCTTCTCCCCCACCACCACTCGCAACAGCCTTAGGTGGTGGGGTATGCCTTGGGTAAGGAGGCCTTGGGCAAGGGGGCTTTGTTCCCATTGGTGAAATGGAGCTTCAACTACCACTGGTTCCAATGGAAAGGATGGGAGCAATATATAATTTCCCATATAGAACAAGCTTCCACTATCGTGTTGTTAAGTTTCTAGTTATGAGTTGTACCCTTGGGAAGCCTTGAAATGATCACCTATGAATTTCCTTCCACAATCAACTTCTTAGGACTCATTTTGGATGTCATACTCAAACCTTTAAAGAGTGCTTCCAACTCAACTTTGTTATTGGTTCCATGGCTAAAAATGAAGCCTCACCATGGAGATACTTACCCTCTTTATTCCTTAAGAGGAAACTAGCACCAACCAATCCTAGGTTCCCCCTTAATGTATAGTGCCCCTCCCATTTGCATCTTGTTAATGTGAGATTGGTCTTTAAGCTTCATTGTTTCCTCATGATTATTTTATGGTTCTAAATGGTGTGCATGAACCACCACATGTTTGAGATGAGGTTCCTCAACATGTCAGTTATTGGAATTTTATATATTTACATGTTTGGTCTATCATTATGCTTTAGTTCAGTGATATGCATTATTTATGTTGTGATTAAATGCAATCCTAATTATTGATGTTTAGAAGAAATTATTTATGACAGATGTATAAATTTTATTTTATGTGTATGATATTGGACCTCGTTGGGATGAGTATGTTGTGATTTGACTTATATATATATATATATTGAGAGGGTACCCTTGGCATTCGTTGAATGGTTACGGGTACAGAGTTATTTCTCCACCTAGCTACAAAGGTCTAAGTCATTCTCCAATAGTGGTTAATTTAGAGATGTCACATTGGGCCTCCCTATCCATTCCCTGATTGTACTCGAATTGAGTACCTATGTGTCATATTTGACCTTATGTGAACTTGAATCCAATTTAAGATTTATTTTGGAATCCCTATGTGTTGTGAATGACCAATGAATGTGTACTTTAATTAATGATTTAAATTCTATTTTTTTCACAAATGAAATATTAGGAATTTAAATGATTTTGATATTTATTATTATAATATTTTCTATGTTCCAGCGAAAGGGAAAAATAGAATGAGAGTGGAAATGAAATAAACTATTGTTTAATTATATTGTGAAAATTCAATGGGTTGGGAATTGTGAGTTATGCTTAATTTAACTGTCTTGATTGAATTCTAAATTTTGTAAATTTAAAAGAATACACATATGATTATGTGAATTTAAATTGTAAATTTAAAATTATATATGTTATTTAGGAATAAATTTAGATGTGTATTGGGATTTTGGGGAAAATGAAGGGGATTACAAATTTAGAAATGGAAAAATAATTTTATTTTGATTTTAAATTGAAACTTGGAAATGGGTAAAAAGTAAAAAGGGGTTTATTTTTCTTTATGTAATTTTATTTTGAAAGAAATTTTGGGAGATATAAAAACCTCATTTGGGAGAAAATTGTTTTGTTGATTGGGAATGCGTTCGGTGGTAAAATTCAATGAGGTTGGATTTGTCGATTTAGGAATCAATATATTGGATTGTGCTTGTTGGTCCTTGCGAGCTTTCATTTGGCATGTGTGTCATTTTTTGCATTCCAAAATTTGATTATGTGTGAGGTTTTTGTTTATTTCTTTTAACCTCAATCAATTTCTTTCAAATCTATTTATTGCAATAGGATTGGGGGAGTGTATAAACCTCCCAACATAATTCATTTGTAAAATTTGATGCTTGTTTTTTTTTATTTTAATTTTTAAAATTTTCCAAAATATGGGTTATAATGCCCAATTTTTTGGGAAATGCATAAAATATGAAATTGACTTGAAAAGTGTGTTGTAATTGGGTGTATTTAGAGCCAAAGGGTACTTTTAGAAATTAGAAATTAGAAATTTAAATTCTCACGCTTTTCTTCAATGGTGGATTTGGGTTTTCTATGGCTTTTCCTCATTAAATTTATTAGAAATTTTGAATTTCTACTTGATTATGGAGGAATTATAATGTGAAACAAAAGAGTCTCCTTAATTTCTATTTATTTAGAACATTATGATACCATGTAACTTATTTTATTTTATTTTTAAAATGAATTTTGTGCATTATTTTTTGTGCCACATTTGTTGGAGGATGTGATGAGTTTAGGGTGTAGGTGTTAGAGAGAGTTATGAGAATGGCTCCCAATGTGAACCCAACCCAAAGTGGTGCATAGGGAATCACAACTAGGGGAGTTTGGATTAACAAGTGAAAACTAATGAAATAGGGGTAATTAATTAACCAAGATAATGGATATCCCTTGCATGCCTTGAGTGTGAACATATAGGCTAAGGATGATCAAGGAAGACTTGAGTCACTTAGGGAGTGTAAGACTTGTAAGATAAAGTATCCTCATTTGTATGAGAGGATACTTGGTTCCACGTTGAGCCCCACGTGAGTCTCCACGATGACATTCCCTCTCTTTCTCTCTAATATCTAACCCTAGTGTAGTTTAATAGTACTCACAAGATGATGCATTCCCTTCCATGTGATTTGGTTATACCCTTGGTGAGTTTGACCAAGGAAAATTCTTGTATGATATTGATGAGTTAGCCCAATGCAGATTGCGATATGGCATTGGTGAGGTTTCCTAATGTGGTTTAAATGCTATACCTTTTGTGATTGTACCAAGTGATTTCATATATTGGATCCATCTTGAGATTTTGGCTAAGTGTTTTGATATGATGTATATGTTGATTGTATACTTCATGTATGGCATGTGTATAAGCCCTCTCTCCCATGTGTTTGGTGTGAGTGTTGTGATTGTGGCTCATGTGACTATCTCCTAGCACCGTGGGAGTAGATCATTTGATTCCATGAGGTTGGGTGGTGTGGTAACCACCATTAGGGATTGAAGGTTTGAGGATCAAGCTTGAGTTTAGTGTACCATATTGTGATAAGTTTAATGTATGCTATAAGTAATTAATTCAAATGTAGTCCTATTGATGTAATTTGTAATACTTGATAATGGAAAAAGTGTATTGGTTTAATTATGTTCCTCATTGTTGGTACTAAGCATGATTGCTTGTTGTCCTTATCGTACTATGAAAATACTAAAATAAAATTAGGAACATTTAAATTGGTTTTTAAAATGAATTTAGATTATTTCTTTCACAAGTGGGTAGCCTAGTACTGTACTCAAGGGTGACCTTATTTCACCTAGAACTGACCTAGAGTGCTCAAAAATTGACTAAGTCTACTTGAGCAGCCTAGTTCTCAATGGTGTGGCTTGGAAGCATAGTGGGGTAGGCTGGTCATTAGTGGGGTGGCATAGTTTGTAGGGTAAAAAGTTCAAAATTTTGTCTAACACTATTGGGGCACACTAGTCCTATGGTTGGGAAACCTAGCTCTCCATACAAAAAATAGAATGTTAACCCTCTTAACCATTGTTATTCAGTGGTTTTCTAAGCCTAACTCCACTAACGAATAATTTTTATGCCTTGTATTTTTCCCATTCTAGTTGATAATTGGGACCCTTCAAAACCCTAGTCAAGTATCTCTATTTCAGGACTTGATATTTCTTCCTTGTTTCAAGACCTCGTATGGGAAATCTATGTAAAAAAAAGTTCTTAACCATAGTTTTGGGATCCTAGTAGTACCTTGACCTAGTTCTCAAGTGTCATCATTAAGGATTTATGTCATATCTTTCTTTGTTTCTCCTGGAATGACCCAATTGGTAAACCTAGGGTTAGGGAGATTGTTCTTCTAGTTTTGTGAAGACTTGGGAAGGTTGTAATCCTTATTGGTTGGCCTTCTTGGTGTCATCAAAATTCTTCATAGGTAATGTGGTGTTGTGCAGTAGTATCCTTTCATTTTTTTTATATCACATTACAATGAGACATCTTGGAAAGTGTGTGGTTTTCTGGAAGTGATTTATCATCATTCCAATTAGTGGTGAGTTTTTCCTCTTCATTAGGAAACCTTGTGTGAAGTTTTTCCCCTATTTTTAGAGTTTTGAAGTATCATGATGTGAATTTGAGGTTGATGTTTCCCCTATCTTGGTGTGGTGTTGTGAGAGAATGTGATCATGGTTTAGTGATTGATCATCGTGTAGGTGTTGTCCTCTCTCTTGTTGTTCATCATGGTGGATTTATCCCATGAGTGGTTAGTCTTCCATTGTTACCACCTTTCTTGTGTAATGGTGAAGTGCCTTGTTGTCTCTGGTGTTGTGTCATTATGACACTTGTGTGCAAGTTGTTGTGCAAGTCCGACATGGAATTATTGCACTATTGGTGTTGTTGTCATTGTTTAAAAAAAAATGTTGTTTTGTCAAGTTTTGTTTTGAGCATGTCAACTTGGGTCATTACATCTAGTATTAGAGCCCATGTTTCACAACATTTTCCGAGGTGATTTTTGATGCTTGGTGTGTGATCACTCAAATTTTATTCAATGAGTTGGTGTTTGGTTTCTTGCATGGGTGGCATTTCTATGGGTTCGGTGTGAACCAACCCATGCAATGTGTTGAGGAGGAAGAGTTCCTCCTATGCCCTAATATATTTAACAACGATGGGAAGATACCCTTGGTTGAGAGCCTCTTGAGTGGGGAATGATCACTCTCTATTGTGTTGCTCATTGTGTAAGAGATTTGGTTGGGTCTTTGTGTGTGTGAGTGTGTTGATGGAAACATGTTTTGTTGTTATTTTTCCCAAGCGTGATATGTTTGATAAATTATTTCTTACAAGGGTTAGTTAGACCCTTGAGCTTTCGAGAATTGCTTTCATGTGTGATTGCCATCTCAATGCCTTGAATTTTGTTAAGTGTGAATGTGTAGTGATGCTTGAGTGGTCTTGTTTATGCTTGTGTGTTCTATTTGGATGTGTAACTATGGGTGCATTTTCTTTGAAGTTGAGTGTTAATGTTTTGGGTCATGGTTGAGCATTGTGAATTCTCATTTGACTGGTGCATTGGAAGTTAATGTGGTGTATGGCATATGCCTGAATTTTGAAAATATGATTTTATAGTAATGTTACCTATGGTGCATTGTGCATTGTATTTGTATTGGAGTATAATCATATGTATGAGATGACCATGTTATTGCATGAACGAAATCTTGCATTGTCATAATATAATTTATTTGGGTCAATGACTTATGTCCCCAAATCATGTTGTCCCTAGGATTCTTGTGAGAACCTAGATAAGTAATCATAATTATTTTCCATCTTGCATGGGGTTCATATTTAATTTTTAAATGAAATTATGCTTTTTAGAGAATTATATTGGTTGACATAGAGCCTCAGTTGTGATATGACCTATGAATGGTGTGGATGTCATTTTGTTTTAACATATGGTAGTGATGCATGATGTGAATAATATGTGTGTCATTGTATTGTAATTTTAAATTCCTTGTGAAAGTGGTACTTTGGTAAAGCCCTACCCTTGTGTGGATAGAATTTGTGGATGTCACAGTGAACCCTACATATGCCTTCTTGCATCATAATGTGATAATGTCTTGATGAAGTGCATTTGGTTAGTGTGGTTGTCATTGGCATGGTTGAACAAAATTGGTGATTTATTTTTGTATTATGTTTAAGCATGCTATCTCTAATGTACTTTGGATGTTTTATTCCCAAGGTGTTGTGTAGCTTTTTACTTTCTAAAATGTGGCTAACATTAGTCACTTAGTTCATGTAATCATATTTTCCAAGTTGGTTCTTTATTTTGGTTATTAATGAACTCTCTAATCATTGATTTTGGATCAACATTGAATTTTTAATTTTCTTATAGTTGGTCTAGTCTCCAAAATTTTCCATCTATCTATTTTATGACCCTTGGTCATGCTTGAATTATTTTTGGAATTGTTAGCATTCTACTCTTATTGTTGGAATTGATAATTCTCCCTCTTATGATCTAGTTTATATTTTTGGTGGTTATTATAAATGTCTAAATTTTTTGGTCCCATTCTATGTTACATTGTGTTCCCTATCATGTTCATTATGAACCCCTAATAGAATGTACAAGGGAGTAGATGGAAAAGAAGGTGCCAAGTCTTGGTGTTTGTATTAATTAGAATCACATTGCATCAAATTTCTTGTTCATGATTAGATGAAATTGGATATTGTCTCATATTCAAAAACTTTGTGAAATGCTTGTATGCATATGTTTTTCTAGCTTTGAGTGGCTTTGATGTATGCAAATGTCCTTGTTCTTGGAATTGAGTGAAGTGTATTCAAATATCTATATTAGAGTAATTTTGGGATTATATTGTCTCTGAGTTAAGATTGGTTTATGTAGATAATTGTGTTTGCATTATTCTTGAATTTGTTTTCTATTAGATGGTTGGGTGTGATTTAATCCACTAATTATGTTTTCTTTTTCTTGTCTTGAACTTGTTGTGGTCTTGTGCTCATGTTTCCTAGTGCCATGACATTAGCTAAGTGTATGTTGAGGTGTCTTGGGCATCAAAAATCCATGTTATTTGATAACATGAAGATGCACATCATGTCATTTGGGATGTGATTTCCATATACACTCATGTTTTACATAGTGTAGGGTATGAAGGTGTGTTAGTAAGTGATTTGACACATTTTATTGTGTTTATTTTGTTATACTATATATATATATATCTTTGTTTAGTTTCTAGTTGAGGTTGTCCTGGTGGTTTTAAGAGTTTCTCCTTGGTAGTTTAGTGGTGTTCCTTGCTTAAGGCTAGAAGAAGATACAATTCTAGTTGAGAAATTGGATATCTTGTGTATTATCTTGGAGAGTACATAGTGTTTGAGCCCTATAGTGGTGGTTGGTTTCCTTTTTTATCATGATTTCATGATCTTGTTGGGTTGTATAACCCTTAGGTGGGTCATAATTGAGTATCATGATAGTGGAAAATCTTCTAGTTTTTTTCCTATTCTTAGTGTTTAGTTTCTTCCTTGGTGGTTGTGGTGTGAGTTTGGGGTTGTTATGCCTCATTGTTAGGAATGCTTATGCTTTTCAAAGGTGTTTCCCTATATTTTTGCCTCTGATTACCTCTATGTTGCTCCTAGTTTCACATTGAGAAGCTAGTGTGCTTAGAAAATCCTCACTCTTTCTTAGTGGTACCAAGGGAGAGCCTCGCATTGAGTGTCATAGAACTAGGATTTGGTGTCATCAACCTTGTAAATCCTTTAATTTATTATTCTCATAAAGTGTTTTGTACATTTACCCATAAGAGGTGAAACTGTTTGACCAACAGTGGTGAAAGAGACAATGTAAATGCAGTGTTACCGTTACCATTTGTCCTTTTGGAAAAGGACAAAATAGCTAGGTGTCCCACCTTGGAATCTTCTAAAATAAGGTTGTTGGGTCAAAATAGGGTGTTGTAAGAGCATCTATGACATGCATGACAGTTGTCATAAGATGCTATGATAGTATGACAGATTCCTATGATAGAATATGCTATTTTTGGACCCCAGGCGCCCATGCATGAAAGATGCCTTATGACAGCTATAAGAGCATCTGTAAGAGGATTTTTGGTATTTTTTGACCATTTCAAGGAGGGAGGCATGGGTTTTTATAGGTGGTATTGCTGCCTATTGTTTGGTGAAACCATGGTGGTTTTCATCCTCACAAATCTCTATAAATTGGGCCTTGAGCTAGAGTTATTCAATTCAGTTTTGCAGGGTAACAGGGTGCTGCTGGATTTACAGGGAATGATAAGAGAAGTCTATTGCTGCATGTAATATTTGAGATTATCAGTAATATACTTGCCTCTCTTTTGGTGGTGGAGTTTTTTTCCCTTCGGGGTTTCTCCACGTAAATCTATTGTTGCATGTGTTATGATTTTTCTATCTCTCTCTCTCATTCTTTCTTCACACTAAGGCTAAGGTTAATCTACATATTTCAGATTTTCATTCACTCATTTAAGTTCATATTGCAAGCTTTCTTCACCTTGATTATCAACATTTGGTATCAGAGCTAACGGTTCTGTTAAGGAAGGGACACTTTCCTTTAAAGTGTTGAAGGCTTTTTGCTGCAAGTGGGAGCTTTTATGTTGTGGGTTTTGCAGATTTGTGAAAGATTGCATACCATGGCCTCATCTAGATATTGAGAAGTTCAATGGAACTGGTTACGAGATGTGGAAGTTGAAAGTGGAGGATCTTCTTGAGGAAAGAGATCAGTGGTTACCAGTTTCAGTTGATAAGAATCCATCTACTTCAACCTTGTTGGATGAAGATTGGAATAAGTTAGAAAAGAAGGCTCGAGGGACAATTCGGTTGTGTCTCACAGATTCTGTCCTCCTGAATGTCTCTTCAGAAGACACGACATACAAGATTTAGAGGAAGATAGGTGAAATCTACCAAACTAAGAGTTTGTCTAACAAGTTGTATCTCAAAAGATGTTTATATTCATTAAAGATGAAGGATGGTGAATCTATTTTTGAACATTTGAATGCTTTTAATTTGATTATAAGTCAACTTGCATCTATTGATGTTAAAATAGAAGATGAGGATAAATGCATTTTATTGATTTGCTCTTTTCCAAAATTTTGGGAAAATTTAATTATTGCTATAACAAGTGGTGGTGCATAACCTAAGATGGATAATATTATTCCCATACTTATTTTAGAGGAGATGAAGAGAAAGACCATGCGTAGTGGCTCCCAAGATTCCTTGCATGTGTGAGGTAGGCCCAAGGAGAAAGAGCCTAAAGGGGATAAGAAGAAGGATAAGTCTAAAGGACGGTCTAAGACGCTTGGAAAGAGCAGAGTGAAGTGTTGGAATTGTGGTAAACAGGGAAATGTGAAGAAGGAATGTAGAAACAAGAAAAAGAATGCAAATTCCTCCACGGAAAAGTCCTCTGATAACGGTGATTCTAATGCTTTGATTATTTCAGCTAACACAATTTGTAATGATGCTTGGCTTATTGATTCAGGTGCTTCCTTCCATATGACTCCTCATAAGGAGTGGTTTTCTACATACAAATAATATGATGGAGGAGAGGTCTTCATGGGTGATGATAGCTCACAAAAGATTATCAGTAAAGGAAAGGTAAAGTTGTGTTTCAGTTATGGGAGGGTTAAAATCCTTGATGATGTTTTACATATTCCAGGACTTACAAAAAGTTTAATTTCAGTTTCCAAGTTGAATGATTCTGGGATGCATGTGACATTTGACAAGTCTAGTTGCAGGATGATAAGGGGAAGTTTGGTGGTTGCTAAATGATCTCAGACAGGGAATTTATTTACGCTTCATGCCTCTACTTTATGTAACTCCTCTTTTGTAACTAGCATTGAAAATGCATGTATGTTGTGGCACCATAGATTGGGTCACACTGGTGAAAAAGGTCTTAGGACCATACTTGATAAGAAACTAGTAGATGGTATTTCTAATTATTCTGTTGGTAAAAATTATTTCTATGAGGATTGTGTGTTTGGTAAACAAAATAGGTCATCATTTCCTAAAGGAACTAATAAAGCTAATGGATTGTTAGAACTAATTCATTCGGATGTGTGCGGTCCAGTGGATACAGATTCTTTAGGTAGATCTCGTTATTATGTTTCCTTCATTGATGATTACTCAAGATATACTTGGATTTATTTTATGATTACAAAATCTAAAGTTTTCACCAAATTTAAGGAATTTAAGGCATTGGTTGAAAAGCAAATAGATTATAAGATAAAAGTATTGAGATCTGACAATGTGGGGTGAATATTGTTATAAGGAATTTGATGAGTTTTGCAAACATGCAGGAATTGTTAGGCAAAATACTACACCTTACACACCCCAACAAAATGGGGTAGCAGAAAGAATGAACCGTACATTAATGGAAAGAGCTAGGAGCATGTTAAGTAGTGCTAAGTTAGATAAATGCTTTTGGGTAGAAGTTGTTGGTACTGCTTGTTATTTAATTAATAGATCTCCTTGTAAAGCTGTTGTTGATAAAACTCCTTATGAAATTTAAGGGTCTTTGGTTGTGAGGCTTTTGTTCATGTGCCTCAAGAAAAGCAGTCTAAATTGGATCCCAAATCTCAGAAATGCATCTTTGTAGGTTATGGTGAAAATGTTAAAGGTTATAAACTTTGGAATCCGCTAACATGAAAGATGATATTTTCTAGAGATGTTATTTTCAGGGAATTTAGAGCTAACTCTGAAGATGTGCAACCAAAGGAAAAGTCAAAGACAGTGCATTTTGAAACTAAGCAAGAAGATGCACATGTGGAAGAATAGAGAGATGGACAAGAAGATGGAGAAGAAGAAGAGAGTTCTAAAGAATCTGTTGTAATAGAAGAAGTTGAAAAAAATGAGGATGAACATGAGGAGGAACCTCTTACTTCACCTTTGAGAAGATCCACAAGACAACGAAATCCAGTTGACAGGTATAGCCCACCTGATTTTCGTTGTAAATTTTCTTTGTTATGTACTAATGATGAACCTAGATCTTTTAGGGAGGCTCTCTCTTCAGAAGAATGCAAGTCTTGGATGCAGGCCATGCATGATGAGATGATGTCTTTGAAAACCTATGACACCTGGGATCTTGTTAGTTTTCCCAAAGGAAGAAAGGCCATTGGTTGTAAGTGGATATATAAAAATAAGTTTGGTGCAGATGGAAAGTTGGAATGGTACAAGGCCAGATTAGTGGCCAAGGGCTACTCCCAGAGAGAGGGAGTTGATTTTGGTGAAATATTCTCTCCTATTACTAAGTTAACTTCTATTAGATTCCTTTTATCCATTGATGTTGCTTATGATTTAGAAATAGAAAAAATGTATGTTAAAACTGCTTTCTTGCATGGCGATCTAGAGGAAGAAATTTATATGCAACAACCTGATGGTTTTGTTGTGAAAGGAAAAGAACACTTGGTTTACAGGTTAAAAAGGTCTCTATATGGTTTGAAATAGTCACCTAGGATGTGGTACCAGAAGTTTGATGCATTTGCATTAAATATGGGTTTTGTTAGAAGTGAAGAGGATCGCTATGTTTATTTTAAAGTTATTGATGATCCGATACTGATTATTGTCTTATATGTGATTGATATGTTGTTCATTGGTAACAATAAGGCAATGATTAGGGAACTTAAAACTCAGCTTTCTGGCACATTTGATATGAAAGATTTAGGGGTTGCTAAATATATTCTTGGGATGGAAATCATTAGGGATTGGGTTCACAAAAAGTTTTGGTTAAGTCAGAGTAAGTATGTTAACACTATTTTGCAAAGGTTTAATATGCAAGATTGTAAACCAGTAAATATTTCATTTCCTATTGGTACTCAGTTGAGTTTAGACATGTGTCCTAAATCGGATGATGATATTGATGAAATGTCTAAAGTTCCTTATGCTAGTGTTGTTGGTAGTTTAATGTATGCAATGGTTTGTACTAGACTAGATATAGCCCAACCAGTGGGAGTTCTAAGCAGGTTTATGTCTAACCCTAGTAAAGAACATTGGACTTTTGTTAAAAGGGTATTTAGATATTTGCAAGGCACTTCTGATTACTGTTTGGTTTATCATGATAGTGACAATGTTGATAAGTCATTGGACATACAGGGTTTTGTTGATGTAGATTGGGCAGGTGACTTGGACAGTCGAAGGTCCACTAGTGGCTATGTGTTTACTTTGTTTGGAGGAGCAGTGAGTTGGATGAGTAAAAGACAACCTACAGTTGCTTTGTCTACCACTATAGAAGAGTATATGGCTGCTACACATGCCTCTAAGGAGGCAGTTTGGTTATAGAGACTTGGTAATGGTATTGGTTTTGATTGCAGGATAGTGAGGATCAGATGTGATAGTCAGAGTGCCATATGTTTAGCTAAAAATCCTATGTATCATGCTCGTACTAAGCATGTTGATGTACAATATCACTTTGCGCGAGAAATGATTGAGAATGGATAGGTCTTGATTGAAAAAGTTGACACTTTGGATAATGTTGCAAATTCTCTTATGAAGCTAGTCACTACGGAAAAGTTCTCTTGGTGCAGAAAGGCCATGGGCCTTGATCACTGTACTTAATTCTATGTAATTATATCTCTATGGGTATAATTTACAATGTATGATGTCAAGTGGGAGAATGTTAGGATTTAGGTGTCATCAACCTTGTAAATCCTTTAATTTATTATTCTCCTAAAGTGTTTTGTACATTTACCCATAAGAGGTGAAACTATTTGACCAACAGTGGTGAAAGAGACAATGTAAATGCAGTGTTACCGTTACCATTTGTCCTTTTGGAAAAGGACAAAATAGCTAGGCGTCCCACCTTGGAATCTTCTAAAATAAGGTTGTTGGGTCAAAATAGGGTGTTGTAAGAGCATCTATGAAATGCATGATAGTTGTCATAAGATGCTATGACAATATGATAGATTCCTATGACAAAATATTATATTTTTGGACCCCAGGCGCCCATGCATGAAAGATGCCTTATGACAGTTGTAAGAGCATCTATAAGAGGCTATTTTTGGTATTTTTTGACCATTTCAAGGAGGGAGGTGTGGGTTTTTCTAGGTGGTATTGCTGCCTATTGTTTGGTGAAACCATGGTGGTTTTCATCCTCACAAATCTCTATAAATTGGGGCCTTGAGCTAGAGTTATTCAATTCAATTTTGCAGGGTAATAGGGTGCTGTTGGATTTACAAGGAATGATAAGAGAAGTCTATTGCTACATGTAATATCGGAGATTATCAGTAATATACTTGCCTCTCTTTTGGTGGTGGAGTTTTTTTCCCTTTAGGGCTTCTCCATGTAAATCTGTTGTTGCATGTGTTATGATTTTTCTATCTCTCTCTCTCATTCTTTCTTCACACTAAGGCTAAGGTTAATATACATATTTCAGATTTGCATTCACTCATTTAAGTTCATATTGCAAGCTTTCTTCACCTTGATTATCAACACATAGTTGGAAGTTATGCATGATATTAGTGAGCATGAAGGTGAGCTAGTGTTGCCTCTATCCTTGTGTGGTTGTTGGAAATAGTAGCTACTTATTTCCATTAGTTGTAGTGGCCTCTAGATCTGTGAGGTGGTTGTGCAACTAGTGGCAAGTGGTCACTTAGCTTGTGCACCTTTAGAGATGCATGTTGTGTGTTTGAGACCTGGACTTGGTGAGAGTCTAGAAGGTTGATCTTATGGGTATGATGTGTTTAAAAGATCATGTAATAGCTATGTACCTATCCTTTCTTGTGCAGGCCTCCCAGAGTAAACCTAATTTTAGTGGGAGAGGATGTGCCCCCCATTTGCATATTGTTAATGTGAGATCAGTGTTTTAGATTCACCATTTCCATGTGATTTATTTGGTGATTATTTTATGGCTTTGAATGGTGTGCATGAATTGCCACATGTTTGAGATGAGGTTCCTCAACATGTCGATTGTTGGAATTTTATATATTTACATGTTTGGCTTATCATTATGCTTTAATTCAGTGATATGCATTATTTATGCTTTGATTAATTATAATCTTGATTATTGGTGTTCATAAGAAATAATCTATATGATAGATGTATAGATGTTATCTTCTTCTTATGCTATTGGACCCCGTTGAGATGATTATGTTGTTGTTGTGCTTTGGACATATATATATATATATATAGAGAGAGAGAGAGAGTAGGTACCCTTGAAATTCATTGATTGGTTACAAGTATAGGGTTATTTCTCCACTTGGATACATAGGTCTGAGTTATTCTCCAATAGTGGTTAATTCAGAGATGTCACATTGGGCCTCCCTATCCATTCCCTGATCGTACTCAAATCAAGTAGGGTATGCATCATACTTGACCTTGTGTGAACTTGGATCTAATTTAGGATTTATTCTAGAATCCCTATGTATCGTGAGTGACCAGTGAATGTTCGATCTAATTCATGGTTAAAATTATGTGTTTCTATAAATGAAATATTAGGAATTTAAATGATTGTAATATTTATTCTTATAATATTCTCTATGTTTTGAAAAAAGGGGAAATAGAATGAGAGTGGAAATGAAATAAACTATTGCTTGATTATATTGTGAAAATTCGATGAGTTGGGAATTACGAGTGAGGTTTGATTTAATTATCTTGATTAAATTATGAATTTCATAAATTTAAAAGAATATATATTCGTAACTTACTAAAAATAGTAAGTCCGGAAAGGTTGCCCGACGCAGTTGCATGTCATACCACTGCGAAGCTCTCTAATAACCCAGAAGGAATCTAGAATTCAAATAGCCAAACTTCAACATGCAAACCCTCAAATCTTCAAAAGAAACCACCAAGCAGCCTGAAACCCTAATTCTACCTCTGACTAGCCGACAACACACTGTGGATAGGCTATCAATCACTGGAATGTGTAGTGCTCAAAATGGGGACATTACACTTATGCTCATTTAGTTGAATAGGTAAACCTAGGTACAATGCTAATAAGAATTTCCATTATTCAAAATTATTTTGGTGTGCCTAATATTCTCTATAATAGGAAGAGTCAAAATGATTCTTAAAAATATAAAGGAACACTTAGATTCATCCATAAATCTCCTAGCTAATAATTAATCTAAAATAAAAATGGTCAAAAACCTTATCTTTATGATGAAACCAAACAAATCAACACAATATTTCATTTGATTAAATATGATTTGAAAGATGCTAGTGTACAACTCAAATATTTTCCAATTGCATATCAACTAGCATATATTCATAACAAAGAGCTTGAAAAAGAGAAGCTTTATGAATTTAGGGGAATGATATGTTTAATTATAATCAATTTAGATTAAAAGAGAGGAATGTAAAAATGAATCATTAAAAATTATTCAATTTCTATTTTTTTCAACAAAAATTTAAGAAGCAATGGTTTATAAATCATTTGGTTTCAAACTATCCATTCTTTAATCTATTATGATATTCTTACATATTCATATGCTAATTGAAACAACTTATAATTTTCATATATTAGTAAGGATTGGACTATCATATTTTATGATTCTTACTATATTTTTGGTGTTATAAGCTAGTGGGATAAAATATCACTATCCAAGTAGTATAAGGTTGAGAGACTATATTGAGCTAAAAATATGAGGGATGAGAAGGTAGAAGAGAGTAGTGGGATTTAACTGGCCCTATTTCTTTAAATTTATATTTTATGATTTTGGAAGGTGATCATTGAATTGATTGATTCAAAATTATCTAGAGACAAGGAGACACACATTCATGTTTGGAATTAAGTTCATGCCATATAGTAGGTGGAGAAAGGAAAAGTATTTGTGTGGGGTGTAAACATCTTAGCTCTTATCTATCATGATATTTACTATATTGATTGGTGTACACCCTTATTATTTAGTTACCTATCTTTGATCATGTTCTATATTCTTTAACACATCTAGCCATACCAATGGGTCACACTTATCTTATATGATTCAATTTCTATGTCTATGAGATGGTGTGGAATAAATAATTTTTTATGTTGTCACATGACTTATGAAAACTCTCAAAAAAACACTTGTATGATTTCTAATAAATGCACGAATATTGTAGGGATATGGGCAAGGGATTATGTAGTATGATCCTTTTATAAGGGAAGAACAACCTTATAGTCTAACATGGAGAAATAGAGATTCACCTAGTTGAGTTTCAAACGATCCATTCTTTGTTGATTATGTTTACCTCAAGCTATGATTTTAAATATGTCAATTTCAATGATTTGTGCAAATAATGGATGGAATGCATGAAAGATGCTACAATATCAGTTTCAAATAATGCATTTAATCAATATTTATCTGGATTTTATATGATAAGTGAGATTTTGGAAGATTTTACCATTACATGGAAATTGTTTTACCATTAACATATGGGTAGCTAAAACTTGTTTTAGGAACAATTCGCTCATAACTGATTTTACCCTAAATATCTACCATAAATATATTGGTTCAATATAGATGTTTGAAGAAATTTTTGAATCCCCTGGTTCAGAGGAAATTTGATTACATATTTTCTTTACTTCCCCTCTATCAATCATGCTATTGACTTAGATTTTCAATTTGTTTGGCCTCACTCATTGACTCATTCACAATATTAGGATTAGAAATGACCTTTTTTGTAGTAATTTTCTCTTGAGCAATAACATTTACCTCTACAACTTCCCAACACTCTCAATAGGTAATGAATAGATTTGCTTACTTGGAGCATTCTTGCAGCCATATCAATGAGAACAAGTCATGCATTAGCTCTTCATAGTGTTGTTATCTAGTAACCACTCGTATTTGACAAATGGACTAGTGGTTCCAACTCCTTTCTTAACATATTTCCATTTGGTTTGCAATTCTATCATACAAATATTGGGTCAATACAAATAATTGCCATTAACCCTAATTAACACTACAAGTAGTCTAAGGGGACCTACCTATGTTCCTTCACTTGAATCTTATGGATGGAGTGTGCAAATTTCTTCAACTCATTGCCCTGTGGTTTTTTTCCTCACTGCCAAAATGTTGAACTAGTCATTCCTTTGCAGAGCTCACTAACTCCTCAGAAGCAAATCTTCCAAATTAATCGACAATAATTTAGTTATCAATTCATATAACTGCTAAAAAAAGTAAAATAATACATTCGACCGAAGGCATTTTTTTTTTTTTAAACCATCGAAACACCTTTGATTAAAGGCCCATCTTCGAATGAAGGTATTTTGTAGAAGTCTTCGATCGATATATTCAAATGAAGGTGTTCTACTGAATTTCACTCACACTTAAAAATTTCTTGTCCCAAAAGTGGGACTCACTATTGTGATTTCAACCTGTTCATTTGATAAATCCATGATTAGTAGTGGCATTCAATTTTCAAGCATGTAACATTGATGCCCATGCCCCCCCAACTGCTTAGAACCACAAATTGCAGCCTGAAGATTCAACCTTCAACAACAATTAAAAGTATTTTTGGTGCTTCCTCTTGGTTCCTCATCCACTTAATGCCCCATGATTCATGTTGCTTATCCAAGCCATGTTTTCACTTCTCACATCCATTGGCACTAAAATTTGGTAGCTTTTTTATCGCTATATATTGCTAGTTCTTGGATCTCTTGCTCTTTCTTATTTAATCTTTTTGTAAATTTGGCTTATATATTAATAAAAGTATAGTTGTGTACACCTTTTACCAAAAAGATAGATAATTTCAAGAGTGGGACAATGATACACATGTGATCAAGCCCACTTGACATGCTTCCATCCTAATGGCATAGTTTCATCCTAAGTAGAGGAAAATCTTCAATACTTGTAGTAGATGTTTGCATAATGTATAGCTATGTCAGGAAACTAGTTTGTTGCAAGAAGAATAGTTGGGAGTTGTTATAAAAGAGGGTAAGAGCTCAATCAATTTTCTCATTAGTAGTCAAGGCTTTAGATTGATTCAATAGAGATAAAAAATAGAAAATAAATTATAGATGTCAAATATTAATGTATACATAGTAAAACTCAATAATTAAACCTATAATTGACATGACATAATTTTTTGGTATGTTTTTCTAATTAACAATTAGATGTTTTGCATTGTATTTGGATGATTACGATGAACTAGGGTGATGTCATTAAACAAAACCCTTAAAAATGCAATTAATTTATTTTTTGTCTATTGGTTGATGGGCAATAATCATAGTCTAAAAGAGTTAACTCAAAAAAATTAAATCTAAATTTGAAAAAAAGAAGATTGAATTCATAATCACAATTTAGTGTGGGGAATAAAACAATATCCATAATGGAATCTCAAATAACCAATACTTTGAGAAATGTGTTAAGCATATTTTAAACTTAAGAAATATAATATAACAAAATTAAAAGCATGAAGTTTACATAGTCCATTATAACAACTTATCATAGATTTCTTATTTGGTTATGTGAAATTTTGTAGCATCAATATTTCAAACCAAACTTCATGATCCATCATCAGGATGAGATAGTTAGAGAAGGGAGAAATGAAAAGATAGTAGTAAACAAAGTACTCTAATTAGATGAAGGGAGAGGGTTCTAACTCCAAGATGCTAGAGATGACAAAAAGATGGAAAAAATACTAAGTGAAAATGAAATCAACCCAAAAAATAAAAAAATAAATTATCAATTAAATTTTAAAGTCATGCATTAAAGATATCCTTACAAAGTCGGAAGAAATGTAAGACTATACCGCCATTAAATAAATGAATTAAATTTAGTATAAAATTACGTATTTCAAATCACACTCAATAACCTGTCATTAAAAATAAGAGTAAAAAATCTAAACATTATTTAAATTCATTTAAAAAGACTTATTGCATTAAACAAATTGCAAATCAATTAAATATAAAATAAATAATAAATTAAACCCCAAATAAGAATTTCTTGGATAAACCCATGAGAACACAAGTCCTCATGACAGAAGTGGAGGAAATATAAGTAAAATATTTTTTTTTCCTTACAATATGCATAGAACATTTGTCGATCGTTCATGTTCTCACTTCTTTCTCACTGATATTTTTGTTTGATCAAGAACTATTTCTTGAATGCACATTTTGTAGGTATTGAAGGGCATTAATAATCGTTAGTGATATTTCTATTTGATCAGGAACTGTTTCTTGAATGCACAAAGTTAGGTAGAATACAAAAATCTTGTACATTGTTAGTGAGCTTTTAGATTTTGTGTGCTCACTTCTTCTCAGTTAATAACCTGATCTACATAAGGTACGCCAAATTATAATCATTAATCTCATGTTATTTTATATAGACAAGAGATCGTGATATTAGATTTGAGTCATTATGTGATCAAATTCCCAAGTTGCAGTATTTAAATTGGAAGCAACTTTATGCATTTGGATTCACTGTGAAACTGGACATCTAGGTTTCTTTTGTTCCACATTTTATTTCCTTTATCCCATCTCAACAGAACAACATTGTAGTGTTGGGTATTTGCATTTTTTCCCTACAATCTCTACTATCACTATTAGCCAACATTTACCAAATAGTTTATTATTTTAAAATATGGAAATTGAATTAGGATACTTCAAGAGATGAATGTTTCAAAGTTTTTTCCTTTCATTTTGTAAAGTAGGTAATCACTGATAATTTTGTTGAATTTTTAGGCTTTGGATTTGTTGGTTTTGTGAAATTTAGAACAATGCATTTTGCTGAAATATTTGTTTTAGATCCTTATTATATCGTGTACTAAGAGGTTATTGGACCTCTAGAGATTTTTTATAGAATGTCGAAAGGCTTGGATTTGTGTGTTTGAGAAATTGGGACTTGGGTTTGTTAGGATGAAATTTAGTTGTAAATCAATAAGGGTTTTGTAGAAAAGTTTCACACTCAAGCCATTAGTAGACATGTTAAGCATTGGCATTGGGGGCAAAATACCACATCTAGCTTTTGGGTGCCATTCATGCAACTTGGGTAACTTTAATAGAAGAAATACCCCTTGGTTAAAGGAAATGTGACCTTACAATCATAATACCATTTATAAAAAGGGGATATTGAGACATGTATTGACCCTTACTTAGTTGGTCTTACTTCAATTCCTTTTGAGGAAAAAGTTGAGACCTCTGTCTAAATGGTAATTGTGATGCAAATTGAATGGAATTGATTTAGGGTTTAGAAGTCTGAAGCTTTGTATGCATGACTTTTATTTTAGACCTTTATTTTTGTGAATTGCTTAGCAATTTATTGATGTGTGAGGTTTTGGATTCATGGTGTAGTGTAGGAAATTGTATACCTTTGCAATTTCACACTATGTTTGGGTCCCTTAATTAAACTTCTAATTTGCAAAATTATGCATTTCAAAGCCTTGTTTTTCCTATTTTCCAATAGGAGAACCAACATTTAATTGATGCAATCAATCACTAAATCACATTGGAGCATATGTGTCTTGGACTTATGGGTCCCCTTGAAGTCTTAGGACCCAATTTTTAATATATTTTTGGCAGTCTTTTAATGATTCAAATTCAATATGTAATTGTCAACTTTTAGAATCTAATTTTTTGGAAATTAGATAAACACTTATAAATACATATTCTTTTTATCAATTCAAATCATCTAGCATTAAGAAAAGTTTCAAGACCAAATATTACTGTCAAGAGCATTCAAGAGCAGGTTTATTAGTCATTTGTTGCAAAATTCAAGATTCAATCATCATGTTCAAGCTTATGTGTGTCCATGTCATCCTATGAAGCCTAATATGCATTGTTGATCCTCAAAGCATCCAAGAATTTCAAGTATCCAAATACATCGAGCAAAGCAAGATCAAGTTCCTTCGAGTGATGTGTTTGACTTTAGTCCTCTAAAGGAAGCCATTGAAGGTTTGGTCAGTTGTAGCAAGAAAATGTTCATTCATCATTCCCTACCATTATCTTTCTATCAAGGTTTAATTACCAAACTTGGTGTTTGAACAAGGAAAACCCCCATTCACACAAAACAAACAATTTTTCTTCTCTTTTTTGTATGTGTAGATTATAGGTTGAAGAAGGATTGAAGAGATTTGAGAGGATAAAATTTGCACTATTGCACAAGTTGCATCATTGTTGTCAAGCCACAAAAACTAAGTTGCATAATTTATTGGACTTGTGTCAAACAGAAACCAAGATCCAACATCAAAGGACTATCAAAAGAATTTTTAGGACCTCTAATCAACACAAATTCATCCTAGGGAAAATTTGTCCTTCAACAAAGTTCAAAACCAATTTTTGGTGTGTCCAAACCCTTCTCAGATCTTCCAACAAACTATGATTTTATTTTTTGTATCTTACGTCTCATAGTTCAATTAGTTTAAGTGCATCAAATCATTTCAATTCAATACCAAATCTTCCTATTGTCCTAAGGAACTAAGATCCAAGTCTGATTGGCTCACCTTAAAGTTGAAATTCAATCTTCACACTTTGTGATCTCTTTCCTAATGAAATTCCCTAGGGAAAGACACCTATTGTGGATCCCTAAAGCTCTCTATTTAGGTGCATCATCTTTCTCACTATTTCACATGGTTTTGACAAATGTAGATTTAGGTATAGCTCACATTTGTGTTTCAAATTCTTCTTTTATGACTTTCAAGGATTTTATTGAATTATCAATAGTTTAAATGAAAAGGATGTAGGCTTAAGTAATTTCAACCGGTAAGGAATGTATGTATTTAAAGGGATTTTTGAATTTTTAGAGTTTTGGATGTTTTGGTTTGAGAAATTGAGACCTGGATCAAGTCATATGTGTTTGGTATTACCTATTCTTATTTGGTTTATTTTCATCCTCATGTGAATAATTAAATAAATTAACATATTTATTTAATTATAAAAGAGAATACAAATTAAGTAAATAAAATAATAAATGTATTTAATTATAGGAGAGATTATGGAAGAAAAGGACTAATTAATTAAATAATTAAAATTATTTAATTACAAGTGAAAGAGGAATGATGAAAGTGGGGTTAGAATGAAGGTGTTAGGGTGGGTGGAGAAAGATGGGGGGCCAAAAAGTGGCCACCCATCTTAATTTTTTTTAAAAGTCATAATTTGAGCATGTTATAACACACTCATGTTAGTGCATTATAATGCACTCACATTATGGCTTGGTGTGACCGAGCCTTAGGCTTGACCACACCAAGGCCATAATGTGCTCATGTTATAGCATGAGTGCATTTTGTGCTCTATAAACAAAAAAAAGGAATCATTCAATCATTCTTATTTCTATTTTTTTTGGTAACCCGCAACCTACAAACCCTCAAGAGTGCGCTCACATTATTGGAGAGCCATTTCTTGATGAAATCGTTGCCGAATCTTTGCCAAAATGGTGCCACAATGTCAGGGAGGTCGAAGGAGTAAGTTTTGATTTTTTTTGTGTGAACTTGTTGCTAGATAGGTATATTTAATATGTTTTTTGATGTAAATTTATTTAATTTATAGGAAATGATAATGAACCTCCTCCTCAAAATCATGCTTCACATAAACCCCAAATACCTGTTGAAGAACAACCCCAACAAACACCTCCAATAATTCCTCAATATGCCCCTAGAACTTAAAAAAAATTAATGGGGTAAAATTGAAATAACAAAAAATAAATTGAGGATATAATTGCAAGGTTGAAAGATCCTACAAAATCAACCTCACATAGAGCCACAATTGCTCAATCACTTGAATCAGTGTTATCAAATACAGATTCAATTAGCAAGAAAATAACTAGTTGGTCAGATAGGAGAAGATAGTTTAGACAATTCTATGTAGATAAATTATCTTATGAACAAGTCAGAGATGAAAAATTACAAAATTTGACTTGTGTTCCCTATTCACAAACCCACAAAAAAATCAACCTTTACACCCTTCAAGCAAGAGGTTCCCTATCCATTGGTTCAACCACCAAGGATAAAGAACCATTTTTGGGAGGGGTCATGGATGGTTTTTGAGCATCCTCCATGCAACAACAATGAGGTGCCACAATATTTTTTGAGGAAACTCTACTGTGAGTTTTTCCTCAATAAAATCCCAAACTATTTCGATATGCGGGACTTCTAGGGTAGAGGTGAGGGCTTCACAGAAGATAGAGTGGGGGAATGTCTTGACCCATAGTGACCAATGAGACAAGCACTCACTAAACCAATCTATGAGCATGTGGCTATCCCTTCTATTGTGAAGGAGAGTATTGAGGTTGAGACACTATAGTCCATTAGTTCCCAAACCTAGAGCATCATAGAGCATGTCAATCCTACAACACAATGTGAGTCAGATGAGTCTTTGGGGAGTAGAGTTCCACCCATATCTGTCAAGTTGTGAGACACCTTGTGGTTATGACCCCACACATAGTCAAGACACAAGTGCACAACTACATTTGCAGCTGAGAAGATGGTGATGAAAAATGCTCTCCTTAATGAAGCATTCAACCTTGATAGTTAGGTAAATTTTAGCAAGTTCATTGAATTTTATTTATTAAATTTCATTTTTGAAATGCAAGATTAACTAATTTGGTTTAGTGATTATAATGAAATTTTAGGGTCATACTGTTCATATAGTTTTCAGCAGTCCTCCACCTTCCTATTATGTGATGACATGTACTATAGAGATATGTAACTAGTAAATAATTATAAATATTACATGTGAATAGTATTGTTATACAAATGGTATTCTTGTTAGGAAATTTATGGGAGCATCTTATAGAAACTCCAAACAGTAGTGCCTTCGGTAAGTTTCATTTCGATTAGGTTGCCTCAAAGACACATACTACTATGTCCTAAAGCAGAAACAAACATAGTTATTTCCCACATTAATCCTTTTGAGAAAAACACATGTGAATTCAACAACGAGCAACAACACAAATGAAAGATACTAAAGAAAACATAACACAAAGATTTTACGTGGGGAAAACCCTTTCGGGTAAAAAAACCCCACTCTCCAAAGTTTGAGCCATTGTATTATTCAGCAACAAAAAGTTACAATACAGTTTTAGGATCTTAGCCTTTTGAGAGATTACATCTTGTTCATTCTGGATACAATCTGGTAGCAACAGATTTCCCTGTACAGTTTCTGATCAACCTCTCAAACTAAATGATCTTCACTCTGTTACAATACCATTACATATATAGTGCAGATCAACATAAGAGAAATCAAAATATGCTTCATGATTAGGAGCTCTCTCTTCTCCTTTGTTTAGGCCTCAAGGCCCTCGGCCATCCGGCCAGCCTCTCGGCCTTCACATCTTGTCAGCTCTTCAGCTTTCTTGGCTTATCATCCCCCTTCCCTCTTCCAGAACATCCAATGCATACACATATGCATTCGTTCTCAACAGTCAGAAAGCAATCTCTAGCTCAGCATCATCATCATAACGAAGATGTTTCCACTTCCTCGTGTAGAGTTTTCCCTTTCCACACAGAAACGATCGCAATGGTTTCATAGCAAACGGTTCACATCCTACTTTATGGGATTGGTCCACATCGTACCACATCAGATAGTCTTCACTCAGTCAATAGCGATCAACTTGTGTCGCATGTTGGTGAGACACAAGAAGTGTCTCCCCAATGCCACAAGACTCATTTATACATTGTTGCCAAGAGTCGTCTCCATCGGCAAGAGGTTCCACTGAGCTCACAAGTTGCATTAACCTCAGCATGCACATCAGTGAGACTATCGCTATCACCAAGAGATCACATCGAGCCTTCAAGTCATACTGAAACCCATTGTATCGACATTCATCTATCGGCAAGAGTCTCCTCATCGGCATGATCAGTGAGACCTCTCACCGACCTCCAGTTGAACTCATCCACTAATGCTATCACTAAGACATCCAACTATTGCCAAGAGGTTATACCGAGTCTCCTCAAGTTTCACTGAAGCACCCAACAATCGGCAAGACATTCATCTTTCGCCAAGACATTTGTCTTTCGCCAAGACCTCATATCGGGTGAACATGTCATACCGAGTCAGCAAGACATTTGACTTTCACCAAGACCTCACACCGAAGTCTTTTGTCACTGTGAAAGCACCAAGTATATCCTTTGTCAGCGAGACCTTCATCGATCACTGAGACATCATACCGAAACAAAAGTGTTACTCCAAAGTCACCTTTCACCATGATTCATACTAACCATCCCATAGCATCAATGAGACAAACGCCCATCGCCAAGAGTTCATAGTGAACCCTTATGTCACTCTGAAGACTCCTAGTGTATAACTGTCGGTGAGACCAACCCACTCAAAAGAGGGTTACACCAAACACACCAAGTCACACCGAAAGACTATCCTATCGGCCAGACATCTCCTAGTCGCTAGGACTTCATACTGATAGAAGCAAGTCAAGCCGATTACCACATCGGCCAGATAGACCAAAGGTCATGCCCATATCAGAAAGAATTCCTATCATCACCGAGACATCATCTCGACTGTCCAAGGGTACATCGAAGGTTTCATATGCCGATCGCCAAGACATTCAGGAGGTCACAATGACAGTTCAGGATCAACTAGTAGATCAGCCAAACATCTCACCAGTCTCAGCGAAATTGCTCACAAGAGGTTTCAGCCTATGAGATTGAGGCACATTTTCCAACAATCTCCCACTTGACGAAGATCACACAAGCACCTCCAAAGCAACCAGAAACTAAGATCACAATAGCTCCACCAGTTAGACCCCTGCAACACTCAAGACACCCGATCAATATGATTCCATAGATAACAGTCGACCTGACAATCTGCAACAAAGACTAGGCATCCAATTGCAACTCAATGACCAATAAAGCAAACCAATCACAGCCTTCCAGGAAACCACATAGATCTCAAACATGCTCTCATGCTCCATCAAGAATTCTGCTCCAACATCCAAGATGTTCACCTTCAGGCAACAATCCTGTCATCTTCCAACATGCCACCTATGGAAGAAGAATACAAAGCCAAGGTGTATAAGCACCATTCCAACGAACACAAGCAAAAGATCCCAGTGATATCACCAACAAGATACTGCTACCACTTCACTGTGCTCAAATGCTATATAGAAGCAATTTCAACTTCAAAGCTTCAATCAGAACACAACAGTGAAGTCATTATCCAGAAACAAGACAAAAAAAACCAGTTAGAACAACAATCAGACTGATTGCTTCCATCCAACTGATAAACCCACGCGATTGGAAATAGCACCCACAACTCATGTTATGCCATCCAATCTCACATACCTCACAGGTATGAACATTAGTAAACTTATGCCGCTCCAAAACCAACCCATCAACAGTGAATGCAAGCTCCAAGTATCAACCAGTCAAAAAAGACAAAACACAATAGGAACTCCCACTGCCTGAGTACTTTAGATCTGAAAGATCAAAAGGCATCACAAGTCTACCAATTTCATCACATAGAAAATGTAACCATGTAGTACTAAGGAAATGTCCACAATGATATGCACAACCTGCAACAAAACGCTACAAGACACATTTCTCTCACCACAAACCATCACAACCACAAAGAGAAAATATGCACATCATCTTCCTATAGAACATCCTCCTACATATAGTTCTAACAGCCAGCTATGTCAAGAATGATCTTCTTCTCATCCTAAAAGAAAATCCTTAACAACATCCATCCATTCAATCACCAAGATCAAACCGACTTTAAAACCAACATGGATGTAAGCATCTCAAAGAAGATCAAACTAGTTCATATCCCATTTTAGGAAATCAACCCATACATCATCTCCTACCAATTCTCATTAGTAACAAGGAGATAAAAGAAACTGTACAACTTCCCCTATGAATCCTCCAGAATCATTAAACAGTAATTCAAGATCCATATCATGAAAGTGAACATAAAACACATCTAAAAAATATAATGGGCCAAATACCTTTTAGATAAACTACCGAGTAGACCAAGAGTGGGAATGAGAATACTCCTTCAAGATAAACAAGTCATCATGACTAATCCAAGAGCAATCTCCTCATAGGTCTCTTATTGAACTCATGTTCAACCAAGGTGTAGGCTTCTCGGACTTTCTGCTGAAAACTTCATCAAGAATAACAAGCAGCAACACTTCTCTCATAAGAGAAAGACAACCTCACCTTATTCTTCATGTATCCATGAGTACTAGCAACCGATCATCTCATGCTAAACTTCAATTGCATTAATGTACTATCACGAAGTACCAAGTAAATAATCAAAGCACCCAATACACATAGAATTACCAGATGACTGTCAAAGCTCCAATCATCTGAATCAGGAACTTATCATGACACCATGATCTACACATACCCATAGGAGATCCCATGCTTCAAGTGACCTCACCATCATCTCAAGTACAATGCACAATGCCAAAAATACAGTGTGCAAACAAGAGTATACCCTGACATATAGCAAATAGACTCAAAAAATAAACATCACCTGCCAAGCACCACCAACACCTTAGCCAAAGACTCCAAGCATCTTCCATGGTTCCAAGATGTTGCACATCTTCAAGTAATGTCCATGCAAATGAAAAAGAACCCTTATGCAGCAACGAGATCAAAGAGCTCTCCCAAGAAACATCTACAACACTAAAGAAGACCATTCACCATCACGTGATGAATCCACAGTCACTGCTAGAGCTCCCACTGAAACGTGACACCCGAGCTCTCTAAGCATCATGACTACCTGCTACAGGTTCCCATAACTGACTATTCAGGTACTCAATAGTATCCATCCTCTCATCTCAAAGCACCACACCAATGCACAAGTGACCAACATACAAGGCCAGCTAACAAGTTTGCACCAACAATGAATCAACCTTGTGGATATAGACAGTCCACTTCCGAGTTGTCTCACAACAACCATGTAGGTAAAGACAACCCACAACATTGCACAACCCGTAGATCCATTCAACAGAAACATGCAAACCCATCATCACATTGGAAATGAAAAACTAAGATCTCAAAGATAATAACCATGTAGACAACATGACTCAAACACCAGATCATGACAAATCTGATTTTCCAATCATGTCCACAATGAGCACCATAATCAAGGAACCCACAAGCACCACCATAGGAATGCTGAGTGATAGATCACATACCAACACTCCCATGTAGAGAATAAAACATGCCTCCTCAAACCATGCACCAAGCATGCATGCAGAACTGCAACTATCTCATCCAACACCACCCCAAAAGCGAGGGTCTAGAAAATAGCTCAACATCAACTCCACATGACCACAAGTTTTTCTTACCCATGTAAAACCTACAAAATCATAGAGCCATGCAAGTTCAAAACATCCTTAAAAAAGGAAACAACAGTTCAGGAAATCTAGGCCCCTTTCAGGCCAAATCTGAACCACCAACATGTACATGCATCCGAGAAAGAGAGAAAGGTTATTCCAGAAGCTTGCAAATCATCTAATGATTAACTCCATAGCCTTCAAGCATTCAAGGTTAATAGGAAATAGTGCCTTCCAACACCAAGAACCACCGCCTAGCATAAGCACTCTCTTCCATGACTGAGAAACAACCTAGGCTTCTCCATATCACCCAGGAGCTTGACACACAGACACCCAATATGAAAGCTTTACTGCTACACAACCACAGAGCAAAGAAATCCACCTCATACTCCAAGGTTATACTGCTACCAACCAGGAGACACAGATCACAACATGACCAACTCCCTTTTCCATCTTGACCATCCTTCCAGTTGCATGTTGTCTCAGAATACCACAAGGCTTCCCCTCATCAAAGGATCAATACATCAGTCCATTCCTCCAGATTTCTTCCAACCCATCAAGCTAAGAAATATTCATAGGAGAAATATCCAGAACCAACAACCAGAAGAAGGCTCTGATACCACTTGTTAGGAAATTTATGGGAGCATCTTATAGAAACTCCAAACAGTAGTGCCTTTGGTAACTTTCATTTTGATTAGGTTGCCTCAAAGACATGTACTACTATGTCCTAAAGCGGAAACAGACATAGTTATTTCCCACATTAATCCTTCTAGGAAAAACACATGTGAATTCAACAACAAGCAACAACACAGATGAAAGATACTACAAAAAATAAAACATAAAGATTTTACGTGGGGAAAACCCTTTCGGGTAAAAAACCCCACTCTCCAAAGTTTGAGCCATTGTATTATTCAACAACAGAAAGTTACAATACAGTTTCAAGCTCTTAGCCTTTTTAGACATTACATCTTGTTCATTCTGGATACAATCTGGTAGCAACAGATTTCCCTGTATAGTTTTTGATCAGCCTCTCAAACTAAATGATATTCGCACTGTTACAATACCATTACATATATAGTGCAGATCAACATAAGAGAAATCAAAACATGCCTCATGATCAGGAGCTCTCTCTTCTCCTCTATTTAGGCCTCAAGGCCCTCGGCCATCCGGCTAGCCTCTCGACCTTCACATTTTGTTGGCTATTCAGCTTTCTTGGCTTATCAGCCCCCTTCCCTCTTCCAGAACATCCAATGCATACACATATGCATTCGTTCTCAACAATTAGAAAGCAATCTCTAGCTCAACATCATCATCATAATGAAGATGTTTCCACTTCCTTGTGTAGAGTTTTCCCTTTCCACACAGAAACGATTGCAATGGTTTCACAACAAATAGTTCACATCCTGCTTTCTCGGATTGGTCCACATCGCACCACGTCGAAAAGTCTTCACTCGGTCAACAACAATCAACTTGTGTCGCATGTCAGTGAGACACAAGAAGTGTGTCCCCAATGCCACAAGACCCGTTTACACATTGTTGCCAAGAGTCATCTCCATCGACAAGAGGTTCCACTGAGCTCACAAGTTGCATCGACCTTAGCATGCACATCGGTGAGACTATCACTATCGCTAGGAGATCACATCAAGCCTTCAAGTCATACCGAAACCCATTGTATTGGAATTCATCTATTGGCAAGAGTCTCCTCATCGGCATGATCAGTGAGACCTCTCACCGACCTCTAGTTGAACTCATCTGCCAACGCTATTGCTAAGACATCCAACTGTTGCCAAGAGGTTATACCGAGTCTCCTCAAGTTTCACCGAAGCACCCAACAGTCGGCAAGACATTCATCTTTCGCTAAGACCTCATACAGGGAAAACATGTCATACTGAATTGGCAAGACATTTGACTTTCGCCAAGACCTCACACCAAAGACTTTTATCACCGCGAAAGCACCAAGTATATCCTTTGTCAGCGAGACCTTCATCGATCACTAGGACATCATACCAAAACAAAAGTGTTACTTCGAAGTCACCTTTCGCCATGAGTCATACTGACCATCCCATAGCATCGATGAGACAAACGCCCATTGCCAAGAGTTCATAGCGAACCCTTATGTCACTCTGAAGACTCCTAGTGTATAACCATCAGTGAGACCAACCTAGTCGGCAGAGGGTTACACCGAACACACCAAGTCACACCGAAAGACTATCCTATTGGCCAGAAATCTCCCAGTCGCTAGGACTTCATACCGATAGGAGCAAGTCAATCTGATTGCCACATCATCCAGACAGACCAAAGGTCACGCCGATATCGGCAAGACTTCCTATCGTCGCTGAGACATCATCCCGATTGTCCAAGGGTACGCCGAAGGTTGCAGATGCTGATCGCCAAGACAGTCAGGAGGTCACAGTGATAGTTCAAGATCAACTAGCAGATCGGCCAGACATCTCACTAGTCTCAGTGAAATTGCTCACAAGAGGTTTCAACCTGTGAGATTGAGGCACATTTTCCAACAATTCTTATATCTAGTTTTGGATGTTGAATAGGTTAATCTTGGAGATTTGACGACAACACCTCCTAGTGGAGGGGGACATTGATGCTTCACTTAGGTAATAAAATAAAAAGTTTAACTTATGAATTATGGAAAATAGATTTTTTAGTTCATATTGTTGATTACATTGCATTGCATAATTTTCAAACTCAAAGATTAACTCTTCATTGCATAACTAATAACTAGATGTTTATAGATGAAAAAATTTCAATTACAATATAGATTTTTAGAAAGTCAACATAAGCAGTTATGCAATTACTTCACATTGCATAACTAATAACTAGGAGCAATTTCCAATTGCATTTTCTTGTCATGACATTCCATGGGATCACTTTTTTTTATGTTTTTTTTCAAATAGTTTACTGCCTTGTCTGTGCTATGGATTCTTGGAAAAAATATATCAAAGCATAATAGTAAGCCATGACATAGACAAGGCAACGAAGTTTTTGAAAAAATGCCTCAAAGAAATGTGGTCTCATATCATCCAAGAAAATATATATGTGTCAGTAACTTTCTCAAAAACATTACCATATGTTACCATGCCATGAAATCAACATTCCCATAAGGTTTAGATACAAACCATTATCTACCAAGACCAATAAATCCACCGTCGAAATCCAAATATCCACCAACCTATCTAACAAAAACCTATATCCACAATCTATATCATTGCATTGTTCATCTTTCATATGTAATCATGCTTTACTCTTACTTTGATGGTTCCCTAGTAAAAAATGAAACCCTTCTCTAATGAAAATGATTACACTATCCTTTTTGATCAACAAGATAATGAACCCTATGAAGAAAATATTTATACAACTAGCTATGTACTATCATACCCAAGGTCAAATATCAAGAAACCAAATGTATATTGAGACTATCAAGGAGAAAGAAGACCATGCAATCTAACTTGATTATGATGATGAAAATACTATCCTTGATGTTCAAAAAAAATATCACCCAGGCTATGATGATAATGTGAGTCTTTTGGATCAAGAGGGATACATTTGATCCTTAAATGACATGGTTGGAAGTAAGTTTTCCATAATCTCTAGCTATCCATCCATTAATCCATATCAACATCCTATAAGTTGTGGTCACCCACCTTTATAACCTCAATATCAATATCCCATAATATTTAGTCACCCATCTATCAAATCTCAATATGAATAGGCAACTAAGACAAGGTATAGTATTAATCCTCCAAAAAAAATTTGTTTTCATCCTTCTCCAAGACTAAGAAAAGGTATAGTATTAATCCAAGAATTCCTTCCACATTAAACCATCTCACAAAACCTATTTATATAAAAAATTCTCATCCTAATAAAAAATCAAAGATAAAATAGTATTCTCAACTACCTATCCAAATCCTTCATCTATAACTTTTCAATAAATTTTTTTTGATTCCAAAAACCTATCCAATCAATATAACTATAGGTATATTCTCTAATGACTAATAGTGAAATAAATTAAGCTCCAATGCAAAAAAAAGGTTATGCCATCCCATAACATCACTAATCCTAAATCATCCAAATATCTTGTTAAGTTTTCCATCCTCAATCCCAAACCCCTCACATACCTCAAATCCATCAAGTCCAATATCCTGTACAAATGAAAAATCATAATGCAATCTATGTGCACAATTATAAAATTTCATTTACATACTAATCATCAACAACACAAAATGTCAATCCTTTCTCATGTCATGACATCACCATGAGACCACATTTATTTGAGGCATTTTTTCAAAAAGTTCACTTCCTTGTCTATGCTACCACATTTTTCATACATATCTACCAAAGCATTTTATCAAATAGTTCACTACCTTACTGCTATGGATAAAATCCTAAAACAAGTTCTTTCGAAAAAGCTATGGATGGTTGGAAAAAATATATCAAATCATAATAGTAAGCAATAACATTGACAAGGTAGTGAACTATTTGAAAAAATGCCTCAAAGAAAAGTGTCATTTTTTCAAACAACTCATTGTCCTGTCTATGCTACCACATTATCCATACATGGGTATGTGCAGGATCATCATGGAAAAAATAGGCCCTTAAGTGGCAAAAAATTTAGAAAAATCAGAGTTAGGAAACTTGACGTTAAAATTTGAATAAGTTATCTATATTATTTCAAAAATATGTAAGAATAGAATCTATAAAAAATTGAATGTAGTTTCTAAACTGCTAGGTTTGTTTGAAAAAAAAATTATTTGGTGAAAATTTGAAATTTCAATGCAAGGGTACTTAAATTTCGGGGAAAAATAAGAAGTAGGTGTTTGTTTGATCACCCTAACCATAATAAAATGATAATATTTTTATAAGATTTTAGATATAAGTAGAGGACTCCTCAGATGTGATGCATATTTTTTTTTGTAATTTTTTCCATGTAAATAATTAATTATGAATTTTTTATTACAAATTTTTAAAAATATAAAACTTCGTGTAATCGACCACCTTAACTTGGTCAAAACTTCATGAAATTCAATTTTTATTTTTTTAATCCTATAGTATGCAAAGCATAGAATGTGACACATGTTTTGGATTCAAAAAATGTGATATCGTTTGAAAGCTATAGATGTTTTTCAATCATCCTATCAATTAGAACTTTAGTCGTAATTTGAATAGAAAATGAATAATAATTACTTATTAAATTCAAAGTAAAGCATAATTTATATCATTGGAAAGCTGAGAATCTCCTTTAAAAACTCATTTCGTTTCATCAATTTTGGGTAGAAAAATGGTCATCAGCCACATACCCATCATATTGCCACTTTTTGGCCCATCATGATCTTGCACATACCCACATGTCTACTAGAGCATTTTATCAAACTGTTCACTTTCTTGCTGCTAAGGCTAAAATCCAAAATAGGTGTTTTCAAACAAACTATGGATGCTTGGAAAAAATCTATCAAAGGATAATAGTAATCAATATCATAGATAAGGAAATGAGTTAATTCCTCAAAGAAATGTGGTCTCATGGTGACATCCATCACCATGAGACCACATTTATTTGAGGCATTTTTTCAAATATTTCACTGCCTTGTCTATGCTACCACATTTTCCATACATGTCTACTAAAGCATTTTCTCAAAGTACACTCAATTTTTTTTCAAAAAGTTCATTGCCTTGTCTATGCTACCACATTTTTTATACATGTCTACCAAAGTACTCAAAATTTTGTTGACTATCTCATACATTATAAGTTGTGACTTGCATCACTATTTTAGTTTTCATAATTTTATAGTGTTGTTTTATTTTTGTTGATGCAGACGAAGACACCTCCCAATATTCATATGAAAATGGAGTATGGTGTGTCTTCTACAATTGATAGCTCGATGCCTTTGATGGTAGTATGAGGAAAATTAGTAAATATCAAATTGCATTCATTCTTATAGTTGTTTATTATTGAAAAATCAAATGATTATTGATTTGTAGTTTAATTTATATCTAGATGGTTTCTATAGGACATTGGAACACCATAGCCTAATCCAACTATTGTGGCAAATGAGGAGAGAGATCATTTGGAGGTGGTAAGTGATTATTTTGTTAAATATTTCATTTTTTTATAATGTAATTTCTATATATTTATGTCTAGAATTTTTATTGTAACAACTAAGGCTCCATGATGAACTAAATAGGAGGAGAAACCCTCGTGTTCAAAATGGACCACTCTCATATGTGTCTCCATCCCCTTGAAGATGAAAGGCCATTCATGATCTATTTTATTCATCCAAAGGGGAATTACTTTTTATTAGGGTCCTTTGTTATATGCCTATACTTTGTTATATGCCTATATGACATTCTTGTAAGCCTATATGGCCATTTTTTATATATGTTATACTTATATTGACATATATTGATGTACACATGTATGGCTATTTGGTTGATACACTTGTTTTTTATTGATGTTGTCCATATTTGCATTATAAATCCATGCTTCAATGGATATTTGTAGATGGTTTACTTCAAATATTTAAAATCCAATTATATTACATGCACTCTTCCTTTATATAATTGTAAATTTTTAAAGTTTGAACATTATTCTCCTCTAAGATTATTGAACATTAAATCAATAATATAAATATAATAATGCATGATGCAATCTAATACCTAGGTCTCTCTACCATTACACATCTAAGCCCATACTCTCTATTATCATTGTAGCATGGTAAGGAAATTCGCGTAATTATACAATGCACTTTCAAGTATGCAACTAAAAATGAGCCAGACATTATTACATGTGACCTCATAGGTCTCTATAATTTTTCCATATAATTCTTGGAAGACATCTACCATTCTGTGTATGCTTCATGCTTCCTATGTATACTTCATGTATTACATGTATTCACATGTATTCTTCATGCTTCATATGTATACTTCATGTGTTCATGTCTATGCTTCATGCTTCCTACGTATACTTCATGTATTACGTATATTCACATGTATGCTTCATGCTTCTTATGTATACTTCATGTATTCATGTGTATGCTTCATGCTTCTTGTGTATACTTCATGTGTTCACATGTATGATTCATGCTTTTGATGTATACTACATGTTTTCATGTGTATGCTTCATGCTTCCTATGTATACTTTATGTGTTCATGTGTATGCTTCATTCTTCCCATGTATGCTTCATGTATTATGTGTATTCACATGTATGCTTCATTCTTCTTATGTATACTTCACTTATTACATGTATTCACATGTATGCTTCATGCTTCATGTGTATACTTCATGTATTCACATGTATGCTTCATTCTTCTTGTGTATACTTCATGTGTTCAAGTGTACAATTCATGGTTCCTATGTATACTTCATGTTTTCATGTGTATTCTTCATGCTTCCTATGTAGAATTCATATATTATGTGTATTCACATATATTCCTCATACTTTGTGTATTATGTATATCTATCTATTTGCTTCATGATTGGATGTATCTTCAACATGGTTACTCCATATGTATTAAAAACATT
>VDFB02000363.1:106256920-106660890 GCA_007258455.2 Sequoia sempervirens | reverse complement strand
CCAAATCCACCACCACTACCACCAAAACCAAACGTAGCAAGACAATATAACATTGCACTGAAAGCTCACCAGGCCTACCAAAAGGCCATCCAACAATATCTAGCCACATAACAAGAAACACAAGCTCAACAAGTGCAACAAGCCTCTCAAGCTACCCAACAAACACAAGCACAAACACGAAAAATGATAACTATTGGGGATAACGATGAACATTCAACCACTGGTGATAGCATTGAAAATCTCTCCACCACAATTTCCGAAAGCAATGATCAAGATCCATCCATCAAAGAGCACATTGGATATGTTTCTATCTCATCCGAAGATCAAATCAACATAGGTCAAGAGTCACTTTTCAATCGTGATCAAAATCGACCAACGATACCCAACAATGATCCAATTCAAGAAATGTCAACATCACTTGACCCAATGGTTGAAGACATTCACAATCTCTCCACCACAATTGTTGAAAACAATGTTCAAAACCTATCCATCAATGAGCACCTTGAAGATATTTCCACCCCATCTGATGATCAACTCACCATACATCAAGAGCCACTTTTTAGTGATCTATTTCAAGGAGTGTTAGGATTATTCGATCCTATCGACGTAATGCACAATCCATCGGCCAATGATCATATTGAAAATGTCTCTACCTCAGCTTATGAGTTAGAGAACATATCTCAAGAATTTATTCCAAAGCATGGTCAAAATATTTCACTAAGGTCTAGCAATGGTCCTTTCCAAGACATGTTGACCCCCTTTGACCTCATGGTTACAAATACTAAAGGAATCTTCAACTTGACACTTGATCCAATTCCATTCAAAGATCAAGAGGATATTGAGCCATTTCCCATCAAAGAACCCTTTGTAAGAAATCCATCCTTTGAAACTGACCCATGTCAAGAACTTGATCCAAAGCATGTCGAAAGCAACTCCGAAATCATTCAAGATCAAGAATTTGTATCTTCAAGATACTACAATAATCTAATGGACACTCTCCTATCTATGCAAGATGATCATATCCATACTCCTCCATCTACCCATGAGATGCTTTCTTTGGATGGAAACATAGATGATCGTTATTCAAAATAGGATCCCTTTATTCCTGACATTGTTACACAAAAAGAGCAAGTTATTGAGTTGACAACATCAGGATCAGACATATCCCAAATCCAGACTGAAGACATCATGTATGAAGATATCCAACATTATCCACTCAAGGAAACAAGTCAGACATAATAGTATAATTCAGAGTTAGTGGAGCAGCAAATGGAAATGTCACCTACGGTGGTCATTTATTAGAGAATTCATTCTAAACAAGAGCTCTCAGAACAAGCAGAATCAAAGCATGAAGGTACTACTACCAGCATATTGGGGGCAACTTCATCTCAAGCAAACATCAACATAGGGAGCACGAAGAGTCCTTATGATGAAACCAATGCCAATACTACAACCAACCACGTCATGAATCTTCCTCCATCCATCACCCCATCCACGAATTGAGACCAACATCAAAGTACAAAGAATGTTATCAAAGAAAAAGAAGCCAAGCATGAAGGAAAAATCAAATACAAGTGGATAACAAAAAATACAAAGAAAGATTATCCCTATCAAACTCCATCAGTCAAAGAAACTATGGGGAAAAATAAAAAAGGGAAAAGTATCCATCAAAGATGTCTGCAAAAGAAAAAGAAGGTTTTTCAAGTGACGTACAAAGTGTATCAAGCAGTTGGTCCTAATTCCATGCACACTTCCGTATCCACCCATCATTGCTCATCTTCCCAAGTTTGGAGAGTCAAAGATTCCAAGCTATCAACCAATCCATCTCCTATCCCTAAACACACTCCATCCACGCCTCCACGCATGATATCCAATTCTCACATTGACCATGTATTGGCAACGACCCTTTATCATAAGGATTCTGAAGGCACTCTATCACGATGTTTGCATAAAGACAAAGTTAACTCTGGTATCGACGAAGCAGATCAGGAATCTCAAAAGTTGCATTCAAGTGCACGTACCTTAGCAAAGCAGCTCCTTCAAGCAGGATATTGATGGCACATTATGATAGGGGCATCTACATCAACAACAATTTGTGATTCAGCATGAGCTTAAAATCTTTTAGAAAAACCAAAAAAATCAAAAAAGCAAAAAATCCAAAAAAATCAGAAAAATGGTTGAAAACAGTAAAGAGAAAAATCATCCTCTAGTGAAAACTACATGGGCAGCACTTTGGGAAAGACCATGATGAAAACCTAGAAAATAGGCGTCATGTGTGGAATCGAGCATCTATGTGCACCACTTTAGGTGAAAGTGCCACTTTAGGTGAAAGCATCTCATCCCATCCATAATAAATCCAGCATTCCATCCATCTTATCCATAATAAAGTGATTCATCCATGAACCATATATCCAATCCATTTTTATCCACTACATCCATCATCCAAGTTATCTTGATCTTGAAAAAAGTTTGGTGCACACTTTACGCTTGCTTACGGTAAACATCTTGACATGGGTCATTTTCATTGATCTTATCCTACCTAGCATTATATGAGCCATGAAGCATTATCCAAATGAGCATCTTTTTTTCACCTTATCTTATCGCAAGATAATCCTTGGCATCCTTTACATGCGTACCATATCCATCCATCCATCACATTCCATACATTGCTAGACACTGGGGGTAGATATTTACATATTTCTTCGGGAATAAATCTTGATCTATATCCTCCAACTTATGTGGAGATCCAAACATTGGCAAATGTGAAATCAAATTGGTCAAAGCATTTGTGATCCAAAATCCAAATCACTAGCCCATGGCATATTTTGACGAGAAGACATTCCTTATAAGGCTTTATCTTTCATTGAACATCAATCCAAATAATCACTATTATTCACATCTAACGCACCCTTCAAACGTAACATCAAATCATTCGAACAACTTTTTTTCCAAAATCAAGCTTCATCAATCATGATCAATCAAATTCAATCAAAAAAATCATCATCTTGGGATATCCTTGTGTTGCTTAACACTATCCCTGCATTGTTGTATCCTCAACAGTGTTATCATCATCAAATCCAATCAACCCATCATCATATTGGGATATCTTTCCCAATCCTTGTGTTTCTTAACATAATCCTTGCATTGTTGTGCATCATTGACAATGTTATCATCATCAATCCTATTAACATCTCAATCCTTGTGTTGCTTAGCACTATCCTTGCATTGTTGTGCATCCTCAACAATGTTATCATCATCAATCCATCGATCTGATCAATCAACCTTAGCTTGGTTTTTAGCAAAATCCCCAAATAGAGCATTGGTATCATCACACATATCCATATCCAAATCATGAAAATCGTGCGAAAAATCCAAAAACATCCAAAACATAAAAAAATCCCAAAAACACTCATAAAAGCATAAAACATCAAAAACATGATATCTGAACTACGTCGTCTCTGACCTTAAACGTAGGCAAGGCTAATCTTTGATTAGCCCCCGAGACATCAAAATCCAAAAACATTCAAAAAACACAAACTCCAAAAAAAATCAAAAAACATCAAACACAAAATCCAAAAACATTGGAAAATCGAAAAATCAAAACATTTGAAAAATCCAAAAACCCAAAAAACAGCCTCAAAACATTCCAAAAACATAAAAAATCCATCCATCTCATCTCGATTTCACTCGAAATAATCAATCATCCATAATAAACTAATCATCACCTTCATCCTTTGGCAACACAAACAGAAACAACCACAACAATTGGCAAAAGCAAGCTTTAATCATAAAATCAAAAGCAAAGCAACAAACCGTTAAACACAAAATCAATCTCTTGATCACTCGAAAACATGTCAATCAACTTTATATCAAAATCCTATCAATCAACTTACCAACCCATCATCATCCTATACAATGCATGTCCTACGATATATTGTTCCGACAATGGGCATCATTTTGGATATCACCTTGGATTCTTATCCTATCAAAACACATCCCTTTGGCTGAAGGTATGAAGAACATTGGCTTGTTTGTGCACTTGATCTTTTCTTTTGGTTTATCTTATTGTGCTCATTCTAAGGACCTCTCAATGATGTCCCCAATGAAGGGATTTAGAGAGATAGGAATGGGGCAATGATCATTATCTTTTTATCTATTGTTCTTGTTGGATGTTCTTGTAATATAACCTTGGCGAATACTTGCTTTGTTAGGTATGTCCTAGCAAGGTTTCCGTATGTCAGGTGTGAACAAGAATACTCCTATCTATTTTTTGAGTCAAAGTCCATCACACTAGGTGCAACACCATCTTGGTTCTTTATACTCTGATGCATCGTGCCTACATGTGTTATCAAACATAAGGTAATTTTCCCTTTGAAAATCCAAACTCCTTGGCAAGAAATCATCATCATCATCATCATCTCATGTCTTGTTGGAATCTCTTATTTTCTTCTATCTCTTACTTTTCACGCTAACATGGTACCATGACAGTTAATCATAAATCATCACCATTGCATCCATCCTGCATCCACAAACCATCTGCATATCATATCATATCATATAAGAAACATTGATCATCTCGCATGCATCACAAATCATCATTGTATAATATAGATTGGTTATTCTAGGCATCTCATAAACCATACATTTATTATCCATTGCATAATCATAAAAGTGTCATCATATCATATCATGTACATCCATATCATCCATGCATCATCATATCATCCATTGCATATAAACATCATAATCATCTTATATATATCATCAATAATGTAATTGCCACAGTACAGATCAGGATCAAGTGTGTGTAATATATCAAAATAGGCACGAGGCTAGCCATGGCTAATGACTGTGTACATCATCAAATCTATATTCGAGTTGAACTAATCTTGAACCTCTTTGTTGAGAGATCGACCCTCAAATCAAACCTCTTCGCCCGATCTCTTGAGGGGGCAGTATACCAACATAATTCTTCATTCGCTGGGGCAGCAGTGGGGCATCCAAAAAAATTAGAGAAATTTTTACTTTTGATCATGGCAAGGTTATTCTTTGAACCAATGCAACAAGTGCATCACTTCAAAGAGGGGCAAAATGTAGACATCGAAAATATACAAATTGATATCGCACACTTGATCCTGATCTACTAACATCACTTCATCCTAAATTATCCCTCTGTCTAACCATTTAATCGAATAGGCTTATTTGGTTAAAATCATCATAATTCCCCTTTTAATTAAATAAATCCTTCAATTTAATTAAATCATTGTCTCTGTGTAATTAGCTAGGTCATTTCATCTTCCTATCTTTATTTAATTAAATAATCCATATTATTTGGTTAAATTTCTAAAGTTCATCTAATTAAATTAAATAAATTAAACATTTATCTAATTTAATCTAACATCACCCCTTTTGGTTAAATAAATCAAAATATTTATTTAACTAGGTCTTAATCATTTTCATCTCTTTTTGATTTATTTCAATCCTAAAATCTAAATCAAATAGTCAAATCAGCTAAATCTCCCCTTAAATTAATCAAATCCTGATTAATTTAATCCTAATCACTCAAATCCTCTAGATTTGCAACTTGCACATGAAAATCAATTTAATTTATTTATAAATCATCTATTTTCATTCAAAAAATGCATCAAAGATGGAATATTCCTCAAATTTGAAATCTCCCCCCAAAAGACTTGTCCATCCAATGAAGCATTTAAAGCTCTTACATTGTCTCTTACATGTCTCCCACTTGGCATTTAACTCATCTTTCATCCCCCCTAAACATGTCATCTCATCAAATTCAAATTTCAAACTTGCACATGGATCAAAATGTGCTCAACCTTCATCCTATCAAATGTTGACAAGTGGCACCTTGCCATTGGATGAATGTTAGTCCCACATTGCTCAATTTTGGACATTCATCCTTCAATCTCTTCTATAAATGAAGAGCTCCTCTCCTCATTTGATCGTCCACAGTTTGAGTAAACTTACTATACTCAAATTTAGAGCAATCTTCATCCATCTTATTGAGTTCTATAGCTAGGTTATGCAGATTTTATCTTGGGAGCATTCATCAATCTTCATCAAAGTGGATCAATCATCATAAACATATCAATCTTGCATCATAGGATTTGGGAAAGGGCCAATTTCCACATCAAATTGGCACCAATTCCCCAATGGGATAGTGGTTTGATTGTTTTGAATAAGATTTGAAAGTTTTCATTTGAATTCTTTTCCTATTTCTTGTTCATTTCACTTGAATGGATCTTCTGGGGAATGATTGTTTTAGACTTGTTTATGGACTAACCTTGTGTTGTTTACTCATGTTTATGTAGGTCTAGATAAAGCATTCACAACTATATTAGGGTTTTGAAGATAAATTTAATGTTCTCTCTCTGATAAGAAATATCTCTTCGATATCAATTTAATTCGTTGTGGTTCTCCCGCTTCTATCGCACTGGTTTTAGGGTTTACTAATAAGCTTTGATGGGGATGTGGAAAGGTCCCTAGAATCACTTTCTTTGCAATACACTTATAAATCTCTTCATCAAATGCATAATACCATTGCACAAGCCTCTTGCAATAGGAACCATATGAGAAGCATTTCGAACATATTCTTTCATCACAACTAGAAATGAGTCTTGTGATTGATCCAATGTAGGAAACTGGAAGTTCCGGGAAAGTTGTAGGATTTTACATAGCTCATAAAAGTTAGAAGGAATCTCATCCTATTGTGTAGCTCTTCTATAAACATCAAGGAATTTTTTAACAGTGAACCCTCTTCTAGCACAAAAATGCCAACTACTATAGCTGCTTCATATCTAACATGTAGATTGTATGATTTCAAATAACAAGTGTTCTACTCATGGCATCTGCTCAATTTATGAATAAAAGCTAATATTGCAGTTCTCCATCATTTTTACATGGTTCTTTAGCACAAACAATTACATTTGATCCATTTATCTTTCCTTAAGCAATCCTCTCTTTATTTTGATTTTCCATGGCCTCTCTTGTTGTTCTTTAATTTTTCCTCGATCACGCGTTAACTTTCTTATTTCTAATGAGTTGAATTGCAAAATATGGGGGAATTATTTACTTCCAAGTAAGGATAAAAAAGGATGATACAAATAGTAAAATTTCCTTCCCATTGAGTTTGTGGCTTTTAATATCATTGCCATCATTCATGTACTATCTTACACACTTCAATGATATCAGCATTTAGATTCCCCATTTCAACTCCCGCTTTTGTAATATGCATGAGATAAATGTGTAGATGACTGCAAATTTTTGTTCCTGAGAACTAAAAATAGAATTAACTATTTAGGTTTTTATGAAAGATATTCCTTTCACAAGAATGTTCTAGTATCAATATCTTATCTACTTTGAGGGCATATCTCAAGCCATAGAGGGCTGATCGCATTGACAACACCCCACATTGTGGACCTTCCTATCTGTCTAATGGTTCTCTATATCAAACTAGCTTTCCATATTTTGACATGCTCAAATCCTACATGTAGGATCATTCATTTCTCTAGGTAAATGTTGTTCTCCTCATTTTGAGAGCCACCATCCATACATCCAATATTCTTTAATATATTTTCAATTGATAAATTCACTGTCTCTGACTTTGCTAATGTTGAAGTATTTGAAGGTGTTGCAAAGAAAGGTTTGATAGAGAGTTTTGTGCAGTAAAAACCTCTTTCCCTTCCTTCAATACTTTGACCTTAAATTGCCATAGTGATCTCCACTATTGAATTCAACTCTTTTAAGAAACTATCCATATCCAAGAGTTTAATGGCTTGACACATTCTTACCAAAGTAGGCATGTTTCTTCAAAAATTCATCCATAGTATTCCTCAATGAGAACTTCTCTTTAGGCCTCTCTGATTGTGTTAGATTGGGATTACTCTGCTTAAAGTAATCATCATACCCTTTTTTGTATGCTATGTGAATATGATGCTCTCTACAACAGGGAGTCTTTAATGTTGAGCAACAATTTTATGTATAATTGTACACAACTTCATGAAGCAGGCTTATGGTGAATGCCTTAGATGACCAACATTGGTCAACAGTAGAGATGATAAATGTTATGTTATGCATTTATGAATGTTGGGTTTTCCTCTTTGAAAATTGAAATCAATTAGGCTTGGATTTGAACAAAAGGGGCCAATTAAGGCATAATTAACCTCAATTAATTAATAAATCCCTGTATAAGTGTGAAAGTGTAAAGGTACACCTTACAAAACCAAGGCACAATTAAGACCATTTTAATTAATAGGGCCCTAAACTTAATGTGAATATGTAAAATTTACATATTACAATAGTAAAGTAAGGCATAATTTAGCTCATTTTTTCATTGATACTTCCCAAATTAAGTGTGAAAAAGGGATAATTTTTCCTACACTACAACATATATGGTTGAGAGATAGTATACAAGTTATTTTTTTGCACTCCTTTCCCTTGATGTCAAAGAGGGAGAGATGTGTGAAGAAGTGTTTTGGCACATGTTGCCATCAATGACAAAGGGGGAGATTGTTGAAAGAATGAAGAAGTTGTGTGTTTTCATTTATTTCAACACTACATAGTGCATGATATCAAAATGATATGCATAATATTCTACATAGAGGACTTGATTCATAGTTAATCACTTCTATTATATATCTACACTAGCAGTGCCCTCCAATAAATTGGTCCACATTACATTGCACGTACAAATATTCTTCTTTGATTCCAATATGTTGTTTTTGGATGATAGTATCAATGTATTTTGAATTTCATTTGCTCTGGACAAATGATTCAAATTTTCTAAGTGATAGAAGTTCAACATATAAGGTTTTGTTAGTTTTTTGTGTAATGAGTATGACCTAGTTGGTCCACTCTCCACAATTTTTTGTTAGGACTTATGATTTTGGTAGAATGTTTATAGGTGTCTATGCATTGATATTTCCAATTGGCATGATATTTTGAGATCCACGTGTCTTGTGATTGGTGATCAGTTGAAGTATTTTGAATTTAGGTCCTATGCCTGGTCGACTTGAAATATGTAGAGGGTTGTGGAGTTTAATGATGTGATGCAAATGTAAGAGGGAGCTATTATAGGTTAATTTCAACCTATATCACACGTGTTGTGGCATAAGGCAATTTAATTTGAATTGGGTGCCCACAAGGCACATTTTGCATTACTTTGGGTGGCATCTAATTAGGATGACCTAATTAATGTTTGCATTGGAGTTAATATATATAGAAGATCATTTTGAGTTTGTGATGATGATGATTTTAAAAAGGGGATATGATTTTCAAAGGGGATATTGCTTTGAATACAAGCAAAAAATAATTTTTTTGCAAAGGATTGAGAAAAGGTTGTGCAAATGTAATACCCAGTAGAAATTTATATTTTGTATCGGGTGAAGTGTTTTGAGTTGGGATTTTGACCTTCAAAGGAACTAACGTTAGCATATGTTAGATGAACTTTGTATCAATTCAAATCTTGGTTGTGTAGCAACATTCTCTATCTTTCTTTTCTCTGTGAATAGTGAGTCTACTTGGCAGTGAGCCTTTCTGTAATATCTCATAACCATTTATAACATATTGTGAGCTAATCCTCACTATGTTTTTTCCCACTTTGGTTTTTCCACATAAAAATATTGGTGTTCATGTGTTGTATGTGCTATGGGTTGTTTTTGATTTAATTTCTATTAATTGTTAAGTATGATTTGATAATTGGATGTTTTTTAATCAAATGGTTTTGTAGAATACTGATTCACCCCCCCTCTCAATATTTTGAGTGTTCAACATGTCTAACATCTAAATGCATTTCTATCTAGATTTAGAACTTGCAAGATCTATGGTAGGAAATGGTAGATGGATGCAACATAATAATTAGACCATTCATCATAATGGACTACAAACACTTGTCCAAGCATATGTTGTATACAACTAAATAATAGATTTTGGAAAAGCAAAACCTATCTCTCTGATAACCCATTTTCAGCACCCGTCTTGAAAGATAACCTTCCACATACATAAGATAACATAAATCTTATCCAAGTCACGCATTATGCAAAACAATCAACTTATTTTCTAGTAGTTTTGCAAGCCAATCATTTTTATAATAAGGAAATCAAACAGTCAACAACATAGTTTATGTTTATCTCTTATTGGCTAATACGGTTTAACAATATATGCAAAGAATTATACCAATTTTGATAAAAATGACATTAGACATTTAGTCACAATACATGATCCATTCCATTAGTAAGAATATAATAATTCATGCATAGAATTCAGATTTCCATCATTTCCTTTATGAAAATCTACATATTTTAGATAAAGAGAAATAAGCAATTTTAAAAAAGGTATATCACACATATGTGTAATGTATAAATGCAAGATTTATGCATGTACACAAATATGGCCTTCTGTAAAAAATGTGTATGCATATACATTCTTTGAAAAAGAAAGTTCCATTTACATACAGGTTTATATTGTTCAAGATGTCAACTTTCATAAAATGCATAATGAGATGCAATTAAAATTCAAAGGTCAAGACAACTAGAATGTCAAAAGGATGCTTACATAGAAAAAATTGTATTCCATCACCATAATTAATTTGTGATCAATTGGATCTTTACAAATGTTCTATTTCATTTAAAACCAAGTCAAAGAACATTAAGTCAAGGAATATTGTGTTGGTTTGAAACTAGTTTCCACCCTCTTGGCTTAATGACAAGAACATCATTCTATTTTGATCAGAGGTTGTCCTAGATAATATCATATCTTATAGTTTCAATTGATTTTTAAAATAAGAATTATCAATAAATACAGTGACACTTTTGTCATTTAGATGAACTCATATTTCAATAAGGTTCATGATCAAAACAACATGAATAACACCATTCGGATTTTATTATCCTTTAAAAGAAAACATGCTCATAGAATGGGTCAATATACAAGCTATCAGCCAACATTATGTGCCTTAATGTTTAGTCAATAACAAATGTCTAATGGAACAATCGATTGTAACAGAGGTACCATAAAACCAAAAAGAGATTAGTGTAAGTATATATATATATAATGTTATACTTACACACACACAAACACACACACGCACACACACACACACATATATATACATATATAATCCACATGTATATATATATACATACATACACATACTCATCATATTAATGAATGGAGAAATTTGAAATACATCAAAGAGATTAGCATTATCCCATGACCTATTATGGCCCTTTTCATAGGTCGTGACTTAGAAAAAATGTGAAAAATAGACATTATTATTAATTTTCAAATCAAAACAATATCAATCATTATGTATCATTGTAACATTTAGAACAATAGGAATCACCCATCAACAAGCTAAGGCCTAGAATGATGATAATCATTCGGCCAGCTAACACAATATAACATAATCTTTATCAGCAAGTACAAATACTCAAATGATGGATTCGTTCAACCATCTCTAAGTAAAACGATGGAAATAACTTAATAGTTGGTGCAAGAGCACCTTTGCAAAATTAGGCTTCTATGAAGCAATGTCTTAAAATTTGATTCAAAATTATTTTGTAAATCATGTTATTAGAGTAATGTTTCATATATTTGAGGTCATGTTGAGGTCATTTGGTGTTTATTAAGTCCAAAAGTTCCAAAAATGAAAACAAATGTAAAAATTTGTCAACTTACCATTTGTTATGTAAAAGTTGCACAAAAGGGTCATAGGTGGTTCTAGGTGTTAGGAAGTAGTTAGAAGTTTGAAAGATAGTTGGAATTCCTTTAAAAAGGATTTTTTTATCATTTATAACTTTGAGGGCGGTTGAATAAAGCATAAGTTTATAAGAAATCTCTGATTTTTATCATTTTTCTTCAAAAATATTACATTTCCAGGCTTATGCACGGAGTTGTACAGCTAGAATTGATGGAAAATGATTTGTAAATGGTAAAGAACTCAATTACCTTCCAGTTGGACTTGGTTTCATTCATTTTGGTGTTCATTTGAAAGAGATGTCATTGTTTTTCTCATAACAATCTAAAACCCTCATTAAGGTAACCAATGGCCTGCAAATTTTAGACTTCTCCCGTTACACTCATTGAAAAGTGCTAAAATATGGTGGAGACTGTCTTTTTAGCATCTTCTTTAATGTTCTTGAATTTTTAGTCTGAATGAATAAGATTATTGTATGGAAATTTGATATTTTTTTTGACTGAAAATATGTCATAGTCTAATAAAACACAGAGTTCCAATGGAACATAACCTAGGGTTTGGAAAATAAGCATGGGAGTGATTATCCAAAAAAATATTAGGCATAAACAAGTCTAAATAAAAGTGATTGAAGTGATTTTCCAATAAGTTTGTGATCAAAGGTAGCCAAATCAATAAGCCCTTACTGGTTGTAGACCTAATTAACCTTGTTATTGAATGTAGATAGTCTAAATTTGTGCATTTCTCTTCAAGCAACTTATGGTGAGTCTTTGATATGTTTTAATACATGATGAAGGGCATCTTAAACATTGTTTACAATCAATATTGAGGGTCTTTGTTTGAAATAAATCTTTGACAGACATGTGGCAGACCTACAAGGAAAAGGGAAGAGTAATGAAGGAGTCTCACCTGAACCATATTCTTGAGCTTTGGAAAGGGTTTAAACATGTTGGATTAGGTCTCTTAAAGCTATTCCACTTGTTGAAGGAATTATATGTGTTTTGGAATAAAAATTTGATGCTTGGTTGAGGTTTATGGATGTAAGGCTCTTGTTTTCCCATTGAGGACAATGATAAAGAGAGTTAATGGTATAAGGGAAGGGCATACATTGTGAAGGTACTTTTTTGTTATTTTGACTCAAATAAAGGTGACATATGTTTTGATTTGATTGGTTGTACTTAGAAAGACAAAGTTTGTATTTGTAACCATCATGTGCCATTGAAAGAAGTTATAAAGGAAGTTGATCTTGGTTAATGGTTAAGATTGTTTTGAAGAACTTGACTGAGTTTGGAATTCTTATTTCAAATGTTTGAGTTGGATAGTGTTACAAAGAGAAATATAGTTGAAGAAGTGTGTCAAGGTTTTGATTTCTCTCTTGGCTCTACATCAGTTTTGTATCAGAGCACGAGAAATATTTGGGCTGGTAAGTTATGGTATTATGGTTTTTTGTTGGTTGTGATTTGTGCAAGTTAGAAGAACCTAGTTGTTGCCATTGTGAAGGCAGAGAGAAAGTGAGTTTTGAGATCATCTAGAAGAGATGGGAAATTTGAAGAGGCATTTGCAGCCAGAGGAAGAGAGAAAGAAGAAGAGACAAGCAAGGATGGATAGAGAAATTGCTGAGTTGAAGCAAGAGTGAATTAGATTGGAAAAAGAGTTCCAAGAATCTATGATGGAGATAGAACAAATGATGAAACAAGAGGTAAGTTGGAATTTGACATTGAAAATGAAGATGGTTTGGCTTGTAAAGAAGATTTTGAAAAGAAGAAGACACAAGAAGATGAAAGAGGAAGAAGAAGCATATGAAGATTCACATGAAGAATTCATTTATGAAGAAATAAAAACTATTCTAGAAGTTTCCAAGCATGAAGATGAAGATATGACAGAGATCATAGACCTGATTTCAGATGTTGAAGACCTTGGATTAATGACAAGATTGGATAAAGAGAAGATTGTGAATGAGTTTCCCTTGGAGATTTACAAGGAATTGAAGGATGATGGAGGTATTAATGTAAAAAAAAAAATCATTTCATTATGCTACTAATGCTTTGGACAAAGAAAAATTTGCAGGTTAAAGGACAAAGGGGGAAGCATGATTTTGAGGTGTATAAAGGAGTGAAGAATCTGATTTCAGAGGGAGAGCAAGATAGGATGTTGATTTGCATGGAAAATTTTAAACCTAAGGTGAAGATGAAGGAGATTGAGAATAGTTTCAAGATGAATCTAAGGCAGGGCATACAGAGAATGGAAGACATGTAGACAACAATCCAAGTGAACTTGGATTCTTTTCTTGGTCAGAAGTTTGGTGTAGGAGCACTTTGGCAAAATTAGGCCTCTATGAAGCAATGTCTTGAAATTTGATTCAAAGTTATTTTGTAAATCATGTTATTAGTGAAGTTGAAAAACCAACTTCACAGTCCCCAAGAATCACCTGCATGCAATCACCTATCATGTGCAACAAATATCCAGAACAAAAAAGATGTTTTGTAAACCCTCAAGCAAGAATGTGCAAGCAAAACCAAAATATATATGAAAATAGGGGTTTTTGGGCATTGCGGACTCAATGGAAAGGCCCATTTTATTAAAAAATACATAAAAAATAGGCAACCCCCTGATCTTGCAAAAAAATCATTGAGCTTGAAACCCTCATGGATCTAGAAAATGATGACCAAAATCAGGAAAATAAAATCCAATATTGACTTTTTCCAGTGCTTTGAATCCAATGGAAAACCCCAATCTAATCCTAGATGCTGCATAGATGAACTCAAGGCATGATACCCTTGAGAAATACCAAATGAAATCTGCACTAATTTTCTCCAAAATCTGAGAAGGGGCTACAAATCAAGGCTCTGATACCATGTTAGAAACCAAGATCAGACATGCAAACCAAAAATCCTTCCATAGAAGAGAAAAATAGAAAAAAGCAAGAGCTTTGCATGAAGATGTGCAAAATAATATTATTCAGGAATTCATAAATTACATGAGATGATTTACTTTATAAAATTAATGTATGCATAACCCTAATCTTATCTTGAGCAACAAGATAGCTCAACAAGATAAGGATGACAATTATAATCTAGGAATTAAAATATTACCTAAGTAAACTTATGCAAGTGTAATTAAATAATTAATTACACCAAAAATTAGAGTCACGTTTCATATATTTGAGGTCATGTTGAGGTCATTTGGTGTTTATTAAGTCCAAAAGTGTAAAAAATGAAAACAAATGTAAAAATTTGTCAACTTACCATTTGTTATGTAAAAGTTACTTAGAAGGGTCATAGGTGGTTCTAGGCATTAGGAAGTAGTTAAAAGTTTGAAAGACAGTTGGAATGCCTTTAAAAAGGATTTTGTATCATTTGGAACTTCGAGGGTGGTTGAATAAAGCATAAGGTTATAAGAAATCTCTAATTTTTATCATTTTTCTTTAGAAATCTTACATTTCTAGGTTTATGTACGGAGTTGTATGGCTAGAACTAATAGAAAATCATTTTGTAAATGGTAAATAACTCAATCACCTTCTATTTGGACTTCGTTTCATGCATTTTGGTGTTCATTTGAAAGAGATATCACTATTTTTCTCATAACAGTCTAAAACCCTCATTAGGGTAACTAGTGGCCTGCAAATTTTAGACTTCTCATGTTATACTCATTGAAAAGTGCTAAAATATGGTGGAGACTATCTTTGTAGCATCTTCTTTAATGTTCTTAAAGTTTTAGTTTGATTGAATAAGATTATTGTATGGAAATTTGAGAGTTTTTTTTATTGAAAATATGTCATGGTCTGATAAAACATAGAGTTCCAATGGAACATAACCTAGGGTTTGGAAAATAAGCATGGGATTGATTATCCAAAGATTTCTTAGGCATAAACAAGTCTAAATACGAGTGATTGAAGTGATTTTCCAATAATTTTTTTATCAAAGGTAGCCAAATGAATAATCCCTTCCTGGTTGCAGACCTAATTAACCTTGTTATTTTTCATAGATAGTCTAAATCTCTGCATTTCTCTTCAAGCAACTTATGGTGAGTCTTTGATATGTTTTAATACATGATGAAGGGCATCTTAAAAGTTGTTTATAGTCAGTATTGAGGGTCTATGTTTGAAGGAAAGCTTTGATAGACCTATGGCAGACCTACTAGGAAAAGGGCAGAGTAATGAAGGAGTCTCACCTGAACCATATTATTGAGGTTTGGAAAGGGTTTAAACATGTTGGATTAGGTCTCTTAAAGTTGTTCCACTTTTTGAAGGAATTATATGTTTTTTGGAATCAAAAGTTGGTGCTTGGTTGAGGTTTATGGATGTAAGGGTCTTGTTTTCACATTGAGGACAATCATAAAGAGAGTTAATGGTATAAGGGAAGGGAAAACATTGTGAAGGTACTTGTTTGTTATTTTGACTCAAATAAAGGTGACATATTTTTTTATTTGATTGGTTGTGCTTAGAAAGACAAAGTTTGTATTTGTAACCATCATGTTCCATTGAAAGAAGTTATAAATAAAGTTGATCTTAGTTAATGGTTAAGATTGTTTTGAAGAACTTGACTAAGTTTGGAACTCTTATTTCAAATGTTTGAGTTGGATAGTGTTACAAAGAGAAATATAGTTGAATAAGTGTGTCAAGGTTTTGATTTCTCTCTTGGTTCTGCATCAATAGTGGGTATGAAAATATATTCATAAATGATGACATCATTCATCAAAGGTAGGATGACATTAGTCACTCAATGCAATTATACAATATGATATAAATCGTTCTTCAACAACATCATAAATGAACAAAATAATTGTTCATCGGGTTATCATTTAAAAGGAAAAATTATCACCATTTACAATGATCATGGGTAAAATCAATACCCTATCCCAAAATCAGAGCATTGTCTCTATGTGGCTCTTTATTCCAAACATGCAAATGTATTGACGTTGTTACAAAGATTACTCCACAATGGGGGTTTGCTAAACCCATTGGATCCTCACAATAGAGAAAAATGCATAACAAAGGAAGAATTTACATTAGTTATGACAACTCACTGAGTGGTAACAAGCAAGCAAGACCTAACTATGGTAAGAACAAGTTCAACTAGATCAAACTATTGCATGGCCGACATGAAAACATGACAAATAACAATGGCTTTTTCCCACCTTAATTAATTAAAAAAGAGGGCATTTGGGTTCTGCTTAAAAAAATAATAGTTTTGATAACCCTATTTGTTAGAGATAAGAAAGTAACAAATTACACAGACCTTGATGAAAATGAATTCAAGTCATTCAATCTCTACAGTATAGGTTCAAATCTAAAACATATAAACCATCCATTTTCATAGAAGGAAACAACATATAAACAAAGTGTGAGGTTCGAATTACCTCCTTCCTACTATGTAATTTGATGATTTTTACCCTATCAAATGTGGATAAAGCTCCTTTCATTGAGATTGTTGTAGCCTCATCGACCTCTTTCCCCAAAATATTCTCTGCTTTTCTTTCCAAGATCTACACACCTTCTTCCAGAATCACCTCTGACCAAGATTTTTCTACATTTTCTAAAATTGGAGGTGGTGGACTTAACTCTTCCACGTCCTCCTCTCTTTTGACCACCCACTCCATGCTTATTTAGCGTAAAATCTCTTTACATAATGGGTGATGATTATGTTCATAGTGCTAAGAAGTGTTACCAATGTTTTTTCAAGGTGCACAAATTTCACATATATGGATTTTAAATTCAAATAGAAGTAAACAATTTTTTCCACTCTAATACACATATAAATATATTCATCATTCACATAAGGATAATTATTCTTGATTTCAACTCAATCATTTTATTCAAGAATATTTAATATGCACATAAAAATCATATTTCCACACCATTTTTATTGTGATTTTAGCATCAAATGAGAAAGGTAAAGCTAATGTTCTAATAAATTAGTTTCCATAAGCTTACCAAATTAATCATTTACACATTTCACATTGGAAAAAATGTTAGTTACTAAATTACAAATACAATGCAAATGCTATGTTTTTTCAATGGTGTGTGCACGTTCTAGATTCCGTCAAGCTTATTGTTTGTCATCCAGCTAAATATTCCTACCTCAACCATGTTTTCAATCTTCAACCTATTCCTATATTCACACACTTGCACTCTTAGAGTTTCATCAGTAACCAATAACCAATGCTTGAAATGAAAAGATTCCATTTCACATCATAACATTCATCTTTCATAATCAATCACATGAATATAAATATATTTCAAATGACACTGAAATCTCTTATCTATCACAAGTCAACTGATAAATTTCATTTTTCATAAATATTTAAATAACTTAGCATTTATTAAATGCAAGAAAAAATTTGAGACATGACAACATGCTAGTTTAAAGTTACAACTAATTATTGCTCTCTCCTAGCTTAATGGCTCTAGCTTCCTTGCAACTTCCTCCAAGAACAATCTCCAAAATCCTCTTCTAGCCTCTCACTAGTTCCCTCCACAAAACCAATGTGAAACAACAAAACAACTCTCAACTCTCTTTGCACAAAAATTGCAACAAAATAACACAAGGAAATTCAATTGATAAGTGATGCATTTGGTAGAATGAGCACCTCTATTTATAATAATTTATGAGCAACCAAAGGCTACAAACAAGTTAGTATTTTTGGAACCTTTCCATAGACTTCATACAATGACTTACCAAGCTAACCCACAAGTTTAGAACACATAACAGTGCTCACCATTTAAATGGCTAAGTCGACTTGATATAAGGGACATCATGCTCAAAACAAGTTTCCTAATTTGAATTCATTCCCATAAAGTTGCCAAGTTTGCTCTTGATTGAGTCTCAATGTTATTTGTAGACTCATATGCATGTTGTAAAATTATTATGCATTCCAAACACTTGCAATATGGTTCCACATTGATATGTTGGCACCCAAGTTTATAGTAGAGGTTTGACTAGTTCACAAGGCTTTTAAAATAGTTTTCACTTTTCCTTCAAATGTTTACACAACAACGTATAACTCATACGTGCCTCATAGAATGGTTTGACTTGGTTTCTCATACTTTATGCGTTGGCTATTATTCCTTTAAAGGTCACGCCTTACAAATTACATATGCACTTTATTCTTTATAATGCTTCACTTAAGAATAACACTATGTTATGCACTTAGAGATTATCTCAATAACCTTTATATATCTATATCAATATATATATATATATATATATTAATATATATAAATATATATATATAAATATATATATATATATATATTAATATATATATACCACATATATACATATACGTAATACCATTTCAATATCTTTATAAAAACACTCATACTCACAAATCCATCAATCAACATATATACAAGGAATGCATATATACATAAATATATATGTATATGTATATTTGTCACCCTATTCCAATCGGTATTCCAATGTGGGTAATCCATCCATGAGCATGCATAGGTACATCTACCTATGTATACTCATGTACATATTCACTCATATATATGAGTTTATCATAGACATGTACATATATACATATATATATATATACATTTTATGCATATATCTTGTCGACATAATTATAAACATACAAGGATTTCCACTTAACATCAAGTCTTCATCACATACCTCATAACATTCATACAACAAGATCACAAAACAATATGAACATATACAACTAAACTAAATATCACTTACCATCTACCCAAACTGGCATGACTCAACTACAAAAAACTAGGGCATGAGTGTGTGAATGCTTAGTAGGATTGAATTAAAGGTTACCAGACCAAGTTATTCTCCTAAGTGATTATTCCCCTCTCTTCTAGAGGCTTGAACCTATTCCTATATTCAGCCTAGTTCACCATAATAGTAGTTAGTTGAATCAATACATTCATATGCTTCACATATATTTCATATACAAAATCAGCATAAAACATTAAATGGAATCAAAAATTCATTTAAGGGATTAAGAGTTGAGGGTTTAATGGTTGAGGGATTAAGGGTTTAAGGGTTCAATGTTTAAAAGTTGAGGGATTAAGGGCTTAAGGGTTGAGGGATTAGGGTTGAGGGTTGAGGGTAGAGGGTTGAGGGATTAGGGTTGAGGGATTAGGGTTGAGGGATTAGGGTTGAAGGGTTGAGGGATTAGGAGGGTTTGAGGGAGGGTTTAAGGGTCGAGGGATTATGACTGCTCAACATACATATCTTTACTCAAATGCATTATATTTTTCCAAGGGATTAGATTATATTTTTTTGAAATGCACAAGACAATTGAGAGGGGGGGTGAATCGGTTGTCACCAATCACATTCACAAATCTCAAATAATCATTAACTCCACATCCATTTTAATTTGTTATTAAGTATGAGCATGAAGTGCAAATAAGCTAAAGCAATAGAAACATAAGAAACACCAGATTTACGTGGAAACCCAATAAGGGAAAAGCCATCGTGAGGATTAACTCACAATAGAAGAGTAATTGCTAAATCGTTTACAAAGAGGCTCACTACCAAAGATAGGACTCACTATCCAGATGGGAGGCTCATTTCCTACAAATAGGACTCACTGGAACATCCAAAAGGAGGCTCACTTCCTACAGATAAAGAATGATAACAAAAAATCCACCACAACAACTTTCACACATCCACAACCTTGATCAAAGAATTATAGACATCGTCAACTCACTACTTTCAAGAGTCTAACATATTGAAGTTCTCGCTGCCTCAATTCACTTTCTCATGATATCTTTCCTCTACCTTTCTTCTCACATGTGTGGCTTACAAACCTTAACATCTTGCTTTGTATTTATACCATTTTCAACCTTAGAAGCTTTCTCCAAGGTCAGCTGCACATGCTTCATTTTACAAATTCAAATTAGGTCAGCAACTCAACATTCTCGCGGTGGATGAGAATGAGAGTGGACCAAACCAACACTTAACTAGGACCCAAAAGAACATCTTGGATCAATCACATCACTGATACATTTTGATCAATTTTTTGACGATGGCCTGTCAGAATTTTGACGACTGTTTGTCGCTGTTATTGCGTCAAAATTTTGATGACATTTGAAATGTCAAAATTCTGGCCCGACATCCGAGCCGTCAAAATTCTGATGGGCCGTCATCAAAAAATTGATCAAAATGTATCAATACATGCTTCCTTAATTTATATTTATCCTTTGCATGACGTGTAAACACCAGGTCGGCCAAACCTAATGAAAACACCAATTAACTTTGAAGTACACACTTCTACAAAAAGAAGATAACATATAGACCAAAAGCCATGCTTCTCCATGCACTGGAACACATCTCAGATGCCTTCAGATTTATCTATAGCTATTGCAACAACCTTCATACACAAAAAACTTTCCATCAGTCCATCTGGACTGTACAGAAGCACACAGTAACTTTGAAACTAGTCTTCTGGAGCACCAAACCATGAACAACTTTGATAGAGCACAAATAACATAATTACAAGCCTTCTTATAGATCCACAAGACTAGAAAAAAACTAGCAGAGGAATGTGAAGTAGATACATTTCTCCCAGTCCATAGACAAACAACTTTTCTAGACCAATTCACACATTGGAGAACACAACTTTCACTCTTCATCAAACTAGTAGCCATAATCCAAGATATATCACCTAAGGATTCCCATAAACAATACTTCATATCTGCACAAGCATAGGATCAACACAAAATAAATGTGGAGCACATAATGGAGCACATTTTGAACACACACAATTTTTTCTTTACAATTTATTAATTTTCTCAAAGGTACTTAGTAACTCATCATATCAGCACACCTGCAACACTATAAAGATAGCTTTATGTACTCACAACATCTTTACAATATCTCAACTATAATGCACCACCTACAATCACTTTTTTCCTTTCTTTGCAACAACCCATATTGTGTTGAAATCAACGACAACATTAATGACAACACCACCATACTCATTCATACTTGCAACAATCTCCCCCTTTGTCATTGATGGCAACACACAACTCTCTCTCCCCCTTTGACATCAATGGAAAATAATAATTTTTTTTTACATAATTATGATCACTCCCCCTTAGGAGTGCACCCATGACAACACACATCTCATACTGTAACAATGATACTTTCTAATCCCCCTAAGGAGTAGACCTTTGTCATCAGTCTAGATAAATGATGAATTTGTAGATCCACTGGACTGATGCACCTCTATGTGCACCTAGTTCAAAGAAGGAGGGGCAATAACCCCCAATTTCTCCTTGAGATACACAAAAGTATCCTTAGGAAGAGCCTTAGTAAATATATTAGAAATTTGATCCTTTGTAGGCACATATTCAAGCTTGACTTCATTCTCCAATACCTTCTCTCTCAAAAAATGATATCTGATAGATATATGCTTTGTCCTTGAATGCATTATCAGATTCTTTGAATTATTTATTATTATCATAGAAGATAGAGATAGGCTCATCACACATCACTCCCATGTCCTTCAATGTTTGCTTCATCCATAATACCTGTGTGTAGCAAGATGTTGTGTTATGTACTCGACCTCTGCAGTGGATAAAGAAATTTAATCATATTTCTTGCTTAGCCATGAAACCAACCTGCATCTAAGAAAGAATGCACCACCACTTGTACTCTTTTGGTCATCTACACAACTAGCCCAATTTGCATTAGTGTAAGTACTTAAAAGAAAAATCAATATCCTTAGGATACCACAAACCATAATCTAGAGTCCCTTTTAGCTATTTGAATATCCTTTTTACAAATATAACATGTGTTTCTTTGGATTTTGCTTGAAATATGGCAACCAAACATACTACATGCATGATATTCAATCTAGTAGCAGTAAGATATAGCAGTCCACCAATCATAGATATTTACATGCTCTAATCAACTTGAGGAGATTCATCATCCTCACTTAGTTTGCATCCAATCACCATAGGGGTACTGATCAGTTTGGAGTCATCCATTCCAAACTTCTTCAACAATTATTTAACATACTTTGATTGTGAAATGAATATGCCCTTATTAGTTTGATTCACTTGAAGTCCAAGGAAGAAATTCAACTCATCAATCATAGACATTTCAAACTCTTTTTGCATCTCCTCTACAAATTTCTTGCACACCCTCATTTCCTCCAAAGATAATGTCATCAACAAAGACAACCACTATCAAAATTTTGTTTCCTTCAACCTTGAAATAGACATTACTATCTATGGACCCTTTGTCAAACCTTTGTTGTATCAAATACCTATCCAACCTTGCATACCATGCTCTAGGAGCCTGTTTAAGTCTGGATACAATTCCTTTTTCAACTTACAGACCATATTCGGTTGATCTGATAACTGAAATCCCTTCGGTTGTTCTATTTAGACCTCTTCTAATTCTCCATTCAAGAATGTAGACTTAACATCCATCTAGTATATCTTGAAATCTTTGTGAGTGGAAAATGCCAAAATCATCCAAATAGCCTCCATTCTTTCCACCAGGGAAAATGTTTCCTCAAATTCTATTCCTTCAACCTATGAATAACCTTTGCACACAAGCCTTGCTTTGTTTCTTATTACTTCACCATTCTCATTGAGCTTATTCTTGAATACCGACTTTGTACCAATTACATTCTTGTTTATAGGTCTAGGAGCCACTTCTCATGTCTGATTTTTCTCTATCTGTTGTAACTCCTCTTTCATTTCTCTAACTTGGTGTTCATCTTTTCATGCTTCACACATTGTTTTAGGTTCTATCTTGGAAGTAAATACAAATTTACCTCAGCTGCTACCACTTTGCTTCTTTTCTTTACACCTTCGCTTTTGTCTCCAATTATCTATTCTTCTAGATGATTTTTCTATATATATTTTGGAGTCTTAGGAGAAAGTTCTAGAGCTTCTTCTTCTTCAATCTATTATTCTTCTTCCTTATTATATTCTTGTACTTGTCCGTAGATAGGTTCATCTAGTTCAACTTCACTTATTACAACTGATTTGTGCATATCTTCAACAACTTTTACATTTTCACGTTCAACAATCTTTCTCAATCTTTTATTGAGGCATTTATAAGCTTTGCTATTAGTTGAATATCTAAGGAAAATACCTTTATCACATCTAGCATCAAAATTTCCTAGGTTCTAACCATCTCTTTTAATATAACATTTGCTTCCAAACACCTTAAAGTACTTAATAGTAGGAATTTTTCCATTCCACAGTTCATAAGGGGTCTTTGTGTTGTTACCTATGATCTAAACTCTGTTAAGAATATAAATAGCAATGTGAATTACTTCTCTCTAGTATACTTGAGGTACATTTTCCTCTTTCATCATAGTACTTACAACTTCTTGAATAGTCTAGTTCTTCCTCTCAGCAACTCCATTCTGCTGAGGATTTCTAGGAGCATAAATATGCCTCTTTATACCATGTTCTTCACAAAACATATTAAACTCATTAGAGGTGAATTCTCCACCTCTATCAAACCTTAAAAATTTGATCTTCAGATTCACCTCATTCTCTACCATAGCTTTGAACACCTTGAATCTATATAGGGCTTGAGCTTTCTCCCTAAGAAAAGTAACCCATGTCATTCTAGAATAATCATCAATTAGAAGCATAAAATACCTATCACCATTAAGACTTCATGTTCTTGTGGGACCATAGAGGTCTATATGAATCAATTCCAACATTATAGTAGTTGATTGTTCTTTTCCTTTAAAGTTGCATCTTATTTGTTTTCCCAACTGACAACTTCTACAAACAGTATTGGTAGGCTTTGTGATTCTAGGAAAATCCCTAACAACTTCTCTTGAACTAATCCTGATCAAGTTACCAAATTTTACGTGTCCCATCCTCCAGTGTCATAGCCAACTTTCGTTAACTTGAGACAGAAAATGCTGACCATCAACACCCTTAAGCTGATAATTGTTTTCATATGTTCTTCTTCCTGCAGCTATGACAATTTCGGACCCTTTTCTAATCTCACAAGTATTATCCTAAAACACGAGCTTAAATCCTTTGCTACACATTTTTCCAACACTCAAGAGATCATGCCTTAAGCCCTGAACATAATAGACATCATCAATATTGTTTTTTCCATCAAAACTAATTGTTCCTTTTCAAACAATCTTTGCACTAGAATCATCTCCAAACATGACTAATCCTCCATAATAATTTTCAAGTTTAGTAAACTTACTTTTGTCTCCAGTCATGTGATTTGACCAGCCACTTCAATTACCAAATAGTCTTCATCTTTCCTAGCATGAAACACAGTAACCATAGTACCTTCCATCTCTTCCTTTTTGTTTTCTGAACCACATTCCCTTGCACATCTTCCATGGTTATTAGACACTAATTTATTCTCTAAGGCTAGACACAAGAATTCATTATTATCACCCTCAATATCAGATTCATCATAAAAAATTCCAGCATCTTCTCTAACATAATACAATTTCTTGAGCTTTTTGTCCTTTTTTTCTTTAATGTCTTTGCTATTCTTATGTATAGCTCTATTTGGACATCTTGAAGCATAGTGACCAATATTTCCACAACTAAAACATTTAAAAGGTAACATATACCTTTATGCTTGTTGGTACCTTTCTTCAACTTCCTTGTAAAATTTTCTTCCAACTCCTCTGAACTATCACCATTCGGATCATCTTCTGTCTTTGTAGCTTTGAAGGTTGTTTCTATTTTCTCCTTTTCTTTTCCAAATTTCCTCATTTCAAATGTGGTCAAGGTGCCAAATAGTTGTTCTTTAGTGAATTTCTTTGGATTATAAACTTCCTCAATGGTCGAGACCTTGTCATTGTAACTCTCTAGTAGGGTCATTAGAATATTCTCCATTACATCTCCATCTATCAAAGTACCACCTTGATTTTTTACTTCAATTACTGCAATATCAACCCTTTGAAAGTAGCTTGCAATGTCTTCACCTTCTTCCATTTTCAAGTTCTCATATTTGTGCTTAGTTGTTAACTTCTTTGACAATTTGACTCTATCTTTTCCTTCATAGATATCTTTCAACTTTTCCCAAACTTCATAAGTAGTGCCCAATGAAATAAATTTTGTCAGCTTAGTCTTAGATTGCATACCTTTCTTTTTCATTTTCTTCATAGGCAGAAATTTCATCTACATAAAGAAGGACCACTTGTTGGCTCAACATATTTTGTCGCAATATCTTTCCAAGTCTTGTAAACAAGAGAGATTAGGTAACCTCTCATTTTCACTTTCTAGAAACTATAGTTAGATCCATCAAACATGAGGATTGTCAATTTGTGCACCATCAAATCTACCTTAAGTAGTTAAGCTCTTCTCCGAGGAACCAAAGCTCTTATACCAATTGTTGAAATGCACAAGACAACTGAGAGGGGGGGTGAATCAATTGTCACCAATCACATTCACAAATATCAAACAATCATTAACTCCACATGCACTTTAATTTGTTATTAAGTATGAGCATGAAGTGAAAATAACAAAAAGAAATATCAACATAAGAAACACCAGATTTACGTGGAAAACCCAATAAGGGAAAAATCACAGTGAGGATTAACTCATAATATAAGAGTAATTACAAAACCATTTAAAAAGAGGATCACTACCAAAGATAGGACTCAAGATATATTTAGGAGGCTCACTACCTATAGATAGGATTCACTATCCAAAAGGAGACTCACTACCTATAGATAAAGAAAGATAACAGAAATATCCACCACAACAACTTTCACACATCCACTACCTTGATCAGAGAATTGTCAACACCGTCATCTCATTGCTTTTAGGAGTCTAACACATTGAAGTTCTCATTTCCTCAATTCACTTTTGCATGATCTCTTGCATCTACCTTGCTTCTCATACTTATGGCTTACAAACATTAACATCTTTCCTTGTATTTATACCATCTTCAACCTTAGAAACTTTCTCCAAGGTCGGCTACACGCTTCATTTTACAAATTCAAATTAGGTCAGAAACTCAACATTCCTTCGATAGATGAGAATGAGAGCAGACCAAGCCAACACTTAACTAGGACCCAAAACAACATCTTGGATTAGTCACATGCTTCCTTAATTGATACTTATCTTTCACATGACGTGTAAACACTAGGTCAACCAAATCTAATGAAAACACCAATGAACTTTGAAGTACACTCTTTTTCAAAAAGATGATAACATGCAGACCACAAAAAATGCTTCACCATACATTGGAACAAATCTTAGATGCCTTCATATTCATCCACAGCTACTACAACAACCTTCATACATAGAACACTTTTCATTAGTCCATCCAGACTATATAGACACAGAGAGTAACTCTGAAACTAGTCATCTGGAGCACCAAACCATGAACAATTTTGATAGAGAATAGATAACATCATTACAAGCCTCCTTCTAGATCCAAAAGACTAGAAAAAAACTAGTGGAGGACTATGGAGTAGATACATTTTTCCCAGTCCATAGACAAACAACTCTACAAGACTAGTTCACACGCCGGTGAACACAACTTTCACTCTTAATCAAACCAACAACAATAATCCAGGATATATCACCCAAGGATTCCCATAAAAAATACTTCAAATCCACACAAGCATAGGACCAACACAGAAGAAATACATAGAACATATCAAAGTATATTCTAAACACACACACAATTTTGTTTTCACAATTTATTAATTTTCTCAAAAGAACTTGGTAACTCATCATATCAGCACACCTACAACACCATAAAGATAGATCCATGTACTCACAACATCTCTACAATATCTCAACTATACATATACCACCTAGAATCACTTGTTTCCTTTCTCTATATTGTGTGTAGATCAATGACAACATTAATGACAACACCACCATACTTATTCATACTTACAACACATTCCATGTTCATCATTGTTTGTTTTTACTTTTTGACATCTAGGAACATTCAAGGGGGGTTTGTTTGAAAATTATCATTATAACTTTAGCCACTCTTGGCACAGTTAACCTAGAAAAAGACCACAAAAATCAAATTTTAAACCTCCATTGGAATAGTAAAAACAACAAATATTTTCTTGGTTGTTTTAACCCCTTGCCAAAATCCCTTTCTTAATCTTCAATTTCTCTAATCATAGTTTTAAGTTTTGTATCTCAACATTTTCTTCTTTCTCATTTAGTGATGCTCTAATTGCAAGTAGCAATCCAAACACAAGCCAATTACCCTTTGTTTCTAAAGAAATCACTACAAACTTGTTTTCAACCCCTCTATGACTAGGAAACAACTTCAACTTCACCCCAAATTAGCAAAATTCACTTAGATATGACATATATTCCAAATGAAAATGTCAGTTAAGGTATGATATTGTGAATATCTAGCAATTTTGGTGGCTAGAGATGAAATGAAATATGCCACGAAGGCTACACAATGTTCCTAGTGTTCATATGCATTAGGATTGATGAAATTAACTATGTGTAATTGATTATAAGGATTCTATCTCAATCATACAATACCATGCATGCTATTTAGTCTTATGGTGTGTCCTAGTGCACTTATGCATTAGGAATAATGACACTACTTATATGGCTAGTATACATGAAACTATTAATTCATTCCTAGTATGCTTGTGGATTCACCATGGTTGAGTCACATCAACTCTAGTGTGAAATGGATCAAATTTGATGTCTTATATGGTGTCCATTAAGGGTCAATGACATAGTATCATTCATGCCTTTAGAATGAAGCTTCCATCATGAATATAGTTCATCAAACTCTTACATTATGTGTCTAGTGTGCTTAACCATGCATCATGGTTAGCAATATTTTATTATAGTTTGTTTTGGTTGTATTAGTTTTATTTTAAGTTTTAATGGTGTTTATTGTTAGAACACAATGGTCTACTATGAGGGGGGTGAATCAGTAGATATTAAAACTTTGCACTTAAATCCTTTATGCAAATTAATAGATTAAACTGTCAATGCATACCCAACCTTAAAATTGAATGTGTAGATTAAAACATGTAAAGTTATGATAAGCACACACACAAGACACCATAACACCAAATGTACATGGAGAACCCAAGATGGGAAAAACCATGGTGAGAAATGATGCTTGATTCTACTGCTCAAATCCACACTCACAATCCAAATCTTTATTGCAATTGATCTTTAAGGGAACCAACCCTAAGGAAGCACCAACTCCCTGTGGAAGCACCAACTTCCATATTTAGGAGCACCAACTCCAAGGAGACTACAATCCCCTAAACTGAGCACCAACATGGTTCAAACCAAGGCACCAATATTGGTTCTTACACAACTTGAAAATGCATCATTACAGTACATATACAATTTGCATTGTTGTTACAAACTCAACAACACATCCTCACTTCTTTGCACTCTCTATCTACAATACAATCCTCTCCTCTTTGCACTAAAATCTTATATACTCATACTCTCTTCTAGTAGATATGAAAATTATAGATACATAATATAAGACTCATATGCTTACTGATGACACAATATTTACACTATCAACAACTTGCAGACACCTTGCACATACTCACACAATAGGTTCAACAACTAGCACATCAACAACAACTGCTGCAACTACTACCACACAATTTTTGGTTGTCCATTTTTTTCTCTTTATCACTGAACTACAAACATACAAACTAATTATTGTACCACTATCCAGGTCATCTAGTCAAGTTCACTAGCTTCACCAATAAGCTACATGCTCATCATTCCACTAACTCTCTATATAGATTCGTTGAATCTGCTAACTGTAGAAAAACCCTAAACCTTACAACAATCAATGCCTTGAGCCACACACACATAGTCAAGACAGTTCTTTTTTTAGGATCTTCTCATAGCATCAAATATCATTCGTTGGTTTTCCAAACCATAACCTTCAGCAAATCTTAACCTTATTCAACAATTAATGCAATCTCTAGATCATTCTATCTGATTTTGATCTCATTCAATGTAGCAATCTATGTCACCACCTTGCTAATCAAAAATCCAATCGAAAAAAACATTTGTGTAGGTAAACATTTAATTATGTCCATAATGTTGGTTAATAATCAAAACCTCATCCAACCTGTGCTTGACCATTATATAATATTTAACTTTAAAATCTAACCATCGATTCAAAATTTTACACCATTATCAAACAATCTCTATTCATATATTGAACTTTATATCGTAACCATTAGATTAGGTTTTCTTTAAAACTGTGCCATTGATCTTCCTTTCTTTCATGTCCATCGCCTATTGTTGAATTCCCTTTAGTCTTCAAATTCATACTTGCAATGTATACTCCTTCAGCGATGACCGTTAGATCATTTATCCTTCAACTCATCATCGTAGATCAATTTTAACTTAATGTTCATTGTTAAGTCAAGGGGACTGACAATCTTCTCCTACCGACATCAACCTTTCTCCCTAATGAAGATTTACATAAGCTTTTACTAACCGCGGGATCCACCATTCCAACTCACTACCACACAATTCACAAGGATGTGAATTGCATGATCATCCAATTAATAATCGCCATCTACTTATACATGTCACCATATGTCCTTATCATCCTATCGGGTCCCACCATATGCCTTCTATCACACATCATTGCTTTGCATATGTCTCCAACTTGCATTATCATGATGCATAGAACAACTGTCGTTGGATTAACATCCAGCTCAATCCACACTGTCGAACACACTCATCGCTCATCGCTACAACAATAAGATTTTCTTTTTCATTTTAGTGATATGAGGAAGTATATGTGATAACTATATTCCTATCACATATTTTTGTAACATCTTGAGCTTCACTATTCATTACCGCAATGAGAGGAAACACTTTCAGCAATCACTATTAGACCACAAACCATTTGATCTCTGCCATTCATCTTATCTCATCACGTATCGCTAAAATTCAATTTGGTTTCAACAAGGTTTTTGCAATGGTTATAATATTAGAAATAGTCTTCATTTCCAATATCTCCCACTACCACATACCAACCAACATGGATTTCTTTCCACCAATCCCCAATTCCCCATAGGTCTTGCACGGTGGTGTAGGGGCACCATGTCATTTTGTGTAAATAGGGTCTTAAGTTTGGTTTTTGGTTTTTTTAGTCTAATTTCATATAATAAGGTCATAATAGACCATTTAAAATGTAACTAGGGTCAATTAGGGCCAATCTTGCAAAAAGTTGTCATGGGAAAAATGCAAAAATGCAAAAATTGGAAGCCCAATGGTCAAGGAAGTTCAAATATTGGTTAGAGTCAGCTGGATTGGTTAGAAAGGCATGATAAGGTCATGATAGGAATAGTTCTTTGTCCATTTATTAGAAAAGAGGCTAGTGGGTAGTTAAATTTTGTCAATACAATGGTTTGTAAACCTGATAACATAGTGGTTCTAGGGGCAGTAAATCTGAAAGAACAATTTCACAAAGTTGCTTTGTAAAAGTGGCCTATTTGGCTTAAGGAGCAATGTGGCAGTCCTTTTTAGCAGATGAAGGTTTGAAACAACCATATGCACAAATGAGATATGTTTAATAATTCCATAAAGGGTATTTGAATTGGGAATTGGTTTCTAGGTTTGAGGTTTGGTCTGCAAATTATGGTAGGAAAAGCTAGTTTGGAATACTATAAGGAAATGAGAGCGGATTCTCAAGGATTTTAGAGGAGATGCTTCTAGTGAGAAAATAGATGTGCCAATTTATAATGGAAATTTGGATACAAAAGTACTAGATTGGATAGATGCACTATACAACTACTTTGAGTATAAGGAGGTTGCTGAAGAATAGAAGGTAAAGTTTTCTAAGACTAAATTGAAAGGCCCTGCTTTGACATGGTGGAATTATGTTCAAGAGGAAAGAGTGAAGAAGGGAAAAACAAAAATTAGTTCATGGGATAGGATGGTGTCAAAGATAAAAAGCCAATTCTTTCCAGGTGATCATGCTATACAAACTTTCAAGAAGTTTCAAAGTTTAAAGTAGAAAGATAAGGATGTCATGGTCTATACTGAAGAATTTCACAAATTAAGTATTAGGGCTAGTCATGTTGAAGATGAAAATGAAAAGATAGCAAGGTACATGTGTGGATTAAGATTTAAAATTTAGGATGAATTAATTTTGGCCCTACTCCAAGAACAGTTGAAGAATGTTTTCAGTTGGCTACTAGGGTAGAAGAGAAACTAAAAAAAAGACAAGAAAGACAAGGAAGAGGTAGAGGTAGCACTAGTAGAGTAAGAGGTACAAGGTGGTCCTATGAAGACTAAGAAGATGCAAGTAAAAGAAAAGACCAAGTTGTTGATCAAAGAGGTGGATTCAGAGGTTTTGAAGGAAGATTTGGTGGAGGTAGAAGTTCAAGTACATTTTTAGGTAGGTGTTATCATTGCAATCAGTTTGGACATCAAGCATGGATGTGTCCAGAGAAACAAGGTTCTACTTCAACTAGTAGTGATAAAAGAGTTCAATTGGTGCAAGAGGATGATTGTGAAAGTGTTAGTTCTCCTAATCAACTTGTTTCTATAGAAGTTGGGGAATCATTGATGGTTAGAAGAACACTCCTAAAAGCATCCAAGGAGAAGGAGACAACACAAAGGACACTATTAAGGACAACATGCAAATGCAAAGGAAAGGTATGCAAAGTTGTGATAGACTCTGGAGGCACTAATAATATGGTGTCTATAGAAATGGTTAATAAACTAAAATTGGAAAAGATCCCTCATGAAACACCTTATAAAATGTCTTGGTTGAATGATAATCAATCTATTTTAGTGAATGAACAAGCTTGGGTTGAGTTCAACATAGGTGGATACTATGTGATGTGTTTCCCATAGATGTGTGCCATATGCTGCTTAAAAGACCATGGCAATTTGATAGGCATGCAATTTATGATGGTAGAAGCAATACTTATTAACATAGAGGTTCTAGGGGCATAAAATATGAGAACAATTTTATAGAGTTGCTTTGTAAAAGTGACCTATTTGGCTTAAGGGGCAACGTAGTAGTCCTTTTTAGGAGATCAAGGTCTGAAACAAGCATATGCACAACTGAGATATGTTTAAGAATTCCATAAAGGGTATTTGAATTGAGAATTGGTTTGTGGCTTTGAGGTTTGAACTGCAGATTGTGGTAGGAAAAGCTAGTTTGGAATATTACAAGTAAATGAGAATGGATGGTGAGTAGGACACTGAATTGAGGTTTTTGTGATTGAAAGATTGTTTCAATCTGATTCAATTTTGATTGTTTGAAATTTTCCTCCCTACTTTGCATCACATGGGCCCCATTGAATCCTTAGTAGGCAAGCAAGCAACCGCAATGTATACACTTCTCATGTCACCAATGCTTTGTGCCACCAATTTTAAAGCCATTTTGGCTGTTGACTTCACTCATTGCAAAATTGAAGATACTTCCTTAATATTTCTACTGATGATAGCATGTCATTCCAATGTGGAGACCACACATCATTACATGTTGAAGAGATACCGATGTGCCCAACTCACGTCAAACCATTTCCAAATTGTATGATTGAAGAGATAGTTAAGCAACTTCCTTTGAAATGACTGTCATCTTCACGCACCTCTAGGACACTACCAACCTAGATGACAAGGCCAATCACCAACATGGGATTAATGACATAAGTTGTAACTTAAGGTAACCTGCAACCCATTATAGCAAGTCAAAGAAGAATTATAACACTATAAATGGATTCACCATGATTGTAGTTTCCTTTGCATTTGCATGATTGACACTACTCATTAATACACCTTTGATATCAATGACAACATTTTGCCAACAATCTACTTTAGGATCAAATCCACCTACCTTTTGATCACCTTTTGACAACATTAGCATCAACACCAACATTTGATCCCCTTTTGACATCAATGACAACATATTTCCAACAATCTCCCCCTTTTTCATTGATGGAAAAACCTAAATGCTCAACAAAACAATCTGAATACCAATTTGCATACCTTTCTGCAATATGAGCATCTTGAGCATCTACATATATTCTCCTTCTTTCTCAGGTACTTTTTCTCCCCCTTTCTAAGATATATAAGCATTTTATTAACTTCCCCCCCTTTGACATCAATGGCAAAGGGTCACTCCTAAATACCTTGCTACAAATATACCTTGTATAACTTTCTCCCCTAGAGCATATATATAGCCTCTTCTTCATCTCAACAATAACAAAGAACCATTGCTCCCCCTTTGACTGATACCAATTTATTGAAAAACTATGCTCTCATACCAATCACTGCTCTCATACCAATTACTATTCTTATGCAAAATTTGGCACCAATTCCAACACTAATTGAAATTTTCTAATATTAATTGTAGTTCCATAACAAGCTCTATACCAAACAAGTCTGATACCAATTATTGATATTTTAATTCATGTTTTGTACCAATTGAAATTTCTCACACCAAATTATGATATCACACCTTGATACCAATAGTGAGAACAAACTAAACTCAAGTCACCACTTGCGGCATACTTCTCCTCTTCAAATGTCCTTTTTCTACACTTCATCAAGTATAACATTGATTTGATTACCAATTGCAGCTTCTCCATAGATACCAATTGTATCTTCTCCATAAAACTTTCTTCATCCTCTTATGTTGACCTAGTCATGCATTTGCTTCATTTCAAGTTCTGCACCAATTAGGTTGATTTGTACCAACTAATTTGATCATGGCATTGATTTTCTACCAATAGCAGCTCCCCCTTAGACCATGTGATAGCTATTTCATCAACATATACAAGCATCTATTTTACTACGAGCTCTGTACCAACTGAGATATTACCATACAAACTCACAATGGACTTAAACCAATTTGAAACCAACATCAAACCAATCCAAATTGGTCACACTCATCCATAACTCTTCTTCTTGCAGTCAAGAAGCATTTCTCAACTGAACAACTACACAAACTTCCATAAATTTGCAACCATCAATTCATTAGAAATTTATATAAAATATTTTACCTAACTTGACCTACCTTTCACAACCAAGGATGAATGAAACACCAATTTAGCTCCCCCTGGATCCATGCTCAAATACCATAGATTAGTGATGTGATGCAGAAGTAGCCTCATGGAACACTTCTTGCCAGTCTCTCTGTTTCCATACCTTCTTTTTCTTTTTCTCTATCTAATCAACCTTCTTCTCAACAACATGTGAAACATTGTTCACATTCGGGAACATATTCTTCTTCGCACTATCTGCTTTTGGTCTTACATGACTCATTCTACAATGTTTTGCAATCTGACCAAAATTGTGGAAGTTAAAACACATGACATTCATGTCTACACCAGGAGCAAATGAATTTATATGCATATGTTTTGTGCTCCCACTATGTGCAGTTCTACACTCACTAGCCTTATGACCAAACTAATTGCAAGCATAAAAATATCCATAAAAATACATCAGGGATACCTAGTCATAGCTCTACCTTGTGTGGGATGAGGAGGTCTTCTTTGATTTGACTTCTTCATGTATCTTATCCTAGTAAATCTTTCTGCACCAACTCTCTTTGTATGCATTCTTTTCTTGAAATCATTAGGGAAAAAATTTCTCAATGTTCTTATCTATTGCAAGTCTATTTTCCTCTGCAACTTTCTTCAAAAAAATAGTTAGCTTCCTTTCTTCTTCTTTTTTCTTCACTTCATTAGTACACTTAATTGATCTTTCATTATTTGAAGCATCTTCCTCGATACAGCTTGTGCATACTTTCTTATCCTTCATGCAATCTCTTACTTTTGATTTGAATCTATCAAATGGTCTTACAGAACTAGTAGAAATTTTCCCTTTCTCCTAACCAAGATTGGTCTTTATTTTTGGTCTAGACAACTTTTGTGATCTACTGAACTCATCTACCATCTTAGAGCCACTTTTTGGCTTCAAGTTTTTATCCATTTTCTCTTTTACTTCTTTTAACTTCTTTCTCAGAGAAAATATCTCTTCTTCCAACTTCATGCATTCATTTGATTTAGACTATAGTTTTGATTTAACTACATCTTTGATCCTTTTTGCTTCTTCCACTTGTATCTTCAAGCTTACCATAAACTGATTAGATTCATCAAGACTCGCGGTCAACTTATCTATCTCCTCTTGAGCATTTATTTTATGTTCTTTGTTCTCTTTTGTCAACCTCTTAATCTCATCCAAAGAACAAATGAGTTCACCTTCAAGATAAATTTCGCCACCTTCACTAGAGGTCTCAACATTTTATTCTTTATCAGATCTTTCAATATCCATGAACAAGAAATAATTTTCCTCAATCTCACATGAAGCTTCATGTTCATCATCTGAGATACCAAAAAATCTAATAATCCATTTTTTTTTTTTTGTACAGATCTACCTTATCTATCTACTTACTACTACTTTCTTTTTCACTAGAACTTCCAACTTTCTCATCCTTAGAATTATCCTTTTCATCGTGAGAAAATTTTGAAGCAATACAATAAATTTTACTCCTATATTTTCTAAAACCATACCTCAGTCTTCTTCTAAAATTAGATTCCTCTTTATTAGCCTTTGCAGATCCAGATGTAGAATTTTCTTCTTCATCACTTCGTGTTGCAGCTTCACTTGAGAACCAATTTGCAGATTTCTCATCTTTACTTGTCTCAAGACTTTCAGATTCATTTTAATATCTCTCAATAAATGACTGTACCTTAGCATCACTTTCTTCATACATCCTCTTCAGCTTGTTCCACACTTCTTGTGCATTTTAGCAATGCATGACTTTGAAAAATATGGAACTTGACAACCTACGATGAATTGCATTCATCGCTTTAGAATTATCCTTGTAGACACATAAAAATGGCCTAGGCCCTTGAGCTGCATTTTTCTATGAAAACCATGCTTCTCCCTCACATAATTAATGTATTAATTATTTCTCTATGACTATTTAAATAAGTAAATTACATTTGTTTTTTTGAATATGTCACTAATAATCCTTATTCCCTCCAATAATTAAATAAATTCCTAATTTATTTAATTACTCATTTTTCATTTTCACCTACAATTAAATAATTACTATTAATTATTTAATAACATTACCATTTATCCTTCAATCAAATAAAAAAATCCATTTTACCCAATTTTCATCCCACAAATAAATAATTAAAATAATTATTTATTGTCTTTTGTCTCATTCCCATTTATGAATTAAACCATTATTTAATTCATAAGTCAACTTTCCTCCATAAATTAAATAATTTCTATTATTTCCCAACTACCAATTTTTCTCCACCATTGATTTGATTATCTCCAATTAAATCTCAACCCTTCATTTCAAAGTTTTCCCTAACTTTGACCTAATGTTTCCCTAACCCTAATGCTCCTCATCACATTGAATCTTGGCCTTTTATCTTAGGGCTTCACCAACTTTTAATCATAGACATCCATTCTCAATTTGGAATTCTTTAAAAGGATCTCTCTCAAGTCATTTTATACACACATAGAGTTATTTTCAACATGCTTGAGAACTTGAGTACCTGAGCATATGAATACTTCAATACTTCAATATCTTGCTTGTCTTAGGCATAGGTGAAGCTTGCATTTGAAATCTTAGGGAAATTATACAAGTTGCAGCAAGATGGAGAAGGACAATGGAGGTCATTCAATGGGAGCTTGAAGACAAGGTGATGTTGTTTCAGTATTTTTATGCTTCTTTCTTTCATTTTTCTCCATTGTTGATTGGGATTTAGTTTATGCTACTTGCAATCAATCTGAATTTTTTTCCTAGTTACATTTGGTGAACCTGACTTTCTTATGAGCGCAACTATTCATAGTTTTGTTTCATTTTCATAATGTTTCTTTTTTAAATTTAGGAAATCATTGTGTTTAATATTATTTAATATCCTATATCCACCTTTGTCTTTGAATTTATCTTTGAAAAAAGTCTATGAAATTTAGAAGGCGAGATGGTTGTTGTAAGTGAATATTATTCATTTAGCTGTTAGTTAAATTCGGTTAGTTTGTCCAACCACCATTTGTTGATGATTTTAGTCTCGAAAACTCTTTAAATGCACATAATACTATAGATTATAGTTAGTTGGTTTATTTATTGTGGATAGTTGACGAAGCTGGCATGGACAATTGAAATCAGCTCCAGACGGCTATGTCAGCTGGCTTGTGGAAAACATGGGCCATAATTCATTTATTCTAACATTAGCATCATCAAGAGTATGATGAGATGCTAAAGAAGAATAAAAGTATAGTGTCATTGTTGGAAGACTGAAATCACTAAGAGGGGCGGTGAATCAATGATTTATAAAAGTCACACTTTTTCAAAACCAAGAATCTATGTTTGCTTTTGAATCAAGAAGACAAATGACTGTTTGTGAAGAAAACTTGACTTGTGAATGAATAGTATTGTGTTTACATGAACCATGAATTAAACATTTAACATTAACAGAGGTTGAACTTAACACTTTCACATGTATCAGAGCTCACATTAATAATAGAACCTTTTATGCATGAAATCTGACATAAACATTGACATATATGGAAGACTGTTAACTATGCATTTGATGACAAAGTAAAATCAGAAAAATAAGAAAAAATCACACACATAAAACCATCACATAACAATATATATCCTGAGTGGAAAACCCTCTTGGGGAATAAAAACCACTCCAAAAAATATTTCTCTTTATTCACTTAGAGCACCAACTCTTTAAATTTCAGGAGCACCAACTCCACAAAGTTCAGGAGTACCAACTCTACAAAAATTCAAAAGCACCCACTTCTTAAGATACAAGAGTGCCAACTCCTTTACAATGTAAAACAGTTACAATATTCTATTAGAACCCTACAAGTGCAATTTGCAGTCCTAGAATTTCAATAGAATACCATAAATATTTTCAATAAGCACATTGAAGAATGTTGTATGAGAATGACAACATCTTCCTTAAATACAATAATCTAAGAATCACTATAAAATATTTTCAATGCAATAAAAAATTTGTACAATATGTTTGAAACATCATATTCTTCTTCTAGGTCACCTAGAAAAATGCCTAAAAATTGTCTTTTACAGACACTACGAGTAGTAACCTCTGAAAGCAGTTTGTATAACTATTAACCAACTCATGTTAGGGTTTAAATGGAAAACCTTAAATAATCCTTCTTCAAACAAACCCTTTAACAAAAAATACAAATATCACCACAATGAAACTATTCAGTTATAGTTGAGTATTGTCATCCAAAAAGCCTTATAGGTTTAAACATAATCAACAAAAGATTAAGCTCTTTAACAAAAACCTTATCAAAAGCATTTTCAAATCAATTTTATTCACTAAAAAACATTCTTAATAACCTGCTTAATCAATTGTTTCAAAGACCATAAGTAGCAAAAATTCCTTACCTATTTATGGTGAAAAACCAACTAAAAGAATACCTCAAAAACTTGTCAAATGGTTTCATAACCATCCAGCTAGTAGAAACCAGTCTTAACCATCTTTCACTGTCATTTACTTGACCAACATCCATAGTCACTTAAGTTCATGTCATTCCATATGCCTGACCATTCTCATCCTAGCTCATATAGTGAGCTAAACTTACATATCCATAGCATACCGACTGAAAAGCTAAAATAAATTGCATATATCAAAATAACCATGGTGGCTAGGGTTCCAAAATGAACTAACAAAAATTCACTTTACTCTAATCGAGCTTCAAGTGTTTTAGAATACTTTGCAAAACAAAATAAATATTTTATGTACAGTATATTTAAACAAAACATCAAAATTCCTTAGAATTCACTGCTAAGGAGTTTACCAAAATACCGACATCATAATAGTATTGAATCATCAACCCAATGAGTTGTCAATGCCACATGTGCATGCATTGTCAATGATGGTTGTTGGTGTCATTTTTCAATTTGATATACCCAGTCACAAGTAGCTGATTTTGAACAACTAGTCACATTTAATCAACAAACCAGATACCAAAGTATCAAACAAAATAATATTCTCACCACCATGTGACTCTAAACAAAGTAAAAACCTTTATCACATGTTTTTATTGTGATAAAAATTCCAAACAAAACAAAATGCTAGCCATATAAATCTACCCGATACCTCATGTATTCTCCAACTATCACATGATTAATGTGACTTGATTTAATGCCCGAAACCTTATTAAAATGAGTCCAAACAAAACCAAATCACCTTGTCATAATGACCTTTAATAACAAAAACTTCCTTGAATAACTTTCAAGTGACTTGTATAATGTCAAATTCTTTGACAATATAGATTGCAATGAGATCCGATAGACCCACCTTTGTTCCACATGTTAAATCAAATTCCTTATAAGCAACTACCAATTACCTTAGCAAAGACATGGAAAAGTGAATTGACCAAGCCACACATATACCTGAAACATTTTTCTTTTTAGGCAATCTAAAATGATTAAAATGCAAAGAAAATAGTATTGCCTAGTCAAAATGATAAAATTTCAGCATCAACATGTATCAAGATCTGAACCAATGAAAAATTGAACCAAAACCTGTAACTGCATATGAAATATGTATCATGTATCAACCACAACCAAAGCCTATAACTGCATTTGAAAACCAAACCTCAACCATGTAACTAGTTTTTTCATCAAGGAAAAACTACAAACATGATAAACAATTGAAAGCCAACAAACTCCCCCTTTGTCCTTAATGGGAAAACACATATCATCTCTCCCCCTTTTTGCCTCAATGACAAAGAATGTGAGATGCCATGTATATAAACAACTGAAACCAACCAACACAATAACCAACTACAAGTAGAGCAATATAGTAGCAAATGAAAATATACAAGAGAGCTGTGAATGAAAACATGTAGAAGCAAGCTCCCCCTAAACCAAAAAAATGGGAGAATCAATGTAGGGATTGAGAGATAACTCCCAATCGGAATCGCATCCTTTCAAAAACTTTTTTGGATAAAGGCTTAGTGAATATATCAGCCACCTATTCTTGTGAAGCAAAAAACTATAGACATACTTCATTAGCCAACACTTTTTCTTGAAGAAAGTGAAATTTGATGGAAATGTGTTTAGTACGAGAGTGCATAACAAAAAATTTAGAAATATTGATCACACTAGAATTATCACATAAAATAGAAACAAGCTTAGAAATTGTGATACCCATATAAGACAATGTTTGAGTCATCTAGAGAAATTGAGTACAATAAGAAGTGGCAGCTATGTATTCTACCTCAGCAGTGGAAAGGGAAACGGATTCTTGTTTCTTGTTGTGCCAAGCCACTAATTGATCACCAAGAAAGAATGCAGCACCACTGGTGCTTTTCCTATCATCCAAATACCCAACCTTCTCAGCATCTATATATGCAATCAAAGAGAAATCATTTATTATAGGATACCAAAGACCATAATCAAGAGTACCCTTAATATACTTAAAGATTATTTTAACAGCAGTAACATGGGATTCCTTAGGTGAAGCCTAAAACCTTGCAACCATGCAAATTTCCTACATAATATCAGGTCTAGAAGTAGTTAAATATAATAGACTGCCAATCATTGATAAAAATTCATACTAATTTACATAAGGTGAATCATCAACTTTAGAGAGTTTGCAACCTATAACCATTGGTGTACTAACAGGATGACATCCATCCATGTGAAATTTCTTAAGCATCTCTCTAGCATACTTGGTTTGAGAGAGAAATATACTACTTTCAAGTTGAGAAACTTGAAGACCAAGAAAGAAATTCAATTCTCCCAACATTGACATTTCAAATTCAGATTCCATAATATGAGAGAATTTTTTTAGTTAAAGCATCATTATTGTAGCCAAAAATGATATCAGCTACATAAGCTTCAACAACCAAAATATCAGTACCTTCAATCTTGACATAGAGATTGTTGTCAACACCACCTCTATTGAATCCATTTGATGTCAAATGATTATCCATCCTAGAGTACCATGCCCTAGGTGCTTGTTTTAAGCCATATAAGGCCTTCTTCAACCTATAAAAATGATTAGGCTTGTCTTTGCAAACAAACCATTCAAGTTGTTCCATATAAACCTCTTCATTTAAATAACCATTTAAAAATGTAGTTTTGACATCCATTTGATAAACAGTGAAATTATTATAAATAGAATAAGCCAAAAATATTCTAATAGATTCTAGTCTAGCAACAGGTGCATACGTTTCACCAAAATCAATACCTTCCTTTTGAGCATAGCCTTTGCAAACAAACCTTGCTTTGTTGCCAACAAATTTTCCATTTTGATTAAGCTTATTCCTATAACCCACTTGCCACCTATGACATTCTTGTCATCAGGTCTTTGGACTAACTCCCAAGTTTGGTTTTTCTCAATTTGACTTATTTCTTCCTACATAACCTTAAGCTATCATTCATCCAAGAGAGCTTCATCATAGTTCTTAGGCTCAAATTCAGTGACTAAATAGAAGGCTGTATGCTCTGCCATTTGAGCTTGTTCTTCAAATTTAGCAGCCTTTCTTCGTGTTTGAACTCCAACATTTCTATCCCCAATAATCTGAATTTGAGGATTATTTTTAGCAAAAGATTATGAAGGAGTTTTGGGAACAATATTTTCAGAACTTGTTGTTTCATCATGTTTAGGACTTGTTTTATCAACATTTTTAGGTATTATTTCAAGTTTTGTTTATGTTTCTTCCTCATTATCTTGCACAAGATCAGTTTCTAAATGTAGTCTTTCATCAACTTTCACATTAATTGACTCAACAATTTTATTAAGCCTTTTATTATAACATTTGTAGGCTTTACTTTGAGTTGAAAATCCCAAAAAGATACCCTCATCACATTTTGATTGAAAGTTGCCTAGATGTTCATCATCTTTCTTAATAAAGCATTTGATGCCAAAAAATTTAAAATGTTTTACAGAGGTTGAATTTCCATACCACAAGTCATAAGGAGTGAATTTGATTTCAATCTAAGTTGCACTCTACTTAAAATGTATACATCTATATGATTAGCTTCTTTCCAATACATGTCAGGAAACTTAGCCTCATCTAACATGGTTCTTGCCATTTCCTTCACAGTTTTTTTTTTATGTTCAACTACCCCATTTTGTTGAGGTGTTCTAGAGGCTGTATATTGTCTTTTAATACCATGTTGTTCAAAATAATCAACAAATTCCTGAGAGGTGAACTCTCCTTTATCAGATCTTAAGCATTTAAGCTTTAAATTAGATTCTTTTTCAACCATTTTATGAAAGATCTTGAATATTTCAAATTCCTCTGATTTAATTTAAGAAAAGTAACCATAACCATTCTAGTATAATCATCCACAAACAACATGAAATATTTTTCACCATTAATTGACCTTGTTCTAGTTAGGCCACACAAATCTATATGCACTAGTTGTAAAGGATTAGTTGAAGAATGTTCTTTTGTCTTAAAACTAACTTTAGTTTGTTTACCACTTAAACATTCTTTGCACACAAAGTTTTCTAGTTTGTTAAGGACTGGTAGACCTCTAACATTCTGGTTTTTACTGATTCTAACTATATTATCAAAGTTAATATGTCCTTGTCTTTTATGCCATAACTAGCTTCTTCAACTTGACCCATTAAACACATACCTTCATTATAGTCATTACCAGAGGTGTCTAGAAGATTATAACCATTACCTTTAGTCCTCTCTATTGCAACAATCTTTCTAGACTTGTTCTTGATCTCACATCTATGTGAAGTAAACATAACATGATAACCACTATCATAGATTTGTCTAACACTAAGTAAATTGTGCTTTAGGCCTTCCACATAATACACATCATAGATAGATGTGTCCTCATTTAGTAGAAGTGAACCTTTACCTTTAATCTATATACTAGTATTATCACCAAATTTCACATATCCACCAGCATAATGTTCAAGTTCCATGAATTTTTCCTTGTCCCCTGTCATGTGGTTAGAACAACCACTATCTAAGACCCTTAAGTCTTTTTTAGAATGAAAAATAGTTTGACTAGCATTGATTGCTCTATGCTTTTAACAAATTTAGGTTTCCAAATTGTTTTGTTTTCTATTGCTTATTATGCAGATTAACTTTGCATTGTTTAGTTGTATGTACCAAAGTGTTGCATTTAAAACATCTGACCTGATTAACAAAACCAAAGTACTTCTTATGTCCAAACCTTGGTATTCTAGAAGTCACGAGTCTACAAGTACTCACTTTATGGTAAAATTTGTTGTAGAAGAAGCATTAACCATGAAAGAAAGGATTGAATCTGAATGGTGTTCTTTTATTTTCAAAATAATATACATAATTCTTACCAAATTCAAAATGATTTGGTTTGAAACTCTTGTTTGTAGAAGGGTATGTGTAGGATCATGATGGGCCAAAAAGTGGCGATATGATGGATATGTGTAGGACATGTGGCTAACTACTTTTTTTTACCCAAAATTGATGAAAAGAAAAGGGTTTTTAAAGGAGATTCTCAACTTTCCACAAATATAAATTACGCTTTACTTTGAATTTAATAAATAATTATTATTCATTTTCTATTTGAATTATGACTAAAGTCTTGATAGATAGGTTGATTGAAAAACATCTATAGCTTTCAAACAGTATCACATTTTTTGAATCTAAAATATGCATCACATTCTATGCTTCACTTACTATAGGATTAAAAAAAGAAAAATTGAATTTCATGAAGTTTTGACCAAGTTAAGGTGGTCAAACATACAATTTTTTTATTTTTTAAAAGTTGTAATAAAAAAACATAATTAATTATTTACTTGGAAAAAAATTACAAAAAATATGCATCACATCGAGACATGAGTCCTCTACTTAAATCTAAAATCTTATTAAAAAATATTATTATTTTATTGTGGTTAGGGTGGTCAGACATACACCTACTTCTTATTTTTTCCTTGAAATTTATGTACTACTACATTGAAATTTCAAATTTCCACCAAATAGATTTAAAAAATAAATAAACCTAGTAGTTTAGAAACTACATTCAATTTGCTATAGATTATATTCTTACATATTTTTGAAATAATATAGATAACTTATTCAAATTTCTACATCAAGTTTCCTAACTCTAATTTTTTTGATTTTTTTGCCACTTAAGGGCCTGTTTTTTCTATGATGATCCTGCACATACCTAGAAATAGATTTTTGCTTTGAAGTATCAATTGAACATTCACCTTTTTCAAACCCAACACCAGTTTTATCTTTATTCAATTTCTACTTGCTAAGCATATAATTGAGTTTTAACGTATTTTCGTACTCTTCAATTTTCTTTCTAAGACTAACAACTTCTTGTTCCAATTTTTGAATCTCTTTCTCTTTGGAACTCATACATGTTTTAAGACAACCCTTAATCCTTTTAGATTCTTCAAGCTTAGTCTTCAAAGAAACTATTGCTTGATCTAGATTTTGTTCTTGAGTAAGGACTTGCTTTTTAAGTTTTTGATTTCCTTTAAAGCACATTTTAACTCACCTTCAAGATCTATTTCACCATCTTCTAAATCAGTTTTGTTGTTTGAATCTTCTTCTAGTTTGACTTCAGCCATAAATAGGGTCTCATCTTCTTCAACTGAAGAGTCTTTTGTTTCAATTTCTTTCATCTTTATTAAACAAACTTCTTTTCTTTTTGAAATTTAATTTCCTTTCAAGTTTATAGACCTTCTTTTTAGATTGTTTGTTATATTTTTCATCATCACTATTTTGATCACCATAGGGGCATTCAGCTGCAAAATGTCCAATTTTTCCATAGTTGAAACATTTAAAGGGAAGATTTCCTTGTATTTTCCTAATCCCTTTTTAAGTTTTCTAACAAAGTGAGCCTCTTTTGAATCAAAGTATTCTGACTCACTTTCTTCTGCATTTTACTTTTTCTCAGTTTTAAAAGTAGTTTCTTTTCTTGTTCGATTGCTTTTGCTTGTTCTCATTTCAAAAGCAGTAAGAGATCCTTGTAAATTATCTAAGGTAAGTTGGTCAAAATATTTCTTTTCTTCAAGGTTTGATACCTTAGTTTCATATTTAGGATGTAAGGTTCTAATGACCTTCTTGAACACATCAAACTCTTCTACTTGTTCTCCTAACCCTCTCATTGCATTAACAACTTCATCTATTCTCAAAAAATATTCAGCTACTTTTTCATCATCCTTCATTCTCATTTCCTCAAACTAAGTTTTGAGAGTAAGGATTTTTTACTGTTTTACTTTGTCATTTCCTTGATAAATATTTTCCAATTTTTCAAAAATTTCCTTAGCTGATTTGCAATGCATGACTTTAACAAAAAAATCTTTGGATAAACCACACAAAAGAGCATGTTTAGCTCTAGCATTAGTTTCATACTTCTTCTTTACACCAGAATTTGAGGGTATTGTGGGTGGAATAGTATACCCATCTAGAACTATGCTCCATACATCAAGATCAATTGAAACCAAATATGTTTCCATTCTGACTTTCCAGAACACATAGTTTGTACCATCAAACAGTGGAGCTTTAGTCATAGAAGTACCTTCTTGAGCTTCTGACATGTTTGATAGACTTCCAAAACCAAAATCTATCCTAGGTGAGTTAGACCTATGAAAGGACCCTATTCTATGATACCAGTTGTTGGAAGACAAAAATCACTGAGAGGGGTCGTTGAATCAGTGATTTATAAAAGTCACAAAATTTTTCAAAACCAAGAATCTATGTTTGCTTTTGAATCAAGAGGACAAATAACAGTTTGTGAAGCAAACTAGACTTGTGCATGAATAGTATTGTGTTTACATGAACCATGAATTAAACATATAATATTAACAGAGGTTGAACTTAACACTTTCACATGTATCATAGCTCACATTAATAATATAACCTTTTATGCATGAAATTTGACATAAACATTGATAGATATGGAAGACTAATAATTATAAATTTGATGACACATTAAAATCAGACAAATAAGAAAAAATTACACACATAAAACAATCACATAGCACAATATATGTCCTAAGTGGAAAACCCTCTTGGGGAATAAAAACCACTCAAAAAATCTCTCTTTATTCACCTAGAGCACCAACTCTTTAAATTTCAAGAGCACCAACTCCACAAAGTTCAGGATCACCAAATCCGCAAAAATTTAGAAGCACCAACTTCATAAGATACAGGAGCACCAAATCCTTTATAATACAAAACAATTATAGTATTCTATCAGAACCTTGCAAGTGCAATTTGCAGTCCTAGAATTTCAATAGAAGACTATAAATATTTTCAATAAGAACATTGAAGAATGTTGTATGAGAATGACAACATCTTCCTTAAATACAATAATCTAAGAATCACTATAAAATATTTTCAATGCAATACAACTTCTGTACAATATGTCTGAAATATCATATTCTTCTTCCAAGTCACCCAAAAAAATGCTTGAAAACCATCTTTTAGAGACACTGCGAATAATAACCTCTGAAAGCAGTTTGTATAACTATAAACCAACTTGAGTTAGGGTTTAAATGGAAAAACCTAAATAATCCTTCTTCAAAAAAACCCTTTAACAAAAATTACAAATATCATCACAATGAAACTATTTAGTTACAGTTGAGTATTGTCATCTAGAAACCCTAATGGGTTTTAACAAAATCAAGAAAAGATTAAGCTCTTTAACAAAAACCTTATTAAAAGCATTTTCAAACCAATTGTATTCACTAAAAAAAATTCTTAATAACCTTCTTAATCAATTGTTTCAAATCCCGTAAGTAACAAAAAGTCCTTACCTGTTTATAGTGAAAAACCAACTAAAAGAATACCTCAAAAACCTATCGAATGGTTTCATAACCATCCAGCTAGTAGATGCCAGTCTTAACCATCTTTCACTGTCGTTTCCTTGACCAACATCCATAGTCACTTAAGTTCATGTCATTCCATATGCTTGACCATTCTCATCCTAGCTCATACACTGAGCTAAACTTACATATCCATAGCATACCGACTAAAAAGCTAAAAGAAATTGCAGATACCAAAATAACCATGGCGGCTAGGGTTCCAAAATGAACCAAAAAAATGAATTTTACTCTAATTGAGCTTCAAGTGTTTTAGAATACTTTGTAAAAAAAAATAACTATTTGAAGTCTGGTACATTTAAACAAAACATCATAATTCCTTAGAATTCACTGCTAATAACTTTACGAAAATACTGACATCATAATAGTATTGAATCATCAACCTAATGAGTTGTCAACATCACATGTGCACGCATTGTCAATGATGTTTGTTGGTGTCATTTTTCAATTTGATATACCCAGTCACAAGTAGCTGAATTTGAACAACTAGTCACATTTAATCAACAAACCCAATACCACAGTATCAAACAAAATAATATTGTTACCACCATGTGACTCTAAACAAAGTCAAAACCTTTATATAAATGATACCCGATGTCGCATGTTTTTATTGTGATCAAAATACCACTCAAAATAAAATGCTAACCATATAAACCTGCCTAATACCTCATGTATTCTCTAGCCATCACATGATTAATGTGACTTGATTTAAAGCCTGAAACCTTATTAAAATGAGTCCAAACAAAACCAAATCACCTTGTCATAATGACTTTCAATAACAAAAACTTCCTTGAATAACTTTCAAGTGACTTTTATAATGTCAATTTCTTTGACAATATAGATTGTAATAAGATCCGATAGACCCACCTTTGTTCCACATGCTAAATAAAATACCTTATAAGCAAATGCCAATTACCTTAGCAAAGACATTAAAAAGTGAATTGACCAAGCCACACATATACCTAAAACATTTTTCTTTTTAATCAATCTGAAATGCTTGAAATGAAAAGACCATAGTACTGCCCTATCAAAATGATAAAATGTCAGCATCAACATGTATCAAGATCTAAACCAATCAAAAACTAAACCAAAACCTATAACTACATATAAAATGTGTAATGTAACTGCATATGAAATATGTATCATGTATGAACCACAACCAAAACCTATAACTGCATGTGAAAACCAAACCTCAACCATGTAGCCAATTTTTTCATCAAGGACAAACTACAAACATGATAAACAACTAAAAACCAACAGTCATTATGGCAAAAATTAGCCTACCAACTGTGGTAGAAGTGGTGCAATCATTCAAATTTTAAATTAACCTAAATCTATTGGATTTGGTTGCAACTGTAGGAGTTAGCTTAATAGCTCTTTATTGTCTACTCTTATTCTTTCTTTGGTTGTATGTTTATGGCCAAATATTCATTTCCTTTCCTTTTTGAATAGCTAACATGTTGATGGCAGTAACATGCATTTGAAGAGTTAATTAAATTTTGTATAATGTGGAATTGATACTCAATGCTTCTGACTACACATTTTCTTGTTGGGTATCTCCTGCAGTGGCGATACAAGAGCCATATACAGTGGGAAGTCTTTCAACATTGGATGTTGCGACTAATTCCATGGAAACAATTTGAGGCTCCATCATTCTGCGCATTAATCAATATAATTTTTTTTCCACTTTTTGTTGTATCCTTAGCTTGTCTTTTATTTGTGACAACAACGATCGGACAGCAACTTGCTTTTTGCAAATCTCCTCCAACAACCTTTTGCTTCAACCTTCACACCCACATGATTCTCCCATTGCAGTCCCAGCATGGTCGGTCGTGGAAGCAAAGCTTTCCACAAAATTTAATTTGGTTTTGTTTTATTTAGATTTTAATTAGAGTTTTTTTCTTCTTAATTTAGATGTTAATCTAGTTTAATGTTTTGTTAAATTAATTTAGCTTTAATCTTCATAGTTAGATTTAACTTAAACTTTATTTGGTAAATTTTGGTTAATTTGGTAACTTAGATTAGATTTTACTTTTTTAATATTTGTTAATTTAGATTAATTAATTTAAATTAATTTTAAATTTTTAGATTTTTCGATTAATTAATGTAGATTAGCTCAATTTTAGATTTTTAGATTAAGTAATTTAGATTAGATTAATTTTATATTTTTTTAGATTTTTAGATTTTTTTTAGATTTTTCAATTAATTAACGTAGATTAGGTCAATCTTAGGATTTTAGATTTTTTTTAGAGTTTTAGATTAAGGAATTTAGATTAGATTAATTTTAGATTTTTTTAGATTTTTAAATTTTTTTTTTAGATTTCTTTAGATTAGATTAAATTCTAGATTTTTAGATTAGATTATTTTTTCTTAATTTTTAGTTCTGATTCTTATTAGATCACTTTAGATTTTAAGATTAAAATTATTTTAAATTTTAGATTTTCCACTTTCATTTAGATTACAATTATTGATAGCTTAGATTAATTTTAATAATTAACTTTAATCTAGATTAATTTTGTTAGTTTAATATTTAGATTAATTTGAGATTCATTTAGATTCATTTTTGGATTAACTTAGTTAGGTTTAGATTAAATTTGAATTACAGTTAATTAGATTAATACCATTTTCTTTTTCTAGTTTAATTTTGATCTTTGATCTTTTTTCCAGGTTCAAATGATCAGATTTGAAAACTAAAACCTCAATTGTCGCTTGTCAATGTTTGGAGGTCAAAACTACTAATCATGCTTTGTAGGGCTCTAGCTTTACTTTGCCTTATCTTGAGTGCCTTTTTCACATAGAATGAATAGTGGGCCTAAAAAGAACTTGAGCTCTTGAGTTGACATCATAAGTGGGTTTAAAATTTAGTAGTGCTTGCATTTTGTTTCTAGGTGCATATGCACTTCTCTCACACCATTTGGTGATCTTGAGAATCATAAACACCTTTAGACATTTTGTATTACCACCCACACATTTCGATTTTGGAATTAAAATGAACAATCTTCTGAGTGTGAATTAAAAGCTTTGTGTATGCACTCTCCTCATGCCTTAGTGTGATCTTAGATGACCAAAAACAAAGTTTTCAATTTTCTTTTGTTTACCTTTAGAGGGGCTTGCCTCAAAAGAGGGAATGAATCCAACCAATTTTTTGCTCGAGATGGTACATAAAAGGATAAGACTAAGCTGTCAAGTCCTCATGGTATGTAGGCCTTAGTCGTGTAGTGCCATTCAAAACATGGTACCAACCTTTTCATTTTAAGGTATAAGATCCACTAGTAGAGTGATTAAAGCCTTAACTAGCTTGTTGGACACTCGCGAGGTGCCATGTCCCTAAGTATTCACTAGAACCCTCTTGTTTTTAGAAGCCTAACCTTTCGATCATTTCTTGGTATAGTGTTGGTTACAATATCATGCCCGAATATAATCACTACTCACTCCCTTGAGTAGAGATAGCAAATTCCTCTTTAGGGAATTCGAAGTTTGTGAGCCCGAGAAGTGAGTGCACTATAAGGGGGAGCTTGTTCCACCAAACTTTTAAGCTATCTTCTCTCGAGAAGGAAAGGTGTTCAACACTGATCTAGGGTGTATTTTGGTGAGCTATTCCAAGTATACAATCTCTTTCCAAGTAGGATTTTGCATGTTTTTCAAAGTTTTTTTATCAAAAAACCCAAGACAAGATAAATTGTTTGCCAAAGTATTTGTTGAATTACTAGACAAAAAAACACCTCTGAAATCTGGAAAACCACAATCAGATTGGACACAAATTTATAAACTTGGTCAAAATTGTAGAAAAACTAAAATATGTTCATAGTAAAATGTAACTGACTATCTTGCAATGCATCTGCTCAATTTGAAACACAACTGCTAATAAACAACGCATTTGTTAAATTTGCAATGTAATTGCTTGTCCTAAACTACAACTGCCTATTGGTAAAAAAAAAACTATCATGGTCACAATCTGAGGTCAAACCTTCAATAGTTGTCTCTGATTACCTTCTTACAATGATCTTTGTAGAAAAACCATAAAGATTTTCTCAAATAGCCTACCATTACGCTTTAGGTTTGTCATTTAGTCTTAGCAATAGGCATACCATTGCAAACTTTAGTTACATTTTAGGATTCTTAATCACTTTCAGCTTATCCAAACTCTTAGGTCACTTTCTTTTCAGATTTCATAATAGGCTAAATTTCCATACTTTGTGTAAACCATTTCTACAAGAATAAAAATTATCCTTGACCAAGTCACTTGTTACACTTATAGTCTTTGTCATTTTGGGTGAGTCTTTTCCAACTCATAAGTCTAGTTTGGGAACTCACTTAGTCACTTTGTCCTTTCACTTGATCTCACACAAGGTCCTTTGACAATTAAAATTGAGGCATTTGCTAAACTTTTGATGGTTAGTAACCTTTTCCCAAGTCTCCCAAAGTTGATCACCTTTAGAGCTCTTTTACACCTTGCATTTAGCACACTTCCTTTAACATATCCTTGCATTTTTCATTCCCCTTCTACACTTTTCATCCCTCATAAAAATTATTGTCACTTCACATTGGACATCTAACATCCTCCTTAGGCATTATTGACTCCTCATTTCTTATTCCAAAAAGACCAAAAACATAGTTGCATTAACATTGCCACTTTATATCCAAAAATTCCAAAAACATAGACTTAGAGTCATATCATTTCCATCATTAGACCTAGTCCCATATCATTTACATTTTACCTTGTTTGACCAAACCTTACATTTTTGTGATTAGATTACAAAAAAGGAGAAGAGGCATGGACCCCTTTAGACATGAAGATGACCTTTATAACCATACTAGTGACATGAACCAAAATGCTACCTCACAAAAAACTCACAACAATACCAACATGGGATCTACCTCCAACAACCCCTTCAATGCCACACACATTAGATATATATCACATAACAATCCTTTTGAGCAATTCATTCAAAGAGATCCCAAATGAAATGTGTTTGTAGAAGATGTAGAGGCTACTACCCAAAATCCAGACATAGCTTCTTTTGTAAAAGAATTAATCATGCTAGATCCACAACACTATTTAGCCATAATCTTCATGAAGGGGTTAGATTACCACATGGATTTGATGTTAACACCTTGATAGCAACATCACCTAGTCATGACACACAAACTAGTCAAGCTCCCTCAACACCACAACATAATGCTACTTATATTTCTATTGGCACCACAAATCAAAGTGCAAAAAACATAATCAATGCACCATTTTCTTTTGGGGCACCTACTACATCAAAAACCACATCACAATCAATTCCACAAGTTTCTCAAACTATGTAACAAAGTATTGGATAAACATTTTCCATATTTGGGTCATCATCTAATTCCTTGGGGACATCTCCATTCAATCCTTTTACAATAATTAAAACAAAAATAATTTCCATTCAAGGACCTCAACCCAACATTAATACCACATCACAAGGTCCTCAAATCACCACAAACATTGGTGGCCATCAAGGTCATCAAATCAACACAAACACTAGTGGACCTCAAAGAAAAAATATGAACTTCTCATATGGTCATATCCCTCAAATTAGACAAGGAAATCAAATGTCACAACCCATGGACATGTCGCAAATAGGTCACATCCCACTTGGTCATCAAAACACACATGGACAAAGTAGTCCTCAAATGAAATTCAATACTACTAGATCACATATCCCAACATACTTCTAATATTCATACACAAGCTCAATATCAACACATTCCAACTGAAAATATATCATCGCAACAAATAGGAATGCATGGGATGTACCTATCACCAACATGTGTGATGCCACCAATAATCCTATAATAGATGCATTAACTGCAAAATTAGCTGCATTACAAAAGAAAGTAGAAGACATGTAGCTATCAAACAAGAAGCCCCATACATCATTTGACTTGCATCCATATCCATTTGACACAAAATTATATATGCCACCATTTCTTCCAGGATATGTGTTCACGAATTTCTCTAAATACAAAGGAAAGACAAACCCCATCAAGCACATAAGAGAATTCACAACCAATTGTGTAGATGTGGCACATGAACACACCTATTTGATGAGACTTTTTCCTAGTAGTCTCGTTGGTCTTGCACTCAATTGGTTCACACTTTTTCCTAAAGGGATAAGATCATGGGACGAACTTGCCAAAAAATTTGTAGAGAAATATGCCTATAACATTGACACAGATGTTACAATCACTACACTTTGTAAGATGACACAAGAAGAATCTGGTGAAACCTTCATTCCTTTCTTTCAATGATGGAAAACCCTGGCAAGATGATGTCTATTTGAAATTCTCAAAAAATAGAAGGTACACATGTTCATCCAAAACCTCCTTGGACTTTTGAAATATGGCTTGCAAGTCCATTGTTGTACTACCTTCACAGACCTTGTCGAAAAGGGTGTCCAACTTGAAAAATCCCTCATTGAAAAAGGAAAAGTTAAGTATCCTAGTAAAATCACAAACATGAACATGACCTATGATAAGAAAAAGTATTGGGCTAAGAACAAACATGTTACCAATGATGGTGTCATCAATGCTAAGGTGGTGAAAAAAATAGGTCCCGCAATCACACTCAGGGGATCTCAACCACAAATTAATCCCCCATCTATCCCGACACCTACTGAAAATGCTAGCCAAAGCAACCAAACCCAAGGTCAACAAAGAAAAGCCAGACAATTCCCACTGTGACGCACTTACACACCCTTGGGAGAACCTATTGAAGCTATCCTCAAGAAGCTTGTCCAAAATAATAGATCATAACATTGCAAGAACCTAAAACATATGATCCAGGGAAATTTAAACCATCATGGTGGGATGAAAATTCCTTCTGTGATTACCATAGAGCAAAAGGACACAAAACATTATCTTGTGGACAATTGCGAAACATTATACAAGATTTAATTGAGAATGGAGACATCACAATTAATGGTCAGCAATACTCTTCCAATACTAACCATACCATCCATAAAAACCCACTGCAAGATCATGGTTCGAGAAACCCCTCCTAATCAACTCAAAAGACTAATAACCAAGCTAACTACACTCATGCTGCCTTTGACTACTAGAATGGACCTATAATCAATCACTTTTGAGCTACCAATGAATATGTCAATACTATCACTATCAAAAAGACTCTTGAATGCAACATCACCACTTGCCAGCCAAAATCATGATACTTGGCCCTTCTACTAAGCAACCATAGCCTAAAGGAAACTTTAACCTTGTTGATCAATTGGGTAAAACTCCTACTCAAATTTCCATACTTGAACTTTTGTGCATCTCTCCCACACATAAAGCTATCCTTGACAAGGCCTTAAAAGAGACTCTAGTCCCCACCAACATTGATGTCAATCGCTTTGAAGCTATGGTTGGATATTTGACTAATCCCCACCAAGTCACCTTCTCAAACCAAGATTACTCCATGCCTAAGTCATACCATAATGACACATTACGCATTGAATTTTTCATTCACAAACACAAGGCTAGATGAGTCTTAGTAGATGGTAGAGTTGGATTGAACATATGCTCCCTAAAGTTAGTCAAGGAACTAGGCTTCTCTGATGCATGTGTAGATTCCACTAAAATTATTGTAATTAAATAATATGATGATGAGGAGTGCTCTTCTAAGGGAATTATCACACTCCCTATTCATGTTGGGCCAACAATCATAGATACCACATGTTAAGTTATGGATCTTGAATTTCCCTACAACATCCTCCTTGGTCGACCTTTGATTCACAAATTGAAGGTTGTACCCTCCACATATCACGAATGTTTGAAGTTCCCCTATAACGACACTAAGATTACCATAATTGGTGATCCTCACCCCTTTCAATATTTTACCAACCTAAGGGGCATTTTTGAACATCAAGTGCCTATTAGTCGTGAATCTTCAACATCCACTTCATCCCAATATGTCAATCCATCTACACTTACCAAGTCATCCAATTCCACTGCCTCGACCTCCATCATAGCATCCACTCCCACTATTCCCACCATCGATTTGAATATCAATATCCAGGACACAGGATGTTGAGAGTATAAACTGAACACCATTTATTGCATCTCAAAGTTTCCCAAGTCTCCAAAATTTTATGGTAGATTGTGCTTTAGATTAGAACCTAAGGTTATCTTTAAAGTTCATCTCACTACCACCTTCACAAAATAGTGAGAGATAAACAAAGAAGATATTGATAATATTTCAGCTTGGATCTACAAAAATACGAAAGATCTACACCATTACTAGTACAACAATATGCAAAAGGCTTTGAGATAATGAAGGAAAAAGGATTTGATGGAATCAATGATCTCGACATATAAACAAATGAAAGGAGAGAGCCCTTAATGCCACCTACAAGACCAAAGAACTGAGGGTTAGGGTTTAATCCAATCATGATTGACACTCCACGTACCCTCATTACTTCTAGTAAGGACATAAGTGCTTCTGATTTTTTTGAGATATTTGATGAATCCTATACTGAGACTGAATCTCATGAATGTGAATATGGTTTTGAAACATCCCTTAGTGACTATGATCTTGAAGAAATTTTTCTAGAACCACGTGAGCCTTCTTTTGAGGAAAGATTCAAACAAATGTTTATGATAGGTCCACCATAGGATCTTTCTAATGACAACACTGAAATCCTAATGAAAAGAGAAGCCTAGGTAAGAAAATTTTGGCCCCATGACAATGAAAAACCTAAACCACCACCTAATTCTTCCAACATGTGCTTTCCTAATCCTGAACTCCCCCATGAGCTTGATTTACCTGAGATCATTGAGGATGGAGATTGGATGGAATCCTCCTGGGATCTTGATGACACTTCTATCTTTACCCTTTCAACCTCTATTTGCATGCTCTCAATGTCCTCTCCACCCTTCACTAACACCGATGATGGCATCTCCCTCATATACCCACAACTCATTGATTGGGATCAATAAGGCCCACCTACCATGGACACTTTTCAAAATGACGAAGCCATCGCTAAATTCATGGGACTATGTGATAGAATACTAGGAGGGGACCATAAAGTTAGGTTTACTATAGATATTGATTTAGCAACTTATTTGGAAGAAAATGTGCAACCATCTAGTCGCAAAAGTAATAAAAATAAAACAAAAAAGGATGTGTCTTTAGGTGAAAATCGCAAGGCACCTTCTAATGACACAAAAGTAAAATGGAAGGACGTATCCAAGGGTGAAAACCTCTTTGAGGCACCTAAGGATGGAGGATTGGACTCTCTCCCTGTTACCCAAGAGAAATCAACCATTCTAATTGAAGATACCATAGAAGTCAATACAGGCACACTGGAAAATCCTAAAATGATTCTCCTTGTAGCATCATTGACAGAAAAGGAAAATCTTACTTTCCAAGAATTCTTCATAGAATGTCAAGTTAATTTTGCTTGGGCATATGCAGACATGCCAGGACTAGATCCAACATTAGTCTTACATCATTTTCCCTTACTTCCAGATGCCAAACTAGTCAAACAAAACCTCTGGATGATGCACCCACAAATCACTTTGCTTGTCAAAGATAAGCTCAAAAACTTGCTTGATGTTGGTTTCATAAGATCTATAGATTATGTCAAATAGATATCAAACCTCGTACCTATCACCAAACCGAATGGGAAAATCTACATCTACACAGACTTCTAGGATTTGAAAAAAGCTTTCCCAAAGGATGACATTCCATGCCCAAACATAGACATCATAGTGGATCTTACAATAGGGTGTGAGATGTTGTCTCTTATGGATGGTTTATCAGGATACAACCAGATCCGCATCGCCCTAGAAGATCAACATAAAATGACATTTACTTGTCCCTTGGGTACATACTATTGGAACATCATGCCTTTCGACCTAAATAATGTAGGTACCACTTACTGGTGGGCTATGACCAAAATATTTCACAATCTAATGCACACATTAATGGAGGAAGTTATATTGACGATCTCTTGGAAAACTACCTAACACGAGGTGATCACCCAAAAGTACTAGATAATATCTTCAAAAGGATAGAAGAGTATAAGGTCCAACTCAATCCTAAGAAGTGTTTCTTCAGTGTAATTTCAGGAAAACTCTTGGGATACATGGTTTCTCACTGGGGAATTGAAGTCAACCTTTCTAAGGTAAAAGCAATCTTAGATATGCCTCCACCAAAAGGAATTAGTGAACTTAGAACATTATAGGGTAGATTGCAGTCCATTAGACATTTCATTGCACAATTGGCCAATAAATTCCAACCATTCTAGTGCTTGTTATACAAAGGAATCCCCTTTGTGTGGATAGAAAAATGTCAAGTTGCTTTTCAACAAATCAAAGACTATCTTTTGACACCACCAATCCTCATGCTGCCTATTGATGGGAAACCTTTGATATTGCACATTTTTTCCACCAATTTTGCACTGGGGGCATTACTTGCATAGAACGACCATGAAGAAAAGGAAAGAGCAATATATTACATTAGTTGCACTTTGGTTGGGTATGAGCTCAACTATACACCCATTGAATGTGCATGTCTCATAGTAGTCTTTGTCACTCAGAAATTGAGACATTATATGCTGAATCATAAACTAAAATTAGTGGTTAAGATAGATCCTTTGAAGTACCTTCTCAATTGAGTAGTACTAATAGGAGGACACTTGGAAAAATCAGTCATGATACTGAGTATGACATATAGTGTGTAGAATGCAAAGTGATAAAAGGATAGGTCATAGCAAATCAACTCATTGACGCACCTACAAAAGATGATCACCAGTTGGTAGCTGATTTTCTAGATGAATTTGTCTTTCATGTAGGATCAAGATTACCTTGGAAACTTTATTTTGATGGATCCCATACAGGTCACATGGTTCTGAGGAAAGCATATTATTTATCACATTGCAAGGTGATTCTATTCCTAAATTATTTCACATTGCCTTTCCATGCACTAATAATGTTTTTGAATATGAAGCATTGTTGACAGGACTCTAAATGGAAGTTTTGTGGAAAATCAAAGAACTCCTAGTTTTTGGCAATTCTCGGCTCATTATCAACCAAGTCAACAATAATTACAACACAAAGGATGAGAAGCTGATGCCTTATAAATGCATGGTGGATAGTTTCTTATCATATTTTCATATGATTTCTTTTGAGAAGATTCCTCGAGCATAGAACAAAGCAGTTGATGCTATGGCCAGAATTAGATCTCTCTTGGATATCCCCAATAATGCGCCACAATTTGAGGAATAGCTATTGGTTCCCACCTATGAAATTCCTAAGTCCGAAATGGTTTGTGAGCTCATTGGTCCCAATTCCACTTAGTATCAGGACAAATGAAATTACCTACATTGCCAGATGTAACCACCTGACCTTTCCAATAACCAATGAAAGTCCTTTATTCACAAAGTTTCCCACTATACCAACATCAGTGACACTTTATATAGACGCAACTTTGAAAATACCCTCCTTTGATGTCTCAACACAGATGAAGCATAAACAACATTACGCGAGGTACATGAGGGTATATGCAGATCTCATTCGAGTGGCCCAACCTTAGTCAAGAAAATCATGAGACTTGGATACTACTGGCCAACCATGGAGAATGATGCTCTTCAGTTCGTGACAAAGTATCATCAATTTCAGGTACATAGTGACCTTATTCATGCTCCCACATAAGAGCTACGACCAATCACTTCTCCTTGGCCCTTTGCACAATGGGGACTCAACCTCATGGGTAAAATTCATCCCACCTCATCGAACGGGCATAAATTCATTATTATTGTAATTGAATATTTCACGAAATGGATCAAGGCCTTCCATCTCACCTACATAACTAGTAAAAAAAAGTCCAAATTCATCCTTAACTACATCATATGTCGGTATGGTGTTCCCTAATCCATCATTATACACAATGGTCATCCTTTTAAAAATCAAGATGTCTGCAAGATTTGTGAGTGATTCCATATTCAACATCATTTCTCCACGCCATATTATCCACAAGGCTACTGCTAAGTTGAGGTGTCCAACAATACAATAATCAAAATTCCTAAGAAAACTGTTAATGACACTGGTCGTGTCTTGCATCTCCAACTTAACCCATCCCTATGGGCTTACCAAACCAGTATCCACATGCCTACTGGTGCCACTCCATTTTCATTGGTTTTCGGATATGAAGCTATCCTACCCATTGAGGGTGAAGTCCCCTCCTTAAGGGTCTCCATGAAGGGATTAATGAATGAGACGAATATCGATAGTCTCGATTGCATGAGCTGGAATTATTAGAACATAGAAAAAAATTCCTTGACTCACTTACAGGCATATCAGAATCACCTTTGCCGAAGTTATAATAAAAGAGTTATGGTTAGAAGATTTGACATTGGTGACTTAGTCTTGATGCAAAATTTGAAGAAACAAGTTGATCATGAGAAGCCTAACAAGTTTGAGCCTAATTGGCTGGGCCCATATGTCATCACTGTATCCTTTGGTTATGGTGCTTATCAGCTATCTACTCCAAAAGGGGAACAATTATTGGAACCCACCAACAGTTTGCACATGCGTAAGTTATGTTCATAGCTTCAAAGAGCTTTGCCAAGACCATAATAATACAAAAAAAAAGTGAAAAAATAAAAAAATATTTCCCTTGGTGAAAACCTAGAAAATAGGTGTCTTGGTAACACCAAAAAAATAAGAAAATATAAAAAGAAATAATAAAGAAAAATAATTCGTCCAATAGTGAAAACCACTTCTGTGATGTTTTGGATCAATACCATGGTGAAAACCTAGAAAATAGGTGTCATCCATAGAAAATATTTCCTTTTCCATCTACTATCACTCCATCTACATTTTTCCATAATAAATGCCCAGTCTTTTGAAACCCTAATGAAATTCATCATAAAGTCTTGCTATTTCTTTCCATGGCTGACAACGGTTGACATCATGTCTCGCATATCCTCCACCTTTCATCCTGATCACGTCCTTTTCCATCTCATTCATCATGGCTAGTCTTAGATTTGACTAGGGGAAACACCCTTATCACCTAACTGTAGTCGGTCTCACACATGGTCCCATATATCGTAAAATGTCCTAAAAAAATCCATAAAAATTGTCAAATGTCCTAAAAAAATCCATAAAAATAGTCAAATGTCCTGAAAAAATTCATAAAAATCATAAAATGTCTTGAAAAAAATCCATAAAAATTATAAAATATCTTGAAAAAAACCATAAAAATTGTCAAAATGTCCTAAAAAATACATAAAAAATTAGAAAATGTCCTAAAAAAAATCCATAAAAATTGGAAAATGTCCTAAAAAAAATCTAAAAAAATATTAAAAATTTGAAAAACACAAAAACATCCAAATAACTTGCACTAAATCACAAAAACAGAGTCACAATCAGTCAAAGTTGAGTCATAGTTAGAATGGTCAAACTATGCGGTCTTTGTACATTTGCTACATAGCCAAGGTCATCATTTGATGTACCCCCGAGACCACCTAAGTTAGTCATTTAAGTCTTTAATGTCAGTTGGTCATTTGAGTCCAATAAATGAGTTATTTTTTCTTCGCCAAGTTAGTCATATCAATTAATAAAATTTGTCATCTTTTATCATGGTGTCAGTCGAACTACAAGGTCTCTATGCATTTACTACATAGCCAAGGCCATCATCGATGTGCCCCCGAGCCCCCTAGGTCTAGTCCCTTAGGGTTTGTTGGGTCAAGTCAAAACATGCTAGTTCGTCTTCAATATGTTAGTCTCATCCCTATAAAACTACAAGGTCTCTAAGTGCATGACGTAGGAAAGGCCATTAGTTGATGAGCCCCCAAGGCCACCTAGGTCAGTCCCTTATGGTTTGTCATGTCAATCAAATAAGTCAGACATAGTTAAACTCAAACGCAAGATAATCATTGAAACATCAACATTCAAATCACGAACCAACATAAAACAAAGTCCAATCAGTCGTCAAGTCAAAATCAGTCAAATTTCCAAAACAATGTCAACCTAGTCACTTTATGGTCCCCTCCAAGATGCATCCTTCTCGGAATTGGACCCTATAAAAATGTCATTTTCCTTTTCAAGATGTCTTTCCTTAACACACGCTCTGTCACATATTCATTGGCCTTTTTCAGGATATGTCCTTTCTGATGACAGGCATCGTCAAATAGTCAAAACTATTAGACTATTCAATTAATCAAACTGTCAAACTGTGAAGCAATCAACCTTTGACAAACAAATATTGGAAAACATATTTAGTGGTTGTTGATTTTGCTAGTCTATTTTGTCTTATCTTTCTCTTGTTTTGTCTCTTGGTCATGTTACTAGCTACCTCAAGGATGTCCCATGAAGGATTTAGAGGTGCATTGATGTCGCGTGACCTATTTTTCCTTGATTGTTGTCTTTGGTGTGTCTTGACAAAAAGACTGGGGCAACTTAGCCCTTAGTATGAGTTAAGACATTCCTTGTCAGTGACTGTCTATTTTTCACAAGTGGATGACCTTGCACAACTTGGTCTATGTCATATCATTGTGTTTATTGTCCATTTGTCACATTTTACCATCCAATGATGATTATGCAATGCCTATTTTTTTACTTAGAAAAATATTGAATTATTCCTTTTTCGTCCTAACATCCATGTCTTACACGCTAACATTTCTTATATTCCTTCATCCTCTCATCTTCTCATCCATTTCGAGAGAACACTCATGTTCTTTTGACCCACTTTTCCTCTCAAGGGGGCATAGCACTACCTCCTCATCATCCTTCCTCTCCTCACTTTCACACTGGGGCATATTTTTGACTTATTTTCTTTGACACAACATGATAAACTGCATTATGTCAAAGAGGGGAAAAATGTGGACACATAAAAATGACCTAGGCCCTTAAGCTACATTTTTCTATGACAACCACATTTCTCCCTCAAATAATTAATTTATTAATTATTACTCTATGACTATTTAAATAAGTAAATTACATTTATTTATTTGAATACATCACTAATTAATCCTTATTCCCTCCAATAATTAAATAAATTCCCAATTTATTTAATTACTCATCTTTCATTTTCACCTACAATTAAATAATTACTATTAATTATTTAATATTACCATTTATCCTTCAATCAAATAAAAATATCAATTTAACCCACTTTTCATCCCACAAATAAATAATTAAAATAATCATTTATTGTCTTTTGTCTCATTCCCATTTATGAATTAAACCATTATTTAATTCATAAGTCAACTTTCCTCCATAAATTAAATAATTTCTATTATTTCCCAACTATCTCATTTTCTCCACCATTGATTTAATTATCTCCAATTAAATCTCAACCCTTCATTTCAAAGCTTTCCCTAACTTTGACCTAATATTGCCCTAACCCTAATGCTCCTCATCACATTGAATCCTAGTCTTTGATTTTAAGGCTTCACCAACTTTTAATCCTAGACATCTATTCTAAATTTGGCACTTTAAAAGGCTCTCTCTCAAGTCATTTTATACACACACAGAGTTATTTTCAACATGCTTGAGAACTTGAGTACTTAGCATATAATACTTCAATATCTTGCTTGTCTTAGGCATAGGTGAAGCTTGCATTTTAAATCTAAGGGAAATTATACAAGTTGTAGCAAGAAGGAGAAGGCTAATGGAGGTCATTCAATGGGAGCTTGAAGATGAGGTGATGTTGTTTCAGTATTTTTATGCTTCTTGTTTTCATTGTTCTCCATTGTTGATTGGGATTTAGTTTATGCTACTTGCAATCAATCTAAAAACTTTTCCTAGCTACATTTGGTGAACCTAACTTTCCTTCGAGTGTATCTATTCATAGTTTTTTTTCATTTTCATAATTTTTCTTAGTTACATTCAGGAAATCATTGCGTAATATCCTTTAATATCCTATATTCACCTTTGTCTCTAAATTTATCTCTACATTTTTTTGTGAAATTTAGAAGGCAAGATGGTTGTTGTTAGTGAATATTATTCATTTAGCTATTAGTTAAATTCAATCGATCTTTCAAAACCATCATTTGTTGATTATTTTAGTCTCGACAACTCTTTAAATGCACATAATACTATAGATTATAGTTAGCTAGTATATTTATTGTGGATAGTTGATGAAGCTTGCATGGATGACTGAAATTGGCTCCAGATGGCTGTGTTAGCTAGCTTGTGGAAAACGTGGGCCATAATTCATTTATTCTAACATTTGCATCATCAAGAGTATGATGAGATGCTAAATAAGAATAAAAGTATAGTGTTGTTACACCAAAAATCAGCCTACCAACTGTGCTAGAAGTGGTGCAATCATTCAAATTTTAAATTAACCTAAATCTATTGGAATTGGTTGTAGCCATAGGAGTCAGCTTAATAGCTCTTTATTGCCTACTCTTATTCTTTCTTTGGTTGTATGTTTATGGAAAAATATTCATTTCCTTGCGTTTTTGAATAAATTACATGTTAATGGGAGTAACATGCTTTTGAAGAGTTAAATAAATTCTACACAATGTGGAATTGATACTCAGTGCTTCTGACTACACATTTTCTTGTTGGGGGGCTCCTGTAGTGGCGATACAAGAGGCATATATAGCGGGAATCCTTTCAGCACTGGATGTTGCGACTAATTCCAACTTTCATGGCAACAATTTCTTTTGAGGCTCCATCATTTTGTGCATTAATAGAATTCTTTTTCCACTTTTTGTTGTATCCTTAGCTTGTCTTTTATTTGTGACAAGAAGTTTTTAGCAAATCTCCTCCAACAACCTTCTACTTCAGCCTTCACACCCACATGATTCTCCCATTGCAGTCCCAACATGGTCGGCCGTGGAAGCAATGATTTCCACAAAATTTAATTTGGTTTTGTTTTATTTAGATTTTAATTAGAGTTTTTTTTTTTTAATTTAGATGTTAATCTAGTTTAATGTTTTGTTAGATTAATTTAGCTTTTCTCTTCATAGTTAGATTTAACTTAAATTTAATTTGGTATTTTTTGGTCAATTTGCTAACTTAGATTAGTTTTAATTTTGTTAATTTAGATTAGATTTTACTTTTTAATATTTGTCAATTTAGATTAATTTTAATTTTGTTTTAGATTTTTTGATTAATTAATGTAGATTAGCTCAATTTTAGATTTTTAGATTAAGTAATTTAGATTAGATTAATTTTAGATTCTTTTATATTTTTATATTTAAAAAAAAAATCAATTAATTAATGTAGATTAGCTCAATTTTAGGATTTTAGATTAGTTTTATATTTTTAGATAAGTAATTTGGATTAGATTAATTTTTGATTCTTTTAGATTTTTCGATTAATTAATGTAGATTAGCTCAATTTTAGAATTTTATATTTTTTTTAAGATTTTTAAATTAAGTAATATAGATTAGATTAATTTTAGATTTTTTTAGATGTTTGGATATATTTTTTTTAGATTTCTTTAGATTAGATTAAATTTTATATTTTTAGATTAGATTATTTTTTCTTAATTTTTAGTTTTGATTCTTATTAGATCACTTTAGATTAACATTAAATTTAATTTAAATTTTATATTTTTCACTTTCATTTAGATTTCAATTATTGATAGCTTAGATTAATTTTAATAATTAACTTTAATCTAAATTAATTTAGTTAGTTTAATATTTAGATTAATTTAGATTCATTTTTGGATTAACTTAGTTAGGTTTAGATTAAATTTTAATTGTTGTTAATTAGATTAATATCATTTTCTTTTTCTAGTTTGATTTTGATATTTGATCTTTTTTCTAGGTTTGAATGATCAAATTCGAAAATTAAAACCTCAACTGTCGCTTGTCAATGTTCGGAGGTCAAAACTACTAATCATGCTTTGTAGGGCTCTAGCTTTACTTTGCTTTATCTTGAGTGCCTTTTCCACATAGAATGATTAGGGGGCCTAAAACAAACTTGATTTCTTGAGTTGACATCATAGGTGGGTTTAAAATTTAGTAGTGCTTGTGTTTTTTTGTGGTTTGTATTTTGTTTCTCGGTGCATATGTGCTTCTCTCGCACCATTTGGAAATCTTGAGAAACAAAAACACTTTTAGACATTTTGTATTACCACCCGCACATTTGGATTTTGGAATTAAAATGAACAATCTTGCGAATGTGAATTGAAAGCTTTGTGCATGCACTCTCTTCATGCCTTAGTGCGATCTTAGATGACCAAAAACAAAGTTTTCAATTTTCTTTTGTTTACCTTTATAGGGGCCTACCTCGAAAGAGGGAATGACTCTAACTAAATTTTCACTTGAGCCAGTATATAAAAGGATAAGACTAAGTTATCAAGTCCTCATAGTAAGTAGGCCTTAGTCATGAAATGTCATTCAAAAAAGGATACCTACCTTTTCTTTTTAAGGTATAAGATCCCCTAGTAGAGTGATTAAATCCTTAAGTGACTTGTTCGACACTCGCGAGGTGCCATGTCCCCAAGTATTCACTAGAACCCTCTTGTTTTTAGAAGCCTCAACATTCGATCATTGCTTGGTATAGTGTTGGGTATGGTATCATGCCCAAAGATACTCACTACTCACTCCCTTGAGTAGAGATAGCAAATTCCTCTTTAGGGAATTTGAAGTGACTGCACTATAAGGGGGAGCCTATTCCACCAAACTTCTAAGTTATCCACTCTCGAGAAGGAAAGGTGTTCAACACTGATCTAGGGTATTTTGGTGAGCTATTCCAAGTATACAATCCCTTTCCAAGTAGGATTTTGCATTTTTTACAAAGTGTTTGTATCAAACAACCCAAGACAAGACAAAGTGTTTTCCAAAGTGTTTTCTGAATTAATAGACAAACAAACACCTCTGAAATCTAGAAAACCACAATCAGACAGGACACAAATTCACAAACCTAGCAAAATTATAGAAAAACCAAACTCTGTTCATAGTGAAATGTAGCTGACTACCTTGTAACGCATCTGCTCAATCTAAAACACAACTACTAATAAACAACACATCTATTAAATCTACAATGCAATTGATTGTCCTAAACCGCAACTACCTATAGCTAAGAAAAACAACTATCACTGTCACAATTTGAGGTCAAACCTTCAATAGCTATCTTTGATTACCTTTTTATAGTGATTTTTGTACAAAAACTAGAAATATTTTCTCAAACAACCCACCATTACACCTTTAGGTTTGTCATATAGTCTTAGCAATAGGCATACCATTACAAACATTAGTTACATTTTAGGATTCCTAATCACTTTTAGCTTAGCCAAACTCTTAGGTCACTTTCTTTACAAATTTAATAATAGGCTAACTTTCCATACTTTGTGTAAACCATTGGTTCAAGAATAAAAATTTTCATTGACCAAGTCACTTGTTACATTTATAGTCTTTGTCATTTTGGATGAGTCTTTTCCAACTCATAGGTCTTGTTTGGGAACTCAATTGGTCTCTCTGTCCTTTCACTTGATCTCACACAAGGTCCTTTGACAATTAAAATTGAAGCATTGGCTAAACTTTCGATGGTTAGTAACCTTTTCCCAAGTCTCCCAAAGTTGATCACCTTTAGGGCTTTTTTACACCTTACATTTAGCACACTTCCTTTAACATATCCTTCCATTATTCATTCCCCTTTGACACTTTGCAACCCTCATAAAAATTATTGTCACTTCACATTAGACATCTAGCATCCTCCTTGGGCATTAGTGACTCCTCATTTCTTATTCCAAAAAGACCAAAAACATAGTTGCATTAACATTGCCACTTTATATCCAAAAATTCCAAAAACATAGGCTTAGAGTCATATCATTTCCATCATTAGACCTAGTCCCATATCATTTTCATTTTACCTTGTTTGACCAAACCTTACATTTTTGTGACTAGATTACAAAAAAGGAGAAGAGGCATGGACCCCTTTAGACATGAAGATGACCTTTATAACCATACTAGTGACATGAACCAAAATGCTACCTCAAAAACAACTCACAACAATACCAACATGGGATCTACCTCCAACAACCCCTTCAATGACACAAAAATTAGATATATATCACACAACAATCCTTTTGATCAATTCATTCAAAGAAATCCCAAAGGAAATGTGTTTGTAGAAGACGTAGAGGCTGCTGCCCAAAATCCAGATGTACCTTATTTTGTAGAAAAATTAATCATGCTAGATCCACATTGCTATTTAGCCATAATATTGCATGGAAGGGTTAGATTACCACATGGATTTGATGTCAACACCTTCAAAGCAGCATCACCTAGTCATGACACATAAACTAGTCAAGCTCCCTCAACACCACAACATAATGCTACTCCTACTTCTAGTGGCACCACAACTCAAAGTGCAACAAACACGATCAATGCAACATTTTCTTTTGGGTCACCTACTTCATCACAAACCACGTTAGAATCAATGCCACAATTTTCTCAAACTATGTCACAAACTATTGGATAAACATTTTCCACATTTGGATCATCATCCAATGCCTTGGGGACATCTCCATTCAATTATTTTACAAGAAGTAAAACAAGAATAATTTCCATTCAAGGACCTCAACCCAACATCAATACCACATTACAAGGTCCTCAAATCACCACAAACATTAGTGGCCATTGATGATCCTAGTTTTTGGTCCAACTTTGGGTAGAATCTATAGTTTATTTGTTGGCAATTGTCATGGACTTTGATGTTAAATATTGATATTTTAATAATATAAATTCCCTCAAACCATAGACATTGGGCGTAATCCTATTTTTGCAAGTTTTAATGACATTGGCATATTATGTGGATTATTTATATTGATATTGCATGTGGTTAATGAATGTTCCTTAAGGTGGTTATAGATATGCAGTTATTGTGCCTACTAACATTACCATGCAAATTTAATTTGAGGATGCTAAGTTGAGGAAGACACTACCAGCTGGGCATGCACCATAACGTCCAACAAAGGAATTGCTCAAGGTCAAAGGAGGTTGATGACAGAAGATTCCTCATGCAACCAAATGTAACCGCCTTGTAGTGGAATTTAATGATTGAGCAGACGTGGGCATTACTACTCTACTAAATCTACATTTGGACCTGCATGTTTGACCAGATTCCATGCACGTGTAACTGCCACCACTCCACTTTCTCTATTTTCCCTAAATGGTGTCCTCCCAATCATGGAATTAACTGCCTTCTCTAGTCAATAGTATAAATAAAGATTTGATGATCCTTCTTTAGGAGTTGCATGATCAGATATTGTACTTGCACTCTCAAGTTTTTAGTAATATAGATACATTACTCTTTTGTACTCATGATTTACAATGAATAAAATAAAGTTATAATTTTGAGCATTTGTGTTCTCATTAGTTTTAGAGGATAGTTATCCAAGCATGGCCACTTGGTGATTAAACCATCCTCTTAGTTTAGTATTAGTTTAGTATTACTTGTTGTTTAGTAATTAGTTAGAAGTTTGGCACCGACTGTTCCTACAACCACTAGAATTCCATTCTATGATTGTTCCTGTAGCCAAAGAAGATAGAGTAGTGCCATGTTTTTTGCTCACATTTTCATTCCTACTATGAATTTTAGTTTGATGTAGTTGTTGATTGATGATTGGCATTTATGGTATTCCCTTCTAAGCAATTTACTTTCAATATTGTGAGTTCTTTAGCTATAGAATAAAAATGGCTACTTTGGGTTCCAAGTGAACATATTGTGCTAACCCATTTCAAGTTCACATCCCCAGGTTGACAAGTTAAATACACCTTCATGATGACTGAAATAACTATTCAAATTATATGTCCAATCTATAAATCATGGTTGTAAGGGCTTAGTTATTAAATCATTGTAGGAGTCCAACATTTTTGGCATCATTGTCGGGGAAGGTGTCAAACTAGGGAGTCTTTTCGAGTCATTGGTATTTTCTCTTGCTATAGTATTTCTGGAAGTTGTTCTTAGTATATCCTCATTTAGGAAGTAATGGACCCCCTTATTCTTTACCAATTATTTGTGTGAGCTGGCTAATATTGAGTGATACCACATGCATAGATGAAGGAGAAGGGATGCTTATGGGAGATTCCTTCCTAACAATCCTAATCCATTTCAACTTGTTGAATATCAGAACCTACCAAGAGAAGAAGAAGAAGAAGATCTAGACCCCTTTGTTGATGCATTTCCTGATCTGACTAGCTCTGAAGACCAAAATCAACTTGAGAACCCTTTTTCTTTGGAACTACATCAAGCAGGCATGGGTGATGCAAATAGCAACATACCTAACCAACTAGCTTTTCCTTTGCCCATTTCCCATTAGAATGAAGTTGACGACATCAAGAACATCCCTGCTTTAGCACTCCCCAAGTTTTATGGACTTGTCACAGAAGATCCTGATACCTTTTTGTTTGAGTTTGGCATACTCTGCAAGAGTTATGATTATACTACTGATGTCCATAGGCTTAAGCTATTTCCTACCACTTTGAAACAGGCTACATTAAGATGGTTCATGAGACTAGGCAGAGATACTTTGGAAACTTGGGAAGATATGAAGACAAAATTCCTTGTGAAATACAAGGAATATTGCAAGGGAAGTGACATGAGAGGAGGTGACATTTTCAAGATGCAAAAAAAGGAAGATGAGATCTTGGAAGATTATATTACAAGGTTTCTATTATGCCTACAAAAGTATCTACACCATACACTCAATGAAGAATTTCCTAAGAGGAATCAATGATAGTTGCACTGATGCCTTGGACCTCATGGGAGGAGGGGATATCTCCCAAGTTCCTTGGGAAGATATCAAGAAAGTATGCCAAAACTACTCTAGGGAAGCTTCATAGAAAGGGAGAGCTTACCAATCTTCCATGGGTAATTCAACTACTAGTGGAGTTTTAAGAATTGAAATTACTCATTTGCTGGAAGACTTCAAGCAAGACATTATAATTAATCTAGCTACTCAGCTAGATACACTTCAGGCTAAGAAGAAGCAAGAGGAGGTAGAGACAATGTTGACAAATTATTGCCCCCACTGTAGACAAAAGAAGAGGGATTGCAGATGCAAGATGGTAGCTAATCTTGAAAGGAAGCAAATTCCATCTAAGTTAAAACCAATCCAGATTCAAAAAGACCAAGTCTACTATTTTGCACAAAGGAAGTCTTGGTCTCCAAGACAAGGTATGCCACTAGATCCACTATCTTATGTTGGGCCATATTTTAATTCCTATTCATCTCATAACCAGTGATATCCTCCATATCCATCTAGCTATGGAGGATATCCACCACAACCTTGGAGTAACCCTCCAAATGTTTGGACCAATCATCAAAACTCTCCACCCTAGTGGCAGCAACCTCAAGGGAATTGGCAGCAATTTCAAGGGCATTGGTAGCCACCTCCAGGAAATTGGAAGCAAACCAATCAATGGCCTACCCAAACAACCAGTTACATGGAGCCACCTTCTCAGCCCTCGCAACCTATTATAATTCCTTTACCTACTAATCCAAGCTCAAATACACCTAAACCTTCTCAGCTACCAACTCAGCCCACACCTAATCCAAATAACAAACCACAATAGCAGCCTGCATAGTCTGTTGATTCAAATCAATTCCCTATATATTCTATGAGTGTAAGTGACATCCACTTGCATTTAGGAAATACTCTACTAGCCCTTTCCAAGCCCATTATCACTGAGCTTCCTATGGAAGAGGAGGAGGGACCTCTAAATGATCTCATTCAACCAAGTGTACCTAAAAATCTTGAACTAGTCCAAGTCAAGTAGACTAAACAAGAACCACCATTTCCTCAAAGATTAGACATTTCCAAGAAGAAGGAAGAAAAGGAGGATACAAATTTTGACATATTGGATTAGCTGAAGCACATAAGTTTCTAGATACCTCTATTTTAGGCCATAAAGGATGTCCCAATTTATGGCAAGGCAATCAAGGATGCATTCCTCAAGAAGCCGGGTAGGAAAAAGAAAGACCCAACTACAGTTCATGTGGTGGACAACTAGCCAACATCATGCTAAGAAAAGTAACTATCCCCAAGTATAATGACATAGGTACTCCTGTGGTAGAAATTGTTATAAATGAGATCCAAATTAAGAATACTTTGATTGATTTAGGGGCAGCAATAAATGTAATGACCAAGGACATCCTACAACAACTAAACATTGCAAGCATGAGATATACTCCTACTATCCTACAACTTGTTGATAGCTCTACTATTAAGTCTAATGGTATAGTGGAGGATCTTGTGGTAGTTTTAGACTCCTGGGAGTACCCATCAGACTTTATGATTCTTTCTCCTAAAGCTACACTAGGCAGTTATCCCATTATTCTTGGAAGACCCTGGTTAGAACTTGCAGATGCATACATTGGATGTCGTTCAAGAGACATGACCATTTCAGATGGGAGGAGCACTAAAAAGTTTGTTCTTTATCCTCCTATTCATCCATCTCATGATGAAGATAATCCTCTATGGCCACATGTTGGTGAAGAGGTCGAGGAAGTTGATTATGTGGTGCAGCTTATGATGCTAGGAAAAGGCTATTTCATGTAGCTCCAAGATGAGGATGAAGTATTTGCTAACATCATTCAGAACCATTGTGAAGTGGAGGAAGCATCATCTTCTCATTATGCTACTCCAATCAAGACACTTATGTATGCTCTTCCTACAACCACTGTTCCTGCAGACGTTCTTCCTACAGCCATTGTTCCTACACACAGACTTCCTACAACAACAAGTATGTCCCATACATTATTGTCATATGAACTAAAGGTACCATGTGTGAATGAAGCAGTCAAGATAGAGTTAACTACACAAGTACAGGTGTCAGAAGGAAAATATATGAATGTTAACTATAAATTAAGTGAACAACAATTGTTATTGGAAAACTTATTAATGACCCATCAGCATGCATTTGCGTGGGATTATCATGATATGAAGGGATTGGACCCTAAACTTTGTACATGCAAAACTTACATCAGAGATGATAACACCCCAGTAAGACATCCACATAGAAGAATTAACCCTACACTAAGAGAAATTGTAAAAGGGGAACTGCAGAAATTACTGGATGCAAAATTTATCTACCCTATTTCAGATAGTCAATGGGTGTCTCCATTAGTGATTGTTCCTAATAAAGGAAGGAAATGGTGATTTTGTGTTGATTACAGGGAACTTAATGCTTCCACCAAGAAGGAAAACTTTCTCTTACCCTTCATTGATCAAGTTTTGGACACACTTGCAGGAAAGCACTACTTTTATTTTCTATATGGATTCAGCAGCTACAACTAGATCCAAATTGCACTAGAGGACTAGGAGAAGACCACATTTACCTATCCATGGGGGACCTATTCCTATTTGGTACTCCCATTTGGCTTATGCAATGCACCTGCAACCTTTTAGAAGGGAGTCATTAGCATATTCTCAGACATTTCTCATGATTGCATGGAAATTTATATGGACGACTTTACCACTTATGGTGTTGATTTTAATCAAGCCTTAGAAAATCTCAAGAGATTCCTACAGATATGTGAAGACCAAAACCTATCCTTAAACAGTGAAAAGTGGTTCATGATGATGCGGGAAGATGTAGTTCTCAGCCACTACATCTCCCAAAGGGGAATTCGAGTAGATCAGACTGCAAAGATTAAGGTAATCACAAATTTTTCCACACCTGCAAAACATAAGGATGTTAGGAGTTTCTTGGGTCATGCAGGATATTATAGGCATTTCATCAAGGATTTCAGCAAGGTAGAAGCACCATTGTATACTCTTCTCACTAAATATGTTGAATTCCAGTGGACTGAAGCTTGTGACAAGGCATTTTCTGACTTGAAGGTAGCTTTGACTCATGCTCCTATACTTAAAGGGCCTAATTGGGAAATTAATTTCCACATCCATACTGATACATCAGATTATGCCATAGGAGCAGTCTTAGGACAAAAAGAAAGAGTTATTGAAACTACCATTTACTTTGTCAGTAAAAAATTACAAGGAGTTGAATTCAATTATACAGTGACAGAGAAAGAAATATTGGCAGTAATTTATGCACTAAACAAATTCAGACATTACATAACGAGTTACCAAATCTTCGTGCACACTAATCATGCAGCCATTAGATATATCATGAATAAACCTTTGATCACAGGTATGTTGGCAAGATGGTCATTATTGATGCAGGAATTTGATATAACTGTTGATGCCAAAATTTGATGAGGTAACAAAGTTTTATGGGAAACTCAGTTTAAGGGGGACCTTTTGCGCTAAACTAAGTAACCTCCAGATTTTTAAAGAAGACAGCTTCTTCTATAATGGGTTTTGGAAAGGGAAAAGGAAGCAAATATAATAAAGTAAAGTCTAACCTAAAGCTATTCACCAAGATTTGTTAGTGGGCACAATAAATCATAGATTTAAGGGCCTGAATAGTGTTGTTGTGTTCCAAAACTTCAGAGACTTAAGATTATAGCATAGATAATTAATTTATTGACATAAAATAATGTCACATACATTCTCACTACTAAGAAGAGTCATTAGACATGATTTAGGTGAGTAAATTTGTATCCAACATATATAGTTCACTGAATGAAAAGTCAAGACAGTATAAAGCACAGTTCACAGTTTAATCAAAGCATAAAAAATAGAAAGGCCGAACAATTGGCACAATCTGAAAGTTTTGCAATTTAAATAAAATAGTAATAGAGGCCTGGTGTCTTTTGCTAAAACTAGCATGTTTTTCCCAAAATTCTGGATCATTTCCTCTCAACAGAGAAAGTATATATAGCAGGAAAACTCCCACCGCCTTGGAGAGCAGCAATAGAAAAGATCTCATAATCCTCATGCAATGATGCTTGAAATAGAATATACCCTAGGCTATTATAACAACATTGGGCCGGAACACAACATCCAGTCATTCTACGCATAGGTGCATCCTCCATAATGATGGCGGTGGTCCCATCTAGGCCCGATCAAACAAGTGTTATCCACTGCTACGAATGATTATGACAAGCAGCATCCAATAACATTATTTTGTTCAACCAGACCATCGCCCACATGACAGATCAGCCGCTAGGCACGTTGCAACCTTTCGCTACCCATATGAACCCTTCTCCCATCGCTATCAAGGATTTATGATAGTGCAACACGTTTCGAATGGGCTGACAACCTTAACACCATGGAGGGATCGTCCAACAGCTGGGCGCAAAAGACGTGTGGCAGCATTTTGCTGCCCACAGTTGCCATTTCATCCCTACGTTAAAAAATTCCCGAACGGTTGCCACGTAGCAAGATGTGGGGCCCGCTAACACTTTCAGGAATGACAGGCTCATGGAAACCTTTCGTAGCTTGATGAGGTTTCAAGGAAACGAGAAACAAAACATCCTGTAACTGCGACACGTGGAGGCACTGCGCAGCTCTCAGGATCTGAAACGAAAGCTGATACCTGAAGCTACGAAGAGTAGATCTGCAAAGCGGTAGGTAAAAACCTTGCTAAAAAAAAGGGCCGAGCAAACTTAGTGATGCACAGGCCAGTGCACACACAATATAAAAAGAAACCCAAAGGGAGCTACTCAAATATTTATTTAACAGCTTTTGGTGACTAACAGTTGCATTTCGACTAAGGAACAGAGAACCCAAAATTTATCTGGTGTTGTAGACCAAAGCCTTATCCATAGGGCTAATAGAGTCAAAGTTTGGAAAAAACCGCCTGCAAGGGCGACCAATCATTTTTGGACGGTTTCGCTATGCTGCACAAATTTTCTTGTGCTCCACGTAGATCAATAGTTTCTTTGTGAGGCAGCACATTGGGAAAACTGACCCCTGCTCATATATAAAATAGCAGCTGTGAGAGCAGATGAATGACTGTCTCAACATCAGCTGCCGTTGGGGGTTGGCTGAACTCCCTGAAAGCCTTCAGGTTGCCTTCCTTATCTTCAATAAGTTCCGTAATCTACGTAGTTATGGCAATAGAGCCATCCTCTAGGAACGGGGACGACAGTCCCATCTTACCTAGCTCGGAGAAACATCCTTGTATGCTACCCAATGTCCTACTCAAAATAGCCATTGTTTCCTTAGTGCACTGGAGGGTGGAGTGGCAATGGATAAATTTGTTTGTTGTTTGAGCAGCAATGTCCCAATCTTCAATACTTGCTCCGACAAGGCTCTCGTCAAAGACGAAGTATAGTTTTTTGAGCAAGTCTTTCGCCTCAGGAACATTCTCTAGGATGAATCATGGGAACTGCTCAATCGTATCATGGGCTTCTTGGTTGAGCCTTGATGCTTTGTCGATAAATTGGAGGGCAGGCTGCAGCATTAGGCAAAAGGTTTTGATTTTCTTCCAATGAGAAATGTATAATTGCCTAACCAGCGGAATGATATCAAGTTGTGTCGGGGAAGGCAAGAGAGAGGCTTTAAGTGAAGTGATCTCCGCATCTCTTGAAATAAGGGCCTCAGCTAATTCTACCTTTTTCTTTTTCTCAGAGGCCAACTGCTCTGCATAGTTGTTCATTTCTTTATTCCAAGTCTACTCGACTCGGGGGTGATTTGCTAAGTGCTCCTCTAGAGAAGTCTTTGTCTCTCGAAGGTCTTCCTCTAGTTGAGCCTTTAGGCCTTTAAATTCGGCCTCTTTCTCTTGTATTATTTGTTCATATTGAGCCTATTGGCATTCCAACTCTTCACCCTTTTGTGCCATCCCCTAACTATGCTTAAGGCGGAGGCGTTCAACCTCCTTATCTTTTAGTTGTAGATTTTGTTGCGCTTCCTAGTTCTTTCTTTGTAGCTCTTTTATTTTGCTAGGGTCAACAACCTGAATCCTTGCAATCTCACTCTGAAGCCTATTTCTCTCATCCTCTACTGCCAGTGTCCTTTCGGTCATGTGGGCAATATCTGCCTCCAAGAATTTCTCCTTCCTTTCTAGAAAACTAACCCTTTCCCTGGCTACCTTGAGCTGCTCATCCTTCTTCTTTAGCTGGCGACCAGTTTTGAGGAAGTTAGAAGTGACTACCTGTTGCATTTCCTCCATGATTTCAACTTTATCCTGTGGTCGGGCTACTTTCATGTTGAGTCCAACTGCATATATCTCATAGTCTTCTTGTTGCATTTCTCCCTGAGGCTTGTTTACCCTCAGGTACATGGTCGCGAACTTCAATTCTTGTTGGGCTTCATTGTATAGAGCCTGTACTCTTGGCTCGGTGGGAACACTATCATCTTTTGCCTTGCGTTTCCTCATTCTATTTGCATGTGCCTCCCTTCCGCAATCTATCTGTGCTATGAATTCGGCTGGTGATGAAACTAGTCCACCTGCAAAAGGAGCATCGAAAGGCAGAGCATAAGGATAGGTAACCTTCATAGGCGCGGACATTTGTTTCTTTTGGAGAGTGATAGTTTGTAGAGAGAAATGAGGCACGTTCCATAGTTTGGTTTGAGAACCAACAGTAGGGCTAGTCATTTGTAATGATTAGACTGGGGAATCAGTCGTAAGGCTCAGTGGTGGGGAAGGGGGAGTTATTAATGGGGTATTAGCCTATTGCAATGGAAAATGATCTATAATCATAGCAGAGAAAGAATGGGCACTCATAGGGGGAAAGCCTTCTGAAATTGGTGTGAGGAAAGTCTAAGCGGTCGCAGCAGGCGTAAGCATATGCAGAGGGGTAATTATGAGTGGGTGGCCCTGCAAAAACTGAGTGAATCCAACTAGATATGTCAGACTAAAAGCAGAGGGTAGAGAGTCAGCTGGCAATGGGGCAGGGGTAGATACTAAAGAATGAGACGCAAGAGAAGAATGAGCGAATTGTACCTATTGACTGGTTACTAGCATCTCCATACGCGTCAGAAGCTCCATCACAACCTCTAGCTCCTGAGTAGCAACGAGTACTCCTCCGGTGGATTCTTGTGAACCTTCTCTGATAATATGTTGCCATTTCGCAAGTGGAAACTTACTAGCGTCAGTAGTCAACTCCTTTTCCTGAAGTGATAGCCTAGCTAGTTTACCAGTCCAAGTGAGTGTATGCGAGCCCTTTGATATATTAAAACGTACGTTCGTGGCTACATAGGCGGGCTACCTGGGGACCTTCTCCTTTTGCGCAAAGGAAGCTGATGTTGCCGCTTCCTCTTCCTGTTCCTCAGATTCCTCCCCTTCTTCGCTTTTATTAATACTAGAGCTCGGGCTGGGATGGCCTTCATTCCACCATCTTTCAAATTCTTGGTCATCCCTTAGTTGATTGTAAGGAGCATCCAACTGTGCTATTTCTTGGCGATATTTCTAGAAAGTTTTTATTTTCTCTTCACTCCATTCCTCATCCTTCTTTAACTTGTTGTACATGCCACGCTCCATAGGGACATTATCCTGGGCCACAACCACAGGAAAGTAGAACTTGTGCCATGGGCCTCTAGTGTTCGGCGTAGGGATTTGCGCCAATTCAACAAAATCCTCATCTTTGTCCATTCGGGGGTTACGCCGCTTCTCCTAGTATAGTCAAGAAACGTGAGTAACTCTCATATGTGGCTCCGGTAAGTCATCAAAATGGTTGTATTCTCACTTATCATTTACCAGTACCAACCTTAGATGTGCCAGCTTATCCTCTAGCAACTAGTCTGATTACTTTTTTAGTAGAGTTATCGACTTGAAATTCTTTGGACAAGCGAATAATCCCTTCTTCTTGACCTTTTCACTGCTGCAGAAAGTAAAATCAATGATACAAACCTGTCAAAAAATTTCCAGTGCGAGTACTCTATCCATGACACAGGCTGGGAGTAGGAAAGGTTTGCTAGTAAAACCCCGCATTCGGAGGATTGTAAAATCCTTTCCCAAGAACCAGTCACAAGCAGGGGTGAAACTCTGCATAAATGCAGCCTGCTCCTTGTCAAGTGGGATAATATCACCCTCTCCCATCAAATCACTCAAGACCGGGGCTATGAAATAGTTCACAAATGCATAATAATCGTATGATGCGGAAAGAAAAGGTGTCTATGTGGATACCGGCTTCCTTTTATTTTGCTCATCAAAAATTGATAGCGGAAAAAACGGGTGAAAAAATTCGGGTTCTAATGTAGAAACATGTGGACCAAGAAGAAAAGAAACCTAAATTTTTTCTCCGCCTAATAATTTTCAATTTGCTATTTCATTTCTTCAATTATAAACTCAGCAAAATCATACCAGAAGAGTTCATGTTGCTTGTGGAATTGCATTGTTGGTCCCAGTTGAAAGGCCTTTATCTTCTCATCAGAGTCTCAGCTGCATACAAAGGCCAACATGGACATGGCGTCCTGAAGATCATCACGAAATGCACCACACAACAACAGAATACTTGGCGCTTTAGTGGCTGAGATGCCTTTCTTACCAGTCTCTTCTAACAAGAACTTCGAGCTAGTTTTCATCTTCCTCCATATTTTCTCTCCTTTGCTCGAGTGAAAGGTCTCGATATTCTCCTTCCTCTTACTCAGATCCGGAATACATAACATGTGCCAGATGGCCTCTAGAGTGATATGCACCCTTAAGTTGTGGCCTTCAATGTAGTGGGTATGAGGATTATAGCGTTGAATAACAACATCAATCACTTTTGGGTAATAGTGCACCAGTGGGACCATGTATTGAGGAAGACCACTGTACCAAACTCTACTTGTCGTAGGTTGGTCTATCTTTGTTGCTGATAACCTTGCACAAGCTACCTTTCTGAGTGACTTAGGGTTCTTCGCAAGCCTTGGGTCATAGATATTGTCCCATTTTTCTTCAACCTTTTTCTAGTTTCTCCATTTCTTGGGTCTATTCAACTCCTCTATGTAGGCCCTCCTTGTTTTGCTGGGTATACTAGGCTAGTGTATGCCACATCCTCATAGACATATACCTCTACTAAAGAATGAATAGCCGTAAATAGCTCCTGGCTAATTTCCTCATGTATTGGTTGAGCTAAAGATTCTGACATTTTCCTTCTCTGAAGATTTTTGTAAGCTCCTGGTTGGCTGTGACTATGCTCGGCTCTAGATAGATAAACAGAAAACAACTCTGCACCTATCCTTGGCGCTTGTGAAAAGACTTTGAAATATTAAGATTTTTCATGCAATAATAGCAACCTTTATCAAGGTGGTAGGCAAAAGCAATCCTTTTGCATTTAATTCGGCATGTACCGTTAATCTTGCAAATTGTGCAAAATGAACTGGTTGCTATTTTGAGGTAGCCAAAGTTCATTATTGCATTTGGGTGATCATGTGATATGCTTTGATTTCCTTGGAACTTGAGCCAACAATTAGCTTGCTAACTCTGTGTTAGCATGCACTGGCAATTAATATCCTGTCCAAAATGATTGCGCCAAGCAAATGATCATGGCCTGAAAAGATATGAATATCGTCTTGGGCTCTAGGATGCGCTTGAGAGATGACACAATAGCCTACGGCTATACGTCTTACTGCTAACAAGCGCCACCTTTTTAAAACTAATTAATTAGCTCCATTTATTTAAGCACACATTGAGCCGTGCTATCACAGATGTAACTGGCCCAAAAATGTGAGCAAACATAGGCTTTCCTTTCAAGAAAGCAACTACCATAATATCATGTTTTTTCAAAGCGGATTAGCATGTCTCTTGTCAATTTTCTATAAATAGGCCAGTAAGTAGTGAGCAAAATATACTTAGTATTTGAGAAGTGATAGGTTAGTAGCAGAGTCTTAAGCAATTATTTTCATAGGTTAGGTGGTAGATAAGTTCAGCATTAGCTCAGAAGCCTAGGGATAGTGTCAGAGCAATGGATACCCCAATTCGTTTGATATCATATAAGTCACAGACAGCATTCCTAGGGAAGATTTCAACTAGGAGACTGAAAAGAATGACTAAGAACAAGTATTTTCTAGTCTTGGTAGCCATAAAGTGGGTTTTAGGAAAAGATTGTATAGAATATGAGGATAGGTATCGGGTGAATACCGACGTATGCTTCCACTTTGTAGCATGCATTCTGGACATTAGCATTCCCCGGCCACTGATCTTGAAGCTGGTTAAGGAAATCTTCTCCAAAAAATACTTGAATGGTCTTGGTGAGGTCATTGTGCATGCTGCCTATGGGGTAGGTCTACCGTTAGCTAGCGACCTGCATCGCTTCATTGAGGAAGAAGTTGTTGTTGTTTGGATGTCGTTCCTCAGCGGATTCTACCTATAGACCCATGACCAGCACCAGCAGAGGGTTACTCAGGCCCTACACTTCCTGTTTCATAGCTACAACATGATACCTTTTTACGACATAGACTGGTATACTGACTTCAGGAACCTAGTGTTTCCCTCACCAATGGTGGTTGTGCCAAATGATGCTACCAGCGTTTCCGATGAACCCGTGGATGAAGAAGAAGTGGACGCTGCAGTTAATGCGTCAATTGCCACCAGCCATGTCTTTTGATAAAAAAACCCTTGCCTGTTGCTCGAACTATCTCCTTGTCGACTCAAAATATGTCTCTCCATAGCTGTATATAAGCTTGATAAAAAGGCTATCGTATATATAATAGCTCAAAATACTTGTAAATTTTGAAATATGGCTTCCCAGCCACTTTTGTAATGAAAAGAACATATATGAATAGATATTTATCGTTTAAAGAAAAAACAAGCTCTTTGCTTTTATTCTGTATTTAAGTTTTTCTAGGCTTGCAACTTTTATATGCTATTTCTCTGTACATGGGTGTGTTTTATGTAAAGCAACTCTATTGTTCCACCCGCCAATGATAGTGGGTTAATTCCGCAGAAGAACAAACTGACATGAAAAAAGATTGGCCAAAGAAACGAAAATAAAATAAAAGCACTTTTTACATATATACAAAGTAGAGCTTAATGCCTAATGGAACAACTTAAGATGAATCCCATTGGTCGGGATTCCTAACGATTCCTATTCTATATTCTCCAGTTCAAAAGCATTGTGTTGTTTGCATCGAATGATTTTGAAGGGACCCTCCCATAGGCTGTCAAATTTATCGTGCTGACATGGCTTTGCAGCCCTGCTATCATACTTTAGCACTAAGTCTCTACATTTTAGACCCTGGTCGGAAGCCTTCTTGTCAAACCATCATTTGACCACCTATTAACGGCTTGTCATTGCTGTTAGGGAATTCTCTCTTTTTTCTTGTACTTCCAATAGTTCGGCGAGTTGAACCTCCATGGTTTCATTTTGTTCTATCTCAAGGGATTTTAACAACTGTATTGCCGGGATCTCCATGGAGATAGGTAACAGTGTCTTTTTCCCATATACCAACTCATAAGGTGAAGTCTTAAGGACTTGTTTAGGAGTTATGCAGTTTTCCTAGAGAGCTTATCGAAGGTTTTTATGCCATTCCCTCTGGTGTTATGAGCCAATCCTTTTAAAGAGTCAGACTAAGCCTTTGTTTGTTGACTCTGCTAGACCATTCCCCTGTGGATAATAGTTTGATGATGTTTTAAAGAATATGCCATTCTTTAATGCAAAGTGACATACCTTTGCACCTAGAAATGCTCTGGCGTTGTCCAAAATGATAGTTTTCGGAGGGCCGAACCTTGTCACCAGTTCCTCAAGGAAATCTACAATCTTTGTTTCTATTGCGCTTTTAAGGGGAATAGCCTTCATCCACCTTGTGAAATAGTCTGTAGTGGTTAGAATCCATTTGCTTCCGTCACTAGAAACTCGGTTGATCATTTCGATAAAGTCCAGGCCCCATTGCGCAAACGGTTTGTCCACCACTATAGGTCTGAGGGGCATTGCGGAATTCTTCCTTCTATCGGCGAAGAACTAGCATTTTTTACAAGACCTCACCAAAGAGTGGGAATCATTGAAAAGTGTGGGCCAATAATAGCCAACACGCATGATTTTAATTGTAGTGGTTTTGGCAGAGAAATGCCCACCTGCAGCGCTATTGTGGAATGCGTCGAGGATCCTCTCCACTTGCTCCGAAGTAACGCATCGCAGGAGAACACCATTGAATTTTTTTTTGAAAAGGACTCCTTCTATTTGCGTATATCCACAATTCTGCAACTGGTAATACCTCCTTTTTTGGGACGAGAGGCATGGTGGATACTTTCCAGTTTGCATGAACCTCATTCTATCAGTCAGCCAATCGCCTTCCGATTCTAATTCATTTATCAAGACGAGCTCTGGCTGCTCCTCTGCGACAGGTACCTCCTCGCTCTATGCCATATATTCACACAATCCTCTTCCTTTAATATTCTTATTAGGCTTGACTTTAATGTCATATTCAAGGATCTTAGTGATCCAATTAGCCCTTTTCTCTGTGATCTCTCATTCCATGATATATTCACGCACACTGGTATGTGCAACATATACAAGAACCTTGTTGTAGGAAATTAGATGGCGAAACTTCTTAAGTCCTTTTACTATTGCAAAGGCTTGTCTTTCGAAAAAATTATAATTCGCCTCATATTCCTTTAGGGCCCGGGAATAGAGTACTATTGGGTGCTCCCCCTCTTCGCTATCCTTTTGGGTTAGAATAGTAGCAATACTGGACTTGCTACTAAAAGCATACATTATAAAATCTTTGGATTGATCTGGATTAACCAGCACTGGGGCTGTGGAAATAGCTTCCTTGACCCTTTCAAAAGCCTCCCGAGCTTTGGTTGTCCATTTGAATGCTTGATCTTTCTTCAGCATTAGGGTGATTGGCCTAATCATTCCCACGAAATCGGAAATAAACTTGCTGAAAAAATTTACTTTGCTCAGGAAAGACTGGACACCTTTCTTATTTACTAGAAGGGGAAGCTCTTTGATACTCTTTACTCGTTCAGGATCAATTGAAACACCTTCTCTAGACACGACATGTCCCAGTAGCTTGCCCTACGACAATTCAAATACACATTTCTTTGGATTTAGGGAAACTCCAAACTCCTGGCACTTCTAGAAGACTAACTCCAAATGGTCAAAATGATCATCCTTAGATTTAGAGAACACAGTAAGGTCATATAAATAGATTAGAATAAACTTATTGATTAGCTCGCTGAATGTGACATCCATCACCCGCTGTAATGTTGCCCCTGCATTGGATAAACCAAAAAGTATTTTAGCATATGCAAATATTCCCCACTTTGTGGTGAACGTAGTCTTGTGTTGATCCTCTTCTTTAACACGGATTTGATTATACCCGGAGAAACCATCCAGTAGAGAAAACATTTCTGATCCTACCATGATTTGTAAGATTGATTCCATGGAAGGCAACAGATAGTGGTCTTTCATAGATGCTCTGTTTAGGTCTTAGAAGTCCACACACAATCGGATATCGTATTCTTCTTTCAGACCGGGACCAGATTCGATACCTAAGTACTATGCTTAATTGGGAAGACAATCCATGACTCAATGAGCTTGGTTAGCTCCTATGCTATTAGGGCCTCAATTTTAGGGTTAATTGGCCTATGTTTCTGTCAGACTAGTTTCACACCTTCTATTAGCTCAATAGTGTGTTGAATGATGCCAGGATCGTAACCCTCCAGATCATTGTAGGACCAGGCTACTACATATTTTTTGCAGAAACTGATAAGCCTTTCCTTATCATGGTGTGAGACATTTTTTTCGACTTGGAGATTCCTACCATCGGAGACCCGAAGGTCCTCACAATCACTTTTGTCTGCCACAAAATTCCGCTTATCATTTCTGGCATCATTATAATCGAAAAAGTTTTCAAGAGTAACCAATCCTCTGGGAAGTTTATTAGATTTGAGTTGCATAATTTGTCCTTCATAAGCCTCGGTGATCTTTGGTTGAAGCTGATCAACAAATTATCCTGAGTGCTGGATAAACGAGGCGATATGTTCATCGCTTTCAAAGACTTACCAATTCTGATCATTGTCAGGGATCGCTGGTCAGACTAATACTCATACTGAATGTTCATTTTGAAACAAGTCAGAGACAGGATCAAACTGAGCACCAATTGCAGCCATGCGATCTGCATCACTATTCTACCTTCGAGGAACAGTCTGGATGTTCAAAGCTTCAAAACCCTCAATCAGGTCCCAGACTCGGTGCCAATAGGATCTCATGTGGACATTTTTTGCTACAGAAATTCCTCGGACCTGGTTAACTACCAGTTCAAAATCTCTGAACATAATTAATTGCTTAATGCCCATTTGTTCCGCAAGGCTTAGGCCTTGAACTAACCCTTCATATTCAACCTCATTGTTTGAACAAGCGAAATGAAAGCAGAAAGGCCTCAGCCATTTTTTATTTTACGAGGATAATAGATATACCCCTTCTCCAACACCCACTTTGCTTCTTGCTCCATCAAAGTATAATGTCCATAGCTCATTTGCCTGGTTACCTTTGAATTCTTTGGCAACCCTTGGAAACACCTGGTCTTCATCATAAATTACATACGTGCCCAATCCTGTAGCATGATAATTGCCTAAAGGATCATTGTTTATGTGTTCACTCAACAGAACATCTTCTTTATCATTCTGATCTCCGCTCACCTTCTCTTCCTCTAGCAATTCAACACAATACATTTCTTGCTTGGTGATAGAGGTATGCACTGCTTCAAAATTGATCAAGGCCTCATCCACCACATGTTCAAAATGTAGAGCCTCCGATTCTATCTTCATTTTTGCATCGTGCTTGGTCCTAAGTATCAAATGTGACCAATCCAAGGACAGGTATCCACCCACCTTTGAAGTAAATTCTCAGGATAGACAAAGACCAAATATAGGAGGAACATCTATGATCACTGTGTCCTACGGGACTATGATACTTGGGCAGGTGAATAGAGTTAAAGGAAGTGCTTTGATGACACCTACGGTCTCAACTTTATTTCCATCAAGCTGCATCACCCCTCTTTTCATAGATTCATAGCTGAGTCCCAAAGCTACGGCTATCTATTTCGGCATAATTGTTGTACTAGCGCCAGAATCAATCATAGCGCTGTGTAATAGCTTCTTTCCTCTAATGAGGGTTAGGAAGAAGGGTTGAGGTTTCAACCTACCTCTGTCATCGGCAGGAGATTCCTTTGTATTGTTTGTAAGGACCTTTGCTGGCGGTATGTGACAACCGACCTCTGCACTAGCCGAAGGCTCTATTGATGTCAGGTTGATCTCTTCCTGAAGCGATTTTTGTAATAGCGTCTTTTATTCCGGGATAGCTAGAATGTCCCATAAAGACACATTAGCAGATGATTTCTTCAATTTCTCTACCACATTAAAAGGTGGCAAACTCAAAGATTTCTACTCTTTGGTTCTTGCTATAAAAATCTCCTTCCATGCTTGAGAAGGTGAAGGGATAGTCGAAGCACTAGGAATTTGATCAGGCATGCCTTTGTGTTGCAGGCTATTCGGATGTGAAACAACAAGCTCACCGGTGAATCTCCTCTTTGAGCCTGTATTATAGTCAGATTGCACCTACGGTGTTTCGGATATGAATGCATCATTAGCAAACACCGTTTCTTCCTCCTCCATCCAAGAGAAAAGTGCATGATTAGGAGCAATATCTGATTCTTATTCTAAAGACATTCCTTGCATTTGTGCAGTAAAGACTGCACTCTCCATTTGTGGTGAGGCATATACATAACCTCCATCTTCTGTTGTTGTGCCTTGGTTGCGTTGCTCTGCCACCTTCTGTTGTAAGTTGTGACACAAACAATTTCAGGGCATATGCGCATCGCTGCAGGGGAAACACCACGGATTGATGTCATCAATAAGGTTGTTCTACCCTGTGGTTAATTCCCTGATCAAGCTTGAGGATGCGCTCGTCAGCGGAGAAGGCACCGGCACCATTTGGTTTATAGTCAATGTTGGTGGATTAGTGCAAGGCACACCCTGATATTGATTTTGCTGATAAGTAGACCGCCCGGCTTGATAGTTTTGATATGCGGGCCGTGGGGGTGTTGCTTGGTTCCACTTAAGAGTTGTTATGTCATTTGCCATGGTTCGCAACATCTCCTTAAGGTCGCTTATTTCATCCTTGGAAGAACCTGATATAGAAGCCACGTTTTCAGGAGCAGCCGCATATGAGTACATTGACTGGGCAGTTGCTGGCACACTAGTCGATGCGACCTCTTGTGCGGAGATCGATATTTCAAGAAATATCGGCATAATAGGTCGAGGAGGCAATTTTCCGTAATCTATCAAATGATTCTCAACTTTGATAGCGGTACCATAAGCATTTGGTAGAGTGGCTCCTCCCAAAGACTTGATCATCACAAAAATGTTGCGATTGATGGACTTTAGATAAAATATAAATGCCAACTCAAGAGTTAGGTGGATAGTAACAGGGATTCTCTGTCAATTTGCGTAAAATCGAGCATTGAAGTCTATCAGAGCCTCCTGAGGAACTCGTTTTATGATGAATAGCTGATAATATAATGAAGAACGATCTTCATTGTTTGAGAACCTTTCATAGAATGGATCTCCGAGCTCATCCCAGGTGCGAATTGAATTAGGAGTTAGCGTTCGGTACCAATCTAGAGCATTTCCTTTAAAAGATGCGGTGAGGAGCCTTAGGGCTACATTCTGCGCAGTAATACCATGTACCAGACAAACATCTGCTACATCCTACAAATTTTCTATCGGCGTTTTTGAGTTGTCTCCAGCAAATTTGGGGATAGCTTTCATGGCCGAAACTGGGATAGTGCCCCAAATAGCGGGCGCTACCGGGGCTACCAGGGGACTTCCAGCATCCCATGCTACGTAGTTTCTACTAGCGGCCGACAACATGGTGAGAGGAAAGGGTGGTGGGAATGGAATGGTTACCAACTAATTTGCGACCTGCACTGTCCCTAGTTGAGGTACTAGTAAACCTGGGTTATCTACAGTATGGGATCTAGTTACAAGCCGATGGCTCATACACCCTTCTACAATGCAATTTCATTAAGTTTAGGTCCCACCGGGCATGCCAGAAAAAGAACAAACTGTTGACGCCAAAATTTGACGAGGTAACAAAGTCTTATGGGAAACTTAGTTTAAGGGGGACCTTTTGCGCTAAACTAAGTAACCTCCATATTTTTAAAGAAGTTGGATTCTTCTATAATAGGTTTTGGAAAGGGAAAAGGAAACAGATATAATAAAGTAAAGTCTAACCTAAAGGGATTCACCAAGATTTGTTGGTGGGCATGATAAATCATAGATTTAAGGGCCTGAATAGTGTTGTTGTGTTCCAAAACTTCAGAGACTTAAGATTATAGCATAGACAATTGATTTATTGACATAAAATAATGTCGCATACATTCTCACTACTAAGAAGAGTCATTAGACATGATTTACATGAGAAAATTTGTATCCAACATATATAGAAGTTCACTGAATGAAAAGTCAAGACAGTATAAAACACAGTTCACAGTTTAATCAAAGCATAAAAGACAGAAAGGCCGAACAATTGGCATAGTCTGAAAGTTTTGCAATTTAATTAAAACAGTAATAGAGGCCTGGTGTCTTTTACTAAAACCAGCATATTTTTTCCAAAATTCTGGATCATTTCCTCTCAACAGAGAAAGTATATATAGCAGGAAAACTCCCACCACCTTGGAGAACAGCAACAGAAAATATCTCCTAATCCTCATGTAATGATGCCTGAAATAGAATATACCCCAGGCCGTTATAACAGCATTGGGCCAGAACATAACATCTAGTCATCCTACGCACAGGTGCATCCTCCGTAATGATGGTGGTGGTCCCATCTAGGCCCAATCAAACAAGTGTCATCCACTACTACGAATGATTATGACAAGCAGCATCCAATAACATTATTTCATTCAACCAGACCATCGCCTGCATGACAAATCAGCTGCTAGGCATGTGGCAGCCTTTCGCTGCTTGTATGAACCCTTCTCCCATCGTTGTCGAGGATTTGTGATAGTGCAACACATGTCGAATGGGCTGACAACCTTAACACCGTGGAGGGATCGCCCAATAGCCGGGTGCAAAAGACGCGTGGCAGCATTTCGCTGCCCGCGGTTGCCATTTCATCCCCGCATTGAAAAATTCTTGAATGGTTGCCACGTAGCAAGATGTGGGGCCCGCTAACACTTTCAGGAATGACGGTCTCGTGGAAACCTTTCACAGCCCAATGAGGTTTTATGGAAACGAGAAACAAAACATCCTGTAACCGCGACACGTGGAGGCACCGTGCAGCTCTCAGGATCCGAAACGAATGTCGATACCCGAAGTTGTGAAGAGTAGATGCGCAAAGCAGCAAGTCAAAACCTTGCTAAAAAAAAGGGCCAAGCAAACTCGGCGATGCACAGGCCGGTGCACACACAATATAAAAAGAAACCTGAAGGGAGCTACTCAAATATTTATTTAACAATAACCATTGTGGATAAGCCAAGGAAGGCCAATGTTGTTGCAGATTTTCTTTCAAGGATGACTACATCAGAAGACAATCAACCCATAGATGACTTTTTTCCTTACGAGCATTTATTCTCCCTCAGTATACAAACACCTTGGTATGCTAACATAGCCAATTATTTGGTCACAGGTAGAGTTCCTTCTCACTTCTCTCCAAAAGAGAAAAAGGCACTCATTGAAAAATCTTTTCCTTTCTTGTGGATTGTTGGATCTTTGTTTTATACTGGACTAGACCATGTCATGAGGAGATGTGTGAGAGAAGATGAGACATGTGAAATTTTGCATGCATGCCACAACAAACCATGTGGAGGACATTTTGCAGCCAAAAGGAGAACAATGAATATTTTGAACACAAGATATGACTGGCCAACACTCCACAAGGAAGTAAGAAGGTATACCAAAAAATCTGATATGTCAAAGAATGGGTAGACCAACCAAATCTTATGAGATGCCACTTTTCCCTTAGGTAGTAATCACTCCCTTTGACTAGTGGGGATTGGATTTTGTGGAACCCATTGACCCTCCATCAAATGGTAAGTCTTATATATTAGTATGCACTTATTATGTGATAAAGTGGGTAGAAGTTAAGGCCATAAAGCATGCAAGAGATAACAAGGTTGCAAAATTTCTTTATGAGGATATTTTCACAAGATATGGAGTTCCAAGAGAAATAGTGACTAATCAAGGGGCTCAATTCACATCAACCCTTATTGCAACACTAGTTAATGAGTACAAAAAAAGGCATAGGAAGTCTACTCCTTATCACCCCTAGGCTAATGGCCAAGTTGAGGTGACCAATAGAGAAATTGAAGCCATTCTGACCAAAATTGTAGCTATTCATAGAAAGGATTGGGAAAACAGATTACCATAAATTATTTGGCCCTATAGGACAACCTAGAAAACAACTACAGGTTTCACTCCATTTGAGTTGTTGTATGGAAAGACAACCATGATGCCCATTGAATTTCAATATAAAACTCTTCAAACTGCAGTGGATTTGGGGATGGATATTTTTGAGGCACAAAGAGAAAGAATCATGTAGCTAAATGCTTTGGATGAGATAAGGAGAGAAACCTTGCATCATATAGAGGTAGTGTAGAATCATAGAATCAAGTGGCATGACAAATTTATCAAGGAAAAGAAATTCCAACTAGGAGATTGGGCCCTACTCTATGAATCAAGATATCAGGACAATGCAGGAAAATTGCAGACAAGGTGGCTAGGACCATATGAAGTGGTTGAGGTCTTTCCTAATGGAGTTGTTCAACTTACTACCATTGATCCTATCAGATTCAAGTTACTTGTCAATGGTCATCACCTCAGATTATATCACAAGTCAACTTCCAAAGAAGAGTTCTTGCAACAATTCACCCAACATTCAACACCTGAGCTTCCTGCAACCAAAGGAAGTGGAACTAGTGTCCCTACTTTTGGCTAATTAAGGTATGTACTTGTCATAATAAATACTTCCACTCTTGTGGAAATCCATTTCTTCACCCATCCATCACCACCTTTCTCTCTCTTCCATCAATTCATTCCACCTCACCTCATTCCACTTCATTTTCATTAATTACTCAATTTATTCCCTAAAAAGGTGAAGGGTACTTTCTCCATGATCGTTGCAACAAATCCTCCACACATTCAGGTATGTGCACATTAATTGCTATCTTTTAATAATCGTTTAAGTGCATTCATTTAATCATTGTACGTTAGTATAGAGGTTCACATAACATGTCATTATTCCCTATCAAATTTCCACTCCCATCTCACATATGCGGACACATGTCCAAATTTAGGTTGGAGGGAAGAAAAAGATATAAATATATTTCCCATGTGTCAATTTATGCTAGGCTACATCAAAAAATTTAAAATGAGCTGATTTGAAATTTGAGTGAAAGGACAGCTCACATGTGTGAAGTGACACTAACTGCATCCGCCTCCTTTATATACTCCTTTTCTTGCCATTATTGACCCTGTCGTAATCCTGAGTTGCAAGAAAAAAGGTAAAACAAAAGAAAGGAAAATTTAGTTGATATTGGCACTCTAAATTTAGCAAGTATTGCAGGAAGGTGTTTGGCTTTCAGATAGGAATTGCAGGAAATAAATTTTTTACAGTGATAGTTGATTGCAGATAAGGGGAGGAGGGATAATCTGAAATGAGCCCTCATTTCATGATGTTTTATTGCAAAATACACAATGCCTGGAAAAATTTAGAAACTGTGGATGGTTAGATTACTTCCTGAAGCTAGATGGATTTGATGAAAGCATTGCACTAGAATTCGCCTAGACATTTTTTGAAGGAAAAACCAGAGTAAAAGGGTTGGAGGTTGTGGCAACTGAGGAAAGAATTGGAGAGGTTACAAGGTTACCTGTTGATGACGAACAATACCCCTACAACTAGAGACAACTAGACAACTTGAGTCCATGTAGATAGTACTATATGAGGAGCAATCATCAACAAAAATATTGGCAGGAATTCATAATCCTCTTGAATTTATAGTACATATGGAAATTTTGAATTTATGGAAAGAAATACAAAGGAGGGAGGAAGAATGGAAAAAGGAAAAATAGAAATTGAGAAAGGAGATAGAAAAGAGGAATGAGGAGATTGAAGATAAGGATGTAGAAATTGCCACCTTGAAGCAGAGGATGGATGATATGGCAACCTTGGTACCACAAATTTTGGAATGTAGGACCCCTCCAAGGGTCTATGATCTACACCTAAAGAGAAATATATCTCATTTAAGCTATCAAGGATTGTCTTAGGTTTGAATCCTTCTATTGACACTCCTAATGATTTTTTCAATGCTTATCGAATTGCCTCCCCTAAAATGAAGAATTTGTTGTGTGAGTTTTATTTGCATAATTATGTTGTAACTCAAGACCGTGATTGGAATCCATTGTTGTATGTTGGGGATGTCCAATTAATTTCTTGGGTACAAAATGAGATTAGTTGGGGACAACAACATGAGGCTTATAAGCAATTGGAGTCTGACATCCCTTTTCCCATTAGGGATGAATCAAGCAACCCAAAGGATATTTACAAAGAATGGCCCAAAATGCTTCTTAGACCTAGTTATGGCAATAGGATTATGTCTTGGATTGAGGAAATTTACAGTGAGTATGAGGTAAAGGAAGTAGCAAAGGAGAAAACTATTAGAAGATACCTATCACAATGATGGAATAGCCCAACTAATGAGCTGAAGCACGCTGAACCTCATTCCATCCATAATTATGTTGCAACACTAAAAAGGATTGAAAGGTATATTTAGATTGGGAGAATGAAGGGGCAATTTTGGCTTCCCTTGACTTTCTAACCACCCATTCTCATGTGGCTTGTGTCAAACTTTAGGTTCTACTAGTATGACATTGCTACAGAAAAATAGAGATGGAGCAGATTAGACAGATTGGGAGGATTCTATTGGGACCCTGATTGACGCTCAATAGCCATTGATATTAGACAACTATTAGTTAAAAATTTTAGAGCTTTGACCAAGCAAAAGAACAACCCTTCCCCTACTAGAGGACCAACAAAATGTTAGGTTGGGGGGAGTGATGAGCCTAGTTTTTGGTACAATTTTGGGTAGAATCTATAGTTTATTTGTTGAAAATTGTCATGGACTTTGATGTTAAATGTTGATATTTTCATAATGTTTCCCTTAAACTATAGACATTGGGCTTAATCCTATTTCTGCAAGTTTTAATAACATTGGAATATTATGTGGATTATCTATATTGATTTTACATGTGGTTAATGAATGTTCCTTAAGGTGGTTATAGATATGCAGTTATTGTGCATACTGACATTACCATGTAGATTTAATTTGAGGATGCTAAGTTGAGGAAGACACTGCCAACTGGGCATGCACCATAATGTCGAACAAAAGAATTGCTCAAGGTCAAAGGAGGTCAATAGTAGAAGATTCCTCATGCAACCGAATGTAACTGCCTTGTAGTGTAATTTAATGATTGAGCATAAATGGGTGTTACTGCTATGCTAAATCTATGTTTGGACCTACATTTGTCACCAAATTCCATGCACACGTAATTTTCACCACTCTACTTTCTCTATTTTCCCTAAATGGTGTCCTCCCAGTCATGGAGTTGACTGCCTTGTCTAGTCAATAGTATAAATAAAGATCTAATGCTACTTCTTTAGGAGTTGCACAATTATATATTGTACTTGCACTCTCAAGTTTTTAGTAATACAGATACAATACTCTTTTGTACTCATGATTTATAGTGAATAAAATAAAGTTCTAAGTTTCAGCATCTGAGTTCTCATTAGTTTTAGAGGATACTTATCCAAGGGGGCCCACTTGGTGAGTAATTTGTCCTCTTAGTTTAGTATTAGCTTAGTATTACTTGTTTAGTAATTAGTTAGAATTTTGGCATCGACTATTCCTACAACCATTGGAATTCCATTTTGTGATTGTTCCTGTAGCCAAAGCAAACAATTCAGTGCCATGCTTGTTGCTTAGATTTTCATTCTTGCTATGCATTATAGTTTGATGTAGTTGTTGATTGATGATTGAAAGCTATGTTATTCCCTTCTAAGCAATTTACTTTCATTATTGTGAGTTCTTTAGTTGTGGAATGAAAATGGCTACTTTGGGTTCCTAATGCACATATTGTGCTGACCCATTTCAAGTTCACATCCTTGGGTTGAAAAGTTAAATGCACCTTCATGATGATTGAAATAGCTATTCAAGTTAGATTTCCAATCTCTAAATCATAGATATAAGGGCTTAGTTATTAAACCATTGTAGGAGTCCAAGAGCCATCAAGGTGATCAAATCAACACAAACACTAGTGGCCCTCAAAGAAAAAACATGAACTTCTCATATGGTCATATCCCTTAAATTAGAAAAGGAAATCAAATGTCACAACCCATGAACATGTCACAAACAATTCACATCCTACTTGTTCATCAAAACACACATGGACAACGTATTCCTCAAATGCAATTCAATACTGCTAGATCACATATCCTAACATACTCTTCCTATATTCATACTCAAGCTCAATATCAACACGTTCCAACTCAAAATATATCATCACAACAAATGGGAACGCATGGGATGTACCTATCACCAACATGTGTGATGCCACCAATAATCCAATAGTGGATGCATTGACTGCACAATTAGCTACATTACAAAAGCAAGTAGAAGACATGTAGCTATAAAATAAGAAGCCTCATGCATCCTTTGACTTGCATTCATATCCATATCATGGTGGGATGACAACGCCTTTTGTGATTACCATAGAGAAAAATGACACAAAACATCATCTCATAAACAATTGTGGAACATTATACAAGATTTAATTGAGAATATAGACATCATAATTAATGGTCAGCAATAGTCTTCCAATACTGACCATACCATCCATAAAAACCCACTGCAAAATCATGGTTTTGGAAACCCCTCCTCATCAAGTCAAAAGACTAATAACCAGGCTAACTACACTCGTGTTGCCTTTTACTAATTGAGTGGACCTATAATCAATCACTTTTGAGCTGCCAATGAATATGTCAATACTATCACTATCAAAAAGACTCCTGAATGAAATGTCACCACTTGCCAAGCCAAAATCATGATACTAAGCCCTTCTACTAAGCAACCACAATGTGAAGGAAACTTTAACCTTTTGGATCAATTGGGTAAAACTCCTGCTCAAATTTCCATACTTGAACTTTTGTGCATCTCACCCACACATAAAGCTATCCTTGACAAGGCCTTAAAAGAGACTGTTGTCCCCACCAACATTGATTTCAATTGCTTTGAAGCTATGGTTGAATATTTGGCTAATCCCCACCAGGTCACCTTCTCAAACCAAGATTACTCCATGCCTAAGCCATACCATAATGATGCATTACACATTTAAGTTTTCATTCACAAACAAAAGTTCAGACGAGTCTTAGTAGATGGTGAAGCTGGATAGAACATAAGCTCCCTAAAGTTAGTCAAGGAACTAGGAAAATGCATGTGTAGATGCCACTAAAATTATTATAATTAAAGCATATGATGATGAGGAGTGCTCTTCTAAGGGCATTATCACACTCCCTATTCATGTTAGACCAACAATCATAGATACCACATGTCAAGTTATGGATCTTGAATTGACCTACAACATCCTTCTTAGTTGACCTTGGATTCACAAATTGAAGGTTGTACCCTCCACATATCACCAATATTTGAAGTTCCCCTATAATGACACTGATATTACCATAACTGGTGATCCTCACCATTTTCAATATTGTGCCAACCTAAGGGGCATTCTGGAACATAAAGTTCCTATTAATCATGAAGCTTCAACATCCACTTCATCCCAATATATCAATCCATCTACACCTACCAATTCATCCACTTCCACTACCTCGACCTCCATCATACCATCTGCTCCTACCATTCCCACCATTGATTCAAATATCAAGATCAAGGACACAAGATGTGGAGAGTATAAATTCGACACCACTTATTTCATCTCATAGTTTCCCAAGTCTCCAAAAGTTTATGGTAGATTGTGTTTCAGATTATAACCTAAGGTTGTCTTTAAAGCTCCTCCCACTACCACCTTCAAAAAATTGTGAGAGGTAAACAAAGAAGATATTGATGATATTTCAGCTTGGATTTTCAAATACATGAAAGATCTACCACCATTACCATTACAACAATATGGAAAAGGCTTTTAGATAATGAAGGAAAAAGGCTATGATGGAATCAATGATCTGGGCATATACAAAAATGGAAGGAGAGAGACCTTAATGCCACCTACAAGAACAAAGAACTGAGGGTTAGGATTTAAGCCAATCACGATTGATGCTCCACGTACCCTCATGAATTCTAGTAAGGATGTAAGTGCTTCTGAAAATGTCAAGATATTTGATGAATCCTATACCGAGACTGACTCTCATGAATGGGAATATGGTTTTGAAAGATCCCTTAGGGACTATGATCTTGAAGAAATGTTTCTAGAACCAGCCGAGCCTTCTTTTGAGGAAAGATTCAGACAAATGTTTACAATAGGTCCACCACAGGATCTTTCTAATGACAACCCTAAAATCCCAATGAAAAGAGAATCCTAGGTAAGAACATTCTAGCCCCGTGACAATGACAAACCTAAACCACCACTTGATTCTCTCAACCTATTCTTCCCTAATCTTGAACTCCCCCATGAGCCTGAATTACCTAAGATCATTGAGGATAGAGATTGGATGGAATCCTTTTGGGATCTTGATGGCACTTCTATCTTTACCCTTTTGGCTTCTACTTGAATGCTCTTAGCATCCTCTCCACCCTTCGCTAACACAGATGATGGTATCTCCCTCATATACCCCCAACTCATTGAATAGGATTAGCAAGGCCTGCCTACATGGACAATTTCCAAAATGACAAAGCTATTACCAAATTCATGGGACTATGTGATGGAATACTAGGAGAGGAACATAAAGTTGGATTTACTATAGATCTAAATTTTGCAGCTTATTTCGAAGAGACTGTGCAACCCTCTAGTCACAAAAGTAATAAAAATAAAACAAAAAAGGATGTGTCTTTAGGTGCAAACCACACGACACCTTCTAATGGCACAATTTTTTTAAGAAAGGATGTATCCAAGGGTGAAAACCTCTTTGAGGCACCTAAGGATGGAGGGTTGGACTCTCTCCCTGTTACTCAAGAGAAATCAACCATGCTAATTGAAGATACCATAGAAGTCAATAAAGGAACACTAGAAAATCCAAAAATGATTCTCCTTATAGCATCGTTGACAGAAAAGGAAAAGCCCATGTCCTAAGAATTCTTCATAGAATATTAAATCAATTTCACTTGGTCATATGTAGATATGCCAGGATTGGATCCAACATTAGTCTTACATCATTTTCCTTTACTTCTAGATGCCAAACCAGTCAAACAAAAACTCCAGATGATGCACCCAAAAATCGCTGTGCTTGTCAAGGTTGAGCTCAAAAAGTTGCTAGATGTTGGGTTCATAAGATAGATAGATTATGTCAACTGGATATCAAACCTCGTACCTGTCACCAAACTAAATGGGAAAATCTGCATCTCCACAAACTTCTAGGATTTGAACAAAGCTTTCCCAAAGGATGTTTTTCCACTCCCAAACATAGACATCATAGTGGATCTTACAACAGGGTATGAGATGTTGTCTCTTATGGATGGTTTCTTAGGATATGACTGGATCTCCATCACCCTAGAAGATCAACATAAAATGGCATTTACTTGTCCCTGGGTACATACTACCAAAACGTCATGCCTTTTGGCCTAAAGAATATAAGTGCCACTTAATAGTGGGCTATGACCACAATATTTCATGATCTAATACACACATTAATGGAGGACTACGTTGATGATCTCCTAGAAAAATCCCTAACATGAGGTGATCACCTAAAGGTACTAGATAATATCTTCAAAAGGATAGAAGAGTATAAGGTCCAGCTCAATCCTAAGAAGTGCATCTTCAGCATAACTTCAGGAAAACTCTTAGGATATATGGTTTCTCATTAGGGAATTGAAGTCAACCCTGCTAAGGTAAAAGCACTCTTAGATATGCCTCCACCAAAAGGAATCAATGAACTTAGAAAATTATAGGGTAGATTGCAGTCCATCAGACGTTTCATTGCACAATTGGCTAATAAATGTCAACCATTCCAATGCTTGTTATGCAAGGGAATCCCTTTTATGTGGAAAAAAAAGTGTCAAGTTGCTTTTCAACAAATCAAAGACTATCTTCTAACACCACCAGTCCTCATGCCACCTATTGATGGGAAACCTTTGATATTGTACATTTCTTCCACCAATTTTGCACTAGGGGTATTACTTGCACAAAATGACCATGAAGACAAGGAAAGAGAAATATACTACATTAGTCACACTTTGGTTGGGTATGAGCTCAACTATAGACCCATTGAATGTGCATGCCTCGCAGTAGTCTTTTTCGCTCAAAAATTGAGACATTATATGTTGAATCATAAAACAAAAGTAGTGGCTAAGATAGATCCTTTGAAGTACCTTCTCAGTTGGGCAACACTAATACGACGCTTGGAAAAATGGGTCATGATACTGAGCAAGTATGACATACAATATGTAGAATGCAAAGTGATAAAAGGACAGGTCATAGCAGATCAACTCACTGATGCACCTACAAAAGATGATCACTCATTGGTAGTTGATTTTCCAAATGAATCTGTCTTTCATGTAGGATCGAGATTACCTTTGAAACTTTATTTTGATGGATCCCATATAGGTCATGGTTTTGGGCTAGGCATATTATTTATCACACCAGAAGGCGATTCTATTCCTAAATCATTTTGCATTGCCTTTCCATGTACTAATAATGTCGTCAAATATGAAGCATTGTTGATAGGACTCTAAATTGAAGTTTAGTGGAAAATAAAAGAACTCCTAGGTTTTGACAATTCTTATCTCATTGTCAATGAAGTCAATGATGATTATGACACCAAGGATGAGAAGATGATGCCTTATAAATGCATGGTGGATAGTTTCCTATCATACTTTCATATGATTTCTTTTGAGAAGATTCCTCAAGCACAAAATAAAGCAGCTGATGTTATGGCCACAATTGGATCTCTCTTGGATATCCCCAATAATGTGCCACAATTTGAGTTCTTAGTAGAATAGTTGTTGGTTCGTACCTATGACATTCTTGAGTCTGAAATGGTTTGTGAGCTAATTGGTCCCAATTCCCCTTGGTATTAGGACATATACAATTACCTACATTACTAGATGTTACCACCTGACCTTTCCAATAACTAGCGCAATTCCCTTATTCGCAAAGCCACCTGCTATACTATCATCAGTGAAACTTTATATAGACCCATCTTTGACAATACCCTCCTCTGATGTCTTGACATAAATGAAGAACAAACAACCTTACGTGAGGTACACCAGGGTATATGCAGATCTCATTCAAGTGACCCAACCTTAGTCAATAAAATCATGAGACTTGGATACTACTAGCCAGCCATGGAGAACGATGCTCTTAAGTTCATGAGAAAGTGTCATTAATGGTAGGTACACTATGACCTTATTTATGCGCTCATACAAGAGCTACGACCAATCACTTCTCCTTGGCCCTTTGCACAATGGGGACTTAACCTCGTGCGTAAAATTTACCCCACCTCATCCAATAGCTATAAATTCATTATTACTGTAGTTGAATATTTCACAAAATGGATCGAGGCCATCCCTCTCACCTACATAACTAGTAAAAAAAATTCCAAATTCATCCTTAACTACATCATATAATGATATGGTGTTCCCCAATCCATCATCATAGACAATTGTCATCCTTTTAAAAATTAGGATGTTCGTGAGCTTTGTGAGTGATTCCATATTCAACATCATTTGTCCACACTATATTATCCACAAGGTAATGACCAAGCTGAGGCATCCAACAAGACAATAATCAAAATTCCTAAGAAGATTGTTAACGACAGTGACCGTGATTGGCATCTCCAACTTAGCCCAACTTTATGGGCTTACTGCATCAATATCCACATGCCTACAGGTGCCACTCCATTTTTCTTGGTTTTGGATCTGAAGCTATCCTACCCATTGAGGTTGAAGTCCCCTCCTTAAGGGTCTCCACAAAGCGATTAATCAATGATGAGGAATACTAACAATCTTGATTGCATGAGCTGGAATTATTAGAACACAGAAAAAATGCCTTGACTTACTTACAGGCATATCAGTATCGCCTTTGTTGAAGTTATAACAAAAGAGTTATGGCCAGAAGATTTGACATTGGTGACTTAGTCTTGATGCAGAATCTGAAGAATCAAGCTGACCATGAGAAGATTGACAAGTTTGATCCTAATTGGCTAGGCCCATATGTCATCACTGCATCCTTTGGTTCTGGTGCTTATCAGTTATCTACCCCAGAAGGGGAACAATTACCAAAACCTACCAACAATTTTCACATGTGTAATTTCTATGCATAGCTTCAGAGAGCTTGGCCAAGACCATCAAAATACAAAAAATGTGAAAAAATCAAAAAAAAAAAATCTCTTGGTGAAAACCTGGCAAACAAGTGTCTTGGTAACACCAAAAAAATAAGAAAATATAAAAAAAATAATAAAGAGAAATAATTTGTCCAATAGTGAAAACCACTTTTGTGGTGCTTTGGATTAGTACCATGGTGAAAACCTAGCAAATAGGTGCCATGTGTAGACAATCTTTGTTTTGCCATCTACTATTACTCCATCTACCTTTGTCCATAATAAATGCCTAGTCTTCTGACACCCTCATGACATTTGTCATAAAGTCCTGCTATTTCTTTCCATGGCTAACAACGGTTGACATCATGTCTCTCATATCCTCCACCTTTCATCCCAAGCACATCCTTTTCCATCTCCATTCACCTTGGCTAGTCCTAGATCTAACTGGGGGAAACACCCTTACAACTTGACTTTAGTAGGTCTCACACATGGTCCTGTATATTGTAAAATGTCCTAAAAAAATCCATAAAAATTGTCAAATGTCCTAAAAAAATCCATAAAAATTGTCAAATTTCCTAAAAAAATCCATAAAAATCATAAAATGTCCTAAAAAATAATCCATAAAAAATCATCAAATTTCCTAAAAAAATTCATAAAAATCATAAAATGTCTTGAAAAAAATCCATAAAACTTGTCAAAATGTCCTGAAAAAATCCATAAAAATCAAAAAATGTCATAAAAAAATCCATAAAAAATTGGAAAATGTCCTAAAAAAAATCCAAAAAAAAAAAGAAATTTCAAAAAACACAAAAACATCCAAATAACTTGCACTAAATCACAAAAGCAGTGTCAATCAGTCAAAGTTGAGTCATAGTTAGAATGGTCAAACTATGTGGTCTTTGTGCATTTGCTACGTAGGCAAGGTCATCATTTGATGTTCCCCCGAGACCACCTAAGTCAGTCTTTTAAGTCTTTAATGTCAATTGGTCATTTGAGTCCAATAAATGAGTTATTTTGTCTTCACCAAGTCAATCATATCAGTCAATAAAATATGTCATCTTTGATCATGGTGTCAATCAAACTACGAGGTCTCTACACATTTGTTGCATAGCTAAGGCCATCATCGATGTGCCCCTAAGCCCCCCTAGGTCTAGTCCCTTAGGGTTTTTTGGGTCAAGTCAAATCATGTCGGTTCTTCTTCAATATGTCAGTCTCATCCATGTCGAACTACGAGGTCTCTAAGTGTACGACATAGGAAAGGCCATCAGTCAGTGAGCCCCTGAGGCCACCTAGGTCAGTCCCTTAGGGTTTGTCATGTCAGTCAAATAAGTCAGAAAGAGTCAAACTCAGAAACAAGACAATCATCTAAACATCAACATTCAAATCATGAACCAATAGACAACAAAATCCAATCAGTCATCAAGTCAAAATCAGTCAAATTTCCAAAACAATGTCGACCTTGTCAATTTATGGTCCCCTCCAAGATGCGTCCTTCTCAGAATTGGACCCCATCAAAATGTCATTTTCCTTTTCAGGATGTCTTTCCTTATGATAAGCTCTATCACATATTCATTGGTCTTTTCAGGATATGTCCTTCCTGATGACAGGCATCATCAAACTATCAAAACTATCAGACTATTCAAGTCATCAAACTATCAAGCAATCAACCTTCGATAAACAAATATTGGAAAACATATTTAGTGGTTGTTGATTTTTCTGGTCTATTTTTTCTTATCTTTCTCTTGTTTTGTCTCTTGGTCATGTTACTACCTACCTCAAAGATGTCCCATGAAGGATTTAGAGGTGCATTGACATCTCATGACCTGTTTTTCCTTGATTGTTATATTTGGTGTGTCTTGACAAAAAGACTGAGGCAACTTAGCCCTTAGTATGAGTTAGGACATTCCTTTTCAGTGACTGTCTATTTTTCGCAAGTGGATGACCTTGCACACCTTGGTCTATGTCATATCATGGTGTTTTTTTTTCCATTTTTCACATTTTAATGCCCAATGATTATTACTCAACACCTATTTTGTTACTTAGCAAAATATTGAAGTATTCCTTTTTTTCGTTCTAACATCCATGTCTTCCACACTAACATTTCTTCTATTCCTTCATCCTCTAATCTTCTCATTCATTTTGAGAGAACACTCATGTTCTTTCAAACTGCATGTCCTCTCAAGGGGGCATACCACTACCTCCTTGTTATCCTTCCTCCCCTCACTTTCACATTGGGGCATATTTTTTACTTGTTTTCTTTAACACAACACAATAAACTACATTATGTCAAATAGGGGAAAAATGTATACACATAAAAATGACCTAGGCCCTTGAGCTGCATTTTTCTATGACAACCACGCTTCTCCCTCACATAATTAATGTATTAATTATTCCTCTATGACTATTTAAATAAGTAAATTACATTTATTTATTTGAATACGTCACTAATTAATCCTTATTCCCTCCAATAATTAAATAAATTCCTAATTTATTTAATTAATTATTTTTCATTTTCACCTACAATTAAATAATTACTATTTATTATTTAATAACATTACCATTTATCCTTCAATCAAATAAAAATATTCATTTAACTCACTTTTTATCCCATAAATAAATAATTAAAATAATTATTTATTGTCTTTTGTCTCATTCTCATTTATGAATTAAACCATTATTTAATTCATATGTCAATTTTCCTCAATAAATTAAATAATTTCTATTATTTCCCAACTAACTCATTTTCTCCACCATTGATTTAATTATCTCCAATTAAATCTCAACCCTTCATTTCAAATATTTCCCTAACTTTGACCTATGTTGCCCTAACCCTAATGCTCCTCATCACATTGAATCATGACCTTTGATCTTAGGGCTTCACCAACTTTTAATCCTAACCATCCATTCTCAATTTGGCATTCTTTAAAAGGCTCTCTCTCAAGTCATTTATACACACACACAGTTATTTTTAGCATGCTTGAGAACTTGAGTACTTGAGCATATAATACTTCAATACTTCAATATCTTGCTTGTCTTAGGCATAGGTGAAACTTGCATTTCAAATTTGAGGGAAATTATCCAAGTTGCAGCAAGATGGAGAAGGCCAATGGAGATCATTCGATGGGAACTTGGAGACGAGGTGATGTTTTAGTACTTTTATGCTTCTTTCTTTCATTGTTCTCCATTGTTGATTGGGATTTAGTTTATGCTACTTGCAATCAATCTGAAAACTTTTCCTAGTTACAATCCTCATATGCCTTCTTTTCAACCTCAATAGTAGGAGTTGTAACACAAGCTATATTTCCATAAATCACTGACATCCACACATCAAGACTAAATAATCCTAAATCAGCTTTCATGAAAGATCTCAAAAATATATATTTAGATCCATCAAAGAGAGGTACATTTTCAGCAAATAAATCTTCTTGATAATCCATTTTTGTGTTCAATTGTCCAAGATCAACTTGAGTTGATTAACCTTCTCAAAGGAAACCTTTCTCTAATACCAATTGTTAGAACACAATGATCTACTAAGAAGGGGGTGAACCAATAGACATTAAAACTTTGCACGTAAATCCTTTATGCAAATTAATAGATTAAACTCTCAATTCATACACAACCTTAAAATTGAATGTGTAGATTAAAAAATGTAAAGCTATGATGAGCACAAGCACACACACAAAACACCATAACACTAGATGTACATGGAAAACCCATGATAGGAAAAACCACGGTGAGAAATTCTGCTTGAGTCTACTACTTAATCCAACCTCACAATCCAAATCTCTATTACAACATTTTATAGGCAACAACCCTAAGGAAGCACCAACTTCCAAATTTAGGAGCATCAACTCCAAGGAGACTACAATCCCCTAAACTGAGCACCAACATGTTTCAAACTAAGACACCAACCTCAGTAATATCACAACATTACATATGCATAATATTGGTTCTTACACAACCTGAAAATGTATCATTACAGTACATATACAATTTGCACTATTGTTGCAAACTCAAAAACACATCCCCACTTCTCTACACTCTCTGACTGCAATACAATCCTCTCCTTTCTACACTAAACTTTTACGGACTCATACTCTCTTCCATTAGATATAACAATTACAAATACATAATATGTAGACTCATATGCTTACTATTGACACAAAAATTACACTATCAACAACTTACAAACACCTTGCAAGTTCAACAACTAGCACATCAAAAACAACTACTGTAACTACTACCACATAACTTTTAGTTTTCCATTTTGTTTCTCTTTATCACTAACCTCCAAATACACAACCTAGAGATGTGCAACACTGTCAAAGTCATCCAATCAAGTTCACTAGCATCATCAACAAGCTACCTGTTCATCATTCCACTAACTCTCTATATAGATTCATTGAATCTGCTAACTCTAGAAAAACCCTAAACCTTGCAGCAATCAATGCTTCAAGCCACATACACATAGTCATGATAGATCTTCTATTAGGATCTTCTCATAGTATCAAATATCATTCATTGGTTTCCCAAACCATTTCCTTCAAAAAATCTTGACCTTATTCAGAAATTAATGCAATCTCTAGATCATTCGATCTGATTTTGATCTCATATGATGTAGCAATCTGTGCCACCACCTTGCCGATGAAATCTCCAATTGAAACAAACATGTATGTGTAGGTAAACATTTAATTTTGTTTGTAAATTTGGTTAACAATCAAAACCTCAATAGACCTGTGCATGGCCATTGTATAATTATATTCAACTTTAAAATCTAGTCATCGATTCCATCTTTCACACCACGATCAAATGATCTTCATTCATATATTCAACCTTATTTCATAACCGTTAGATCATGTTTCATTTAAAATTGTCATTGGTCTTCTTTGCTTTCATGGCCATCGACTATCTCCTAAATTTCCTTCAACCTTCAAATTCATACTTTCGATGTATACTCCTTCAGCGATGACCATTAGATCATCTATCCTTCAACTCAACACCGTCAATCAATTTTAACTTAACGTTCATTGTTAAGTTAGGGGGACTGACAATATTCTCCTAGTGAAATCAACCTTTCTCCTCGATGAAGATTTACATAAGCTTTTACTCACCATGGGGTCCACCATTTAAGCTCACTACCATGCAATTCACAACAAGGATGTGAATTGCAAGATCATCTAATTGATAATCTCCATCTGCTTTTACATGTCACCATCTATCCTTATCATCCTATCAGGTCCCACCATATGCCTTCCATTGCACATCCCTACTTTGCAAATGTCTCCAACTTGCATTATTATGATGCATAGAAACACAATGACCATCATTGGATTAACATTCAACTCAATCCACACCATTGAACACACTCATCACTACAACAATATTATTTCCTTTTTCATTTAAGTGATATGAGGAAGTATATGCGATAACTATATTCCTATTGCAAATTGATGTAACATCTTGAGCTTCACTATTCATTACCATGATGGGAGGAAACATAGTGATCATTGTTAGATTGCATACCATTTGATCTATGTCATTCATCTTATCAAATTGCGTATCACTAAACTTCAATTTGGTTTCAACGTGGTTTTCGTGATGGTTAGAATCTTAGCAATAGTTTTCATTTCCAATGGGTCCCACTACCACACACCGAACAACGTGGATTGCTTTCCAACAATCTCCGCTTCCCTATGGGTCTTACACGAGCCCCATTGAATCCTTAGTAAGTGGAAATTTTGACGTATACACTTTTGATGTCACCAATTCTTGGTCCCACTAATTTCAAAACCATTTTAGTTGTTGCCTTCACTCATCGCAAAATTGAAGAGACTACCTTAAGAGTTCTACTGATGATAGCATGTCTCTCTGATTTGGAGACCACACACTATCATTACATGTTGAGGAGATAGTGGAGAACCTTCCACTAATGTGCCCAACTCACACCGAACCGTTTACAAATTGTATGATTGAAGAGATGGTTAAGTGGCTTCCTCTGAAATGACCAAGTCATCCGGATACACCTCCAGGACACCGCCAACCTAGAAAACAAGGGTGGTCACCAAGACATGATTAATGACATAAGTTATCACTTAAGGTAACCTGCAACCTATTATAGCAAGTCAACAAAGAAATATAACACTGTAAATGGATTTCCCATGACTGTAGTTTCCTTTGCATTTGTATGATTGACACTACTCATTAATACACCTTTGATATCAATGACAACATTTCGCTAACAATCTGCTTTAGGATTAGATCCATCTACCTTATAATCACCTTTTAACAACATTAGGATCAACACCAACATCTGATCCCCTTTTGGCATCAATGACAACATATTTCCAACATATATGTCATTGAGTTGTATATTTTCTATGAGTTTCTAATGATATTGTATATGTCATAGAGATTGTGTGGGTTTTGTTTGAAGGTTGCATCAAACTCCTACCATGTATTCTTAGTTCACTTGTTTATTCATCATGGTTGAGTGACATTTACTCTTCTACATGATGATTGTGTGGATTTTGTATGAAGGGTTGAATGACATATATTTCATTCATTTGTATGGATTTGTTTGAATTTTATAATGAAACATGTGTCATTGAGTTGAATGGATTTTGTTGCACTTTTTTTCTACCCTCTTCATGCACTTTGTTGCCCCTCCTCATGCCTCTTTTGGACTATCATATATTGTGTGTGTCATAATTTCATGATAAATTTCATATTTGTGTAAGTTATTTATTTACTCTATAGTAATATGGTGGAACTAATATTTATCTCTTTTCATGCTACAGATAAAATAATTTGTCATTTCAAGGAAATGATCAAGGATTAAACCAACACAGGAAGAGCAAGAAGCTAAGAATGCAAAGAAAGCAACAAATATGAGGGAACTTCGTGAGAAGAGGAAATTGGAAATGATAGTTGAAGAAATGCCAATTGAAGAGGAACCTCAACCATAAATGAGAGATATGGTATTGGAAGCACAAATGGAATGAATGAAAAACCTTCCTACTATGAGAGATTTGAATACTATAGAACTAGAGACACATCCTCTACCATAAATCAAGATGGAGGGACACCATCTACCGCATCTCAAGTTGAAATTGCATCATCACTCACATGTGAAGAAGGAGGTATGTCATCTTTCCCATCTCAACTTCAAGGCACATCATCTATTCCATCTTTGATCAAAGGTATGCCATCTATCCAATCTCATTTAAATATTGATGAAATTCCTAATGTTGAGAAAATTTTACCTTTGAGAACACCACCTAGAATTTTGCATAGAAAGCCCAAGTATTTGATTGATATTGATGATAATATTTTGCAGCCAATGGAAGATAATATTCTATAACGCACTTGTAGAAGATATGCCCATAAGATTTGGAGAGTGTTCTTTGAGAAATTAAATGAAACTAGAAGATGTCAACTATTTGTTGAAATGATGTGAAGTATAAAGTTTAGGTCCATCATGGAGATTCTTGAGTTGAGAACATCAGAGGCTTCAAGTGAAAAATTTATTGTGAAGAATCTAATGAGTGCATATGAGAGTGTGGGTAACACCTCATGCACAAAATATTATAATGTCACATGATGTGTCATTACATAACTAATAGTAAGTAATAAAACAAAGAAATCTTGTCTCTTTAGAAAGACAATTCAAACATTGAGAATAAATATAAAAACTTTATCTAGAGCCATTGGAAGGCACCAAAGAATCAAGGACATCAATGACAATGAATTATGGTCATTCTCGGTGAGACTACCATGAAAAGATAAAAAAATTGTTAAAGCATTGACATCACTAATTGAAGAATTTTGGAAGAATTACACATGGTTATCTCTGAATTAAAGGGATGTGATAAGGAGAATCAGTAGTCAAAATTGTGAGCCACATCCAAAGAATTTTTTGGATACAACTCAAATATAATTTTTGGTTAAATTTATAGAGCTGTATCCTCAAGTTAAAAAATTTCAAAGATATTTTAAAATGCTAAACCCTTTCTATGTCAAAATAACTCACACATGCACTACTTTCTCTAGAGTACATATTGAATCTTCTAACCATTTTGTTGTTTATCGGTCTATATGTTTAGATTTGCATACTAACAATGTTTTGAATGATTGTGGCATACATTCCCCACCTACATCTTCAAGAGAAAATGTTATGTGAAAGAGAGGAAGGTCAAATATTTTATAGGAAATTATGCTTGGATGGCACATGTTACCATCGTGGTGGCTTGCAACGTATGCCAATATGTGAACATATAGAAAGCACACATGTAGTTGAAATGAAGTATTAGAGTTCAACAAGTATAAAATAGTGGCGTACAATACAAAAGATGGTAAAGAAGCAAAAGAGTGTGATTTTTTTATTCAAAATATTCTAGTGTATCAATTTATGTCTACATTTCGTGATAGTATAGTGTATGATTATGCAAGGCATACCCATAGAGCTCAATGGTTGGACTTGCAATCCAAGTTATGTAAGGACACATTTTCACTTGGTAGCATTGTTTTAGTCATTGAAATTGTAGAGAACTATAGTCTATATCCACAAAATGAGGTACAATCACAATATTACAACTCCACACAAGCTTCTATATTTGCACACATAGCATTCATTCATACCAATGATAGTACAAAGGATGACAAAAAAATCATAAGGGAGCATTATTTTTGTATCAATGATGATCAAACTCATTGTACAAATTTCATGCAAGGTTGCTTTCAAGTGTTCTACAATGATTTGGCTAGAAGGGGCATATCATTCAGTCAACATATCATATAGTTGGATAATTGTGCATCACAATTCAAGAACTCATAGATGTTCTACTGATTGAGAAGGATGCATAATATTACACTTGTGTTCAACATGTGTGGAAATTTTGTGAAGTTGGGCATGGAAAGAGGGAGCATGATGGTGGAGGGGCATGTACCAAAAGAGCCATAGCACGAGAAGAGTTAAAGTATAAAGACAATTCAAAGTTGACTAATGCAAAATAAATCGTCAAGTGGTGTAATGCTTTGATGGGTCCAAGTAATGAAGGTGTCTTTAGTTCATAGATTTTTTTTGGTTGATAAATGATACTAACATTGCACAATATGAGGATTGTTGTACACTAATAGGATCAAGTGTGCTACATTTTTTTAGAAGTTCAAATGTAGGTTCATGGGGTATCCATATGCAGAAGATGGCATACTTTTGTTCTTCATATAAAATTCAAGCCTAGAATGAGTGTAAGTCAAAGGAGTGGGTTGACGAATGGTGGTTAAGTTTTCTTAGCCCACTTGACACATATTGGCCTTCGATGGCACTAGAATTGACACAGATGGAATCATCAATTGACTTTGACCATATATCAGATCTAGTTCTACCAGGGAATATATCTACTTGCATAGTTTTTAAAATTCCTAATATTGTCTTACTTTGTAGTGTTTTTGTAATGTTGACTAATTTCATCTAATTTTTTGCACATATCAATGTAGAGAATGTTTATGCAGTTATTGAAAATGAAGAAAATGAAGAGGGAACATATTATTACTTGTTTCATTGTGTTGAGGCTAAAAATAAATTGGAGGCCCCAGTTACAGATAGAGAAAAAATTGAATACCCTACAATCTCAGTGGTTGTTATTGGAACATGGATTAAAAGGTACCCACATAAGAGTGTTAATGTTTGGTTGTTTCAAGACTTTGACATGTATCAGAAGGTTCTCCATTACTCAAACCTTGTCATGGAATCCAATGTTCATTTGACACAATATTAGGGTAGAACTTTGAACAAGACCTTGTGGAGAGTGTGTGAGTTTTACCATGAGGAAATACTTGACACAATAAAGAGTAGAGAAGACTTGGATGGTTCATTGGATTAATTTGTAAGTATGCACATTGAATTTGTAAATTCATGTTATTGATATTAATGTATTGTAGTTGATAGTTAGACCTTTCATTTCTATATTTCAACTTTACTTATGTTTTGGTTCCAAATTTCATATGGCATAAGAAGGACTTAATGCCCCTCTTATACTTAAATTTTGTCTTTTTTTATATTGCATTTTTACCCCTCTACAATAACCTCTCTCAGTTTTTGTATCTCTAAGATGTTTTCCCATGGTGTGTAGTTTTCAGTTGATGGAAAAAGTTTCAAATGCATGTAGTGTAAAGTTTCAAGGTGGTGAAATTTTTGTTATGTTCATCGTGTGACCAAACCTATAGTTCCAACGCATCCAGATGGGTAGGTTTACATTAGGAAAAGTCATATTTCAAACCCAAACATGTTGGAATAGTCTGAGCTACATTGCATTGGCAATATCTCTTAAGAGACCAAAGTGCAAAAAGGTAGAAAACTTTAATGACATGTTTCTCGCAATCTGTGGCACTTGGAAACATTTTTCTGAAGGAATGGGATCATGTAGGACCCCTCTACAATAATCTCTCTTGATTTTTGATATCTTTGAAATGATTTCCTGTGGTGTGTAGTTTTTAGTTGATGGAAAAGTTGTCAAATGCATGTAATGTAAAGTTGCAAGGTAGTGTAATTTTTGTTATGTTTGTCTTGTGACCAAACTAATAGGTCCAACATGTATGGATGGATAGGTTTACATTAGGAAAGGTTTTGTTTCACACCAAAACATGTCGGAAAAATCTAAGTTGCATTACACCGGTGATATCTCTTGAGAGACAAAAGTGCAAAAATGAAGCAAAATTTGATGAGGTGTTACTCAGAAACCGTGACACTTAAAAATAAATATAAATGTATGGGATCATGTAGGGCCCCTCTACAATAACCTCTCTTAGTTTTAGATATCTCCAAGTTGTTTGCTTGTGGTGTTGATTTTCAATTGATGGAAAAAGTGTTAAATGCATGTAGTGTAAAGTTGCAAGGTGGTGTAACTTTCATTTTGTTTGTTGTGTGACCAAATGGATAGTTCAAACACATCCAAATGGGTAGGTTTACACTAGGAAATGTCTTGTTTCACACCCAAACATGCCAAAATAGTCTGAGCTACATTGTACCCGTGAAATCTCTTAAGAGACCAAAGTGTAAAAGGTAGAAAACTTTAATGAGCTACTACTCGGAAATCATGTCACTTAGGAAAATTCTCTATGAGGGTATGTGATAATGTAGGGCCCCTCTACAACAACCTCTCTTATTTTTTGATATCTCCAAGTTGTTTTCCTGTGGTGTCAAGTTTTCAATTGATGGAAAAAGTGTCAAATGCATGTAGTGTAAAGTTGGAAGGTGGTGTAATTTTTGTTCTATTCGTCATGCGACCAAACCGATAGTTTCAACATGTCTAAATGGGTAGGTTTATGCTATAAATGCTCTTGTTTCACACCCAAACATGTCAAAATAGTGCAAGATACATTGTACCAGTGAAATCTCTCAAGAGACCAAAGTGCGAAAAGGAATCAAACTTTGACGAGATGTTACTCAGAAACCATGCCACTTAGAAACATTATGTCTAAAGCTATGGGATAATATAGGGCCCATCTACAATAAAATCTCTCAATTTTTTATATCTCCAAGCTTCGTTTACCCATGGTGTTGAGGTTTTAATTGATGGAAAAAGTGTCAAATGCATGCAATGTAAAGTTGGAAGGTGGTGTAATTTTTGTTTTGCTCATCATATGACCAACCAACAGCTCCAACATGTCTAAATGGGTAGGTTTACACTAGGAAATGTCTTGTTTCACACCCAAACATACCAAAACAGTCCAAGCTATATTGTACAAACAAAATCTCTTAAGAGACCAAAGTGCAAAAAGGTAGAAAACTTTGACGTGTTGTTACTCAAAAACTTTTTCACTTAGAAACATTTTTTCCAAGGCTATAAGCTCATGTAGGGCCTATATACTATAACCTCTCTCATTTTTTGATATCTCCAAGTTGTTTGCTAGTGGTGAAAGTTGTTTTGATGTTCCAAAAACTATTAGATGCATGTATTGTAAAGTTGCAAGGTGGACTACTTTTTATTTTGTTCTTTGTGGGTCCAAACCATTAGCACCAACATGTCCATTTGGATATATCTACACTAGGCATGGTCACCGCCCTTCATTATAAAAGGGTTATAGTCTTTCCTATTCAAAGGGTCACAACTTTTCACCTTTGAAATGTCACAACCTAAATCATATCATCACTATTTGTGAGACCCTAAATTAAATTATTTGCAACATTTCCTAAGGTTCTATTGTTAATTAAATTCTTCAAGGATGTTATGGATTTCTTTCTAAAATGAAATGCTCTCCCTTTTATGTTAGTGCTCATCAACCTAGAAAGCATTTTGACAAAAAATGTTTTTAATACATATGGAGTAACCTTGTTGAAGATACATCCAATCATGAAGAAAATAGATAGATATACATAATACACAAAGTATGAGGAATACATGTGAATACACATAATACATGAATTCTACATAGGAAGCATGAAGAATACCTGTGAAAACATGAAGTATACACAAGAATCATGAATTGTACACATGAACACATGAAGTATACACAAGAAGCATGAAGCATACATGTGAATACATGAATTATACACATGAAGCATGAAGCATACATGTGAATACATGAATTATACACATGAAGCATGAAGCATACATGTGAATACACATAATAAGTGAAGTATACACAGGAAGCATGAAGCATACACATGAATACATGTAATACATGAAGCATACATGGGAAGTATGAAGCATACACATGAACACATAAAGTATACACAGGAAGCATGAAGCATACACATGAAAACATGAAGTATACATCAGAAGCATGAATCATACATGTGAACACATGAAGTATACACAAGAAGCATGAAGCATACACATGAATACATGAAGAATACATAAGAAGCATGAAGCATACATGTGCATATATGTAATACATGAAGTATACATAGGAAGCATGAAGCATACACATGAACACATGAAGTATACATATGAAGCATGAAGAATACATGTGAATACATGTAATACATGAAGTATACATAGGAAGCGTGAAGCATACACAGAATGGTAGATGTCTTCCAAGAATTATATGAAAAAATTATAGAGGTATGAGGTCACATGTAATAATGTCTTGCTCATTTTTAGTTGCATACTTGAAAGTGCATTGTATAATTACATGAATTTCCTTACCATGCTACAATGATAATAGAGAGTATGGGCTTAGATGTGTAATGGTAGAGAGACCTAGGTATTAGATTGCATCATGCATTATTATATTTATATGATTGATTTAATGTTCAATAATCTTAGAGGAGAATAATGTTCAACCTTTAAAAATTTACAATTATATAAAGGAAGAGTGCATGTAATATAATTTGATTTTAAATATTTGAAGTAAACCATCTACAAATATCCATTGAAGCGTGGATTTATAATGTAAATATGGACAACATCAATAAAAAACAAGTGTATTAACCAAATAGCCATACATGCATACATCAATATATGTCAATATAAGTATAACATATATACAAAATAGTCATCTAGGTTTACAAGAATGTCATATAGGCATATAACAAAGGACCCTAATAAAAATTAATTCCCCTTTGGGTGAATAAAATAGATCATGGATGGCCTTTCATCTTCAGGGGGATGGAGACACATATAAGAGAGGTCTATTTCTAATGCAAGGGTTGATCCTCCTATTTAGTTCATCATGGAGTCTTAGTTGTTACAATAAAAAGTCTAGACATAAATATATATAAGTTACATTATAAAAAAATGAAATATTTAACAAAATAATCACTTACCACCTCCAAATGATCCCTCTCCTCATTTTCCACAATAGTTGGATCAGGTTGTGGTGTTCCAATGTCCTATAGAAACCATCTAGATAGAAATTAAACTACAAATCAATAATCATTTGATTTTTAAATTATAAACAACTATAAGAATGAATGCAATTTGAAATTTACTAATTTTCCTCATACCGCCATCAAAGGCATCGAGCTATCAATTGCAGAAGACACACCATACTCCATTTCCATACGAACATTGGGAGGTGTCTTCATCTGCGTCATTTAAAATAAAACAACATTATAAAATTATGAAAACTAAAATAGTGATGCAAGTCACGGCTTATAATGTATGAGATAGTAAACAAAATTTTGAGTACTTTGGCAGACATGTATGAAAAATTTGGTAGCATAGACAAGGCAATGAAATTTTTGAAAAAAAATTGAGTGTACTTTGAGAAAATGCTTTGGTAGACATGTATGGAAAATGTGGTAGCATAGACAAGGCAGTGAACTATTTGAAAAAATTCCTTAAAGAAATGTGGTCTCATGGTGATGGATGTCACCATGAGACCACATTTCTTTGAGGCATTAACTCATTTCCTTATCTATGCTATTGCTTACTATTATGCTTTGATAAAAAATTTCCAAGCATCCATAGTTTGTCTGAAAACACCTATTTTGGGATTTTAGCCTTAGCAGCAAGAAGGTGAATAGTTTGATAAAATGCTCTAGTAGACATGTATGGAAAATGTGGTAGCATAGATAGGACAATGAGTTTTTTGAAAAAATGCCACTTTTCTTTGAGGCATTTTTTCAAATAGTTCACTACCTTGTCTATGTTATTGCTTACTATTATGATTTGATATATTTTTTCCAACCATCCATAGCTTTTTCAAAAGAACTTGTTTTAGGCTTTTATCCATAGCAATAAGGTAGTGAACTATTTGATAAAATGCTTTGGTAGATATGTATGAAAAATGTGGTAACATAGACAAGGCGGTGAACTGTTTGAAAAAATGCCTCAAATAAATGTGGTCTCATGGTGATTTCATGGCATGAGAAAGGATTGATGTTTTGTGTTGTTGATGATTAGTATGTGAATGAATTTTTATATTTGTGCACATAGATTGCATTATGATTTTTCATTCGTACAGGATATTGGACTTGATGGATTTGAGGTATGTGAGGGGTTTGGGATTGAGGATGGAAAACTTAACAAGATATTTGGATGATTTAGGATTAGTGATGTTGTGGGATGGCATAACCTTTTTTGTGCATTGGAGCTTAATTTATTTCACTATTAGAGAATATACCTATAGTTATATTGATTGGATAGGTTTTTGGAATAAAAAAAAATTGATTGAAAAGTTATAGATGAAGGATTTGGATAGGTAGTTGAGAATACTATTTTATCTTTGTTTTTTTATTAGGATGAGGATTTTTTATATAAATAGGTTTTGTGAGATGGTTTAATGTGGAAGGAATTCTTGGATTAATACTATACCTTGTCTTAGTCTTGGAGAAGGATGATTTTTTATTTTTTTTGGAGGATTAATACTATACCTTGTCTTAGTTGCCTCTTCATATTGAGACTTGATAGATGGGCGACTAAATATTATGGGATATTGATATTAAGGTTATAAAAGTGGGTGACCACAACTTATAGGATGTTGATATGGATTAATGGATGGATAGCTAGAGATTATGGAAAATTTTCTTCCAACCATTTTATTTAAGGATCAAATGTATCCCTATTGATCCAAAGGACTCACATTATCATCATAGGGGTGATATTTTTTTGAACATCAAGGATAGTATTTTCATCATCATAATCAAGTTAGATTGCATGGTCTTCTTTCTCCTTGATAGTCTCAATATACATTTGGTTTCTTGATATTTGACCTTGGGTATGATATGTACATAGCTAGTTGTATAAATATTTTCTTCATAGGGTTCATTATCTTGTTGATCAAATAGTGTAATCATTGTCATTAGAGAAGGGTTTCATTTTTTACTAGGGACCTCATCAAAGTAAGAGTAAAGCATGATTACATATGAAAGATGAACAATGCAATGATATACATTGTGGATATAGGTTTTTGTTGGATAGGTAAGTGGATATTTGGATTTCGACGGTGGATTTATTGGACTTGGTAGATAATGGTTTGTATCTAAACCTTATGGGAATGTTAATTTCATGGCATGGTAACATATGGTACAATGTTTTTGAGAAAGTTACTGACACATATATTTTCTTGGATGATATGAGACCACATTTCTTTGAGGAATTTTTTCAAACAATTCATTGCCTTGTCTATGTCATGGTTTACTATTATGATTTGATATATTTTTTCCAAGCATCCATAGCATAGACAAGGCAGTGAACTATTTGAAAAAATACATCAAAAAAAAGTGGTCCAATGGAATGTCATGACAAGAAAATGCAATTGGCAACTGCCCCTAGTTATTAGTTATGCAATGTAAAGTAATTGCATAACTGCTTATGTTGACTTTCTAAAAATCTATATTGTAATTGAAATTTTTTCATCTATAAACATCTAGTTATTAGTTATGCAATGTGAAGTTATTATTTGAGTTTGAAAATTATGCAATGCAATGTAATCAAGAATATGAATATAAACTAAAAAAATCTATTTTCCATAATTCATTAATTAAATTTTTTATTTTACTACCTAAGTGAAGCGTCGATGTCAACCTCCATTGGGAGGTGTTATCATCAAATCTCCAAGATTAACCTATTCAACATCCAAAATTAGATATAAGAATGCCATTCGTATACCAATACTATTCACATGTAATATTTATAATTATTTACTAGTTACATATCTGTGTAGTACATGCCATCTGTAACGCCCCGCCGTGCGAACCCCAAAGGAACTAATAACAATGGAACAATTTTTTTTTTTAAAAGAATATAATAAACATACTTAAGTATAATAACATAACAATGTATTATGCGACACAACTAGTTCCAATGGGGTACACGAAGTGACATTACTACACTAACCCATAGCATCGATAAGAAGATAACAATAATTAAACAATTACGTAAATCTATTCATTCCCACTTCATCATTTAAAATATCCATCAACTATATCCATATTAATAACATATGCACATATGACAATACATGGAATTATAAAGATATAAAGTGTTACATATTTCAATAGATACAACTCAACATAACCAACTATAACAAATGATCCTGAATAATTTCATGGCCTGAATAAACATTACATCCAATGATAGCAGGATACAATTGACTGATAATACAACTCAATAACCATGTATACAATTTACAACAAGGCCATCCCAACACACGTGGGAGACAATACATCAATGAATATATTACATCTGAAGTATAACATACATCTGGTACAAAGAATTACTGGATCATCAACATCCACCAAAAGCCCTGCAATAAAAGATACATCTGCAACAAAAAAGGGGAAACCCAACGGGGTGCGAAGCACATTCCACCCAACCACCCCCGTGCTGAGAGTAGACAAGGAAGGGTCCCCGACCAAGCACGTCTAACAAAAGCAAAGACTAACTCCAAGAAGATGACTTAACACCAAAGACCACATAGAAACTCAACAACGTCAAATCCAAAGGCACAACAACAAACCACTGAAGAACATAACAACCAGTCAAATCACAACATCAATGAACTCAAAACATAATATTGAATATTACTTACAACCATGAGCAAAGACAAAACAATAAATCACTTCCAGAGGACTTTAGTAAATCAACACAAACAGAATGTTAGAGAAGAGTGTCATCGCATGGTTTCACATGGATTATCCTGACAACCTATCACAAGGTGCTGCCTCCATCTCTACATGGATTCTCCAGACAACCAAGTAAAGGTGCTACTTCCATCTATGGTTCTCCTGAAAGCCTATCTCAAGGCACCGCTCCATAGGGTTACTCATGCGGAGTCATTAACCCTTCGTGAAAACAAGGCAATGACCTTGCCAACCATGGCCTTCTCAATCCCCTTTAGTCTGTGATAGCACTAACAGGCGAATGAGGCTTCACAATTATCTTATTAGTGTTTAATCCCCACCCGTGGTTTATTACTTAAGTTATCACTGATTATTCTAACTCTACGTGGGTTACCCTGACAGCCCCTTTGTGCGCCGGCCCCCACTAGAGCCACTCTCTCTAATCACTCAAGCACAAGAATATCCAACTGAACAGGATTGTATCAACACGGAAAAATGAACCAACAATGGACCAACCGCGAGGCATAATCCTCTCGCCCAAAATCATACATATAACGTTCACATACGGTACAATCCAAATGTACATTAACATCACATCCAAGGCCAATCATAAGAACAACATCGAACCACAAGATTGAAATAAGATAACAGCAACCACTCCTCTGGAAGTCGTGAAGACAACTTAGGATGCTATAACTGGATATGTTAACTCTGAGGTTTTCTACCTGACCTAAACTCAAGTTTTAAAAAAAAAAAATCAAACTAAATAAAAATGCATAATCTCGAGAGTAACTGACACATCAACAACGCCACAAAACAATTTACAATGAATAACAAGTTTCATCAAATAAATGGATCAACAACTCGAGAGTATTCAACTACATTCAAAGTACAATTTATTTCTACTTCACACAATAACACTATAGCATCTTTATTTTAACCAATCAATTTAATGACAATCGCATAACTTAATTTCGATACCCAATTAAACTATAACATTATGATTTGTAAAGTTGTCTCATAAATTCTAAATCTTTTGCATAATAAATCTATTATATATATATATATATATATATATATATATATATATATATATATATATATATATATATATATATATATATATCGTTTTTCGTACGCATATACATATATATACATATATATATTAAAATATACATACAAAATTTATAATAAATCATCATATATATATATATACACATATAAATATATATATATCTATATAAATAAATACTAAATTTAACATAAGAAAACGACTAATTTATATACAAATGAATACCATTTAAAATAAAATGAACTTAAATAATAAATAAAACAAAACTTTAATAAATAACACCGCTATTCACCTGGGTACACAGTATTACCGTATGTGGTAACACACCACGAATGAGGGACGTCGCAGCCCCGCTGTTTGCTTCACTGTTTCACCGTATACTGGGGTACGGTACCAAAATTGTAATATGTGGGTACGGCCCAACCCCTCCCATAATTTTTTTTAAATATATATATATATATATATATTTTTTTATTTTTTTTTTACAAACTTTTAATTCAATGTAAATTTAGTTTAATTTAAATTTCATTTTTCGAAATCTACGCATGACAGTTCGATGCACGAATTTTCCTAACTAGATTTATTTTATAAAATCATTTCACTGATATTACCAATAAAAATATATGCTTAAATCATTTTTTTATTTTTATTTATTTATTTATTTTACATAGTATCTTAAATTCGAAATATATATATAATATATATATATTTATACATACAATTTTAAAAGCCAGAAAGTTATATATATATATATATATATATATATTTTCAGAGATTCAAAAGGATAGATTTATATAAATAATTTTTTTATCTAATAGATAGATCTGGGCATACAAATTTAAATACTAATAAAAAGAACTTTCTTTTCAAAGCAAACTTCAACATAACCAGAATTTGATTTTCTTTCCAATCCATAATTTTTTACAAACAAATTTTATTGAATAAATTTCGAAGGGTTTAAAAATTAAATAAACAATTTGTTCAGTATGATACACAAAGGAATTTGGGCATGCATTTTTTTTAGCATAATAACAAAATAATTTTTACTAACCCAATGTAGATCTTACATGCAAGTTCAATCTTCAGTCAAATGATTTTACTAAGACTCCCTATTGCAGATTCAAGGGTTTCATACCGATAAATTTTCAAATCACATAACATCGTTTAATCAATTTTCGAAAACATAGGAACCGGATTTGCTACAGAACAATGAAATATTAATGACTTAAAAGGAGAATACCTGGAGTCCCTCGATCTGAAGAAAAATCCCTTCTGAAACCTCTTTTCGAATTCCTCCTACAACTCCTTCTCGATCGCCTCCTGCAGCTCCCTTTTCCGATCTATCTATCTTCAAATCAATTATTTTCTTCCAGGTTTTCAACACAAATTCTTTTATTTTATTTTTATGTTTCTTTTCCAGATCCAAAAACAATAGAGCCAAACTTCTGTGTGTGAATAATCTTCTCCTCAAAATAATAAATTAGAATAAAACTCAATAAAGCTCTTCTGCTTTCTTTTCTCAAAAAGCCTCTCTCTTATTGGTCCTTTTTCCAGCTTTTAAAAGCACACTTATCTAAAATTTTAATTTAATAATTTATTTAATCAAGATATTATCTATACATGATTTGCTAATTTAATATTAATAAAAAGATATTATTTAATTATCTTCAACAATATTTATTTAATTTAATTATTATCAACATTATTAATTTAAAATAATTATTTACTCTTTTAATAAATTAAATCACTTTTTAATTTATAATATATTTAAATTTAATATTCAACTAACACACAATTAAATCAAACAACTAAACAACTTTAATCCATTATCTTATAAAATAAGGTTAATTAAATAAACATGAACCATAAACCAAATGAATACCTCAACAATCAAACTACACAATCAACGAGAACGAAAACTTCAGTCATAACACGACTCACAACAGACGACGGACTTGGGATGGGGACACTTCCAAACCTACTCCCTTTTTCAACATTTTTACCCGTTGGGTTAATTTATTGCTCGCCCTGTCCTGCCGAAGCAGGTGGAATCGAGACTTAATCCTGCATCCAAATAAACGTCAAGTAGCACATGTATATATATAATTAAACATCCTATCGTGAGAAGGAATTGCAGTGTAGCAGGGCACTCGTGAACGAGTGATGCTACACTGTCCTCTCACCTAATCTATTCTAACAATTACAATATCAATAACAAACTAACATTTCTAACCAAATTGATCATAAGATAACGTGATACTTAACTACTGCATCATAACTAATTACTAAACCAATGCATTATAAAATAACACTGAATTCAAATAACATGATCACCATAGGATTATCACATCGACATATAAAACATTAGAGAGAAAGCATTACATAATAAAATAATCCAAACCCTACATACAGAGTATCATAAATCATAATAATAATATCAATTGTAGCAATCAACTAAACTACGCAACCACGCACACCAAATCGATGAATCAATCTCCATCACAATTCAGTATCACACTAACATATAAAAGCAAACAATAGTAGTAAATAGTATCAGAAACATGGGGGTATTACACCATCACATAATAGGGAGGTGGAGGACCGCTGAAAAAATGTATGAACACTATGACCCTAAAATTTCATTATAATCACTAAACCAAATTAGTTAATCTTGCATTTCAAAAATGAAATTTAATAAATAAAATTCAATGAACTTGCTAAAATTTACTTGACTGTCAAGGTCAAATGCCTCATTAAGGAGAGCATTTTTCATCACCATCTTCTCATCTGCACATGTAGTTGTGCACTTGTGTCCTGACTATGTGTGGGGTCATAACCACAAGTTGTCTCACAAGCCTAAAAAATATGGGTGGAAATCTACTCCCCGAAGACTCATTTGACTCACATTGTGTTGCAGGACCAACATTCTTTATGATGCTCTGGGTGAAGGAACTAATGGACTACAATGTCTCAACCTCAGCACTCTCCTTCACAATAGAAGGGATGGCCACATGCTCATAGATTGGTTTAGCAATTTATTGTCTCATTGGTTGCTATGGGTCAAGACATCCCCCCGCTCTATCCTATGTGAAGCCCCCACCTCTACCCTAGAAGTCCTACATATCAAAATAGTTTAAGATTTTATTGAGGAAAAACTCACAATAGAGTTTCCTCAAAAAATATTGTGGCACCTCATTATTGTTGCATGGAGGATGGTCAAAAACCATCCACGACCCCTCCCAAAATTGGTTCTTTATCCTTGGTGGTTGAACCAATGGATAGGGAACCTCTTGCTTGAAGGGTGTAAAGGTTGATTTTTTTGTGGGTTTTTGAATAGGGAACACAAGTCAAATTTTGTAATTTTTCATCTTTGACTTGTTCATAAGATAATTTATCTACATAAAATTGTCTAAACTATCTTCTCCTATCCGACCAAGTAGTTATTTTCTTGCTAATTGAATCTACATTTGATAACATTGGTTCAAGTGATTGAGCAAGTGTGGCTCTATGTGAGGTTGAGTTTGTAGGATCTTTCAACCTTGCCATTATATCCTTAATTTATTTTTTGTTATTTTCAATTTTACCCCATGAATTTATTTTAAGTCCTAGGTGCATATTGAGGAATTATTGGAGTTGTTTGTTGGGATTGTTCCTCAACAGGTATTTGGGGTCAAGGTGAAGCATGATTTAGAGGGGATGTTCTTTATCATTTCTTGTAAATTAAATAAATTTACCTCAAAAAACATATTAAATATGCCTATCTAGTAACAAGTTCACACAAAAAAATCAAAACTTACTCCTTTGACCTCCCTAACATCATGGCACCATTTTTGGAAAAGATTCAGCAACGATTTCGTGAAGAAATGGCTCTCCAATAATGTGAGCACACTCTTGAGGGTTTGTAGGCTGCGGGTTAGCAAAAAAACATAGAAATAAGAATGATTGAATGATTCCTTTCTTTGTTTATAGAGCACAAAATGCACTCGTGCTATAACATGAGCATGTTATGGCCTTGGTGTGGTCGAGCCTAAGGCTTGGTCACACCAAGCCATAATGCAAGTGCATTATAATGCACTAACATGAGTGTGTTATAACATGCTCAAGTTATGACTTTTTTAAAATTTTAAAGATGGGTGGCCACTTTTTGGCCCCCCATCTTTCTCCACCCACCCTAACACCTTCCTTCTAACCCAAATTTCATTATTCCTCTTTCACTTGTAATTAAATAATTTTAATTATTTAATTATTTAAATTTCCTCTTATGTAATTTAATTATTTAATTAATTAGTCCTTTTCTTCCGTAATCTCTCCTATAATTAAATAAATATATTTATTTATTTACTTAATTTGTAATCTCTTCTATAATTAAATAAATATGTTAATTTATTTAATTATTCACATGAGGATGAAAATAAACCAAATAAGAATAGGTAATACCAAACACATATGACTTGATCCAAGTCTCAATTTCTCAAACTAGCACGTCCAAAACTCTAAAAATTCAAAAAACCCTATAAATCCATACATTCCTTGCCAGTTGAAATTACTTAAGCCTACATCCTTTGTATTTAAACTATTGATAATTCAATAAAATCCTTGAAATTCATAAAAGAAGACTCTGAAACAAAAATGTGAGCTATACCTAAATCTACATTTGTCAAAACCGTGTGAAATGGTGAGAAATATGATGCACCTAAATAGGGAGATTTAGGGATCCACAATAGGTGTCTTTCCTTAGGGAATTTAATTAGGAAAGAGATCACAAAGTGTGAAAATTGAATTTCAACTCTGAGGTGAGCCAATCAGACCTGGATCTCAGTTCCTTAGGACAATAGGAAGATTTGGTATTGAATTGAGATGATTTGATGCACTTAAACTAATTGAACTATGAGACGTAATATGAAAAATGCAAATTACTGAAGATAAAAAAAACTAAAATGATAGTTTGTTGGAAGATCTGAGAAGGGTCTGGACACATGTACCTGACACCAAAATTGTTTTTGAACTCTGTTGAAGGACAAATTTTCCCTAGGATGAATTTGTTTTGATTAGGGGTCCTAAAAATTCTTTTGATAGTCCTCTGATGTTGGATCTTGGTTTTTGTTTGAAACAATTCAAATAAATTATGCAACTTAGTTTATGTGTCTTAACAACAATGATGCAACTTGTGCAATAGTGCAAATTTTATCCTTTCAAATCTATTTAATTCTTCTTCAACCTATAATCTACACATACAAAAAGAGAAGAAAATGTGTTTGTTTTGTGTGAATGGTGGTTTGCCTTGGTCAAACCCCAAGTTTGGTAATTAAACCTTGATAGAAAGATATTGGTAGGGAATGATGAATGAACATTTTCTTGCTACAACTAACCAAACCTTCAATGGCTTCCTTTAGAGGACTAAAGTCAAACACATCACTTGAAGGAACTTGATCTTGCTTTTCTCGATGGATTTGGATACTTGAAATGCTTGGATGCTTTGAGGATCAACAATGCATATTAGCCTTCATAGGATGGCATGGAAACACATAAGCTTGAACATGATGATTGAATCTTGAATGTTGCAACAAATGACTAATAAAACAACTCTTGAATGCTCTTGACAGTAATATTTGGTCTTGAAAATTTTCTTAATGCTAGATGATTTGAATTGATAAAAATAATATGTATTTATAAGTGTTTATCTAATTTCCAAAAAATTAGATTCTAAAAGTTGACATATACATATTGAATTTGAATCATTAAAAACTACCAAAAACATATTAAAAATTGGGTCCTAAGACTTAAACAGGACCCATAAGTCCAAGACACATATGCTCCAATGTGATTTAGTGATTTATTGCATCAATTAAATGTTGCTTCTCCTTTTGGAAAATAGGAAAAATAAGGCTTTGAATGCATAATTTGGAAAATTAGAAGTTCAATTAAGGGACCCAAACATAGTGTGAAATTGTAAAGGTATATGATTTCCTACAATACACCATGAATCCAAAGCCTCACACATCAATAAATTGCTAAGAAATGCACAAAAATAAAGGTCTAAAATAAAATTCATGCATACAAAGCTTCAGAATTCTAAACCTTACATCAATTCCATTCAATTTGCATCACAATTACTATTTAGACAGAGGTCTCAACTTTTTCCTCAAAGGGAATTGAAGTAAGACCAACTAAGTAAGGGTCAATACATGTCTCAATATCCCCTTTGTTTGAATGGTATTATGGTTGTAAAGTCACATTTCCTTTAACCAAGGGGTATTTCTTCTATTAAAGTTACCCAAGTTGCATGGATGGCACCCAAAAGCTAGATGTGGTATTTTTTCCCCAATGCCAATGCTTAACATGTCTACTAATGGCTTGACTGTGAACCTCTTCTACAAAACCCTTATTGATTTACAACTAAATCTCATCCTAACAAACCCAAGTCCCAATTCCTCAAACACACAAATCCAAGCCTTTCAACATTTTGTAAAAACTCTCTAGAGATCAAATAACCTCTTAGTACACAATATAATAAGGATCTAAAATAAATATTTCAGAAAAATGCATTGTTCTAAATTTCACAAAACCAAAAAATCCAAAGCCTAAAAATTCAACAAAATTATCAGTGATTACCTACTTTACAAAACGAAAGGAAAAAACTCTGAAACATGCATCTCTTGAAGTATCCTGATTCAATTTCTATATTTTAAAATAATAAACTATTTGGTAAATGTTGGCTAATAGTGATAGTAGAGATTGTAGGGGAAAAATGCAAATACCCAACACTACAATGTTGTTCTGTTGAGATGGGATCAAGGAAATAAAATGTGGAACAAAAAAACCCCAGATGTCCAGTTTCACAATGAATCCAAATGCATAAAGTTGCTTCCAATTTAAATACTACAACTTGGGAATTTGATCACATAATGACTCAAGTCTAATATCATGATCTCTTATCTGTATAAAATAACATCATGAGATTAATGATTATAATCAGGCGTACCTTGTGTAGATTAGGTTATTAACTGAGAAGAAGTGAACACACATAATCTAAAAGCTCACTAACAATGTACAAGACTTTTGTATTCTACCAAACTTTGTGCATTCAAGAAACAATTCCTGATCAAACAAAAAAATATCACTAACAATTATTAATGCCCTTCAATACCTACAAAATGTGCATTCAAGAAATAGTTCTTGATCAAACAGAAATATCAGTGAGAAAGAAGTGAGAACATGAATGATTAACAAATGTTCTATGTGTATTTTAGGGAAAAAAAATTATTCAACTTAGATTTCCTCCACTTTTGTCATGAGGACTTGTGTTCTCATGGGTTTATCCAAGAAATTCTTATTTGGGCCCATTTAATATATTATTTATTTTATATCTAATTGATTTGCAATTTCTTTAATGTAGTATAAGTCCTTTTAAATGAATTTAAATAATATTTAGATTTCTTTACTCTCTTATTTTTAATGACAGGTTATTGAGTGTGATTTAAAATAAGTAATTCTATACTAAATTTAATTCACTTATTTAATGGCCGTATAGCCTTACATCTCTTCCCACTTTGTATGGAAATCTTTAATTCATGACTTTAAAATTTAATTGATTATTAAATATTTTATTTTTTATTTTTTTGTGTTGATTTCATTTCACTTGGTATTTTTTCCCATCTTTTTGTCGTCTCTAGCATCTTGGAGTTAGAACCACCTCCCTTCATCTAATTAGAGTACTTTGTTTACTACTATCTTTTCATTTCTCCCTTCTCTAACTATATCATCCTAATGATGGATCATGAAGTTTGGTTTGAAGTACTATGTTACAAAATTTCACATAACCAAATAAGAAATTTGTGATAAGTTGTTATTATAGACTATGTAAACTTCATGCTTTTAATTTTGTTATATTATATTTCTTAAGTTTAAAATATTCTTAACACATTTCTCAAAGTATTGGTTATTTGAGATTCCATTACGTCTATTGTTTTATTCCCCACACTAAATTGTGATTATGAATTTAATCTTTTTGTTTTCAAATTTAGATTTAATTTTTTTGAGTTAACTCTTTTAGACTATGATTATTGCCCATCAACCAATAGACAAAAAAAAAAAAAAAATTTGCATTTTTAAGGGTTTTGTTTAATGACATCACCCTAGTTCATTGTAATCATCCAAATACAATGCAAAACATCTAATTGTTAATTAGAAAAACATACCAAAAAATTATGTCATGTCAATTATAGGTTTAATTATTGAGTTTTACTATGTATACATTAATATTTGACATCTATACTTTATTTTCTATTTTTTATCTCTATTGAATCAACCTAAAGCATTGACTACTAATGAGAAAATTGATTGAGCTCTTACCCTCTTTTATAACAACTCCCAACTATTCTTCTTGCAACAAAATAGTTTCCTAACATAGATATACATTATGCAAACATCTACTACAAGTATTGAAGATTTGCCTCTACTTAGGATGATACTATGCCATTAGGATAGAAGCATGTCAAGTGGGCTTGATCACATGTGTATCATTGTCCCACTCTTGAAATTATCTATCTTTTTGGTAAAAGGTGTAAAAAACTATAATTTTATTAATATATAAGGAAAATTTACAAAAAGATTAAATAAGAAAGAGCAAGAGGGCCAAGAACTGGAAATACATAGCGATAAAAAAGCTACCAAATTTTAGCGCCAATCGATGTCAGAAGTGAAAACATGGCTTAGATAAGCAACATGAATCATGGAGTGTTAAGTGGATGAGGAACCAAGAGGAAGCACCAAAAATACTTTTAATTGTTGTCAAAGGTTGAATCTTTAGGCTAAAATTCATGGTGCTAAGTAGTTGGGGGGGCATGGGCATCAATGTTACATTCTTGAAAATTGAATGCCATTGATAGGTTGTTGTTAGGTCCCATTACTTTAGAATATAAAATTCAATTTGTCGATCAGGTAGTGTTTAAGGCAATTTGCAATAGAAGAAGTCTGGAGTATCTCCCTCAGGTTTTCTATCTTTTAAGAACAACTTAATATTAATTCTAACTTCAAACTATCTAACTATAAAACTGTAAAGCAATTTATTCTTAAGAAAACTGGAAATGTTTAAACTGAAAGCATGAGAAAACTAATTTAGAAAGCATAATAACTAAATTGAAAAGTACAGAAATGACTAAACTATGAAGCTGAAAATTTATAAAAGCAGAAAAACTTATAGCAATCCATAAAATGTTTCCTTAACAATAAAGATTCTACAGTTAATAACAGAAACTACGGAAGTGAAAGGTAACAAATACTTCAGAACTAAAATTTCATAATAGTAAATTTAATGATTCTCTACAAAACAACATTATAAGAAAAGAAAACACTTCTATCAATTGTAGTTATCATCCATAACTCATAACTCAAAATTTTTAGATAACAATCTCTTTATTCATAAACCTCGAAAACATTCTGACGATATAACATTACTTTTTTATTGTATATCTTACTTCTAGAGATCATATCTTTTATAGAGAAACTGTAACTACATCCTATATTTCAGATGGTATGGATAACCATTGAAAATATCTTAAAACAGATCTACGGATAACTCGTATGTCTCTAAAAACCTATTACAAAGTATTTAAGAGGCTCAAGTCGAGCCATAAAGTCTTTAATTCAAAGGATAACAGAAATAACAACTTTAAGAGCAACTACATCTTCGGTCCATCACCCTAAAGTTCTGGAGCATATTTCCAATGTATATCTTCAGCCTGTTCTGGAGCATGTGTTGGCTGGATGCTTCAATCTACAACTTTGATTGACCGATTATTATCTACAAAACACTTAAAATAACCCATTAAATCTGTATTGGCAAAATACTTCAAGAAATCAAAAGAAATAAAGTTTATACAATTTCTCACTAAAAATTAAGCAATTATTTCTCCTAAAATTTAATTAATTGGTAGAGGATAGAGATTTTGCATGTAAGAACCAGGTCTTTATGGTATTATCATGATGAGGTTATTTTTACCTCATCATTTCCTCCCCTTCCTAATTCTTAGCAGGCCCTCTTGTCCCTTGGTTATAACTCTGCCCTCTACTCCCTTCTTCATATTTTGCACTAATATCATACAAATATTTTGTTGTAACATCAAAGTTTATAGTGGAATTGTGGAAGCCTCTATGAAAAGAAACTCCCCCTTTCCATTCATTGAAAATTCTATCATCTTGATCTATATTAATATGAAAAGCAGGGGCTAGATATAGCAATAAAGGAGGTCTGTACCTCATTCCTATCCATTTTATTTTGTTATCTCCTAAAATTTTTGCCAAGGCATCTGCTCTTCTGAAGGACCATCTGATACTAAGAGGAGAGATCACCTCTCTTTTCTTTAGATATATAGGCAGTGGAGTGTATCTCTCTTCACATGCATTCCAAGCCCTGCCAACCAATTTTTTCCCTTGTTCTATGAAATGATTATAACAAACTCGAAGGCTATCATCATACCTTCCCTTCATTTTCTCATCCAGCAAAAGAGCTACAAATGTCTTCTTAAAAGCTATTGGTCTACTATTTGGAGATCTCATTTGAAGTCCTATACTTTTCTCTGCTTGAACATATACCTTATTATGTTCTTGCCAATGGATTTGATTCCGCATAGTAGACAATAGAGATCTTAATTGCACTTCCCCCACAAAAAATATTAACAAAGAAATCAGTATGCTTTTCTAACAAAATATCATGGGTAAAGAATTCACAAATCATATCTTGCTCTTCAGGATTTGAGTCTGCAATTTTTTTAACAAATTCTTTATCATTAGGTTCATAAGGCTGATCATTGTAAATTCTAAGCAATTTCCATCTAAAACATTATTCATTCAAAAACATTGAATACAATCTTAATGGTCTTCTATAGGATAAAATAAATTCAACTATTTGACATGCATCATGTTTCCCCTTATAAGCTTTATGAAATGCTTCTCTTAATAACACCATTTCCATTTTCAATCTGTTATTTTCAATTTGTGCATTTCTTAGGAATTAGCACTGTTCCATCCATTTCATTAATAATGGAGGAATCTGAATTTGGAACCATTCAGTTACCGTTGGTTCGGTTTGAACTTCTCTGGATTCCATCATTGGTTTACTTGTGCTTTCCTGCAAGTCTTGCTCTAATTCCATAATCTTACTAAGAGAATCATTTAATTCTTCCTTCTGTCTTTTCTTTTCTTCTTCAAAGGCTAAAAACATGAGCATACAATTTCCTTTTAAATTCTGAATTTCTTTATTTAATCCATCTTTGTGTATCCTATTTTCCTCATCACAATTTTGAATTTGTATTTGCAACTCAGTAATAGATGTATATTTTCCCTGCATTTCCAACTTTAAATCCTAAATTTCTTGATCCCTTTTATTTATTATAGTTTTATACACCATTATTTCCTCTTGTTTCAATTCCATCATTTCCTTATTTTCATGCAACTGACTTCTTAATTCTTCTATCTCTAATTTTAATTTTTCCAATTCTATATTAATATTTTCAGTTTCAACTATTTCAACAGCTTTATTGATAATTGGAGACAAATTTCCTAACATACTGTCATCAACCTCCATAGGAAGTGGAGATTGTCCCCTTTCTGTTTCCTATTTTTCTTGTTCTACAGATTCTTCTTCAGACACTAAATGAAAATGTACTTCTTCAACATACATTTCTTTTTCTGAGGATTGGTGAATTGACTCCTCAGTTTCCAAGGTTTTCTTATGCTTTTTAGATTTTGACCTATACCCTTTACTCTGTACTAGGGTTTCTGTAGATCCAGAGGATAATATTTTTCTCCACCTTAAAGGAGGAGTATCCTGATAATTTAAAATAGTTGGATCATTTAGAAGAATAGTTCTTCTTTTCCTCTTCTTAACAGGATGAGTATCCACGTTTGGATTCATTATCTCTACATCTTCTATCTAGGTCAGAGTTTCAAACTCATCATTTCTAAATTCTAGCACTTCCTCACCAACTATGGTAGGAATTTTGGCTTCTAGAGCCTTAGGGTCTTTTGGGGAAGTTGCTCTGGAAGGTGAAGCAACTTTTTTTGAAGATTCTCCTAATTCTAACTTCCTTCCTGATGTAGGCTTATCAAACTTCCCCAAACAAATTTCCCATTTGCTTCTAGATTTCTTACGGAAGTGATATTTACAAATCAATTGAATTAACCCATGATGTTTTAATGGCCCTGAACCAGTTTTATATCTTTCTATTGAGGAATTAATAGAATCATTCAAGAAATGAGGCAAATTAAACCTTAGAGTAGGGTTTTCCTTCCCATGCCGCAAATGTATCAACATGCGGAATGTTGGTCCTACTACAGTAGTGAGTTGACCTTCACAAGTAAAATATCTAATAATCCATGCAACAGTAGTACCCCAGGGTTCTAAAATAGAAGCTCATTGAAACCCCTTATTTTGTCCCCTAGTACTGAAAACTATCATGGGTTGAGAGTCTCCCTGTCTAAGAAACAATTCTGATAATTTATGATATGTGGTTTGTGTTGTTTCAGATATTTTAATGCCAGAATTTTCTAACCCTGAAATAGAAGAGATAATTTTTGAACTCACCTTGAAATGCTTCCCATGCAGAATCACCTGACCATCAGAGTAATTTTCTGCAAATGCATTCACCAACTTTTCATTAGACCCCTCGAACTTCCTGAAAAAATCTAACCAACCCACTTCTTCAAATAGTCGAGAGATATTACTTAACCCCAATAATTTTTCTATAGAAGTTGGCTCAAATTTCTTCTTTGTACCGCCCATTTTACCTTGTTCACCACCATGCTGAAAAATTCAATAATGCCAAATACTTGTGCACTGATATTTTTGAAAATGTGATTGAACTGTAATTATTTACTCTACTCTTTCTCGGAGCTTGCTGTGTAATAATTTCAATTTGCATGAAGGGCCGCAAAAAGAGTAGCATACTCAACAATTAATCACCAAGTGGCTCATTTTACTAAATTGGGAAAGGAAAATCTTGCCAATCAACTATATTTAATTCAAAAATAACTACTTATTTAAAGCAAAAATTTGTACTTACTTCCATTTCATGATTGCTTGAAGATCTTATACCTCTACCGATTTGACAAGATGATGCAAGGGTATTGGCTGAGGTGACAGTACAATTATTATGACATGAATGAGGAAGCTCATGAATGATGAAGTCATTAATGAAGACAAGCTATTATGATAGATTTTATTTATAATGGAAAAAGAAGATGTGTGTACCAATGTACAATAATCAAAGCATCGAGGAAGATTTGAAAAAAAAAATTAGAAAGGAGGTGGCGAAATGAAAAATGAATAAGTTCTGGAGCCTGCGTAAAGCATGCATTCAGAACAAAGAAATGGTTAAAGTTCTGGAGGATAGCCAAAAGATGCAGCCGAAATGGTAACCGAATGAAAGTTTCAGAGCATCGTTGAAAGATGCAGCTGGAGCAGCGTCGAAAGATGCAGTTGGAGCAGCAACCAAATGAAAGTTTTGGAGCATCGTCGAAAGATACAGCCAGAGCAACAACTAAATGAAAGTTCTGGAGCATCAACTAAATGAAAGTTTCATACATCGCCGAAAGATGTAGCCGGAGCAGCAACTAAATGAAAGTTCCAGAGCATTGTTGAAAGATGCAGTCGGAAAGAAGAAAATGACAAACACCAATTAACTCAAACTTTAGGAGCTATATCATTCCACAAGAACGTCCTTCCAACATGGTAGGCTGAAGAGCGGGTTCCGGAGCATCGGGCATTCAAACCGTCAAGTTTTGGAGCACTGGTCACCTAAATCATCAAGTTCCAGAGCATCTTGGAACGATGCTCCGGAAGTTGTTATTCCTTTATGAGAGGTCCTACAAAATGAAAATGTGTTAAGTTCAAAAATTTATGAAAAATGCTTTGAAATTTTTTTTGGTACACATGTCTTTTTATTACAACTTTTCATCAATTTTTAAATTTTTTCTTTTTTTTTTTAGATAACATATAAATATTAAATCAAAGACTCTACCTTGGCAGAGTCAATGCATTGGATCTCTCCTTGTATTTCTACCAACTTTGTAAATTCTTCTTTATTAACAGGTTTGTGGTAGATACGTAGGCAATGGCCATTAACTAAGAGGGTTCATAAATCACCATCAATGGGTTTTAGCTAAACTATGCCATTCAAGAAAGCTTCAGAAATTTCATATGGCCCCAGCCAATGAGTTCTGAGTTTTCCTTTATGGTCTTTATATATTGAATCAAATAGCAAGGCCCAATCACCATTATGAAATTCTCTCTCTTTAATATATTTGTCATGCCAAACTTTTTGTTGATGTTGAACTAGTTTAGTTTGATGAACAACATCCAAACGAAGCTCATCCAACTCATTTAACTATAAAACTCATTCTATTTGAGCTCGTTTCAAATCTAGACCCAACTCCATAACTGTACATGGGGTCTAAAGTTCAAATTCAATGGGAAGAAGAGGTTTCTTCCCAAAAACAAGCTCATAGGGATTGAATCTAGTTGTAGATTTCCATGTTGTATTGTACGCCCAAGCTACTTTAGGCAATTTCCTGGCCCAATCTCTTCTTCCTGAAGAGACCACTTTTGTCAGTATGTTTTCTAACTCCCTATTAGTCACCTCTACTTGACCATTTGCTTGAGGGTGATAAGGGGATGAATTCTTATGAATCACTTGAAAATGGTCCGTAAATGCTAGGAGAACTTTGGACATAAATTGGGGTCCCTGATCTGTAACGATAGTTCGCGGGGCTCCAAATCGAAGAAAATTTTTATTATATAGAAAATCAACAACTTTCTCTTCTCTAGCAATTCGTAAAGCTTGGGCTTCTGCCCATTTCGTCAGATAATCAATACAAACTAATATATATTCTTTCCCTTGAGAGGAAGGATCTATGGGACCGATAAAATCTAACCCCCATTTTTTGAATGGTTCCAAAGTTACCTGAGGCTGCAAAAGCATTTTTGTAGAAGCAATTGGTCTTCCTACTCTTTGACATTCATCACAATGGTGGACATAATTTTTAACATCTTTATGCATTGAAGGACAATAATATCCAACACCTAAAATTTTATGAGTTCTTTTTGCAGAGTAATGACCCCCTGAAGGATCATCGCGATAGGCCCTCAAAATACTATAAGTTTCATCAACCTTGACACATCTTCTCAAAATCATATCAAGTCCACAACGAAATAAAATCCCATTAATCCATTTAAATGGTGCACACTCTCGAATAAGTCGCTTCCTTTGTTTTGATGTAAATTCAGGAGGTACTTTAGAAGTAGCTAAATAGTTGGCAATATCAACAAACCAAGGAACCTTTATAGAGATGGAAAACAAACTTTCATCTAGGAACTCATCTTGTACAGGTGCTCGATCACCCTCTTCTTGTTTGATTCGAGATAAAAAGTTTGCCACCTCATTAAATTTCCCTAGCTTGTCAAGTATTGTTACACTGAACTCTTGAAGGAGTAGTAACCATCTCATTATTTGACCATTAACTATAGGTTTATTCATTAAATATTTTACAGTAAGTGATCTATATAAACTGTAGCTTTATATCTTGTAATATAATGACAGAAATTTTTGATGGCATGAACCACAGCCAAGAATTATTTTTCCGTTGTCGTGTAGTTTCTCTCAACAGATGTTAGATTTTTGCTAATAAAATATATGGCATATTTACCCCCATCCTCATCTTCTTTCCCTAATACTGCACTGATTGCATCATCTGAAGCATCAGCATAAATGTGAAAAGGAAGACTCCAATTTGGTCCATGCAGTACAGGAGCAGAGACAAGTTTTTCTTTTATCATTTCAAATGATTGTTGACACTCAGACGTCCAATTAAACTCCACATCTTTTTGGAGGAGAGGAAACACAGGGGCTACTATCTTACTAAAGCTTTCTATGAACCTTCTATAATATCCAGCATGTCCAAGAAAACTTTGAACATCTGTTTGTGTTTGAGGCACATTCAATTGTTGAATGACTTCATTTTTTTTAGGATCAACTTTTATTCCTTCTGAGGAAATGTGATGGCCTAAGACTATTCCTTGTTTTTCCATTATTAAACACTTTTCGTGGCTAAGGGACGGTCAGTTTTCCTCACAAACCTCTAAAACCCTATCTAGGTTTTGAAGAGCTTCATCATAGGTTGACCCATATACTGTGAAATCATCCATATAAACCTCTACACAATCATTGACAAGTACTGCAAATATAGCCAAAATGGCCCTCTGAAAATTTGTTGGAGCATTACAAAGTCCAAAAGGAAGAACTTGGTATGCATATGTGCCCCAAGGAAAAGTAAACGTTGTCTTATCTTGGTCTTCTAGTGCTACCTAAATTTGGTTGTAACCACTAAATCCATCCAAAAAGGAAAAATATTTCCTCCCAGCCAAATTATCCAAAACCTGGTCAACAAATGTAAGGGAAAATAATCTCTAAAGGTGACTTTATTGAGTTCTCTATAATCCACTCAAATTCTCCACTTCCCATTTTTCTTTGGTACAACTACCATAGGTGACACCCACTTACTATCTGAGATAGGATAAATGAATCCTGCACGGAGGAATTTCTCAATCTCAATTTTGAAAAGATCCTTTAATGCCAGATTGAGTCTCCTATGTGGTTGATGAATAGGTCTCATATTAGGATTAGTATAAATGTGTGAGTACAAACACTCAGGTGAATCCCCCTCATGTCTGTATAGTCCCAAGCAAAAGCTTTAGACCTTTTTACCAGCACATTAAATAATTTATCCTCTTGTATTTCTGTCAACCAACTATTGACATTCACAGTTTTTCCTAGTAGCAACATAACTATTTTTGTTCCAGGATAGGCCGAAGTGACAGTATGTATTGGTCGTAACAAAGTGTTGAGAGGAAAACTATGAGGTATAAGTCGGTGAAATCTTGTAATATCATCAAAGAAATAATTCATTCTAGGAATCATATTAGCCAAGGGACAAGGCATCCCCATTGTAACATAATTTTGTTCCATCCCACTTACATCAATCAGTTGTCCCAAAATTTCTGATACATCCTCTATTACTTCTTCACTCAAGCATATAGCCAAGTGTGCAACCTCATTTACTAACTCATCCTCTAACTCCTCTCCATGTTGTTTAATCACTACCATGGCCAGGGAGGCCAAACTATCTTGCCCACTAAATTCTTCTGGTTCATCAACCCAGACTTTATTATATTCGGTAGGTTTAGCAGGAGGATATAAAAATAAACGTTTACTATCTGGAACATGTGAAATGGTCATTCCTCCTTCTCGACAATCAATTTTAGCAACAACAGTAGCCAACCATGGTCTTCCCAAAATTATTGGATAAATATCTTTAGGTGTAAGCAATTGGATTATTTGAAAGTCAACTGGATATTCCCATCCATCAACTTTAACAAGAACATTTTTTATAACACCTTTTGGAATGGCTATAGACTGATTTTCCATCTATAAGAATGTAGTTGTAGGAATTAAATCAGTAAGACTTAATTTTTCCATTACGTCCACTATCATTACATTAATAGTTGCTCCCAAATCCACTAGTGCATTAGGTATTGCTACCTCATTAATTGTAATAGTAATCAGTGGACTCCCACGATCATCATATTTTGGAGCAACAGTCTTTCCAAACAAAAATTCAGCTAGATAACCATTGATGTGCATAGTGTTTATTTTCTTTGGTTTCCTTCTTGGATTTTTAATACACGGTTGTTTGATCAACTGATTTAACTTAGGAATTTCCTTTATTTCCTGTAGCAAAGGAACCTCTATTTTGCAATTGTTTAATTTCCTGAATTAATGCAGTTTCAGAGGCTAATGTAATTTCTGGAGTATCTTTCAGAATTGTTGATTTCAAACCCTCCAAAAATGGTGCTTGAATTTTCTCCTTTGAAGGGATATCCTTACTAAACTTAGTCAAAGACTGACCTCCCTCCTCCCAAGGTAAGTCAGTAGCTCCTGCTGTTGAAGAAGACTTAGTAATATTCGCGGGTAGGGTAGCATCTTTCTCAAAATTTTGAGGAATAGGTTTGTCCACTACTTCCTCAATAGTGGGCAATTGAAGTTTCCTATCGGAACATAACTAAACATTTTCACAATGAATTGCATTAATTCCTATGACATTATCTTGCTCAGTAGTATATACCAAAGTATTTTGTCGATTGTTCTTAGGATTGGGAAGTGGTTGTGTCAGAAGTTGAGATTGATTTACCTGCTCAGTCTGAGGAATATTTTGAGGTGGTGGTAACAAATTTTTTTGTTGATTCCTCCTAGGACCAGTATAAAATTGATTATGTCCTTGATTCCATTGGGCAACAATATGTTGTGGGTACCATTGTGGTTGTGACTGGTTTGGCCATTGTTGAGTTCCCCATGATTGACTTTCCCATTCAGGAGATCCCCATTAAGGAGTTCCCCAAGTAGGTTGTGGAGGATAGGGTTGATTTCAAGATGGAGGCCATTGATTACCAACCTAGTTGTTTTGGGGTCTCCATGTAGGCTTGGAATTTTTTCCATAAGAAAAATTACCTCCCTAGCATTGATTGAGCACATTTATTTCTTCTTCAACCTAAGCAATTTTTTTCTTAGTATTCTTAAGATCAGTAAGAAGCTCACATTGATTGGTAGGGTGGATTTTCTCACAAAGTTGACAAACATTAACCTTGTCTAAAGGAAACTCACATAAAAGATGTTTATTTCGACACCTAGGACAATAGATTGACAAAGTCTCAGGGTTATGTGTCTTTGCTTGTATACCATCCAACATAGTGTTCAATTGGACAAGTATGTATGTCTTAAGATTTTCTATTTCTTCTCGGAGCTTACCTATCTCGTTATTCCCTTTGAAAAGATTTGTTTTTTGGATTCCTCCACGAGTACGTGAAAAATTGTGACACAAATCACATGTCTTCAAGGTTTAACTGAGACATGTCACCTTTTCCCATTACATCAAGACTTCTTCTTGCATCATCATCGAGTCCCTTAAGAAATATAGTCTTGAGAATCTCAACACTAATAGCCATTTCTCCACATCGTTTAGATAGGAAAAGAAACCTATCCAAATAGTCCTCTAGACTCTCATCCTCATTTTGCCTAAGTTTAAACAACTCTTCCTTATGATCACTTACCCTACAATAACTCTGATATTTATTCAAGAACATAGTCTCCATTTCTTCCCAAGATGTAATACTTCTAGATAGTAGTCCCATAAACCAACACATGGCTGAATCCTTCAAAGTAGAAGGAAACAACTTCAGTTTCTAGTTATCATTTTTATAGTCATGGGTTTGACAAAGGACCTTAAATTCAAAGAGAAATTTGTCTGGGTCTTCCGAAGATAAACCACGAAAGGTTGGAAGGAAAGCTAGAGAGATGTTTTTCATCATTGTATCATCATTTGCATCTACAGCAATAGGAAAAGTGAACGTTCTAGGTAGTGGAGGATCATTGTTATTATGGTTGGCATCATTACAGTTAGCTTCTGCCCTCCAATATCCCATGATGTTCAGAGGAATATGCTCTTCAAGAATAATTTCCTCCACAACAGGTTGTACGACAAGATGATCTTCAGGAAAATAGTGGAAAGCCTCTGGTGGGTTAGGCTCAAGTAATTCATCGACAGAGTGGTCTTCTGAGCCTTGGGCCTCCCTATTTATAACTAGGATGTATTTTGGGGGGGTCTTTGGTATAAATCATCTGTGAGGGCCTCTTTTCCTAACCATGTAGAAAAGGAAGCCAAAGATAGTATTTTTGGCCTAAAAGAGGCATTCTAGGCATCTCCTATTAACACTCAAGCAAAAGAAGCTAAGGGGTCCTCGTCAACGGCGCCAAAAAGTGATAGGCTATCATTAGGTCCCATTACTTTAGAATATAAAATTCAATTTTTTGACCAAGTAGTGTTCAAGGCAATTTGCAATAGAAGAAGTTGAGAGTATCTCCCTCAGGTTTTCTATCTTTTAAGAACAACTTAATATTAATTCTAACTTCAAACTATCTAACTATAAAACTGTAAAGCAATTTATTCCTAAGAAAATAGGAAATGTTTAAACTAAAAGTGTGAGAAAACTAATTTAGAAAGCATAATAACTAAATTGAAAAGCACATAAATGACTAAACTAAGAAGCTGAAAAATTATAAAAGTAGAAAAAATTATAGCAATCCATAAAATGTTTCCTTAACAATAAAGATTCTACAGTTAATAACATAAACTACGGAAGTGAAAGGTAACAAATACTTCAATACTAAAATTTCATAACAGTAAATTTAATGATTCTCTACAAAACAACATTATAAGAAAAGAAAACACTTATCTACTCCTCTCGAGTGGCCAACTCGTGGGTTATAACATTCATTCTTAGCTCACATTCGTAGCTATTTCAGAAATGCTTCTATCAATTGTAGTTATCATCCATAACTCATAACTCAAATTTTTTAGATAACAATATCTTTATTCATAAACCTCAAAAACATTCTGATAGTATAACATTACTTTTTTATTGTATATCTTACTTCTAGAGATCATATCTTTTATAGAGAAACTGTAACTACATCCTATATTTTAGATGGTATGGATAACCATTGAAAATATCGTAAAAAAGATCTACGGATAACTTGTATGTCTCTAAAAACCTATTACACAATATTTAAGAGGCTCAAGTCGAGCCATAAAGTCTTTAATTCAAAGGATAATAGAAATAACAACTTTAAGAGCAACTACATCTTCGGTCCATCACCCTAAAGTTTCAGAGCATATTTCCAACTTATATCTTCAGCCTGTTCTGGAGCACGTGTTGGCTGGATGCTTCAATCTGCAACTTTGATTGACCAGTTATTATCTACAAAACACTTAAAACAACCCATTAAATTTGTATTGGAAAAATACTTCAAGAAATCAAAAGAAATAAAGTTTATACAATTTCTCACTAAAAATTAAGCAATTATTCTCCTAAAATTTAATTAATTGGTAGAGGATAGAGATTTTGCATGTATGAACCAGGTCTTTATGGTATTATCATGATGAGGTTATTTTTACCTCATCAGTCACTACTAATCGTGGATTTATGAAATGAGGGGGTTGAAATCACAATAGTGAGTCCCACTTTTGGGACAAGAAAATGTTTGAGTGAAATTAAATAGAACACCTTTATTTGAATATAGCAATCGAAAACTTTTGCAAAAATACCTTCATTCGAAGATGGGCCTTTAATCAAAGGTGTTTTGATGGTTTAAAAAACAATAAAATAATGCCTTCGATCAAATGTATTATTTTACTATTTTTTAGCAGTTATATGAATTGACAACTAAATTATTGTTGATTCATTTGGAAGATTTTCTTCTGAGGAGTTAGCAAGCTCTGCAAAGGAATGACTAGTTCAACATTTTGGCAGTGAGGAAAAAAACCACAGGGCAATCACCTGAAGAAATTTGCACACTCCATCCATAGGATTCAAGCAAAGGAACACAAGTAGGTCCCCTTACACTACTTGTAGTTTTAATTAGGGTTAATGGAAATTATTTAGGGTAAAAGACTAAAGCAATTATTTGTATTGACCCAATATTTGTATGATAAAATTGCAAACCAAATGGAAATATGTTAAGAAAGGAGTTGGAACAATTAGTCCATTTGTCAAATATGAGTGGTTACTAGATAATAACAACACTATGAAGAGCTAATGCATGACTTGTTCTCATTGATATGGTTACAAGAATGCTCCAAGTAAGAAACTCTATTCATTACCTATTGAGTGTTAGGAAGTTGTAGGGCTAAATGTGATTGCTCAAGAGAAAATTACTGCAAAAAAGGTCATTTCTAATCCTAATATTGTGACTGAGTCAATGAGTGAGGTCAAACAAATTGAAAATCTAAGTCAATAGCATGATTGATAGAGGGGAAGTAAAGAAAATATATAATCAACTTTCCTCTAAACTAGGAGATTCAAAAAATTCTTCCAACATCTGTATTGAACTAGTATATTTATGGTAGATATTTAGGGTAAAATCAGTTATGAGGGAATTATTCCTAAAACAAGTTTTAGCTACCCATATGTTAATGGTAAAACAACTACCATTTAATGGTAAAATCTTCCAAAATATCACTTATCACATAAAATCCAGATAAATATTGATTACATGCATTATTTGAAACTGATATTGTAGCATCTTTCATGCATTACATGCATTATTTGCATAAATCATTGAAATTGACATATTTAAAATCATAGCTTGAGGTAAACATAATCCACAAAGAATGGATAGTTTGAAACTCAACTAGGTGAATCTCTATTTCTCCATGTTAGACTATAAGGTTGTTCTTCCCTTATAAAAGGATCATACTACATAATCCCTTGCCCATATCCCTACAATATCTGTGCATTTATTAGAAATCATACAAGTGGTTTTTTGAGAATTTTCATAAGTCATGTGACTTGACATAAAAATTATTTATTCTATGCCATCTCATAGACATAGAAATTGAATCATATAAGATAAGTGTGACCCATTGGTATGGCTAGATGTGTTAAAGAATATAGAACATGATCAAAGATAGGTAACTAAATAATAAGGGTGTACACCAATCAATATAGTAAATATCATGATAGATAAGAGCTAAGATGTTTACACCCCACACAAATACTTTTCCTTTCTCCACCTACTATATGGCATGATCTTAATTCCAAACATGAATGTTTGTCTCCTTTTCTCTAGATAATTTTGAATCAATCAATTCAATGATCACCTTCCAAAATCATAAAATATAAATTTAAAGAAATAGGGTGAGTTAAATCCCATTACTCTCTTCTACCTTCTCATCCCTCATATTTTTAACTCAATATAGTCTCTCAACCTTATACTACTTGGATAGTTATATTTTATCCCACTAGCTTATAACACCAAAGATATAGTAAGCATCATAAAATATGATAGTCCAATCCTTACTTGTAACGCCCGACGTGCAAACCCTAGAGAACACACACAATGCAAATAATTTATTTTTTTTTAAATAATTATTTAAATTAAACATGCAAATACATTATACCATAATCACATATCATATTATACAACATTAACACAACTAGTTCTCTGGGGCACGCGAGGTTACATCGCAACAACTAAACGGAAATAAGATTACCATTACAACATAACCATTTATTTATAAAAACCATAAACAATGATACATCCCATAACCATGATGCAAGCATAATAAACATCGCATAATTACATCCATGATAAATCTTTTAACAAAGATACAAATGATCCTAACTATTACATCATTGTTTTAATGTTACATTACAATCTCTGGACAATTGAATTACATTGAGTTTCCCAACATGGGGATTGATACAAGAATAAAGAAATATGAAGTGCAAATGATCACTGGTACAACTCCACTGCAGAAATCTGAGAAGACAAGATGCTGATGGGGAACCCAACGGGTGCGGAGCACGTTCCACCCAACCATGTGAATTACCAGTAACTCACCCCCCGTGCTCAGAGGTGACGAGGAAGTGAACCCGACCATGAATGTCAAACCGACTCAATCACATTATGATACAAATCAAGTACAACTCAAGGCATACGATGAACAACCAATAACGTTCACAGATCACATGACAAGTTAAAACCAAGAGACTCATCACAATAACATGAAGTACTATCAATAAACAATCATTAAACAAATTCACAAGAATTCAAGGAAACATCATAAAGAGATAACATCCAGAGGCAACAACAACAAGCACCAGGGTGTCAAGTGGAGAGTGTCATCGCATAGCTCTCATGGGATTCTCCTGGCCCTTCCTCCAACTGAGGCGCCGGCACCCATCTATGGATCTCCTGGCCCTTCCTCCCAACTGAGGCGCCGACACCATAGGGTAGCTAATGCGGAGCCAATAATCTCTCGTGAAGACGAGACTATGACTATGCCGACCACGGCCTTCTCAGTCTATCACTAGTCTAGGGTAGCCCTAATGCATAGCCGAGGAATCCAATGTTTTATTATCTTGTGTTTTTTAACTACCCAACCCCCTAGATTCTATTGTTTAGGTTATCACTTGTTTAGCTTACTCTTTCATGGGTTATCCTGAGCCCTTCCTCATCCTGAGGCGCCGGCGCCCACGAAGAGCCACTCTCCCTCCTATGACCCCTAACATATCTCAAATCGGCAAGGGTTGAACTAAATCATAAAAACAAACATAATACTCGAATCCACACACACGAGGTATTACTCCTCTCGCGACAAACCACAACAGGCTATCATAAGAAAACGTTCAACCCTTCCAAGCATAATCATTAAGCTTCAAAACCAAAGGTATAACCAAGACGAAGACAACTTCAACAATAAACATGCCTCTGGACTAAGGTTAAAATATGATAGGGTTCCCACGGGTCAACACAAAGCTATAACGAAAAACATATGACATAACAGGAAAATTCACATCACAATTTACAAGTTGCACCAGTAAGTTTGCTTTCCATTCTCAATTTTAAATAACTCGATATGGTTGTCTCCTACAATCACCATTACAGACTAAATCTTGTCTATCACATTTATTTAATCAAAACGATAAATTAAATAATGCCCATTTTAAAATAAATAACAAAATTTACTTAATTATAACAAAATTACACATTTTAAAATCTGAGACAACATTTGCATCCACACAATGTGATAAATTAACATTTAATTTTAAATAACTATAATCCATTTTTAAAATAAAATACATAATAATTTATATTTCAATATATATATATATATATGCCATAAATGTATATACATATACATATATACAATGTAATAAATTATTATCTAAATTTAAATCATCTTAATTTTCATTTTAAAAAAATAAAATACATAAAAATTATATTTTAAAATATATATAATATAAATATATATATATATACATATATAAAATAAAATAAAAATAAACAAAAACAAAACAAAAATGTTTCAAAAAAAATTAACATATAAAAAAAATGAAACTTTAAAAAAGGTTACCGGCTGCTGTACACAGCGGCCCTTACAGGCTGCTGTACACAGCAGTCCGTAAGGACTGTTGTACAGCAGCGCGCTGCTGTGACAGGGGCGGGGGTACGGCCCGCTGTCGCCGCCACTCCCATACCTTATCATATTAAAATAAAACAAATTTCGGTCCATAAAAAAAATCACAACATAAAATTTATGACATCTGAAACATAAATCCGCTCACAGGTATGGAGCGCCGTTGGCCGATTCGGCCACAGAACATAAATAAAATAAAATTTGATTTAAACAAAATCCCCAATATATAAATTACTATGCATAAAACATATAATTAATAAATTTGTATATATATATATATATATATATATATATATATATATATATATATATATATATATATATATATATATATATATATTTGTATATACATATACATTTAAAAATTACAGAGGAATAATTCTTCCAGTCACAGGCACAGAGAACAGTAAGATAGTATAAACATTATATATATATATATATATATATATATAAAAAGAACAGCTATGAATAATTTTTTTTTAGAAAACCAAGAACATCAATTTAAGAATATATTGACTGGTTGAATATTTCAGAAGCTAAATGTGTTTGAGTTGACAGATTGGAAGTAGATCACTAATTTTATTTCTTCTTTAAAATTTCTAAACTAATATCTTGCACTAGTTTTCAGTTCAAACAGTGGTTTATCCTATATTCACAAAATCATTTTTAATAAAGTTTATTTTTCTTTTCTAAAGCAGACAGATAAAAGAAAGGGTACGAGGAGAAGACTACGAGAGGAACCTGGAATCCAATACAAATCTGAAGATGTCTGCTTGACTCTGACGCCCTCGAACTCGATTCCAATTCTTAGTCTAGAAAGAACTCCCCAAGACAACACCAGCAACAGATTGAAGACAAAATTTCCTTCCTAGAGCTCTCCTCAAATAATAGCAAAGAATTCAAACTAATCTCTCAGAATCAAAAGTACATAGACAATGACTTGAGCAAACTTTAATCTCTCTAATCTTCTATGTGTGTAAGAACTTACAAAAATTCCTAATTAAATAAAAATATCTTGCCCCTGTCCTCAAAAACTCTCAAAAATCAAAATTAAAAGAAAATCAGTTCTTTAAAAGCTAGCTTTTTCCCTGATCTCTATTCCTATTGGCTCACACAATCTTTTTATTCTTTTATTTGTTTTATTGCTTTTATTTCTGTTTTTGCAACTTTTCTTGCACATCACATTACATATTTATTTTAAATAAATTATTCTCATAATTATCCACCACCAAATAAATGATTAAAATAATTAAGTCACATTTAATATTTAATTATTATTTAATTGCAATATATGATTTTTCCAAAATAATTAAATCATTTAAATATTCTAATATAATTTAAATCTAACATTAAAACAACTAATTACTTCCATCATCAAAATCGATTACACCACAACAAATAAAGTACCAACATTAATCAAGAGACGACAATTACAAAACACAAACCACAGTGACGACAATTTACAAAAATGAACAATACCAATCAACGAGACGACCTGACATCATGGGACGGGAGGACTTCATCGTCACCTCTGTTTCAACATTTAACCGTTGGGTTATTGGTGCTCGCCCTGTCCTGCCGAAGCAGGTGGAATCGAGACTTGTACCTGCAAATCCTGCATATAAATGAAGTTGCGTACATGTGCATACATATATATAAAATCAAAGCATTAAATCAAAGCACTGCATTGTGAGAAGGAATCACAACATAACAGGGCACTCGCAAACGAGTGATGCCATATTGTCCTTCATCACACCTATTCTAACAATTATAATCTATCTGATAACATAACATTTCTAAACTAACAATTCATCTTATGACATAATTCATTAAATCATTGCATCATAATAAAATTCTAAAAATCAACTAACATAACCAACCATAATATCATATGAAATAATCATGTCCATAACGAAATAATAGCATCATCTAACATCTAACTAACCAAATCAAACAATACCATCATAGTCACAAGTGGCAAACAAACGCATTGAAAAATACTAAATCCTACCAGTAAGAGGAGGGGTATTACATTACTAATATATGAAAATTATAAGGTATTTCAATTAGCATATGAATATGTAAGAATAGCTAAATATGTACAAGAATATCATAATAGATTAAAGAATTGATAGTTTGAAACCAAATGATTTATAAACCATTGCTTCTTAGATTTTTTTTGGAAAATTAGAAATTAAATAATTTTTAATGATTCATTTTTACATTCCGCTCTTTTAATCTAAATTGATTATAATTAAACATATCATTCCCCTAAATTCATAAAGCTTCTCTTTTTCAAGCTCTTTGTTATGAATATATGCTAGTTGATATGCAATTGGAAAATATTTGAGTTATACACTAGCATCTTTCAAATCATATTTAATTAAATGAAATATTGTGTTGATAATTTGTTTGGTTTCATCATAAAGATAAGGTTTTTGATCATTTTGATTTTAGATTAATTATTAGCTAGGGGATTTATGGATGAATCCTAGTGTCCCTTTATATTTTTAAGAATAATTTTGACTCTTCCTATTATAGAGAATATTAGGCACACCAAAATAATTTTGAATAATGGAAATTCTTATTAGCATTGTACCTAGGTTTTCCTATTCAACTAAATGAGCATAACATGCTTGGATAGCATGGGATTTAAACATAATTGGGTTTCATCAACCATTTGATGATTCTTATGGCACAACTTTCAATGAACATATAATTCATTGACTCGAATTGTTCAACATACTACCTCCCACATGTTGGAATAGGGTGACCAAAACTATAAAATTTATAATCTACTATGAAATATAAAACCTTGGATATAATTATAACTTAGATAGTATAAAAATACAAGTATTGCTTAAATTAATCATACAAGGAAATATATGCACTAGGAAATTTCAATTGATAAATATTATCAAATCATCCCATTCACTAGTATTATGACATGATAGATCATCATTGTTATGGCCTACACCAATAGGAGTTGTAGCATTCAACATACATGCATCCTCTATACTTTAGTCTCTTCACATTCTAGTAAAAGAGATAAATCCTCTATGAGAGAAAACACTAGAAACATTTTAGGAGAATGTGTATTTTATTCTATAAGTGATGACATGGTATTAATGAATCCAAGGTTGTTCGAATGCATTTCCAAGAAGTAATGTGAATAATTTCCTAATCATAATCAAATTCTATCTGGTGTATCTTTAGTAATCCTCTTTAGTGATCTAGGTCAAATACCACTAGTGAAGGACATGGACTATGTGTCTTAGAGCAACATATAGAGAAATGATTTTCCAAATATTTAGAATAATAGTGACATTAAAAAATATTTTCCATTAAAATAAAGAAGACCAACACAAGTTAAATTTCATATAATAATTTCAAATATAAGGAAAGTAGAGCCAACTTTACTAGATTGGGAGCTAAAAATGTCACATTCTATCTTTCCCCTTGCCTTGAGAGAAATAATATTATTTTTCCTTGCCGGAAAGAAATCCCCTGTTAAAAACCTTGTTCCTTACTCTGAAGATACTCCTGATTCTGAGGAACCTAGTGCAAATAACAACTCTTCCTCTTTTGTCCCATCAACAGACAGAGATGATAGAACAGGGTTCCCTGGAGCCTTTAACCCTGCTAAAAATTGCCTCAATCTTGATAGGGAACCTATAGCTGATTTTCTGGGCATTGCTAGGAATAATGTCATGGACCACTTCAGAATGTCAAAATGGATCTTTCACAAAATTAATGACCTGAAAATCAAAAACTGGGCCTTCCAGAGTAAATTGGACGAAGTGGAAGCTAAGGTTTTTGCATTGTGCAAGAAGGATGAAGAGTGTAATGAGAACACTACTAGTAAGGAGATCCATGACAATGCGGGTAAGGACAGAAGGATAGAAATTGACTTTGAAAAAATCAAAAATGTTGTGAAGATAATCACTGAACAAAATAATAGAATGGCAAGACACAATTCTATCAATATCAATGCAATGACTGAAAAATTGGATAAAGCTCAACACGGGTCCTTGGTTGTTGATTTGGAAGAAGTTAAAGACAAAAACCAAGAAGAGGACATAGGGATTTCAAAGAGAACCAAGGCTAATCTGAAAAGGAAGGCACCCCCTATGAAACAAATGATTCAAACTTTCAAGAAGGGAGTCCAGGATATGCAGGATCTGGAGGCTGAGACTGAGAAAGTTTTGAAGACTCTAGATTAGTTGCTGCTAGTTTTTTGGTATGCGCCTCAGCTAGCTTTTTTTGGCTGGCTGCTATTTTTTCAGGGTTTTTCTTTCTTTGCAGCCTGTTTAATTTGGAGAACTTTTTTGTCCTTTCCTATATTTTGTTGTAAACTTTGTGGTTTTGGGTCCCTGTAAAACCCATTTTTTCCTTTATCAAAAACAATATTATTTTCCTTATTACATTTGCTTGCATCAAATGAATCAGTTTCCTTCCATGTAGTAAATGTACAAGTTATAGTAATTGGGAGTTCCCATTAAAAGTTGTAATGTGAAAAATCTAGCTACAACATCATTCCCAAAATCTATAGGATGAGTAAATTGATGCAAAGATTCTCTTATTTATTTTCCAACTAGTTATGCTAAGTTCTAATTTGTGGGTAGAAAAAAATATTATAAATGGTACACTTGGTCAAGTGTGTGTGTGTGTGTGTGTCTATATATATATATATATGACATTCTTTTGAGGTATTTTATGAAATAGTCCATGTGGCTTGCCTATGTTTCCACATTCCATTTATTTTATATTTTCTTTCTTTTAAGGTATTTTCTAAAACATATACCACATCTTGTTATGCTTTCATATTCTACATAATGTCGACCATACGCTACAAATATAGGTAGTGGAAGCTATTGGTAAGGTAATATGATGAGCATCCATATGCAATAAATAAAATTAACAAACAAAATATTAACTAAATTGCTAGAAAATTAAAACCTAAACACAATCAAACCCAAATAGTAGGAAGTACAAATGAATTATATAACTTTGTCATGTTCTTGAATAAGTGATAAGAGCAATTGCATGGCATTCATGGCTTGCCACTATATATAGATTTATGAAATAGAACAAATGAATAATAGAAATTGTTGAGCCATAGTTGTTCTTAAGAGAAATATATACATTACAATAATAGGTCTATTTATGAGTTATCATATACAATTACCTTACATTGAATTGCTAAAAAAGTTGATTTGTGCCAACAATTCTTGGAACTTGCAAACCCAAATCAAATGATCTAATGAGCATGACCAATGAGCATGTTAATCATACTAGAAAGCCTTTTGCAGAGACCTTATAGGCTTCAATTTGTTTGAATCCTATACAAAATTACAGTGTATGTCTTTTTGGAACTTAGGCTTAACCAGTTTACTTAGTACATAATCCCTCGATCATATGTCAAATACAAGTTCCAAAGAAATGCCACCATCTACATCAAAATTACTCAGGCCCCAACTTGTTTCATATAGAGGAACCTTCTTCCCTTCAACCATTATGGACATAGTGTGGTGGCTCTTTTTTGACTAGTATTATTCTTACAACTAAATCTACATTGAAAAATTGAATTGTTAATCTTTTGGATACCACAAGTGTGCTTAGTGACATCATTAAATAGGTCTCTAAATACCAGGCTATGTAGGAAGAAAAATAATCATGGAAGCACTGAGAGAATGATATACACCGAGACTCTAGGGTGATCCTTGATATCAACGCCTGGGATTACTGCAAAATGGGAACCCAAATGAATAACATGGAAACAAAAATGCAGACAGGTCCTCAAGAAAGGATAATTCCACATATGTAAAACAAAAAGGGTTAGTTGTGATATTCAAAGAGACATGGCATGTAATCTAGATTCTAGACAATATCATAGCATCCTATCAATAATATTTTTGTTCACGGGGTTTGGCCCTTGCCCTCCTATCTTAGCTGAGAAGGAATTGCCCAAAATTGGTATATAAAAGTGTCAATCTCTTTAACTAATTACATGAATAATATTTAATTTGTTTCAGCTTTAGCTATGGATCTTCCTGCAATCTCTTTTATGTGTGAACATTCTTATTTGAACATAGATGATTTAAATTGAGATTTCTAATCTCAAACAAAATTGATAACAAATGTAAAAGAATAAAAATATGAATGAATATGAAAAAACACTTGATACATTTTCCTTCCAACAAATATAAATAGACCTAATAGGTTAGCAGGTCCCATTGGGGTGATCCCACAATAGTGGTTTACAATTTTTGGCCAAATTGGACACTGAAATAATTTTTTTTAACTAAATCTTCACTTTTAAGCACCTATAGCGGCTAAACCATGAGGAATTTGAAGATGATGCAAACTAGAGTTTCGTGAAATTTTTTCTATAGATTTTAAATATATTTTTTTTCAAAAATGTTGGAATTAGATTGCACTTCTTTTTCCATCTCCCTCGAAAACTAGTTTTTTTCAGAAAATAATATTTTTTAAAAGTGACACTCACCGTATAATGCATAACTTTTTTTCCATGAAGGATAAAATTCTAATTCTTTTGAATTTAGATTCGTAACTTTGATATCTAGTGCTTCCACTTGGTTAAACAGTTTTTTATTGAATATTTTATCTTTAATCATGTTTTGAATTCAAACCAATTATAATTCAGGCATAGTGCGATCAGATAACGCGTAACTTTTTTTGTATGTATCAAAATTCAAGTTTTTTCTTTTGGATCAAGGAATTCAATATCTGGTGCACGAAAAAAATTTAATTTTATTTTTTTAATAATCTACTATTTTTCCACATGTGCAGAACAGAGAGCTTGATTTTCGTGAAAAACCTACATTCAAGAGAAATAAAAAATAAATATAATAATAAAATTAAATTTATTTAAAATTATACTTTTGGGAAGCTTATAATAAGGACTACAAACTTGCAAAAAAAATTAAATGAATTCATTTGATCCCCCAAAAGGTAAATCAAAAGTCATTTTTTATCAGCATTTTGATAGGTGTAAAGGAGACTCTAGGTATTGTTTAAAACTAGTGGGGTTCTATCCAAGGGGGTTTGATTTAAGGTAGTTTGATCAAACCCTCTTCAATTGGAATTCTTTAAATGGAACCTTTTAAGGCTTAAATCATTATATTTTCTAAAAATATGTGATTTCAATAAAAATCAGTTCCTCCCATAAATTGTAAACCAACTTTGTGGGATCACCCATTGATGCATGCTTATCTGAGGTCACACTATGTCCTTAAGGCAGTGAAGTTGTTATAGTTCATGGAATGGTGATGGTAGTGTATCAAATGGGTATATGGAAAAGTAATCTTATATTATTAGGTGAATCTATTGGCCACTGGATCTTATGCAATACTCTAAGTGGCCAAGGACATTTTGGACATGAAACTTAGTTTCAGACTGAAAGTTCCCTCTATATATAGTCTATCAGCTAATAATTACTGAATTTAAAAAAAAAACCGAAAGATTCTTATCTCTGAAAATAATTTCCTATCGGACAAAGGACAACTAGAAGAGTGGTAGCAGGACTAGTAGTCATACTTGCAGACATGCAGTGACTAAATATTTATATAACAATTACTTTAATAGAAATCCAAATTCATATTTCTAGTGAAGAGAACGTACCAGTTGTGTTAGCCATAGAAGTGCCAGGACTAGTTGCATTTAACATAGTAAAACCCTTGTTAATACCCAAAACAAAACCAAAAATATTGAACTTATAGTAAACAAAAAGGTTAATTTAAAACAAAGTAGAAGCTAAAACAAATTTAATGGCCCCCGAAACATAAAATACGAAGTGCTAAATCCCTCACTAGATTCACTAAAAAATGATTAATTTATATTTCCGGATGCCACTAAATGCACCCTAACATGAAATCAAACTACTAAATCCACAAATGCTACCAAACACATCCTAACATCCATAGCTCTACAACTGAGAACCTAATTTTCAAACAATTTTGGAAACAACATAGACATTAAACGATCTACTAGTAATCCTATAATGAGAAGTCTAAAACCGAGCAAACAAAAAAAAAACCCTTGGAAAGAAAAGAACAGTACAAAAATAACCATAACGAGAAGGCTAAAACCGAGCACATAAAAACATGAATTCAAGATATTAATTGCTGGATCCAGTGCTTAAACTTGGAGTTTTTTAAGTTGAAGGTAAAAAGGATTATCAATATTTTAGATCATATTTTTTAATCTATTTTCAACATAAAAGAGAAATGTAGTGAAATGTTGATGAAGAAAAAGATTTATATAATCAAATAAAAAATTCAAAGTAAAATTTTTTGTCTTTAAATGAAGGAAAATAGAGTCCTCTCATGAAAAAATGAGTTATAAGTAAACAATGAGTTACTGGCAGGCGGGATCTTGACATTGCAAGCTACAGGAAGAGCCAAAGTCAGTGTTCTGTTGATTTGCAACCCCAGAGAATTACTAGGATCCAGCAGCAAGCACAGACAAGACACCTTTGTTGCAACAACCGTCGAAAGCGCAGTACAACAATCCTTATCTGGCTTAGTCTGATTAGTTGGTGTCTTGACAAACTTCAAACACGGTGCAAGCGTTGTGATGTAGCTTAGACAATCCGAGGAAGGAGACAGCACAGGCGTCTGTGCAACCACGCTCCCGAACAACGCCATCGCAGCAAAGCAAATCACAGTGATCCTATCCATTTTTTGCACAGAACACAATTCTCAAATGAAAACGTAGGTCACAAGGTCGAGTCACTTCCCAGGCGCAGCTCACCAAAGGTACAACAACCCTTACTAAGGTGGTGAAGTACGCAAAGTTGTAAACGTGGTGTGCTTATAAAGAAACCAGGTGTTTGCACTTTGCTCCCACCACTAACAACAGTAAAGAGCAAAGAGTCAAATGAACACGATTTCTTCAATATCAGTCAAGTACTTACACACGGTCAGTTTGGATACGTCAGCGAATGCAATCCGGCTTCGCAGAACACAACAAACTTCTGATTTTATACCGACAAATTGATTCCTCCCGCAAAGTCTTATGTGTTTGTCGGCCACTCGCATGGCAAAATAATGAGAATTCTTGTACGCAAAATATTTTATTAATAATAATAATAATAATAGTATTATTATTATTTTTAATGCAGGAAGGGTGTCGGACTAGCAAGAATAACAACAAAACAACTTAATCATCAAACCATGTTACTATTATATTATGTTATAAAAATATTAATTATATTATGTTATTATATTTTATTATAATATAATAATTATTATATTCTTATATATTATATTATATTTGATTGATATCGTATTATATCATATTGGTAATTGAATGGGTTTGGATTATAGATCAATTAAGGGTAGTATTCAGTAAGATTTATTCTTTACTTGTATTTAAGATAAGGATTGAAATCAGATAAGTAGTATATATTATTATTAGTATTAATATTTTACTATTAGTATTCTTTTTCTATATATTTTATTATATAATAATATTATATTATTAATTTTGTTATATATTTACTATTATATTGTTTATTAGGGTTAGGTTAACATTAGGGTTAGGGTAATGGTTAGAGATAGGGTCAAGATTAGGATTAGGGTTAGGGTTAGGGTTAGGGATAAAATTAGGATTATCGTTAGGGATAGGGTCAAGTTTAGGGTTAGACATAGGATCAAGATTAGGGTTAAAATTAGAGATAGAAATAAAATTAGGATTAGAGTTAGGGTTGGTGTTAGAGATAATCTTAACCCTAATCTTGACCCTAAATTATGATATCCTTCCTTACTCTATCTTGAGAGTTATCATTAGAATACATTATCCTTAACCTTATCCTAATGTACTATGAAGACTAATCCTAATGTAATACGAAGACTAATCCTAATTAGGATTAGTCTTCGTATTATATAATTACATTAGGGTTTTGTCTTCATATTATATTAATCTCTTACATGTTGCCTTATAACCCTAACCCTAATTTTATATCTAAATATAACCCTAACCCTAATCCTAATTGTAACCTTAACATGAAACCTAACCCTAATCCTAATCCTCTCTAACCATAAACCAAACCCTAATCCTAACTATAACCCTAATCCTAACCCTAACCTTAATCATAATTATAATCCTAACCCTAACCCTAATTCTATATCTAAACTTAACCTTAAATGTTAGGGTTAGGACTAGGGTTAGTATTAGGGTTAGGGTTAGGGTTAGTTGGGGTTAGGTTAGAGAAAGGGAAAGATTAGGGTTAGGGTTAAGGTTAGAGATAGAATTAGGATTAGGATTAAGGTTTCTCTGAGGGGAGAAATGGCTTTCAAAGTTAGGGCTAGAGTTCAATTAGAGTTAGGGTTATGGCACAATTAGGGTTAGGGTTCAAATACACTTAAGATAGTTTAATTGGGGTTTAAGTTAGGGTTAGGGTTATGGTGGAGCCAATATTAAATTAATTAGGGTTAGGCTTAGGATTGGGATTAGCGTTATGGTTAGAGATATAATTAGGATTAGGGTTGGGTTAACATTAGGATTAAAGTTAGGGTTAGGGTTAGAGATAGGGTCAAGATTAGGGTTAGGGATAGGGATATAATTAGGATTAGGGTTAGGGCTTGACTAAGGATTAGGGTTAGGGTTAGAGATAGGGTCAAGATTATGGTTAAGATTAGAGATAGAATTAGGATTAGGGTTAGGGCTAGGGTTAGAGATAGGGTTAGGATTAGGGTTAGGGTTTGTGTTAGAGATAGAAATCAAATTAGGATTAGTGTTCGGGTTTATGTTAGAATTAGGGTTAGGGTTGAGTTTTTTTTTATGATTAGGTATAGGGTTAGAGTTTTGGTTAGAGGTAGAGTGAAGATTACGGTTAGGTTACAATTAGAGAGAATTATGGTTAGGGTTAGTGTCACGCCCCGCCGTGCAAACCCCAAAGGAACTAATAACAACGGAATAATTTTTTTTTAAAAGAATATAATAACATACTCAAGTATTATAACATAACAAAGTAATAAGTTACACGACTAGTTCCAATGGGGTACACGAAGTGACATGACTACACTAACCCATAACATGATAATGAGATAACAATAATTAATCAACTACGAAAATCTATTCATTCCCACTTCATCATTTAAAATATCCATCAACTATATCCATATTAATATCATATGCACATATGACAATACATGGAAATATAAAGATATAAAGTGTTACAGATTTCGATAGATACAACATAACATAACCAACTATTACAAGTGACAGTTCTTGAATAATTACAAGACCTGAATATACATTACATCCAAAGGATAGTAGAATACAATAGACTGAAAGTACAACTCAATAACCACATATACAATTTACAACAAGGTCATCCCAACACATGTGGGAGACAATACATCAATGAATACATTACATCAGGAGTATACATGCATCTGGTACAAAGAATTACTGGATCACCAACATCTTCCAGAATCCTGCAATAAAAGATATAGCTGCAACAGAAAGGGAAACCCAACGGGGTGTGAAGCACGTTCCACCCAACCACCCCCGTGCTGAGAGTAGACAAGGAAGGGTCCCCGACCAAGTACGCCTAACAATAACAAAGACTAACTCCCAACAGACACATAACATCAAAGACCACCTAGAAAACTCACGACAACCATTCCAAGAGGCACAACAACAAACCACTGATGATCATAACAACCAGTCATAATCACAACATCAATTAAACTCCAGACATAATATCGAAACTCAAGACATAATATCAAATGCTACTTCCAACCATGACCAAAGACAAAACAATAAATCACTTCCAGAGGACTTCAGTAAATCAACACAAACAAAATGTTAGAGTAGAGTGTCATCTCATGGTTTCACATGGATTCTCCAGACAACCTATCACAAGGTGTCGCCTCCATCTCAACATGGATTCTCCAGACAACCAAGTAAAGATGCCGCTTCCATCTATGGTTCTCCTGACAGCCTATCTCAAGGCGTCACTCCATAGGGTTACTCATGCGGAGTCATTAACCTTTCGTGAAGACAAGGCAATGACCTTGCCAACCATGGCCTTCTCAGTCCCCTTTAGTCTGTGATAGCACTAACAGGCGGACGAGGCTTCACAATTATCTTATTAGTGTTTAATCCCCACCCGTGGTTTATTACTTAAGTTATCACTGATTAATCTAACTCTATGTGGGTTACCCTGACAGCCCCTTTGTGCGCCGGCCCCCACTAGAGCCACTCTCTCTAGACACTCTAGCACAAGAATAACCAACTCAACAGGATTGTATCAACAAGGAAAAATTGAACCAACATTAGATCAACTGCGAGGCATAACCCTCTCACCCAAAATCATACGTTTAACATTCACAAACGATACAATCCGCGTGTACATTAACATCATCACTCAAAACCAAAACCTAAGTACAACCATCAAATTGCAAGCTCAAAATAAGCCACAGTATTCCCACCTCTGGAAGTTCTAATTACAACCTAGGTTCCTAAAACCGGACAAGTTAACTCTAGGGTTTTCCTGTGAGACATAACCCAATCAAAAGAAAATCACAATAGAATCGATGAAGATCCAAGACTAAGCAAACAATGCCACACAATTAATTTCAAACATAATAAATTTTGTCCAGCAAACAAATCAATTACTTGAGAACTAACACATAATTCATCTCTAATTTTCTCGATTACATTATCACATCGTAATATATAAAAAAAAACAATATATAATTATCTATTCCCTCAACATATAAAGTCCATTTATATCTAAACAATTAAAACAAATATAACAAATTTATACATATAAATCTATCATGAAAATTATCACACGCATATATTTTAGATTATTCAAAATATATTAAAAATAAAACATTTTTTTTTTATAAAAGATCATTTTATCAAAATAAATATTATCAAATTTATTAAATATCAAAAAGAAAATTATTACATATATAATCAAATATAAAAACAAAACTCATTAAATAAATTTAACTAATTTATATATACATTTATATTTATATATATATATATATTAAATAATATATATAATTAATATATATATTAAATAATATATAACATATATATATTAATATATATATAAATATAAATAAAACAAATCGCGCACGAATTTTTTTAAAAACGAATTAAATAAAAACACATAAAAAAAAAACAAACGAATTTTAAAACAAAAAAGGCACGTGGAGAGGTACTATGTACCTCCCCCTGTGGGGAGGCCGCAGTCCCCACGGACTGCGCCAGCAGCCTCGGCTGTTGAAATTGGTGGCTGCGCCTTGCCACATAGAGTTGTGGGTGGTACCTTCGGCCACCACCCACCTCTGTGTAAAATAAAACATTTATATGTTTTTATTTTATTTTATTTTATTTTGTACAATTTCGTCTTCAAACAAAAATGAAAATAAATAATGGGTCACAAAAAAAAAAAAAAATTATTTTGATTAAATATTTCATTCAGAATAAATTTTGAAATCCAAGCTAAGTATATATTTATATATACAATTTTAAAAGCCAGAAGGATATATATATATATATATATATATCAAGACATTCAAAAAAATAAATTTATATAAATAAATTATTTTCTCAACAGACCTAAAATAATCTGTACATAAATAATCTATGCATAAGAACAACTAATAAATAAATAAAACAATAATTTTCACTTTAAAACAATTGTTTTCCATTATTATATTTTATGAGGGCTTTCAGAAGATTTTTCAATAAACTCTAAAACAGATCTGACTTTAACATTTGTCCTTCAATTAAAGATGAATTTTATTTCAAAACAAAAGATTTCACTACGAAACTATAAAATTTCACAGAGGTTTACTAATGTTTTCAACAGAAGATACAGGGGTTTCATACGAACAACTTTTCAAAACAAAAAACTTCATTCAATCAATTTTCGAAAACCTAGCAACTAGATTTATTACAAAACAATGAAATATTAATAATTTAAAAGAAGAATACCTATAGTCCTTTGCCTGACGAATAATCCTTTCTGTAATATCCTCTCGAATTCCTCCTGCAATTCCTTCTCGATCGCCTCCTGTAACTCTCTTTTCGAAACTCTCTATCTTCCAATCAATTGTTTTCCCTCAAGTTTTCTTTTAACAAAAATTCTTTTCTTTTCTTTTCCAGATCCAAAACAACAGAGCAAAACTTTTGTGTCCACAATCACTCCCTTCCCAAAATAATAAAAGAATCAATAAAATCAATAAAGCTTCTCTGCTTTCTTTTCTCAAAATTCCCCCTTCTAATTGGTCCTTTTTCATCTTTTAAAAGCACAATTTATCTACAGTTTTTAATTAAAATAATTTATTTAATCAAAATATTATCTCCACATGATTTGCTAATTTAATATTAATAAAAAGATATTATTTAATTATCTTCAACAATATTTATTTAATTTAATTATTATCAACAATATTAATTTAGAATAATTATTTACTCTTTTAATAAATTATATCACTTTTTAATTTACTATATATTTAAATTTAACATTCAACTAACACAAAATTAAATCAAAACAACTAGACAACTTTAATCAATTATCTTATAACATAAGGTCAATAAATAAACATGACCCATAACTCAAATGTATACTTCAATAATCAAACAACACAATCAACGCGAACCAAAACTTCAGTCATGACACGACTCACAACAGACGACGACTTGGGACGGGGACACTTCCAAACCTACTCCCTTTTTCAACATTTTTACCCGTTGGGTTAATTTATTGCTCGCCCTGTCCTGCCGAAGCAGGTGGAATCGAGACTTAATCCTGCAATCCTGCATCCAAATAAACGTCAAGTAGCACATGTATATATAATCGACATCCTATCGTGAGAAGGAATTGCAGTGTAGCAGGGCACTCGTGAACGAGTGATGCTACACTGTCCTCTCACCTAATCTATTCTAACAATTATATTATTAATAACGAGCTAACATTTATAACCAAATTGATCATAAGATAGTGTGATTACATAACTACTGCATCATAACTAATTATTAACCATTGCATTATAACATAATACTGAATTAAACATCACCATAGAATCATCACATTGACATATAAACATTAATGACAAATCATTTAAATGAACAAATAATCCAAACAACACACAGAGTATCATCAATCATCCTAATAATGTCATATCAAAAGATTAGGTCCACTAAAGGGATAACAACATCATCAAACTACAACCAACCAAATCAACCCTAATAGTATCATCATAGTATCAGCATATCAAGATAACACATAGAAATTAATAAGTCTAAACAGTATGAGGGGTATTACATCCTCCCCCCCTAGGACATGGCTTACTCCTGGAAGCCATTAAATAGATAAGAGTAAGCACACAACAACCACGCAGAGAACACGCCACAAATCTCTATAACTAACCACATATTCATTCATTTCCTATTACCATATTCCATAATTTCATACCATATAACACGCAAAAGCAACTCCAAAACCACATAGGGTCAATCAGGCAATTGCTTACACAACGAGGTAAAACACAAGAAGACATACAAGGGTGGACATAACAACAAGGTTGGTTGTCATCCATCACACACAACACACAAAATTCACACCCTACACACTTTTCCATAATGCATTCTTCCAGTAGGAAGGATATCGGTGCATTGTACACTACACCGAGGGTCCTATCCCTTCCACTAGTTTCCTGCGCCATTGGATCTACACCACGTAACAACAACTTCTGGGTAACCAAATCAAATCAACCCAAAAAGGAAAACATAAAATAATGAACAAAGCACCTAGGTCAACACCATGGCTCATAATGCCTGGAGTATTACCTACACAACTAACAACTTAATGGGTCCACATTATCCCAGAGCGCCCAGTGTTTAAACTTGGGCTCTGATACCACCCACGGCTCTGTGTGTGGCAAGGCGCAGCCACCACGGCTGCGCACAGCAGCCGAGGCTGCTGGCGCAGTCCGTGGGGACTGCGGCCTCCCCACAGGGGGAGGTACATAGTACCTCCACCTGTGTGGAGGTTCGACCCCATGCCTTTTTTGTTTTAAAATTCGTTTGTTTTTTTTTTATGTGTTTTTATTTAATTCGTTTTTTTTATAAAAAAATTCGTGCGATTTGTTTTATTTATATTTATATATATATTAATATATATATGTTATATATTATTTAATATATATATTAATTATATATATTATATATATATATAATTATATATATTATTTAATATATATATATATATATAAATATAAATGTATATATAAATTAGTTAAATTTATTTAATGAGTTTTGTTTTTATATTTGATTATATATGTAATAATTTTCTTTTTGATATTTAATAAATTTGATAATATTTATTTTGATAAAATGATCTTTTATAAAAAAAAAATGTTTTATTTTTAATATATTTTGAATAATCTAAAATATATGCGTGTGATAATTTTCATGATAGATTTATATGTATAAATTTGTTATATTTGTTTTAATTGTTTAGATATAAATGGACTTTATATGTTGAGGGAATAGATAATTATATATTGTTTTTTTTTATATATTACGATGTGATAATGTAATCGAGAAAATTAGAGATGAATTATGTGTTAGTTCTCAAGTAATTGATTTGTTTGCTGGACAAAATTTATTATGTTTGAAATTAATTGTGTGGCATTGTTTGCTTAGTCTTGGATCTTCATCGATTCTATTGTGATTTTCTTTTGATTGGGTTATGTCTCACAGGAAAACCCTAGAGTTAACTTGTCCGGTTTTAGGAACCTAGGTTGTAATTAGAACTTCCAGAGGTGGGAATACTGTGGCTTATTTTGAGCTTGCAATTTGATGGTTGTACTTAGGTTTTGGTTTTGAGTGATGATGTTAATGTACACGCGGATTGTATCGTTTGTGAATGTTAAACGTATGATTTTGGGCGAGAGGGTTATGCCTCGCAGTTGATCTAATGTTGGTTCAATTTTTCCTTGTTGATACAATCCTGTTGAGTTGGTTATTCTTGTGCTAGAGTGTCTAGAGAGAGTGGCTCTAGTGGGGGCCGGCGCACAAAGGGGCTGTCAGGGTAACCCACATAGAGTTAGATTAATCAGTGATAACTTAAGTAATAAACCACGGGTGGGGATTAAACACTAATAAGATAATTGTGAAGCCTCGTCCGCCTGTTAGTGCTATCACAGACTAAAGGGGACTGAGAAGGCCGTGGTTGGCAAGGTCATTGCCTTGTCTTCACGAAAGGTTAATGACTCCGCATGAGTAACCCTATGGAGCGGCGCCTTGAGATAGGCTGTCAGGAGAACCATAGATGGAAGCGGCATCTTTACTTGGTTGTCTGGAGAATCCATGTTGAGATGGAGGCGGCACCTTGTGATAGGTTGTCTGGAGAATCCATGTGAAACCATGCGATGACACTCTACTCTAACATTCTGTTTGTGTTGATTTACTGAAGTCCTCTGGAAGTGATTTATTGTTTTGTCTTTGGTCATGGTTGGAAGTAGCATTTGATATTATGTCTTGAGTTTCGATATTATGTCTGGAGTTTCATTGATGTTGTGATTATGACTGGTTGTTATGATCATCAGTGGTTTGTTGTTGTGCCTCTTGGAATGGTTGTCGTGAGTTTTCTAGGTGGTCTTTGATGTTATGTGTCTGTTGGGAGTTAGTCTTTGTTATTGTTAGGCGTACTTGGTCGGGGACCCTTCCTTGTCTACTCTCAGCAGGGGGGTGGTTGGGTGGAACGTGCTTCGCACCCCGTTGGGTTTCCCTTTCTGTTGCAGCTATATCTTTTATTGCAGGATTCTGGAAGATGTTGGTGATCCAGTAATTCTTTGTACCAAATGCATGTATACTCCTGATGTAATGTATTCATTGATGTATTGTCTCCCACATGTGTTGGGATGACCTTGTTGTAAATTGTATATGTGGTTATTGAGTTGTACTTTCAGTCTATTGTATTCTACTATCCTTTGGATGTAATGTATATTCAGGTCTTGTAATTATTCAAGAACTGTCACTTGTAATAGTTGGTTATGTTATGTTGTATCTATCGAAATCTGTAACACTTTATATCTTTATATTTCCATGTATTTTCATATGTGCATATGATATTAATATGGATATAGTTGATGGATATTTTAAATGATGAAGTGGGAATGAATAGATTTGCGTAGTTGATTAATTATTGTTATCTCATTATCGTGTTATGGGTTAGTGTAGTCATGTCACTTCGTGTACCCCATTGGAACTAGTTGTGTAACTTATTACTTTGTTATGTTATAATACTTGAGTATGTTATTATATTCTTTTTAAAAAAAAATTATTCCGTTGTTATTAGTTCCTTTGGGGTTTGCACGGCTGGCGTGATACTCCTCCACACAGTGGAGGTACTATGTACCTCATGGGGAGGCCTAGCCCCACTCTGGATCGGCGCTACAAATTTCTACCGTCATGGCGCTACTGCAGTGGTCAAGGGCTTCATCATCATTTGTCAGAGTCGTGGTGGTTTCTTGCTCTACTAATAATTCAATCTCCTCGAAAGTAAAATAAAAAAAATTATATGTTTTATTTTTTTTATTTTTTTTGTACAATTTCGTCTTCAAACAAAAATGAAAATAAATAATGGGTCACAAAAAAAAATAAAAATTTATTTTGATTAAATATTTCATTCAGAATAAATTTCGAAATCCAAGCTAAGTATATATTTATATATACAATTTTAAAAGCCAAAAGGATATATATATATATATATATCAAGAGATTCAAAAAAATAAATTTATATAAATAAATTATTTTCTCAACAGACCTAAAATAATCTGTACATAAATAATCTATGCATAAGAACAACTAATAAATAAATAAAACAATAATTTTCACTTTAAAACAATTGTTTTCCATTATTATATTTTATGAGGGCTTTCAGAAGATTTTTCAATAAACTCTAAAACAGATCTGACTTTAACATTTGTCCTTCAATTAAAGATGAATTTTATTTCAAAACAAAAGATTTCACTACGAAACTATAAAATTTCACAGAGGTTTACTAATGTTTTCAACAGAAGATACAGGGGTTTCATACGAACAACTTTTCAAAACAAAAAACTTCATTCAATCAATTTTCGAAAACCTAGCAACTAGATTTATTACAAAACAATGAAATATTAATAATTTAAAAGAAGAATACCTATAGTCCTTTGCCTGACGAATAATCCTTTCTGTAATCTCCTCTCGAATTCCTCCTGCAATTCCTTCTCGATCGCCTCCTGTAACTCTCTTTTCGAAACTCTCTATCTTCCAATCAATTGTTTTCCCTCAAGTTTTCTTTTAACAAAAATTCTTTTCTTTTCTTTTCCAGATCCAAAACAACAGAGCAAAACTTTTGTGTCCACAATCACTCCCTTCCCAAAATAATAAAAGAATCAATAAAATCAATAAAGCTTCTCTGCTTTCTTTTCTCAAAATTCCCCCTTCTAATTGGTCCTTTTTCATCTTTTAAAAGCACAATTTATCTACAGTTTTTAATTAAAATAATTTATTTAATCAAAATATTATCTCCACATGATTTGCTAATTTAATATTAATAAAAAGATATTATTTAATTATCTTCAACAATATTTATTTAATTTAATTATTATCAACAATATTAATTTAGAATAATTATTTACTCTTTTAATAAATTAAATCACTTTTTAATTTATAATATATTTAAATTTAACATTCAACTAACACACAAATTAAATCAAAACAACTAGACAACTTTAATCAATTATCTTATAACATAAGGTTAATTAAATAAACATGACCCATAAATCAAATGAATACTTCAACAATCAAACTACACAATCAACGAGAACCAAAACTTCAGTCATAACACGACTCACAACAGACGACGGACTTGGGACGGGGACACTTCCAAACCTACTCCCTTTTTCAACATTTTTACCCGTTGGGTTAATTTATTGCTCGCCCTGTCCTGCCGAAGCAGGTGGAATCGAGACTTAATCCTGCAATCCTGCATCCAAATAAACGTCAAGTAGCACATGTATATATAATCGACATCCTATCGTGAGAAGGAATTGCAGTGTAGCAGGGCACTCGTGAACGAGTGATGCTACACTGTCCTCTCACCTAATCTATTCTAACAATTATATTATTAATAACGAGCTAACATTTATAACCAAATTGATCATAAGATAGTGTGATTACATAACTACTGCATCATAACTAATTATTAACCATCGCATTATAACATAATACTGAATTAAACATCACCATAGAATCATCACATTGACATATAAACATTAATGACAAATCATTTAAATGAACAAATAATCCAAACAACACACAGAGTATCATCAATCATCCTAATAATGTCATATCAAAAGATTAGGTCCACTAAAGGGATAACAACATCATCAAACTACAACCAACCAAACCAACCCTAATAGTATCATCATAGTATCAGCATATCAAGATAACACATAGAAATTAATAAGTTTAAACAGTATGAGGGGTATTACAGTTAGGATTAGTTGGGGTTAGGTTAGATATAGAGCTAGGATTACGGTTAGGGTTAGGGTTAGAGATAGGATTACCTAATTAGGACTGAGGTTTGTGTGAGGGGAGCAATGTCTTTCAAAGTTAGGGTTAGAGTTCAATTAGAGTTAGTTATATGGCACAATTAAGGTTAGGGTTCAAATAGATTTAAGATGGTTTAATTAGGGTTAAGGTTAGGGTTAGAGTTATGATGGAGACAACATTAGATTAATTAGGGTTAAGGTTAGGATTGGGATTAAGATTATGGTTAAAGATATAATTAGGATTAGGGTTAGGTTAACATTAGGGTTAGGGTAAGGGTTAGAGATAGGGTCAAGATTAGGGTTAGGGTTAGGGATAGTATCAAGATTAGGGTTAGAGATAGGATCAAGATTAGGGTTAAAATTAGAGATAAAAAACAAATTAGGATTAGGGTTAGGGTTGGTGTTAGAGATAATCTTAACCCTAATCTTGACCATAAATTATGATATCTTTCTTGACCATATCTTGAGAGTTATCATTATAATACATTATCCTTAACCCTATCCTAATGTAATACGAATACTAATCCTAATTAGGATTAGTCTTCATAGTATATTACATTAGGGTTTGTGTCCTCATATTATATTAATCTCTTACATGTTTCCCTATAACCCTATCCCTAACCCTAACCCTAATTTTATATCTAAATATAACCCTAACCCTAATCCTAATTGTAACCTTAACATGAAACCTAACCCTAATCCTAATCCTCTCTAACCATAAACCAAACCCTAATCCTAACCCTAACCTTAATCATAATTATAATCCTAACCCTAACTCTAACCCTAACCCTAATTCTATATCTAAACTTAACCTTAAATGTAACGTTACCCCTAAACCTAACCATAACTGTAATGAAAACCTTGATCCTAACTAATTCTACATCTAACCATAACTAAAACCCTAACCCTAATACTCTTTCTAATCCTAACCCTAACCCTAATCCTAACCCTAATCCTAATCTTAACTCTTACCCTAATTCAATCTCTAATTATAATCGTAACCATAACCCTAATTCTATCACTAACACTAATCTTAACCCTAAACTTCATCCTAACCCTATCCATATTCATAACCCTTGCCCTAATCCTAACCCTAACCCTAATTATAACCCTAATTATATCTCCAACCTTAACCCTACCCTTGATGCTAATTTTATCTATAATCTACCCCTGATCCTAATTCTAATGCTAATCCCAACATTAATCCTAATTATACTTCTAACAGTAACCCTAATCTAAATATTAACAATAACCCCAACTCTTATCATAATCCTCATTTTATGTCTAACCCTAATAATTTTGTCATCCTAACCCTAAATCTTTACCCTAACCCTAATTAAACTTGAACCTCAACCCTAATAAAAGTTTGAACCTAACCATGTTTGACATCTAACCATAACTTATATTAAATATACTAAAATATTATTATTTATCTAATAATATAATAAAATAATATACCCTAATTATATATTAATTCGTGTTATGTGTTGCGTCGCGACTGCTACTAGCATATATATCTTAAATTTAAGATATATAAATTATGCCGAGATATATCGAGGCATTTAATTTTTCAATTTAATACATCTATATTAAAGTTGAATGATGAAAAATTAAATGCCTTAATATATCTCGGCGTAATTTATATATCTTAAATTTAAGATATATATGCTAGTTAAGTAAATCACTTGTAGTTTAATTACATATTATACATGTCATAACTTTATAATCTTGTAATATAATAAACTTAAACTATTATTATTTTACAAGAAAAATATTTAAAAAAAGAAAAAGGATAATTACCTAATAGTTATTATTAACTTCACTGAAAATAGCGGAGATTAATTTTTAGTTCCTGCCAAGGGAACTATAGGCGACCCCTTTTCCTTAATAAGTTATTAATAACTTTGATTTTAACAAATGAGAACTCAACTTTTTTTCTATTTGACAAATATTTGTATATAGTTAAAGTAAATATGAAAGATTTTTAACTTTTCAAATTTAAAAAATTAATTTTCCTCAATTTTATTGGCTACAAAACTTTGAGTGATAAGGGCAGATTTTCAGGAAGCATAAACTTTTTTTTTTTTTCACTTGTAATTAATCTATTTCGTTATTTTGAATCTTTTTATTAGTTTTGCGAGGGAACTATAGGCACCACCAAATCTTAACTAGTTATTAATAATTCTCTTTTTAACCAATGAGAGCTGAAGCATTTTTTCTATATTTCAAAATTCAATTCTCTTCAATCTAATTGGTAGACAAATTTCACCCGATATAAGCGATTAATGTGCTTCCATTACTTCCATTTCGAATCTTAACTAATTTTTAGGAGTTTTATTAAACTTAGGTTGTTTATTTCCAATAATTCAATGAGGTAAACCATACTAACTATTTTGAAAATTAAATTACACTATAACGATAAATTACTTTTTATTAAATAACACTATAAAAATAAATTACTTTTCATTAAATTACTTACTAATTACCCCTCACATTGGGTACGTAACATTTATTTACTATTTTCCTTTGCATTATTAAAATAATAATAATAATTAATAAAATTTAAACTTTGAATAACAAATGCTAACTAATTAATCAATATAACATCAAAATTCAACTATTTTTAATTACCTTTAATACTAAATTGATTTGTAGCATAAATTTAATTGAGCTAATTCTTTCAAAATATTAATACCAATTACTCAAAAAATTTACTTTTTAATATAAATTAATTAATTATTATTTAAAAATAAATGAATACCTTGTAAATTATTTTTATATTATAATTTAAATAAATTAATACTAATCACCTCTCTTTCTCATAAATTAATTCTAAAACAACACTTATTAAACATATATTTAAACTAACAAATTTTCAATTGCTTTGAAATTTGAACTAACTCTAATTACTAAGATACGTTTTGCAAAATAAATGAATTAAGACTACAATAATTATTTAGAATAAATACTAATTACTTTTATAAAATATTTATTATTTTTAAAAGTCAACTTTAAAATTAACAGTAATTACTTTTAAATCAACTTTAAATTAATATTAATAAATTAATCATTTAGAAATAATTCACCTTCTATTTACAACTTATATTAATTACTATATATTAGTTTGTGAAATAAAACATGTTAACTAATTAATAATTAATAAGGAAATAAATAACTTTATTATATTAATTAAATAAATAGTCTAAATTTAAAGATTTTTTCTTCTCATTTAAATTAAAAAAAATGTTTAGTTTTAGCCAAGTTTAAATTTTCATATCCAATTTAAATGTTCATATTAAATATTTTAATATATATATAAATATATAATAAATTTAAATATTTGTAAAGACAAATATATATATTTTATATTATATTATAATTTTTTTTTTAAAAAAAAAATATTAATTAATAATAAAATTAAAATTTTATTAATTTTTTTAAAGTAACAAGGCCATTGGCCTCTCCATGGATTTATGCACGCTGTAAATATATATTTTAAATATTTATATTGAATTAAAATAAATATATATATATATTATTATATTTATATATGTATTAATTAGTAATATATATATTTATAACTATATAAATTAAAATTGACATGATTCCCTTTTTTATATTAATATTTGAATAAAAATATTATCATAAAATATTAAACTTTAATTTATTGAAGTAATGAAACGTATATGATTTTAAAAATTGTAAATAAATTGATTGAGTAAAATAATTTAGAGGAAATAATATAAAGAAAAATTATTTTAATTATTAGATTTTTTTTTTATAAGAAAAACATAATTTCCTTCAAGATCTTTTCATAAGAATATGGGTTTGAGCCACATAAAATTATTTTAGAAAAAAAACTATCTTCAAAACAAATTTTAATTTTCAAAGAACATAAAAATTAAATATATGCATTTTAATATTTGAGTCAAATATAGATTTTTAAGAAATATTTGTTTTATATTTTTTTTTAATTGATTCCTCTACTTGTTAAGTAGGAAAGCATAACTAGCTATGCATATTCATCTCAATTCCTTTCAACCTTATAAGTTAATATTCAAGTAGATACCTACTTATCAATTAGGAAAACCTGACAAACTGTGCAGATTGTTTGTAACTATGTTTACCTCAACAAACTCTTTCTATTCCTCTCAATTCCTTTCATCCACACGTGTTCATTCTAAACTATAAAAAATAAACTACCTCATCCTCAAAAAAATTTGGCTACACAACAAGTACAATTACGTTTCTTAATCTATAACATCATGTAATATTGTAATCTTATCAAAATATTATCTTTTGACAACTCAAGCATGATCATCCTTAAATTGTTTCAAAAATTTATATCTATTGGATAACATAGTGAATTTGAGCAACTTAGTTTTCCCTAGATTTTGAAAGCAATTATAGTAGCATTGAGCTTAGAGACCACAATGTTGTATTATGACTAAAACAATTTTTTTCCTTTAGATGGACTTGACAGCATATGTAGAGAAGCATGAATTTGTTTTCGATGTAGTCCTAGATGAGCATGTCACAAATGATGATGTGAACTAATGTACCCATGCCATTGTTCTCATTTGGAGTAAAATCATTATATCATGCTTATAACTATCCTTGATTACGTCTATCAATAGATTGCCTAATCTCCATTGAGAATGTCATAATCTAAAAATATTGTCAGGTGAATGGCATAATCTATAAAAGGGGTTAGATATTACTATTATTAACACCTAGAGTTTTCACATGGTACACCACTATTGTAGTCGATGTAATACAAATTTGGTCGGAACATTTATCTCTCTTAATGGTGTCAGAAGTTCTATCTTAATGTTGATGACTAAAAGCAAACTGGATGTTGAAAGAGTGTTGGTTAAACTTGAATTTTTATGGTATGTCATACTTCTATGGTTTGAATTAGTGTTATGATTAGGGTCAAGTTCAAGTTATAGTTAGGGTTTATTTAGGCTTATTTTGGTTAATCTTACAATTGGGGTTTAACTAGAATGCTAATTGAACCCTAATTTAACCCCTACAACAAGGTTCAATTAGAGTCAGGGTTCGAGTTCAATTAGGGTTAGGGTTGGCATTCAATTAGTGTTATGATTAGAATCAAGTTCAAGTTACAGTTAGGGTTCAATTAGGCTTATTTTAGTTTAGTTTACAATTAAGGTTTAATTAGAGTTAGGTTTATGGTTCAATTAGGGTTAAGGTTAGGGTTCATTTAGATTAAGGTTCAAGTAGGGTTCAATTAGGATTTAATTAGGGTTATGATTATTGTTTAAATAGGGTTAGGGTTAATGTTAAGTTAGGATTAAAATTATTAATCTAGAATAAAACTTGAAGGTAAGGTTAGAGCTATGGTAAGTGGTAGAGTTAGGCTTATGGAGGGTTTAATAAAGGGTAGGGTACAATAAGGGTATAATAATATTGGTTAATTTTTAAGTCATGACCATGCTAGATGCCAATTTGGTTTAAAAGACCCCTTGTTGAAGCCCACAAGACATTTATTTCTATATACCTTAGATATTGTTCATATTTATTATCATTGTGTTTGACCTCATGAGAATGCTTCAGAGTAAAGTACACCTTGCAAATCCACCTACACCAGGAGAACCATTCAATCTCTCAAAATTTTACTGTTATTCTACAATGATTATCAAATTGGATATGTCCAAAGCCTTTAATAAGTTGACTTGGCAACTTCTATACTGCATATACCTCTTGTCAACTTCAACCAGGGGAGTACTAATTGCATAATGAATTGTCTTCTTTTTCAATTCAATTAATCATCCCCCATAGGGTCTTCTTCATAAATTAGGGGATTAAGTTAAAGAGACCCATTATCATGTTCTTTTTCCATCAAAATGGTAGAGGCCCTTAGTGTAGAACTTATACTAGCCAGTATGTTACAAAAATTTACATGACTTCCAATTCTAGTAGCACAAGCCAATACATAGTGTTTGCAGATGTTACCTGACTTACAAGATAGATGAGTTTCTAGAGGAGATGCAAATAAAGACAACTTTTCAATTTGTTTCAGTGTCCAGTGTGGAGTATCTAAAATTTATTGTTAATTATGAATCTGACATTGACATATATCATTGAACTAAGATTGATACTATTGTTTTGATTCATTGGCGATAATTATTGGATCAGTGTGAAAAATCTAGAGATTTGTGTTTGACTGCAAAGAGTTATCTCTTGTGATTTATCAACAAATTATTATTTCTATTCGTGGGCTTCTTACACAAGACAATATATTTATGCATTTCTTGTAGAGTCTATTCTAATTGATCATAATAAAAAAAAATTCTAATTTTGAAAATAATATAACATAGAACCAAATAGCAGTGAAAATCTCAAACAAAGATTGTCAAGAGTGTATCTCATTTAGTTTTTATTTAATCTTTCTCTTTATGTCTACAATTAATACCCTAGATAAACATCAGTTCACACAGTCATGAGTCTGTAGTACGTAGTTATGATTCTAGATAGTAGGCGAGCCAAATTTGGTTCATGGTGATTGGTTTAAACCTGGTGCAATACTAATTGATCTTGGCTTAAATGTAGTAGAGGTATGACACCTTCTAACTGCCTTTTTCAAAAAAAGTTTGTAAGTAAAAGATGGTTAATATATAGCAAATTAAGCTGGTATTGGCATGGTGTGTTGGTTTATAGGTGGCATTGTTGTTCTTTCCAGAAAGGTTCAAACCCCGTTGGGGTGGTATTGTTGAATGGTTGTATCCGGTTCATAGCTCCAGTCAAAAGCGTTTACCCCTTGAATAAAAAAATATATATAGCAAATTAAAACTATTGTTTCTACTTTTGTATGATCCTAGTGCTAAAAGAGAATACCAATTAGTTGGTCATGTTTCCTATGAAGAGGATTCAAGAATAACTTCATCAATTAATCCTCTACCTTGTGGTCTTGGTCTAATGAATATTGCTATGCTTTTGTCCACTACTCTACAATCAAAAAAACAAGCATATGGGTTCAATTGAGATTTCTGATGTTTAATCCAGGCCTTTTGCAATACACAACAAATACAAACAAAACTATTCTAAAACTTTATGGCAGGAACTTCGCTGCTCTGCAGCTCTTGTTTCAAAAAGAAATAAGATATCTATAAACAATTGAAAAAGCTAATTAACATAATATTATCTACCACTTCTGATTTTAAACCGACAAATTGATTCCTCTCGCAAAGTCTTATGTGTTTTCCGGCCACTCGCACAGCGAAATAATGAGAATTCTCATATGCGGAAGAAGAGGAGGGAAGTGCAGCGATATTAGAGTTTGATTTATCTATAAAGGTGGCAATTAAAGGCGATTTGGCCACTTCTTTCCAGAATTGTCTAGGTAATGGATTCCTAATTTTATGCTAATTTCGCTGCCACGCCACTGGACCCACAATACGGAAGATTTAACTTAGATTTCCTCCTTTCCTGTCATGAGAACTTGTGTTCTCACGGGTGTATCCAAGCAAATTCTTATTTGGGGTTGAATTTATTATTATTATTATTATTTTTATATTTAATTGATTTACAATTTGTTTAATGCGGTATATTATTTTTCAAATGAATTTAAATAATATTTAGATTTACTTATTCTCTTATTTTTAGTTCCTCCAGGGAACTATAGGCACCAGAATTTAACTTGTTATTAATAACTCTCATTTTAATCAATAAGAACTTGATAAATTTTTCTATTTGAAATTTTTTAATCTATATCAATGTATACATGTGAATTATTTAACAAAATATATTTCAAAAATCATTTCTCTTCAATTTCATTGGTACACAATTTTGACCCGATATAAGCGATTTTTCCCCTTCCATTTCTTCCATTACCTCCATTTTTCCATTTTTCCATTTCAAAAGGGAATTGGATAGAATTATTAATCATAAAAAATAATTAATCAAATCACAACAATATTATTTGTAAAGCTTAGAAATAATTATAAAATTAAACTAAATTTTAATTTCTAAAATTTATAATGTATTTATTTTCTAGTTTTGAAAATAATCATTTTAATTATATTAATTACATACTACAAATAAATTAAATTAAAACTAAATTTTATTTTTAAAATAATTCAACAATTATTAATTATAATTTTAAAATAAATTAGAAATATATATATTATTAATTTAACAAAATATTATATGTATAATATATAATTTTAACATTGTATTATACTATATATACAATATAATATATAACATATGTAACATCCAATATATAATATAATATATTAAATAATAATATTAGAATTTTATACTTTAATGTAATATATTATTTTTAAATAATTTAATATATTTTTAAGAATGGTGGACATGTTATTTTTTAAAGATTAATTATTTTTTATTTAAGTGCTTAAATAAAAACAATATACATCCTAAAAATGTTATGAGAAATCAAACTAATAGTGTTTTTTAATCTGGGTATTTTTATTTTTTTTACATACATGTTTAGAATGATTTTATAAATGTAGTTCATAGAGTTTCATGTTAGTATGAAAAGAGGTTTTACCTATCTAGTTTAGTTTTCACCCAATAGAGATGTTCACATTACACTTAGAAATGTTATTTTAATCACATTTATTGTTTTTTTTATTACATAGTTTATGAGATTTATTAATGTGAATAGACTTTATAATTTGTCTTAATTGCTTGTTGTAAAGTTTTGTATGAAAACTATTCTATATTGATATTACGTTTGACTATTAGACTCTTCTAAAAATAATTATCCTCAATTCTCGTAATATTAAAAAATATTGATACATACATAATTATTGAAGATGATAAAATGTATAAAAAATAATATATATTTTTTTAAAAATGTATACAGTTTTTTGAAAATTATTTTAATTAAATTAATATATTAATAATATAGTTGTCCTATATTGATAATATGCTTGACTACTAGAATCTTTAAGAATAATTTCTTAATATTAAAAAAATATTAATATATACATAATTATTGAAGAAGATAAAATGTATAAAAACTAATATATAATATATTAAACAAAAATACATATTCAATTATTTTAAAGATTATTTTAATTAAATTAATATATTAATAATATAAAAAATTCAAATTTTATTTATGAAACTGAAAGGAATATAAGTTATAAAAGATAAAAAAGAGGGTGGCACATATCAAAAGAAAAATACAAAATTTAATTTATATAACAAAAAAAATATTTAGATTTCATACATAATTCTTTAAAGACTAGATAGTTACATTCATTTTTATTTAATTTTCATTAGTGTTGTTTTTAGAATATTTATATAATTTTATTACTTAATAATTATTATTTTTAAATATATTTTTAAAGGATAGATTATACTCATTATTTTTTTATTTTTAATTAAAAAATAAAAAAAACCAATTATGTCATTTTAAATTATTTATGTTCTAATTAAAAATTATGTATCAATAAATTATCTTTATCTTTATTATTAATTTACTTTATATAAAAAAATAGTCACAATAATACTCAAATATTTTATTTATTTATATAAAACATGAAAGAAAGTTATGTGTAATTAATTTCCTAAAATGTTATTGGCTCAAAACTTTTGAGCGATAAGGGTGATTTTCTCGGCAGGAGAAAATGGCATGCTTTTCTCTACTAACGTGCTCAAACTGCAATGATTCTGCAATGATTTATTTCAACTTGAACAGTTTCAAAATCCATTTGAAATTCATTTATTTCTCGAAGGTTGCCAAGAGCTCTATTGTAAGCATTCAGGCTTACACTTTCTGCATCAAACAATTCCAGTTTTGAAGCAACTCTATGCTGCAATGCCTGTGGAAATACTTGTAATTCATCATATGATATAAGGTTTGAAGAAATAAAAAATCTTGCCACAATTTGGAAGTGCACTTCACACACATGACATCCTAAGCTTTAAAACTAATGCACAAGCTAGTTTTGCAAGTTTCCAGATTCTTGAATTTTTTGTTGCTCCTTCCCACATAGTTGATAAATTTTGGTTAGTCAAGGAGACATATGCAAGGATGTGCATAAACAATCCAATACCTATGCTAACTGAGGAAAGCTATGACTGTTGTGTGCTAATGCATTGTGTTCTTATTTTTTTAAGTGTTTCAGTCACATCGGGTTGCCTTCCATGAAGTCAGGTATTAATCCTATGCTATTTTCATTATGGGTTTCTCGGTATTTAAGATTGTTTCTTGAATGGTTGAAGTCTCTTGCTCCTAGTTAGACTATGGATGTTGTGTACATTCAGGTTGCTCCTTAAGCAATTGTCTCCAAGAAGTTGAATACTTGATGTTGCTTGAATCATGAATGTTGTGTTCAAATCAAGTTATGAATGATTTACTGTGTTTTTATTTTTTTCATCTTTCTTTAGCGTTTTGGTTTTGCTCTAAACCTCTAGTTTCTAAGGAAATGTATTAGCACTACTCATGCTAGAGCCCATTACAATACATTAGCTTCTCTTTCATTTGAACCAAAATTGCAACTAGTTAGGTATTCTATGTATATATTAATCCCATAATACAATTATAAATGTCAAATGTTCATCATTAGAGGAAAACTTGCTTTTCATGTACCTATTATTTATTCATTTTATCAACATTGTTGCTAAAACTTTTCAAACACAACAAATAAAAACATAACTATTTTATAACTTTTTGGCAGGAACTTCACTGCCCTGCAACTCTTGTTAATGATGGACTATTGAGTGTGATTTGAAAAAAGTTAATTTATATTAAATTTAATTAGCTTATTTAATGGTGGCATAGTCTTACATTTTTCCACTTTGCATGGATATCTTTAATGTATGGCTTTAAAATTTAATTGATAATTATTATTTTTAATTTTTAAACATTTTTGGGTTGATTTCATTTTAACTTGGTATTTTTTTCCCATCTTCTTGTCCTCTCTAATAGCTTGGAGTTGGTACCCTCTCCCTTCATCTATTTGGAGTACTAAGTTTACTTCTATTTCTTCATTTATATAATGCAAAGCATCTAATTGTCAATTAGAAAAATATACCAAAAACTTATATGGCATGTCAATTATAGGTTCAACTATTGAGTTCTACAATGTATACATTAATATTTAACATCTATAATTTATTCTCTGGTTTTTATCTCTATTGAATGAATCCAAAGCCTTGACTACTAATGAGAAAGTTGATTGAGCTCTTCCCCTTTGTTATAACAAACTACATCCCAACTAAGCTTCTTAGCACCAAACTATTTTCCTTACATAGATATATACATTATGCAAACATTTATTGCAAGTATTGAAGGGTTTGTCTTTGCTCAAGATGAAACCATGCCATTAGAATAGAAGCATGTCGAGTGGGCTTGATCACATGTGTAGTCTTGTCCCAAGTCTTAAAATTCTCAACACTTAGTCATATTAAGTCTCTAACATTAGATCAAGTTCTAAATTTCACTTTGTGTCTCTCTATCATTACATCACAACAATTAACATCCACATCACATCAATTCTAAGGTAATCCTTATTTCGTTTTATCTTTCTTCAATTTATACTTTTGATCTTCTTTTATGTTTATCATTCACAACTCCTTTCATTTAACTAGAGTTTGAATCATATAAAATTTATTAGCTTACACATATATGTACTAGGTCACATGCTTTATTTCCCTGTATTTCAATGAACCCCAACAACTATGCATTGTCTAGAGTTTTTCTCTATGCACCATTCTTATATTTTTTTAGTAATAGATTTGTTTATCAATTAAATGAGGGTTCTCTAGGGGTCCTCAACCAAGAGAAAACTAAATATATTATCAGTTCACCTTGTTAACTAGAGACAACCTTAGAACAATACTAAGCAATAAACCAAGAACAAGTATCCATATAAAAAACAATAGATAGGAATTAGGGGGGGCATGTTAAGATAGTGAAGAATCCAATCAAAGCATCAATTATTTCACTTACCAAGGTTGATAAATGAAGAAGGCTAGAACTTGAATTTGCTAGGAATTTTGTAAATTAATTAGCCTTCTCTCCCCCCCCCCCACTCGCAGCGGCCTTAGGTGGTGGGGTATACATTGGGTATGGAGGCCTTGGGTAGGGGGGCTTTGTTTCCATTGGTGAAATGGAGCTTCAACCACCACTGGTTCCAATGGAAAGTCTGGGAGCAATACATAATTTCCCATATAGAACAAGCTTCCACTATCGTGTTGTTAAGTTTCTAGTTATGAGTTGTATCCTTGGGAAGCCTTGAAATGATCACCTATGAATTTCCTTCCACAATCAACTTCTTAGGACTCATTTTGGATGTCATACTCAAACCTTTAAAGAGTGCTTCCAACTCAACTTTGTTATTGGTTCCATGGCTAAAAATGAAGCCTCACCATGGAGATACTTACCCTCTTTATTTCTTAAGAGGAAACTAGCACTAACCAATCCTAGGTTCCCCCTTAATGTATAGTGCCCCTCCTGTTTGCATCTTGTTAATGTGAGATTGGTTTTTTAGCTTCATCATTTCCTCATGATTATTTTATGGTTCTGAATGGTGTGCATGAACCACCACATGTTTGAGATGAGGTTCCTCAACATGTCAGTTATTGGCATTTTATATATTTACATGTTTGGTCTATCGTTATGCTTTAGTTCAGTGATATGCATTATTTATGTTGTGATTAAATGTAATCCTAATTATTGATGTTTAGAAGAAATTAGTTATATGATAGATGTATAAATTTTATTTTATGCTTATGATATTGGACCTCGTTGGGATGAGTATGTTGTGCTTTGACTATATATATTGTGAGAGGGTACCCTTGGCATTTGTTGAATGGTTACGAGTACAGAGTTATTTCTCCACCTAGCTACAAAGGTCTAAGTCATTCTCCAATAGTGGTTAATTCAAAGATGTCACATGGGCCTCCCTATCCATTCCCTGATTGTACTCGAATTGAGTAGGGTATGTGTCATATTTGACCTTATGTGAACTTGAATCCAATTTAAGATTTATTTTGGAATCCCTATGTGTTGTGAATGATCGATGAATGTCTACTTTAATTAATGGCTTAAATTCTATTTTTTCGCAAATGAAATATTAGGAATTTAAATGATTATGATATTTATTATTATAATGTTTTCTATGTTTCAGCGAAAGGGAAAAATAGAATGAGAGTGGAAATGAAATAAATGATTGTTTAATTATATTGTGAAAATTCAATGGGTTGGGAATTGTGAGTTATGCTTAATTTAACTGTCCTGATTAAATTCTAAATTTTGTAAATATAAAAGAATATACATATGATTGGGTATGTGCAGGATCATCATGGAAAAAATAGGCCCTTAAGTGGCAAAAAATTTAGAAAAATCAGAGTTAGGCAACTTGACGTAAAAATTTGAATAAGCTATCTATATTATTTCAAAAATATGTAAGAATAGAATATGTAGCAAATTGAATGTAGTTTCTAAACTACTAGGTTTGTTTAAAAAAATCTATTTGGTGAAAAATTTAAATTTCCATGCATAGTACTTAAATTTCAGGGAAAAAATAAGAAGTAGGTGTCTGTCTGACCACCCTAACCACAATAAAATGATAATATTTTTTTATAAGATTTTAGATATAAGTAGAGGACTCATGTTCTGATGTGATGCATATTTTTTTATAATTTTTTTCCAAGTAAATAATTAATTATGAATTTGTTATTACAACTTTAAAAAAATATAAAAAAGCTCGTATGTCTAACCACCTTAGCTTGGCCAAAACTTCATGAAATTCAATTTTTATTGTTTTAATCCTATAGTATGCGAAACATAGAATGTGACGTGTTGGTTGTTTTTACTGTAACCAAGTTGGTCTTCTATTCTACCTATGGAATTGCCAATTCCAATCGAGGGCAGCTTGAAGGACCTAGACCAACTAATGAGGATTTTAAAAGACCTCCTACACTTTCAGCTCTGCAAGACCCGGGAGGGTGATCCCTTAATGTGTTTACAACCTCTACACCATTATCATAAACAACATTAACAACAAAAAATAATCTCATTTAATAGCTCAACATAATAGGATAATACTGAATAGAATTGGTTGTTCATCAATAATATCAACTATTTGGAGCATGAGATAATTACAACACACTTCACCGTATAAAATAATCATTGATTTTCAATTTGTAGCAAGCTCTAGGTAAAGACAAACAAATATTGAACCATACAAAGTAGTACAACTTAGGTCAGTGTCATATATCCATTGGAGGATTCAAATTCATAAACGTCTAAGGGTTTATGACAAATTTAATACATAACATATAAGATCCTTGAGAATATTTCCTTACAATTTCATCAACATGTATTCTAACCCAATACTACTTATCAAATCCTTATACAAAACACATCCACCTACAATCCCATTCAAGCATTTTAATTAATTCCTTGAATTAAAGCCAAAACAAAAATCATACACACCACAACAGTGAGATGAATGAGACAACCCTTGATTATCTTATTCAAAATTCAGATATGCACGCACAATGGAGAGACATGAGTTTGAATTAATCATTTCAATTCAAATGTCAGTACTATCATAAAACATCAGACCCCCATGAATTCAAAACTTACTATAGAATGACTCAAAACCTAAATTGCATTTTCACTAAAACCATCGAACTTTACAATTTTCTTTGCAACTCTACCTAGACTCGACCAAAAAATATCTCACTTTCTAACCCGTACTTCTAGCCTTGAAATCCTTCTTATAGAAACGAAGGACCAAACAAGCATCAAGCTAGAAAGCACACACATCACCAACCAATTGGACCGCTTTGTAACATTCCAAAAATTTGTTACAACAACAATTTCCTGGAGAATCCTCTTGTTCATCATGCCCGCTGAGAATGATTGATGCGGAAAAATAAACCTCAAGAGTTCCACACCAAGACTATCACCAAAAACAACACTGGAATCTGTTGTAACTGCCACAGCTGATCTATCAACTGTTAACAGCCTACTCCTTTTTACTCCTCCTCAGTTAAATATACATTTACCCATTTATGGTATTCCTCATCAGTTGGCCAATCAAAATTGATTACCTCATTCACCTTGACACTATAGGGTGTATACTTAACTACCACCTGATTCACTTCTCTTTCAAAAGATTCAAAGAATGAAGTGGTGCTAATGATTTTTTCCATACAACTCGCCAATAAATCATAATCTGAGTCATCACAAATTAGCCCAATTTGACAATTGATGATTTTATTTTCCCAATCCTACCATTGTTGGAGTGACCTGATATTCCCTTGCTCATCAATTATGTCAGGTAACAATGTATCACTCCAATCATCAAAATTATTTACCAACTCTTTGATCTTCCTACTCAAGTCATCTAGTAAGGTTTGAAAACCTTGCAATGACTTAACTAACACTTGAGTAGGCCTTAATGATTGGGGCCTATTATTTACATCAAACCTTGAGGCTTTATACATTATGTCTAGATCATTGGCCCTAAGGATCCATCTTTCAATTAATGGTACTACTACCTCTTGATCCCTATCAATATTCTTTATTGTACTCAATAATAAAGAATATAAAGAATGCACAGATGAAAATTTGTCATCAACCTTCTCATTTAAATGTCTTAATACAACATTTACAACCTCCCTTTGCTTTGAAAATATTCCCTCCTCATTCACCTTCAAGGATGCATGTAACTTTGCAATTTTGTGCATTAGCTGCTTCTTTGAAGGATCAATAGAGTATTCCATTTCTTCATCAATTAGCTCTAAAGTAGGGCTGAGGGAAGGAGTTTGACTAGGAGACCTTGGTGTAGACACAATAGGAGAAGCAAGAGGCATTGACCTTGATGTGGAAGGCAATGTTCTAATCCCTGGAGTACTTGATGTCTCCCCAATCTGCTTTTTTTTTAACCTATCCACCTCAATCTGCAACTCAATATTCCTTTGTTGCATCTTGCTATATTCCCCAATTATGGCATTATAATTCTCCATTAGGATTTTCTTTTCAGCCTACTCTCTTTCAACAATCTTTTGGGCCAATTTGGCCACATTTACAGTTAAATTAGTAGCCTCTGTGGTTGAGGTCTCTGAAGCTCTCTTTATTATCAACCCTCCTTTTAAATTTGAGTTAATATCAGTAACATTTGGCTTTCTGTCTTAAGGGGCCAAAGCCCAAATTGCCAAGGTCTCATACTCTTCACTGAAGGTAGAATCTTGGCATGCTGCCTTGACCTCTTCTTCAGAATCTTGTAAGGGGTGCTTGGACTTCATAATAGCATTAAAAGCTACAGAATCTACAATGTTCCATTCAGGTAAAATCAAGACACCAACTTGATTTACCAGTTTTCTCCCCTCCTCAGGAGTGATGTTCTTAAACTCTTCTATTAGTTCAGCTTTCACTTCATCATTATTCTCCTGGTTTGACCTATCAGGTCTCAATTCTCTTCTCCTCTTGCACTTATCTTGATATTCTTCCAATTTCAATCTCCACACTAATTGCAAGAAGACTAGAGTTTTTACAAATGCATTATCATCTAGAAACTCCTTACATGCTTCCATTCTCGCATCTTGCACACATTTTCCTTTCATATCTAGATCAGAGAGCACCAATCCAACTGGCCTAGGAGGGGAAGGCATACCCATCTACATGTCTTGGTCAGTGACAACAATTTCATCCACCAAATCCTCTTGTGATTGATCAATTCTTTTCCTTTTAGGGCTTGGCTCTGATGGTGGTGGTGAGGGACTATTTTCAGGTGATGACTCCAAATCAATAATTTTGATTGCCCCAGGAATTTTGAGCTTTGGACCTTCCTATGTAGGCAATGTCATTATTTTATTTCCCTTTCTATCCTCTTCTTCTTCATCACTACTATCATTTCTCTTCCTCCTGTAAATTGGCCATCTCTTTGTAGGTTGGTAAGCTGGCCTCACTTCAATTGGCCTTGCATCTTGCTCCTATATGCCCAAATCTGACTCTAAGTTTATCTTCTTGGTCATCAAGGTGCCCATAATTTCTTTGAAGTTTCCCATCAAGAAGTCAATTTTCTTATGATATGGATTGAACTCCATTAATGGATCATACTTTGGATCCATTTTGTGCACAATAGCCAATAGCTTGTCATAAGCTACCTGTTTCTCCTTGTTCAACTCCTTCCTATTTAGGTCAAATTCATTTCTAATCAGGTCTTCAAGGAAGTTGAACTCATGCACAAACTTACCACCTTTTATCCTTTTTTTTCTTAAAAGAGGAAAGAATCCCTCAGGATCATGTTGTCGCTTGGGGCCACACCTCAAATGGTATTCTTCAAAAAAATTCCCAAAATGTACCCAGCCTCCCTTTAAAAAGACAAAATCTGACACCACAGTGTAATCCAGGAAGAAAGTTCCTTTACCTTTCCGAGTTAGGTTGTCCTCATGGATACAACCAATCTGCCACATAACTTCTACAAACCCCACTCTTGGTGGCACATTGTATGGCAATAAATGAGGGGTCCCCTGAAAACCATACACCCTCAAGATAGTGCTAACCGGGTATGGAATGATATCACCCCAGTTATGGAAAACCTTAAGTTTTGGCTTCCTTCCCTTTGGTCTAAGGAGATCATTCAACTCCTCAAGAATCCTGGGTACATTTACCATCAGCCTGGCTCTCAACCTAGAAGCAAAACAATTGTCAAAATGCACATAACTGGTGTTCTCCCTGTTACATGATAAATTTGCAGTCCATACCTGCATTGGCAATCTTTCTCCATCAACCCACTACCTTAACTCCATCTTCTTAGAGAATAATTTAGCATTCTTATACAAGAACATACACATTAACATGGAATACCAGAAGAATGGAGTGCATGTATCATTTCTCTGCAACTTCAACAACCCTTCATGTATCATTTCGGCCAATAGAGAAGCAAAATCATAAATTACTGAGAAATTAGGGTGTTGTATTTGCACCCCCATGAACATGTAAGCAATAGGCATCACCGTGTTGGGGTGAAAACCCAAAATTTGGCACAATGAGTAAAAGGTAGCCAAGAAATTATTTGCAAAGAAATTCAATCTAAAACGTTCTTGGTCATTAGGGCTAATATGGAATTTTTAACCTCCTACCCTAGCCAAATGAGGTGGGAGCAACTTAGCTCTGAAAAATGACTTCAACCTCCCATATTCCTGTTTCATCTCTTCAAGATCAATAGGAACCAAGAATGTACTAGGCTCACTCAAATCAAAAACTTGTCAGAATTCCTCTTTGTTGATGCTTAACAAAACCCTTCCATCATTATCTCAAATCACCCATGTGACAGGGTCATATCATGCAGCCACTGCCCTAAGCAAGTCTATTTCAAGGAACACATTTAGTACCACTAGCTTCCCCATATCATATATCCAGCCATTAGAAAAGGGGTGGGGAAAATTCCTCTGTCCAAACCACAATCTGAACATCTCTAGACCAGTAAGAGGTACCCTAGCATCAACTATATTGGAACAATTATATACTAATCCCTCCCCTAGAGTTTTTCCTCTCATTAAAACCAACCCCTTCTTCCTATCATTCGTTGACAAGGGAAATTGATCCAGGAAATCATCATATAGGTTTCTACTTAAATAATCAATCTGGCCAGAGTGTTGCTTTGTCAATGCCATCTTAAATAAACTAAGGATTCCTTGCTATCTCAAACTTTAAACTAACTAGGGCTAAAAAAAATATGAAATTACAACCCAAAACCTTGCAATTTCCCATAATTCAATTAACCTATAGCCCTAAAACAATTATCAATAAGCCCTATGACAAGCACACAACAAATTTCCCCCAAAATCAAATTCAGAATAACTAGGAGATACAAAAATTGAACTCACGACTTTGCGCTTGTAGAAACCCAAATCCTTGTTGTAACAGCTTTTAACTTCTTCCTTAGCTCCATGACTGCTTCGCAAAGATGTTTTGAATGCTTTGTGATACCATCAGCCTATGAATATTTTCTTTATTTCTATCAAACCTAGACAGTAGATGTCATGTCTACCATTAAAGCTCACTCACACGTTGCATGAATGGCTCCAATCGTATTTGATGCAGATTCAAATATTAGCCATCGATCCTTCACCTTGGTCAGATCATTGAATGACTTCCTTCAAATCAAATTGACACAATCTCCATCATGGCAACAAGGGGCCCACCATACTATGTGTTGCCAACAAAATCCACATGGCGCTTGCCTACGATATTGCAATCGATAAAGACCTTGCAACTTCCAATCACGCGATGGCAGGCAACCGTAGATCTTCAACCATTGGAAATCTAGTTCATCCAACATAGTTTCCATCTTTTTCCTTAACCATCAAGTACCTTTTCTACCGAGATTAAAACATATACATTGATTTGAAACACGTGCATCTCATAAACACTTTAGTAACCCGTTGTATAACATATTAAAACCAAATCGATTCATTGAAGTATTTTATCTTCCCCTCAGCTTCACTGGATGAGACACATGGTGCTCACCTGTGATATCGTGATCAACCAAAATAGTGTGGTGGGGTCATCGCGGGATGGCAAGGAACGTTTGAGATCAAACAATGATTGATCTACGGTTGTGTGAACTCGTCCCTTTGCAAAATAAAAACATTTATTAAAGGACTAAGGGGACATCACTAGGCCGATGACAAACAATGACATAAGTTGTCATTTAAAATGAGGGAGCACGAGACCATCCAAGACTTAGGAGAATAAATTCAAGCGAAGGACATAAAAATGATAAAACAAAAAAGGGGTTCTAGCCTAGACGAAGTGATGGGGCTTAAGTCATTTTAAAACCCTCCAAAAATTAATGGCCAAATAGATCCCACCCAAGGTGTAAGATTAACACTAGGGTTTTACATGAAGACAAAGGTAAAACCCCAACCTTAGGATTTTCCCAAACACCATAGAAGACTAGAGGCATAAGGCAGGATAAAAGAGAACACAGAGAACAAAACCTTGAATTTCCATCATGACGCGTGTTTTAGATTCAAAAAAATGTGATAACATTTGAAAGCTATAGATGGTTTTCAATCAGCCTATCAATCGGGACTTTAGTCGTAATTCGAATAGAAAATGAATAATAATTACTTATTAAATTCAAAGTAAAGCATAACTTATATTGGTGGAAAGATGAGAATCTCCTTTAAAAACCCTTTTCGTTTCATCAATTTTGGGTAAAAAAATTGTCGTCAGCCACATACCCATCATATTGCGATTTTTTGGCCCATCATGATCCTGCACATACCCGATTATGTGAATTTAAATTATAAATTTAAAATTATATATGTTATTTAGGAATAAATTTAGATGTGTATTGGGATTTTGAGGAAAATGAAGAGGATTACAAATTTAGAAATGGAAAATGAATTTTATTTTGATTTTAAATTGAAACTTGGAAATGGGTAAACAGTAAAAAGGGGTTTATTTTTCATGATGTAATTTTATTTTGAAAGAAATTTTGGGAGATACAAAAACCTCATTTGGGAGAAAAATTTTTTGTTGATTGGGAATGCATTCGGTGGTAAAATTCAACGAGGTTGGATTTTCCGAGTTAGGAATCAATATAGTGGATTGTGATTGTTGGTCCTTGTGAGCTTTCATTTGGCATGTGTGTCATTTTCTACATTCCAAAATTTGATTGTGTGTGAGGTTTTTGTTTATTTCTTTTAACCTCAGTCAATTTCTTTCAAATCTATATATTGCAATAGGATTGGGGGAGTGTAGACACCTCCCAGCATAATTCATTTTATAAAATTTGATGCTTGTTTATTTTTTTATTTAAATTTTTAATTTTTTCCAAAATAAGGGTTATAATGCCTATTTTTTTGGGAAATGCATAAAATACGAAATTGGCTTGAAAAGTGTGTTGTTGGGTGTATTTAGAGCCAAAGGGTACTTTTAGAAATTAAAAATTAGAAATTTTAATTCTCATGCTTTTCTTCAATGGTGGATTTGGGTTTTCTATGGCTTTTCCTCATAAAATTTATTAGAAAATTTGAATTTCTACTTGATTCTGGAGGAATTTTAATGTGAAACAAAAGAGTCTCCTTAATTGCTATTGATTTAGAACATTATGATACCATGTTTGTTTTATTTATTTTTTAAATGAATTTTGTGCATTATTTTTTGTGCCACATTCGTTGGAGGATGTGATGAGTTTAGGGTGTAGGTGTTAGAGAGAGTTATGAGAATGGCTCCTAATGTGAACCCAACCCAAAGTGGTGCATATGGAATCAAAACTAGGGGAGTTTGGATTAACAAGTGAAAACTAATGAAATAGGGGTAATTAATTAACCAAGATAATGGATATCCCTTGCATTCCTTGAGTGTTCATATAGGCTAAGGATGATCAAGGAAGACAAGTCACTTAAGGAGTGTAATACTTGTAAGATCAAGTAGATCATCATTTGTATGAGAGGATACTTGGTTCCATATTGAGCCCCACGTGAGTGTCCACGATGACATTCCCTCTCTTTCTCTCTAATATCTAACCCTGGTGTAGTTCAATAGTACTCACAGGATGATGTATTCCCTTCCATGTGATTTGGTTATACCCTTGGTGAGTTTGACCAAGGATGATTCTTTGTATGATATTGGTGAGTTATCCTAATGCAGATTGTGATATGGCATTGGTGAGGTTTCCTAATGTGGTTTAAATGTTATACCTTTTGTGATTGTACCAAGTGATTTCATGTATTGGATCCATATTGAGATTTTGGCTAAGTGTTTTGATATGATGTATATGTTGATTATATACTTCATGTATGGCATGTTTATAATCCCTCTCTCCCATGTGTTTGGTGTGAGTGTTGTGATTGTGGCTCATGTGACTATCTCCTAGCACCGTGGGAGTGGATCATTTGATTCCATGAGGTTGGGTGGTGTGGTAACCACCATTAGGGACTGAAGGTTTGAGGATCAAGCTTGAGTTCAGTGTACCATATTGTGATAAGTTTAATTTATGCTATAAGTACTTAATTCAAATGTAGTCCTATTGATGTAATTTGTAATACTTGATAATGGAAAAAGTGTATTGGTTTAATTATGTTCCTCATTGTTGGTACTAATGATTTCCCATTGTCCTTATTGTACTATGCAAATGCTAAAATAAAATTAGGAACATTTAAATTGGTTTTTAAAATGAATTTAGATGATTTCTTTCACAAGTGGGTAGCCTAATACTGTACTCAAGGGTGACCCTATTTCACCTAGAACTGACCTAGAGTGCTCGAAAATTGACTAAGCCTACTTGAGCAGCCTGGTTCTCAATGGTGTGGCTTGGAAGCATAGTGGGGTAGGCTGGTCATTAGTGGGGTGGCATAGTTTGTAGGGTAAAAAGTTCAAAATTTTGTCTAACACTATTGGGGCACACTAGTCCTATGGTTGGGAAACCTAGCTCTCCATACAAAAAATAGAATGTTAACCCTCTTAACCATTGTTATTCAGTGGTTTTCTAAGCCTAACTCCACTAACGAATAATTTTTATGCCTTGTATTTTTCCCATTCTAGTTGATAATTGGGACCCTTCAAAACCCTAGTCAAGTATCTCTATTTCAGGACTTGATATTTCTTCCTTGTTTCAAGACCTCGTATGGGAAATCTATGTAAAAAAAAGTTCTTAACCATAGTTTTGGGATCCTAGTAGTACCTTGACCTAGTTCTCAAGTGTCATCATTAAGGATTTATGTCATATCTTTCTTTGTTTCTCCTGGAATGACCCAATTGGTAAACCTAGGGTTAGGGAGATTGTTCTTCTAGTTTTGTGAAGACTTGGGAAGGTTGTAATCCTTATTGGTTGGCCTTCTTGGTGTCATCAAAATTCTTCATAGGTAATGTGGTGTTGTGCAGTAGTATCCTTTCATTTTTTTTATATCACATTACAATGAGACATCTTGGAAAGTGTGTGGTTTTCTGGAAGTGATTTATCATCATTCCAATTAGTGGTGAGTTTTTCCTCTTCATTAGGAAACCTTGTGTGAAGTTTTTCCCCTATTTTTAGAGTTTTGAAGTATCATGATGTGAATTTGAGGTTGATGTTTCCCCTATCTTGGTGTGGTGTTGTGAGAGAATGTGATCATGGTTTAGTGATTGATCATCGTGTAGGTGTTGTCCTCTCTCTTGTTGTTCATCATGGTGGATTTATCCCATGAGTGGTTAGTCTTCCATTGTTACCACCTTTCTTGTGTAATGGTGAAGTGCCTTGTTGTCTCTGGTGTTGTGTCATTATGACACTTGTGTGCAAGTTGTTGTGCAAGTCCGACATGGAATTATTGCACTATTGGTGTTGTTGTCATTGTTTAAAAAAAAATGTTGTTTTGTCAAGTTTTGTTTTGAGCATGTCAACTTGGGTCATTACATCTAGTATTAGAGCCCATGTTTCACAACATTTTCCGAGGTGATTTTTGATGCTTGGTGTGTGATCACTCAAATTTTATTCAATGAGTTGGTGTTTGGTTTCTTGCATGGGTGGCATTTCTATGGGTTCGGTGTGAACCAACCCATGCAATGTGTTGAGGAGGAAGAGTTCCTCCTATGCCCTAATATATTTAACAACGATGGGAAGATACCCTTGGTTGAGAGCCTCTTGAGTGGGGAATGATCACTCTCTATTGTGTTGCTCATTGTGTAAGAGATTTGGTTGGGTCTTTGTGTGTGTGAGTGTGTTGATGGAAACATGTTTTGTTGTTATTTTTCCCAAGCGTGATATGTTTGATAAATTATTTCTTACAAGGGTTAGTTAGACCCTTGAGCTTTCGAGAATTGCTTTCATGTGTGATTGCCATCTCAATGCCTTGAATTTTGTTAAGTGTGAATGTGTAGTGATGCTTGAGTGGTCTTGTTTATGCTTGTGTGTTCTATTTGGATGTGTAACTATGGGTGCATTTTCTTTGAAGTTGAGTGTTAATGTTTTGGGTCATGGTTGAGCATTGTGAATTCTCATTTGACTGGTGCATTGGAAGTTAATGTGGTGTATGGCATATGCCTGAATTTTGAAAATATGATTTTATAGTAATGTTACCTATGGTGCATTGTGCATTGTATTTGTATTGGAGTATAATCATATGTATGAGATGACCATGTTATTGCATGAACGAAATCTTGCATTGTCATAATATAATTTATTTGGGTCAATGACTTATGTCCCCAAATCATGTTGTCCCTAGGATTCTTGTGAGAACCTAGATAAGTAATCATAATTATTTTCCATCTTGCATGGGGTTCATATTTAATTTTTAAATGAAATTATGCTTTTTAGAGAATTATATTGGTTGACATAGAGCCTCAGTTGTGATATGACCTATGAATGGTGTGGATGTCATTTTGTTTTAACATATGGTAGTGATGCATGATGTGAATAATATGTGTGTCATTGTATTGTAATTTTAAATTCCTTGTGAAAGTGGTACTTTGGTAAAGCCCTACCCTTGTGTGGATAGAATTTGTGGATGTCACAGTGAACCCTACATATGCCTTCTTGCATCATAATGTGATAATGTCTTGATGAAGTGCATTTGGTTAGTGTGGTTGTCATTGGCATGGTTGAACAAAATTGGTGATTTATTTTTGTATTATGTTTAAGCATGCTATCTCTAATGTACTTTGGATGTTTTATTCCCAAGGTGTTGTGTAGCTTTTTACTTTCTAAAATGTGGCTAACATTAGTCACTTAGTTCATGTAATCATATTTTCCAAGTTGGTTCTTTATTTTGGTTATTAATGAACTCTCTAATCATTGATTTTGGATCAACATTGAATTTTTAATTTTCTTATAGTTGGTCTAGTCTCCAAAATTTTCCATCTATCTATTTTATGACCCTTGGTCATGCTTGAATTATTTTTGGAATTGTTAGCATTCTACTCTTATTGTTGGAATTGATAATTCTCCCTCTTATGATCTAGTTTATATTTTTGGTGGTTATTATAAATGTCTAAATTTTTTGGTCCCATTCTATGTTACATTGTGTTCCCTATCATGTTCATTATGAACCCCTAATAGAATGTACAAGGGAGTAGATGGAAAAGAAGGTGCCAAGTCTTGGTGTTTGTATTAATTAGAATCACATTGCATCAAATTTCTTGTTCATGATTAGATGAAATTGGATATTGTCTCATATTCAAAAACTTTGTGAAATGCTTGTATGCATATGTTTTTCTAGCTTTGAGTGGCTTTGATGTATGCAAATGTCCTTGTTCTTGGAATTGAGTGAAGTGTATTCAAATATCTATATTAGAGTAATTTTGGGATTATATTGTCTCTGAGTTAAGATTGGTTTATGTAGATAATTGTGTTTGCATTATTCTTGAATTTGTTTTCTATTAGATGGTTGGGTGTGATTTAATCCACTAATTATGTTTTCTTTTTCTTGTCTTGAACTTGTTGTGGTCTTGTGCTCATGTTTCCTAGTGCCATGACATTAGCTAAGTGTATGTTGAGGTGTCTTGGGCATCAAAAATCCATGTTATTTGATAACATGAAGATGCACATCATGTCATTTGGGATGTGATTTCCATATACACTCATGTTTTACATAGTGTAGGGTATGAAGGTGTGTTAGTAAGTGATTTGACACATTTTATTGTGTTTATTTTGTTATACTATATATATATATATCTTTGTTTAGTTTCTAGTTGAGGTTGTCCTGGTGGTTTTAAGAGTTTCTCCTTGGTAGTTTAGTGGTGTTCCTTGCTTAAGGCTAGAAGAAGATACAATTCTAGTTGAGAAATTGGATATCTTGTGTATTATCTTGGAGAGTACATAGTGTTTGAGCCCTATAGTGGTGGTTGGTTTCCTTTTTTATCATGATTTCATGATCTTGTTGGGTTGTATAACCCTTAGGTGGGTCATAATTGAGTATCATGATAGTGGAAAATCTTCTAGTTTTTTTCCTATTCTTAGTGTTTAGTTTCTTCCTTGGTGGTTGTGGTGTGAGTTTGGGGTTGTTATGCCTCATTGTTAGGAATGCTTATGCTTTTCAAAGGTGTTTCCCTATATTTTTGCCTCTGATTACCTCTATGTTGCTCCTAGTTTCACATTGAGAAGCTAGTGTGCTTAGAAAATCCTCACTCTTTCTTAGTGGTACCAAGGGAGAGCCTCGCATTGAGTGTCATAGTTGGAAGTGATGCATGATATTAGTGAGCATGAAGGTGAGATAGTGTTGCCTCTATCCTTGTGTGGTTTTTGGAAATAGTAGCTACTTCTTTCCATTAGTTGTAGTGGCCTCTAGATCTCTGAGGTGGTTGTGCAACTAGTGGCAAGTGGTCACTTAGCTTGCACACCTTTAGAGATGCATGTTGTGTGTTTGAGACCTGGAGTTGGTGAGAATATAGAAGGTTGATCTTATGGGTATGATGTGTTTAAAGGATCATGTAATAGCTATGTACCTATCCTTTCTTGTGCAAGCTTCCTAGAGTAAGCCTAATTTTAGTGGGGGAGGATGTGCCCCCCGTTTGCATATTGTTAATGTGAGATTAGTATTTCAGATTCACCATTTCCATGTGATTCATTTGGTGATTATTTTATGGCTTTGAATGGTGTGCATGAATTGCCACATGTTTGAGATGAGGTTCCTCAACATGTCAATTGTTGGCATTTTATATATTTACATGTTTGGCTTATCATTATGCTTTAATTCAATGATATGCATTATTTATGCTTTGATTAAATGTAATCTTGATTATTGGTGTTTAGAAGAAATAATCTATATGATAGATGTATAGATGTTATCTTCTTCTTATGCTATTGGACCCTGTTGAGATGATTATGTTGTTGTTGTGCTTTGGATATATATATATATATATATATAGAGAGAGAGAGAGAGAGTAGGTATCCTTGACATTCATTGATTGGTTACAAGTATAGGATTATTTCTCTACTTGGATACATAGGTTTGATTTATTCTCCAACAATGGTTAATTCAAAGATGTCACATTGGGCCTCCCTATCCATTCCCTGATCGTACTCAAATCAAGTAGGGTATGTGTCATATTTGACCTTATGTGAACCTGGATCTAATTTAGGATTTATTCTAGAATCCCTATGTATCGTGAATGACCAGTGAATGTTTGATCTAATTAATGGTTAAAATTATGTGTTTCTATAAATGAAATATTAGGAATTTAAATGATTCTAATAATTATTATTATAATATTCTCTATGTTTTGAAAAAAGGGGAAATAGAATGAGAGTGGAAATGAAATAATCTATTGCTTGATTATATTGTGAAAATTTGATGAGTTGGGAATTACGAGTTAGGTTTGATTTAATTATCTTGATTAAATTATGAATTTCATAAATTTAAAAGAATATATATGCTTATGTGAATTTAAATCATGAATTTAAAATGATATAGGTTATTCAGGAATGAATTTAAATGTGTATTAGGATTTTGTAGAAAATTAAGGGAATTACAAATTTAGAAATGAAAAATGATTTTTTTTTTTTGTTTTAATTTGAAATTTGGGAAATGGTAAAAAGGAAAAATGGGTTTATTTTTCATTATGTAATTTTATTTTGGAAGAAATTTTGGTAGAGAAAAAACCCCTCTTTTGCGAGAAATTTTTCTGTTGATTGAGAATGCATCCAATGGTGGAATTCAATGAGGTCAAATTCATTGGGTTAGGAATCAATAGGTGATTATTCTTTTCAGTCCTTGTGATCTTTTGTTTGGCATGTGTGTTGTGTTCTGCATTCCAAAATTTGACTGTGTGAGGTATTTTGTTTATTTATTTTAACTTAGTCAATTTATTTTAAATTTTTATATTGGAATAGGATTGGGGGAGTGTAGAAACCTCCCAACATAATTCATTTTGTAAAATGTGATGCTTGTTTATTTATTTTATTTCAGTTTTTGAAATTTTCCAAAATGTGGGTTTATAATGCCCAAATTTTTAGGAAATGCATAAAATATGAATTTGATTTTAAAAGTGTGTTGTTGGGTGTATTTAGAGGCCAAAGGGTATTTTTAGAAAGTTGAAATTTAAAATTTAAAATTTTGAGCTTTTCTTCAATGGTGGATTTGATTTTTCCATGGTGTTTTCTTGTAAACATTTTTAGAAATTTTGAATTTTTTATTGATTATAGAGGAATTTTAATGTGAAATTAAAAGTATCCTTAATTATTATTAATTTAGAACATTATAATGCCATGTTTGTTTTATTTCAAAAAAATGAATTTTGTGCATTGTTTTTTGTGCCATATTTGTTGGAGGATGTGATGATCTTAACATGTAGGTGTTAGAGAGAGTTATGGGAATGACTCCCAACATGAACCCAACCCAAAGTGTCACATAGGAAATCATGGTGTGGGGAGTTTGGATTAACAAGTGAAAACTAATAAAATAGGGGTAATTAGTTAACCAAGATAATGGATATCTCTCTCATGCCTTGAGTGCTCATTTAGGCTAAGAATGATCAAGGAAGACAAGTCACTCAAGGAGCATAAGAATTTCAAGATCAATTTTCCTCATCTGTATGAGAGGATACATGGTTCTACATTGAGCCCCATGTGAGTGTCCATGATGGCATTCCCTCTCTTGCTCCCTAATATTTAACCCTAGTGTAGTTTAGTAGTACCTAAAGGATGATGTATTTCATTTTGTGTGCTTTGGTTATGCCCTTGGTGAGATTTCCTAAGGATGATTCTTTATATGGCATTGGTGAGAACTGGCCCAATGCGGATTGTGATATGACATTGGTGAGGTTGCTTGATGTGGTTTATGTTATACTATTTATGATTATTCTAAGTGATCACATGTATTAGATCCATCTTGATATTTTGGTTGTGTTTTAATATGATGTATATGTTGATTGTATACTTCACATATGGTGTGTGTGTGTAATCCCTCTTCCAATGTTTTTAGTGTGTGTTGTGATTGTGGCCTGTGTGACTATATCCTAGCACAATGGGAGTGGATCATTTGATTCCATGCGGCCAGGTGATGTGTAACCACCATTGGGGATAGGAGGTTTAAGGGTCAAGCTTGAGTTCAATACAATGTTGTAATAAGTTTAATTTATGCTATTAATTACTTCATTAAAATGAAAAATGTATATGTAAAGGAAGTTTGAGTCCTGTAACTTATGTAATCTGTAAAATTTGATAATGAAAAAAGTGTATTGGTTTAATTGTGTGCCTCACTATTGGTACTGAGAATGATTACTTGACATCCTTCCTAATTGTACTATGCAATACTAAAATGAACTTAGGAAAATTTAAATTGGTGTTTAAAATGAATTTAGAGGCTTTTATTCACAATTGGGTGACCTAGGGGGTAAGTGCACAAAGATGGGGGGCCAAAAAGGGGTCTTAAGTGGCCACTTTTTTTCTAAAATTAGGAAATAATGACCGTGGATAGAATTTGAGGATAGTTACACTCAAAATTTTAAGATGTAACAAAAATAAGGGTTGTAGTGCTCCAAATCTACTCTCGAAACTAGCATTTTTTTTTTGAAAATGTAGCATACCTAATGTTTACTCAATAATGATACTAATTCTTTATGACTATAGGAATAATTAAAGGAAAATGAGCTTTTTGCGAAAATGGTTGCCCAAGGGGATTTTTTTTTAAAATTTTGAAAATTCTAAATGCAAGCATGGTGCAGAGTGTCATCCGCATTTTATGCCTTTATTGAGACAATGGTGGGCGAGTGCTCCATTTATACGAGGCTCAAGGATTTTTTAACTAGCTCATAAATTGAAGCATATCAAACAACAGATCAAGTCTTGAAATGTTACTGTGTTTAAAAATATTTTGCAGCAAAAAGAAAAAAATTCAAGGAATTATTAGACATAAATGATAGAATAATAGCCCTAGGGTTAGATGCTAACACTTATGAGCTCCAAAAGAAATTACAAGAAGAATGGGTAGAGTTAGTGGTAAGGGAAGAATTTTACTAGAGGTAGAAGTCTAGGGAGTTGTGGTTGAAAGAGGGTGACAAAAATACAAATTTTTTTCATGCCTCAACAAAGATTAAGGAATCATGCAACACCTTATTTAGAATTCAAAGTTCCCTAATGGGTAAGGAGTTAGTAAAGGAAGAAGAAATTGTAGACACATAAAATGTACATGCACCTGATCCTAATTTTACTAACACTAGTTCATCCTAAATCATCTCTCTACTAATCATTTAATTAAATAATCTTTATTTAATTAAATTCGTCACATTTCATCTCTTAATTAAATAAATATTTTTTTATCTGATTAAGTCATCATCTCCTATTAATTAAATAAATCACTTTGTTTAATTAATCCTATAGTCCATCTTTTAATTAAATAATTCATTGTATTTAATTAATCTCTAAAGTCATCTCATTTAAATTAAATAAATTAATCTTTATTTGATTTAAAGCTAACACCATCCTCTTTAATTAAATAAATCAAATCTTATTTAATTAAGTCTAAAATCATTATTCCTCTCATTTTGATTTATTTAAATCCAAAAATATAAATCAAATGGTCAAATCAGCTAATCTCCTTTAAAATTAATCAAATCCTGATTAATCTTAGTCTTAATCCATCAAATCCTCTATATTTTGCAACTTGCACATGAAAATCAATTTAATTAATTTATAAATCATCTATTTTCATTCAAAAAAGGCATCAAAGATGTAATATTCCTCAAATTTGAAATCCCCCCCCCAAAAGGTCTTGTCCTCCAAACATGGCATTTAACATCTCTTACAAGTCCTTTTCTTGAGCCATGTGACATTAAATTCACCTTTCACCTCATCCTTCAAGCCATCTTTTGAATTTGAATCTCCCCCCTCTTTGCACATTCTCCAAAATGTGCACATCCTCCATCCATTCACATTTAGACAAGTGGCACCTTGCTATTGGTTGAATGTTAGTCCCACATTGCTTCATTTTGGGCATTTCTCCAACTTGTCATTCTATAAATAAGAGGCTTCATTCCTCATTTTAGCATCCACAATTTGAGCAAACTTACTATACTCATATCCATACTCAAGCATAGCAATTCTCATCCATTTCATCAAATCATAGCTAGGTTATGCAGATTTTTCATCTTGGAGCATACTTGAATCTTCAACAAAGTGGATCAATCATCACCAAATCATCAAGAGCTTGCATAGGAGTTGGGTAAGGGCCAATTTCCACATCAAATTAGCACCAACTCCCCCATAAGATCAAGAGTTTGCATGTTTTTAATAGGATTCAATCTATTTCATTTCTTTTTCATTGTATTCTTGCTTTCATTCCTATTTTGAAAATGGTTAAATGGATTTTATGGGGAACTTTGATCTTAACTTGCATTTGAATCCTCTAATGTGTTTGTTTGTTGTCTCTTGCAGGTATTAGGATCTTGGTTCAAACAAAAATATAGGAGGAAGGTATAAGGTTCTTTTTTCCCCTCTTGTCTGCCCTAGATAATAAGTCTCCATCATCTGACAAAGATGTAGAAGAACTATTGGACTCTATACCAACATTAGTCACAAAAGAGGACAATGATCATCTTTTGAAGCCTTTTTATTTTGAGGAAGTCAAGAGAGTGGTATTTTCTATGCAACCAAACAAGGCTCCAGGGTCGGATGGTTTCACAACGTTATTCTTTCAAAAATGTTGGGACTTTATAGGATATGATGCTTTTCTAGTATTAGAGGAATCAAGACAAATGGGGACTATGCTAAAGCAGTTTAACACAACACACATTTCTATTATACCAAAAGTAAAGGATCCAAAAACTTTCACGAAGTTTAGGCCAATCTCCTTATGTAATAGAGTCTATAAAATCTTTACTAAAGCCATTTATCTAAGAATTCAGCCACTCATTTCAAAAATAGTGTCTCAAGAACAAGGTGGTTTTGTTCCTGGAAGGGAGGATTCAGAAGGTGCTATAGTAGCCCATGAGGCTCTGTGTTCTATTAAAATTTGTAGTATTCCATCTTTCATCATCAAACTAGATATGATGAAAGCTTATAACAGAGTGTGTTGGGAATTTTTGATTCATGTGCTCAAGAAATTTGGTTTTAGTAATAGGTGGTGTAAGTGGGTCCTCTCATGCCTCTCAAGAGCAAAGTTCTTGATTATTATAAATGAAACTCTAGTAGTGTAGACACTGAAAAATGTCCTAATCGATGTCATATATTTAAATCAGATTTACTAACATCATTTCTTCCTTAATCCATCCTCGTTTTTCCTTAATTAATTTAATTAGACTAGCAAATTAATTAATTGTATCATTTTCATCTATTTAGCCTAATTAATTAAATTGGGTTAATTCATCTCTTTTTGTACTAACAATTCATCTCATTAAATTAAATAAATCAAAATATTTAATTTAATCTCCTAAGTCATCTTATTTAATTAAATAACCCTAAGTTATATAATTAAATATCATTTCACCCCTCCCATATTTATTAAATCATCTAATTTAATAAATATCTCTTAATTCTTCTAATTCCCTAATTGCATAAATTAAACCTTGTTTAATTAGTAATTAAACTAATTTTCTTCTAATCAAAGGGAATATTCCCATGGAATATTCTTTATCCTTTTTGCACAATTAAAACTTTGTTTTAATTTGTAAATTACTTTTTTCCTCATTCAAAAGGAATATTCTCTCTCCTCCAATCAACTCACTTGGCTTCTTGGACAAGTTAAACATTCAACCTCTTTAGCAAGTTACCTTTGACTTGTGTGAGCAAGTCAAAAGTGTGTTTGTTTGAGGCAAGTGTGAGCCCTTGATTAACTTTCATCATGAATTCTCATTGGTTGATGAGAATCCATGATCCATGCCTCTCATCCTCTTCATCTTGAACCATTGATTAAGCTTTTTGATCTTAACCACCCATTCCTCATTTTCTCTCCTATAAATGATCACTATTTGGAGACAAATGGATCCATCTTTTATTGCAAACTTATGTTGTTGAATTCAATCACATACTCACTCATATTTTACTCGCTATTTAGCTTGTTTTAGTTAATTTTAATTGCATAATAACTTAGAGCATCCATTAATGGCTTCCATGCATCCATCTTAGTTTGTAAATAAATTAGGGTTTTCATCTTTTAGCATAATTTTAGCTTAGATTAGCTTAGAAATTGCATAATTAGATCATTTATAGCATAAAATCATGGTAACTTAGCTTGCATCATGTTCATTTTAGCATAAATTAGGTTTTCATACACCAAACACCATGGTTTCATCAATTTTCTTCCATAGAATTGACTGAAAAAAGCTCACTAATCACAAGATTGGGAAAGGGTTGTTCCACATCAACATGACACCAATTCCACAACAAGATAAGTTTTAGATGGATTAGAATAGATGTTTTGAATGCTTTCATAGTTTAGTATGTTAGGTTTTGATGAAAAGTTTAATTTCAATTATGTTTGATTGATCTTGTTGAGATTCGAGTATTGGTGGCTCTGTTATGCTTAGATTTTTCATGGATCAAGCGTAATTCGGCCCATACCAATATTTTCGCATCACATTATGGCGCTAGAAGGAGGGAAAATTGATCATTTAACTATTTTTTTAAGCTCGAATTCCATGTTCATGAACATTGTTTTGTAGGTTGCAGTGATGCTCAAATCACAAATAGTGACACTATTTGAACAACATCGCCATATAGCAATGCTCTGGTAGTTTGAAATAGCGACATGTATTTAATTGGTCAATGTTGATTTAAGTATAGCGACATGTATTTAATTTGGAGATATCATGAAATGCAAATGGCAACACTCAAACTCACCAGACTGATGCTTTCAAATTCCAAATAACAACATATTCATTACCAACAACGCCCATCAAAATAGTGATGCAATCATGCTCACTAGTCTTGCTGCAGAGCGACACCCAGATCTAAAACTGTGACACTATCATGTTCAGCAACGCTCAACTAGGGTAAGAAAATTTACACTTTTTTTTGACATGTGACTTAATTTCTTTGGTTTATCTTATCACTGATGAATGTCTGACTATTTTTTCATTGTTAGACTAATAGGGTTTTGTAGGGTTTAAAGGCATGTAGAGAAATTGACGAAATTCTCTTATATCTTAACATTCTATAATTGTAACAAGCATTCAACGCTTTGGGGCAATTATAACCCAATTTCATGTTTTTTTACTTTCAGTTTTAGGCAATGCACTAGTTCTCAATTGGGTTTAAAATGAACGTTCAAAGTTGGATAAAATTGAACCCTCATAGCACATCTTTCAATTGGGCTTAAAATTGAACAAGGAAAACTCATCAAGTTCAATTAGTGCATAAAATTAACTCATTATTGCTTTGAAGGATAAAATTGACAAATGTTTTCTTTGTTTTGTGATTTTTCAACATTGCTAGTGAATGCATATGCAATTATCTCGCACCATTGGTGATCTTGAGAAATAGAAACATTATCTAACACTTTGCAAAATCACCCACATCTTTCAATTTGGGTTTAAAATTGAACAACCATGCTAGTGTGAGAAAAGGCATAGCGTGTGTTCTCTCTTTGTGCATGCAAGAAAAGATGATTGAAATATGGATGTACTTACTCGCTAGTGTTCACCTTTAGAGGGCCTTCCTTGGTGGGAAAAAGTACTCACCCCAAGGGAACAACCTAGGCGGTAACGAGCATAAGACAGGCTCTTCTGAACTGCTATATAAATTTGTGGTTGCAAGGAAAGTTTGCAATCAACAAGCGTGATGCATGATAGCTCTCACCCAGTATCTTTATGATGTGTAAAGCCCTTGTTCTAAGGGTTGGGAGACCTCTTGAGGGAGTTTATCATAGCGTCCTCTAAACCGAATTCCCTTATTACGAACCTTTGTGTAGAATCCAAAATCCCTAATATTTGTTGGTGTTAGGAGGTTGGACCTCTAAAGGTGTCCCGGATACTTGTGGTTCTTAGTAGAGATGAAGAGTTGTCATGGGAGATTCATGAGAACTCGAAGCTTGGCTAACCTGTAGAAGTGAGTGTCGTGGAGGGGAGCCAATGTGGTCAAGCTTCTAATCATCTACTTTGAATAAGGGAAGCTAGATAAATCCAAGTGGGAATTCAACAAATATAGTCATTTCTATCCTAGGGTTGTAATGCTTGTGAGTCAATTTAACACTTTGCTTGATTTCAAAAAAATCCAAAAAAAAACATTCACTATCCAAATTTCAAACACTTTGGCTCAAATATGGACTTCTTAATTTAGCCTTGATATTACTACTTGTCCTAAGGATTTATCCTTAGCGATTTCTAAATATCTTGACATTAATCTCAAACCCATATTTACCAAAGACAACATAGGTAATTACGGCTTTAACCTCATGATTTTCATGAAATGGACATTGTGAAAGTTATGATGTTTATGACATAAACATAAAGTTTGGAAACATAATCCAAGACAAGTGTTTGTGGTAAAATCAATTCACCTAAGCAAAGATAATTGAAAAATGAACCCCACATGACTATTTGGAGACCGATTTCTCCCATTGAACAGCTTGATCTTCCAGGTGTTGTAATTCAACCAAAATTTGAACTCATAAACGGTGAACAAACAGATCTCATTAGTAGTTTGAGAACCTTCACTTTTGAAAACAAGGAAACAAACACATAGTGGAGAAACACAACCATTCTAGACGGAGAAGAGGAATACACCGATATTGAGGTTGGAAGGCCCCTATTACCACCATTCACACAATAATAAATATTCTCCTTTCTTCCATAAAATTAAACTGTTTCCACACGATCTCATGAAAATTTAGGATTCCCAAGCCAAGGTCTATAGGTCCTCATTTTAGACTTAAGCATCTAACTCCAAAAGATCTTAAGCAACACCTTCGAGTAGTTCACAAAAACAAAAACAAATTGGTAGCAAAAATTTATAGAAACGCTTCAAGGTATAGTCCAGAATTGTATGCATTCTTTTGGAGTCAAAATCCTGGTCTTTTTCATGATACTCAACTCCTCTAAATGATTCATCAAATAATCAAAATACTTAGAGTAAAATCACCAACACTCCACTTCAAACAAATGAATCGTAGAAAAAAGTATAGTCAAAAGTGGGCTTCAATATTTTACCACAACCATTACACTTTGTTGAGAAACTTTTATGCCTGAGCTAGGAGAGCTCAAATAGGTTTGAACATTCTCATCCATCCTCGCATTTTCTAGGATTTGAACATTTTAGAGGTCTACCATCATTCTCACTACCTTGATCTTGTAAAAATAAAAGGTTCACTTAAGGTCAACATTGGGTCAAACATTTCACTCATCCCTTCATCAAATTTCATCCTTTACCTCATCTATCTTTGCAAAATTTCAAAAACACCAACACTTTAGGACTTAAACATCAAACCAACTTGCTACCTTAGCTACTTTGTATGTGAAATGTATCCTTTTCCATGCACTTAGTTAAGATAGTTATCATCTTTGAACTAGTTTTTATTGAAGGTCACAAGTCTACCCTAAAGATTTCTAAGTTCATTAACATCCTTTATCCAAATCAAACATCAAACTCTTAAGTCAAAAGTGTTGTCTCAAAACATTTGCAAATATCACTTCCCACATATCATCCATATTTTCATCACCCATTATCATCATTACTCCCAAAAGACTTAGAGCATCCCTTTTACCTAGATTTGAGTCAACTAGAGAGTTCAAACATTACAAATTTCAACAAACCTCTCCCATCGTTGACTCACAATATATGGTTACAACAAGATCACAACACAAGAGAATCATGGAGAAAATTAAAGTCTCATCTATCATCAGTAATCCCAATCCTCAAGAATTTGATCCAAGGAGTTATTCTACCCTCTCACAACAACCATCATCTCCATCAGGGCCATATGAGATAGAAGATGTCACAAATAATCCACTTGGACTTACTAGAGAATAAATCATGGAACATCAAGCCTTAGAAAATGTGGCTCCAATTTCCCCATCTTTTATTACACAATCATTGAAACAAGGCTTGACTTCATCTATGATTAAACCAACTCCATCCTTTGTGCCAAGTCAACCCTTAGCATCTAGTCTTGCAACTCGGCTAGGAACCAACCTTGGTCTCACTTCATGTTTAGGAACAAACACAACTTTGGGTATTCACAAAACAACCATTCCATTAACCACCAACCTTTGGAAAACCACTTACATTCCATGATGCCACAACAATCTCAACATTTCAAGTGCAACCATCTTCATCCATCATCACAAATACCCCAAGTATTCCTAGTGTTACACAAGGTAATTTGAACCAAGTGCCTCAAGTAGGAAAACAAGGGAAAGTTAACACTCTCACACAAAGTCAACCCTTGACAAGTGGTTTCAACAACCCCATTGACACATTGAAACAAGTGGTTACCCAAGCTACTCAAGTAAATCCACCATCCACATCAAACCCATCTATCATCAACCCCAATCAAAACAAACCTTGGTTACGAAACCCATCAACCAAGGTATTACCTTGGTCACACCTCAAATACCACAAGGGAACCTTTTTAATCAATGGACTCAAGGTCCTAGTATTTCATTACCATCACAAAATATAATGGAATCATCCTCATCATTTCCCACAGTGCCCTTTACCATACAAAATAAATTGGGAAGTCAAACTTACATTCCTCCACCTCCATCTACCATCTTACAAGGGATGTTAAATCAAGGGAACTCTCAACCTCTCATCAACAATCCACTACCCACTTAGAACTTCAACACTCGCAATCCATCTCAAATATCCCAACAACCACTTGATCCTACATTGCAAGTGCATTCCCTAGCTTTGCAACAAGCACAACAGGCTTATCAACAAGCCATCAAACAATAGAAACAACATCAAGAAGCCTTAGTAGCACAACAACAACATCAAGCCGCCTTAGTAGTGCAGCAACAACACCAATCTCAACAATTTTCCTTAGTAGCACAACAACAACAAGAAGCTTAACAAGTCGCCTTAGTAGCTCAACAACAACAACAAGCTCAACAAGTTGCCTTAGTAGCACAACAACAATAACAATCCCAACAATCCACCTTAGTCATGCAAGAACAATCGTTACTAGCTCAACAATATTCCCAACAACAAGGTTTCTACTATAACCCTAAAAAAAACATCATCAATACAAATGTGCTAGGAACATATACATCAACACCTCAATCACCTTCACAAAATCGCACACCACCATACATCCCATACAACACCTTATGATATCAGAATCCCACATACAACCCATCTATCATCCCAACATATGTTCCTCCACCAAACCCGCAAGATGATTTAGCATCACAACTTAATGTGATGTCACAAGAAATACAGGACCTTCATATGGGAAAGACAAAGAAGTCTCATACACATATTCTATGTACTTATCCAATTGATCAAAATATCACAATGATACTGTTCCCTCTCAGCTTTGAAATCCCCAAATTTGATAAATAAAAAGGGAGGGGAAATCCTGTAGACCACATCAGAGAATTCAATGTCATGTGTATGGAGGTTTCCTATAATGATTCCTACTTAATGCGCCTCTTTCCATGAAGTTTAACAGATATTTCCATGGATTGATTTTCTCAATTGCCTCTAGGTATTAAAAATTTCCAAGAAATCGTTGAAAATTTCATAAATCACTTCTCCTTCAATCTTTACATGGATGTAAGTCTAGAAGAACTGTACACTATTAGACAAAACAAAGGGGAATCTTTTTCTAATTTCTTGTAATGGTGGAGACAAAGAGCTAGTAAAAACAAGTGGCCAACTTCCTGACAAACAAGTGGGCATTATCATGGAAAATCTAGATCAAGATATATCCTTTCACTTGAAAATGCAATGCATCACATCTTATGGCGAGCTTCTCCCTAGAGCCCTTAACATCAAGAGAGCCCTAATCTCATAAGGAAACACACAAGTGTATAAAAACAACTACCCATCCATTATTTTTAACGACAAGCCCTACTATTGGGCCAAGAACAAAAATGTTACTAGTGATGGTGTTGTTGATGCAAAGGTGGTCTTAACTACTAGACAAGAAAACACCCAACCCATGAACACACAACAACCATACGTGCAACCACCAAACAATCAACCAACGATCAATGCTGCAAACACTCAATGTGGACAACACAGAGCAAATAATGCTCCTACGCAACAATTCACTCCCTTAGGGGAACCTATGGAAGATGTGTTGAAGAGGTTGATATAGTCTAACCTTATCACACTCCCAGATTTCTCAAACTATCAAGAGCCACAAATCAAACCTCATAGCTATAGATAAGATCACTTTTGTGAATTTCACTGATACAAAGGTCATAGCACACAAAATTGTTTTAGGCTCAAACATCTAATAGAGGATCTTATTGAACAAAGAGACATTGAGGTTCATCAAAAATTTGGGAATGAAAATTTGAAAATTTACACGAACCCTATGCCTAATCATGGAAAAACAAAAGATTCAACAAAGGCATCAACTTCAAACAATACCCATGATACCACATTGGGACATTTTTACACTGTTTATGAGGAATCAAACATGTATCAAGATACTATGTTAAAACAAAGTCCAAACCCATCAATAGTGTTTGGCACTATTTTATACTGTAATGACATCAAGTGGATATCATATTGTGATATCTCTCCCACATATGACTCAATGATCGGGCATGTTGAAGAAGTTCCAAACGAGCCAAAAATGTCCCTTATTGCACCAATACCCAAAAAATGTTGTGAAGATTCTTTTACCGATGATATATCATCCACCCAAGGATCATGTCAAGAGGAGGCTCTTGAGGATAATGAAAGTTATTCTAAATTGAGTCAAGATCAAGAACCCCTATCCCTAGAATTTCACAAAGAGCTAAGGGACATCTTCCAAACCATTTTAAACTCCAAAGATGTCCCCGATATCACTCTTGAGATGTTTCTTTCAGATGAACATATATATGTTCTTCATCCAAAATATGAGTCTCCCACTCTTGATATTTCTACACAAGAGTAAGAAGTAGTCGAGATTATTGATTCTTACAATGATTGTGCATCATCAACATCTTTTGAATCAATACCAACATCTTTTGAAACATTATCAATAGATAATGATGTCATAGAATAAAAGAAAATAGTTCAAGAGCAAGCAACAATCAATATTATCGATTATTATAGTGATTGTGCATCATCGACATCTTTTGAGTCAGCATCAACATATTTTGAAGCAGTATCAATAGATAACGATTTCATAGAACCGGAGAAAATAGTTCATATTCCTGAATAGCAAGAAGCCATAGCAATATCATGTGTTCATGACAAGTCCTATTTAGTGGCTGTGGATCAGAGGATACATTATTAGGGCAAAGGATTAGGTATTGATCATACCTTCACAACACAAGGGAAATCTTGTTTACAACAAACATCAACATATGGGGCAAAAAGAATCCTTATGATGAGAATTTTTTCAACACTACAAATAGTCGTATCATGAGTTTGCATTCACCCATCATCTCATACACAAATTGGGACCAACGTAAAAAGAAGAATTACTCTCAAAGCAAGGTGAAGATCATCAAAACAAATGAAGCCGTCAAGCAAAAAGAACAAAGAAAATACAAATGGATACCAAAGAAAAATTAAAAAAATCATCCCTCCAAAACTCCATTAGTCAAAGAAACTATGGGGAAAAATAAAAAAAGGGAAATGTATCCATAAAAAGAGTCCTCAAATACAAAAGCAAGCTTCTCAAGCAAGGAACTAAGTATATCCAATGGTTGGTCCTAATCCCATGAAAACCTCCATTCCCACCCATCATCACTCATCTTCCCAAGTTTGGAGAGTCAAAGGTTCCAAAATATCAACTAATCCATCTCATATTCCTTCATGCGTGACACCATACATTCCATTCACAATATTCAATTCTTGCATTGATTGTGTGTTGGAAACTACCCTTCATCATAAGTATTTTGAACTTTATCACTATGTGCAGACATAGACAAGGTTAATTCTGGTATCCACAAGGCAGATCAAAGTTCTTCAAAGATGCATTCAACTGCTCATATCTTAGCAAAGAAGCTTCTTCAAGTAGGGTATTGTTGGCATTTTATGGTAGTGGCCTCCACATCAATACCACTAGGTGGTTCAACATGAGGCTAACATTTCCATAAAATCTCAAAAAAATAAAAATAAAAACAAAAAATGATAAAAATACAAAAAAAAGGATTGAAAACAGTAAAGATAAAAATCATCCTCCAATGAAAACCACTATGGTACTGCTTTGGGAAATTACTATGATGAGAACCTAGAAAATAGGCGTCATGAGTAGAAATGAGCATTTATATGATCCTTCTCAGATAAAAGCATCCCATCCTTGTCATGATAAATCTAATGTTCCCTCCATCCATCCAATCCAAAATTTATCCAAATATTCTGCTCTATATTGATCTTGACAAAGATTTGGCGTATACTTCAACTCTACTCTTCATCAAGGTTAATTCTGGTATCCACAAAGTAGATCAAAGTTCTTCAAAGATGCATTCAACTGCTCTTATCTTAGTAAAGAAGCTTCTTCAAGTAGGGTATCATTGGAATTTTATGGTAGTGGCATCCACATCAGTACCACTAGGTGGTTCAACATGAGGCTAACATTTCCAGAAAATCTCAAAAATCTCAAAAAATACAAAAATAATAAAATACAAAAAAAAAGAAAAAGGATTGAAAAAAGTAAAGATAAAAATCATCCTCCAGTGAAAACCACTACGGTGGCACTTTGGGAAAGTACTATGATGAAAACCTAGGAAACATGCATCATGAGTAGAAATGAGCATCTATATGATCCTTCTCAAACAAAAGCATCTCATCCTTGTCATGATAAATCCAATGTTCCCTCCATCCATCCAATCCAAAATTTATCAAGATATTCCACTCTATCTTGATCTTGAAAAATATTCGGCGTATACTTCAACTCTACTCATGGAAAACTTTTGACAATCTTTTTACCATTTTATCTCATGAAGTCCCATAGCCCATATCTAGCATGCTAAAACTCTGCCAAAATCTTCACATACACATTACCTATCTTGGTTGTCCATTGCATTATGAAGAATTGTTAAACACTAGGGGTAGGTTATTGCACACTCTTATTTTCAAATAACTCTTGATCCATGTCTTATATCTCATAACGTGACATCGACATCATGATCTAGGTATCATTTGCCTCAAAATATTATCTATAAAATCCAAAAACATTTGCAAAATCCTGTACAACTAAAATCCAAAAACATTCAAAAAATTGTAAAGGAAAAATTCAAAACATTCAGAAAACATCAAAATCCCTAAAAAGGTCGAACATCGAAAATCCAAAAACATCTCTTTGTCAAACTACATTGTCTCTGAGCTTGAACTAGGCAAGGACATCATTGATGTGCCCTCGAGACACCCTAGGTTGGTCCTTTAGCAGTCTGTTGTAATTAGCTGTCATCTCTCATATGTTCATATCTTTTTCTTGTAAATGGATCGAGTTAGTTGAACTACGTGGTCTCTGCATGTATAACGTAGGAAAGGCTAATCTTTGATCATCCCCCAAGGCCCCTAGGATAGGTCTCCAGGTTAGGTTCTTGGTCAAAATTCTAAAAACACAAAAACATCCAAATATTCAGAAAATCCAAAAACATCAAAACTTAGAAAAATCCAAAAACACCCAAATAATATTCTGAAAACACAAAAACATCCAAATATTCAAAAAATCCAAAAACATCAAAACATCTCAAAAATCAAAAATGTATCCAAATATTAAAAAAACACAAAAACATTTGAAAATGGAAAATAATTAAAAAATAGAAAATGTTCAAAACACCTAAAAAGCCTCAAATATTTAGAAAACCCTAAACATCCAAATAAACTCTTTGAAAATCCAAAAACATCAAAACATCTCAAAAATCTGAAAACATCCAAATATTTAGAAAACACAAAAACATTTGAAAATGGAAGATACAAAAACAATAGAAAATGTTCAAAATACCTAAAAAGCCTCAAATATTCAAAAAACCCTAAATAGCCTCACAAAATCAGAAAAACCTAAACATCCACATAAACATTCAAAAAGACCAAAAACAACCTTAAAACATTTTGAAAATTCCAAAACCCATCCATCCCATCTCACTTTCACCCACAATAAACTTTCACCCATAATAAATGATCGTCACCTTCACCCTTTGGCGAATCAAGTAGAAAGCAAACATAGCAAGTCGTAAAGTGTGAACCTAAAAGTACAAAATCTAAAGTCTAAATCATAGGTAAATGTGTCAATGAAGTTTATGGCAATGACTCATCTTAGTATCATTATCCTAACATCAAACAACCCTTTGATCAACCTATCCTAGGATGTATCCTTCCTGCGATGAACATCAGTATCAGATATCACCTCAACTAAACTTGAATTAGGAAGGGGCTATAGATAACACTGACTATTTGTCTTTGATCTTTTCTTATGATTTATCTTAATGACCCATTTTGAGGACCTCTCAATGATTTCTAACAAAACGATTTAGAGAAAAAGGAATGGGGCATCAATCATTATCTTTTGTTTACCGTGCTTGTGGATAATCTTGTAAAATAATCTTGGCACATACTTGCTTAGTTGTCTATAGGAAGGTTGTTTGGAGTATGTTGTTGAATATTGTGTATGCTTTGGTCCAATATGTTCTAAGCTTCTAACTTGCATTCCAACAATGTTTATGTATGTCAATACATGAACAAGAACTATCCTATTTATTTGTCAAGTCAAAGTCCATTACACTAGATACAACATTGTCCTGGTTATCAATACCTTGATGCATCATGTATATGTGTTATATCAAACAATAAGGAATGATGGAAAATCCCAATCTCGAAATGTGAGCACCCATTCTACATTTTGCATCATCTCGTCACCATCTCTAATAAAGTCTTGATGGATCAAGGACTTGCTGGATCTTTTGAAGCAGTCATCATCAACAATGGTCATTCATTCTTTATTCTTCTATCTTCTCTCCACACTAACCTAGTATTATAATAGTTAATAAAAACATCATCAGTGCATCCACGCTGCATCCACAAACCATCAACATGCATGCATCTAATAATCATAAGCATCCATCAGCATAATCACACATCTCATGATCATATCACATCATGCATTTTGCATAATCATTTGAGCTATGATGAATAATATAGATTTGTTATTCTAAGCATCTTAAATTGTTGCATATCATAAGAATTTGCATCCATACATCCATATGTATACATCATCACCAAAACATGCATAGAAAATACACAAAAATAAATGCATCCATACCATTTTCATATCATAATCATTCATCCATATCATATCGTGAAAAGATAATGAAAAAGAATATAACATTGCATTCATCCATAACATGATCATCATATATCACATAGGCATAAAATAAAATGCATCCATACATGATCATATATAAGCATCCATACATCATACATACATGAAATAAATTCAACACATCATAGCATGAATCATCCGTATCGGTATCATATATATATCAAAAAATGTGTCATGGTACAAAATTTGGATCAGTGTATGTACATTGATTATAAGTACAATATCCATGAGGCTATCAAAAAGGAGCCAATGAATGTATATCAGTATAAAGAATGGGGAAAACTCAAAAAGTGTGTGTACATCAAAAAGCTAGCCCTGATGGATGCTACCCTCTCCAACCTGCCGCTTAGGCTGATCCTCTACACGGGGATGCACATCGCTATGCTGTGAAAAATCTGACTGTCAAAGAGCTACTGGAACATCCATATGGTAGTGTTTCCTGTAATACACAACCTCTTTGTACAAACATGCTGAAATAATCTAACCATGTGTGGTTGCTACCATAACCTCGATCTGCTCCCGCTTGGACACCTCTTGATCTCTCTCTCCAGTGACAGCCTGTACTCTCTACAGTGTCACATCTCTCTCAACTATCACTACAATCACCTACTGCTGAGCTTGGTCTCACTTAGCAGTCAAATCCAAAACTTACCAACAGGCTTGGTCCCGCTCACCTGTCAATGCATGCACCTACTGTTGAAACTGCTAAATATGCGCATCTCGTGCATCTAGTGGTGGCAGTGGTGGTATTGCATGCTGATGTGGTCCATGCTACTAAACTATTGGAGGCTGCTAAGGAGGTTGTTGTCCAACTAGAGGAGCCCCCAAAACCTATCCATCATGGCCATCCTGGCCTCCCTATCCCCTTCCCCTTACACCTCTGCCTCACAATCTCCCTCAAGGAGGAGCACTTGCCAGATCTATAAATCACCTCAAAGGGACGAACCATGTATCATGAGTTGGAGTGGTCTGTGCTATGGGTTGAACCTGATAATATGCCCAAGGCTGGGCAACCAACTATCAAAAGCTCTCAACAGCCTTTGGTGCCAGAATAGTCGGTCCCCATGTAGGAACCTCTCTAGCTGATCTCACAAAAATGGCTCTATAGGCATCGTCAGGCCTGTCATTTACATCACCAAACTGTTTGGCTACTCTATTAGGAAGGTACCACTCAATCATGGTGTGCTCCCGACCTTGCATGTAACAGGTCTATCTGGAAAAGTAAAGCTGCTAAATGTAATCAAACCATGGCAGAATTTGTAGCCATGGGTGCCAGTGGAAAATAGTCATATCATCAATCACCCATCTCTAGTACGGGAGCCCAATCTATCTAGTGTGCCTGAGTGTGATGGCACCTCAATATCTCCAAATGACGGGATCATTCGGCTCCATGTATTCCATTTGTACAATGGGTTGAAGAATGGTAATGTGCTCCCATGCCCAAATATGAAGAAGAGTAACACTTGCATCAAGGGCCCTCCCATCCCAGTAAACAAAATCATGCAAATCATGATATAGGGAGGCTAGCACCACAGGCCCCCATGCAAAAAGAGTCCTCCTATACAACATCCGCTACCATGCCAAACCCCATCCTAGACTGAAAAATCTATCCCTTCTATTGAGAGCCACCAAACCTGAAATGATGGCCACAACGATCAATCTAAAGGTTGGCATTTGACCTCTGTATGTCTCTAAATCAATCTGTGAGGTGACTAATACAATCTAGTCCATCTCCATCACCTCAAGGAATGCATCAAATCCAACTTCAAGGTCGTAAATCATGTGGTTGTCCTAGATAGGAAAATGCAATATCTGCCACACATCCTGCAAAGTAACTATCACCTCCCCCATCAAAAGGTTGAAGGATGAGGTATCAATGTGCCATCTCTTGCACAAAGTTGTCATCATAGCCAAATGGGACCTAATCACAGGTGCATATGCAATGTACCACAATCCAATCTCTCTCAGGTGCCCGTAGCACAACTCTAAAAGATCACCTAATCTTTCAAGAATTGTGGGCATGTACTCCCTCGACATCAATGGTGGGAAGACCTCCTGCAACCACGAAGCACACGACATCAGGAAATCATCAAAAAATTGAAGTTATTTGGAATTTTCAGCTTGAAAATCACAATAGTGTCACTATATTCAAAATTCAAATAGCGACGCCCAATGCATTTTAAATTTTGAATTTGAAAATGTGTCGCTAGACAAGCTGGTGTCACAATTTGTCTTTTGACATGACCTAACCCAACTTTTAAATTAGCAAGTGTGTCACCAGATATAACCGCGTCACCATTTAAAATTTGAAACCCTAATTTCAAATTGAAAGAAGCATCGCCATATACATGTGTGTCACTATATATCATTTGGGCATCACCAATTTAAGTTTGGGCATCACTATATAGCGATGCCGCCATAATTCAAATTCTAACAACTAATAAATGCATTGAAATTTCAAATTTTAAATCAAGTTTTGAATCACATACCAGTGGTCCTACTCTTGGAAGCTATTGGAACTCACGAACTTGATTAGAGATGTGTCAGGGAAGCTCATGATGCTTCATTTTGTCGAAGGGTCAGAGCTCAAACCACAAGAATTCCTTAAGTGTGAATGCACAAATGAATTGAAAATGACCCCTCTTGGCCTATTTAAGCTAGAAAATTAGGGTTTTTTCCCTAATTTAACCTTAATAATGGGGTTTATTATCATTTTCACCAAATTTTCCAATCTGGACCTAATTTTACATTTTTTTTGCATTTTTGGCATTATTCTTGCATCCTAAAGCCTTTCTGGCCCCTTGGGGTAGCTTTTGAACCTTTATCAAGAAATCAACCCAAAATTTGGAATTTTCACTCCATTTCTCGAGGGGGCAAGGAGTCAACTTTATCCTTCTGTTGGGGCATCTAAAAAATCAGAAATTTTTTATTTTTTGATTTGGGCAACATTTTTTTAATCTGAAAAGTGTTATTCTTTGAACCGAAGCAGCAGATACCTCGCTTGAAAGAGCGAAAAAATGTACACACTAGAAAATATCCTAATCAATGTCATATATTTAAATCAGATTTACTAACATCATTTCTTCCTTAATACATCCTCTTTCTCACTTAATTAATTTAATTAGCCTAGCTAATTAATTAATTGTATCATTTTCATCTATTTAGCCTATTTAATTAAATTGGGTTAATTCATCTCTTTTCACACTAACAATTCATCTCATTAAATTAAATAAATCAAAATATTTAATTTAATCTCCTAAGTCATTCTATTTAATTAAATAACCCTAAGTTATTTAATTAAATATCATTTTACCCCTCCCCTATTTATTAAATCATCTAATTTAATAAATATCTCTTAATTCTTGTAATTCCCTAATTGCATAAATTAAACCTTGTTTAATCAGTAATTAAACCTTGTTTAATTAGTGGCCCATGTACTGCCAAGAGTACAATGTCTAGGCAAGGATGGCTATATTTGGTTCATGGGCCAGTACACTTGGCGTATGAGAAAGCAATTCATTAACTCCTCCCATGAATTGAGTGATGGTAGCTTAGCAAGATGTGACATGCTCATCTCTGGAGAGGCTAGTGGAGTCAGAGGCAATTCAAATGTATGAAATTGAAGGGATTTGGGATTCTCCCAAAATATGACATGAAATGCCAAGACATCCAAGTGCATCCCCTGAACTGCAGACGTACATTCATTCAATTTCCTCGGGACTAAAGCTTATGGAATGTCAGAATTTTGTGTGAATTAATGGAACGTCTGAAGCATACACGCTGGTTTATGCTTGAAAGGATGATGTGAAGTGGAGTTGGTGGTCAAAATTTAATGCGGAGCCCATTTTCCTCTCTATTTATGATGCATTCAAAGGAAACCAAAGGCACCAAAATGGATATTCCGATGAAATTTTCATGTTTGAAGAGGGAGGCTACATTCCATGGTGTAATTTCAAATAAGCGGCTGAAGAATATATGTCGCAATAAGGATATTTTATTCACAAAGGTAGTGAAAATGATGTTGGGAAGGGCATACGTCTCTAAGAATCGCACAAGGGCCAACTCAGACATCTCTTCCAAGTTTTTGGCATCACTGTTGGATTTAAATTTACCTAAGGAAAGATGTTTACTTCTTCTACGCTCGGTGTTTAAGGATTCGATTCTAGTTGGAGATATTGACACAGTAGCAATAGCCATGCTCGATGTTGGCCTTCCCTGGTCGGATGATGTGGAACGGATGCTCAACCTGGGTGTGGAAGTAGAATGGCACCCCTTTATACTAGATGTGCAAGGCAAAGCTCTGCAGCACCATAAGTGTTGGGTGTCTGTAGGGACCATAAGTTTCTGAGTAGGTGGTTGGAGCTAGACGCAGTTGTTGGGATGGACCGGTGACATGCTTTCACCAACCTGGTTGGCTCTGGGAGGTTTTATGATGACCTGTAAGGGATATGTGATGTAGTTTTTTGTCTGTTTTAAAATACATGCTGGTAAATTGGGCTTTCTCTGATATCTGCCAATGGAGGGCTATACGCCATTTTGATTTTAACAAACCCCTAGGGGTATGAATTGTAACAACATTTTTTGCTAATCAATATAATTCGCAACTCTACTGCCATTTCCAATAAAAGAAAAAACCTTGTTTAATTAGTAATTAAACTATTTTTCTTCTAATCAAAGAGAATATTCCCATGGAATATTCTTTATCTATTTTGAAAAATTAGAACTTTATTTTAATTTGTAAATTACGTTTTTCCTCATCCAAAAGGAATATTCCAAGGAATATTCTCTCCTTCAGTCAACTCACTTGGCTTCTTGGACGAGCTAAACCTTCAACCTCTTTAGCAAGTTACCTTTGACCTGTGTGAGCAGGTCAAAAGTGTGTTTGTTTGAGGAAACTGTGAGCCCTTGATTAACTTTCATCATGCATTCTCATTCGTTGATGAGAATCCATGATCCATGCCTCTCATCCCCTTCATCTTGAGCTATTGATTAATATTTTTTATCTCAACCACCCATTCCTCATTTGCTCTCCTATAAATAGATCACTATTTGGACACAAATGGATCCATCTTTTATTCCAAACTTCTGTTGTTGAACTCACTCACATACTCACTCATATTTTACTCACTATTTAGCTTTTTTTAGTTCATTTTAATTACATAATAGCTTAGAGCATCCATTAATGGCTTCCATGCATCCATCTTAGTTTGTGTAGACACGTAAAATTTACATGCATCTGATCTTGATTTACTAACATCAATTCATCCAAAATCATCTCCTTTGCTAACCATTTAATCGAATAATCTTTATTTGATTAAATTCATCACATTTCATCTTGTAGTTAAATAAATCAATTTTATCTAATTAAATCATCCATTTAATTAAATAAATCAATTTTATTTAATTCGCCTCTAAAGTCATCTCCTTTAAATTGAATAAATTAATCTTTATTTGATTTAAGTCTAACACCATCCTCTTTAATTAAATAAATCAAAGTTTATTTAATTAAGTCTAATATTCATTATTCCTCTCAACTTTGATTTATTTAAATCCTAAAATCTAAATCAAATTGTCAAATCAACTAATCTTCATTTAAATTAATCAAATCCTAATTAATCCTAATCTTAATCCATCATATCCTCTAGCTTTTGCAACTTGCTCAAGTAAATCAATTTAATTGATTTATAAATTCATCCATTTTCATTCAAAAAGGCATCAAGTTGGAATATTCCTCAAACTTGAAATCTCCCCCCAAAAGGACTTGTCCTCTCCAACAAGGCATTTAAGTTTCTTACATGTCCTTTGCCTTGAGCCAGGTGGCATTTAACTCTTCTTAAACATGTCACTTCTTCAAATTCAAATTTCAAACGCATGCACATTGATCAAAATGTGCTCCACCTCCTTCCATTAGCATCTTGACAAGTGGCACAATGCCATTGGTCCACGTTTAATCCCACATTCATCCTATTCTGCAATCCTCCATCCTTATTTGTTATAAATAGAGGCCTCCTCTATTGCATTTGATCATCCACAATCCATGTAAGATCACCATGCTCATTTGGACCCACAAGTTCATGCAAATAAATTATCTTGAGATTTTGAATTTTCTCATCCATTTTTCATCCATTTTCACATTTTTATAGCTAGGTTATGCATGAATTTCACCAAGGAGCATCAAATCTTCATCAAATCATCATTCAAGCTTATAAGGGATTGGGAAAGGGCCATTTTCCACATCAAAATAACACCAATTCCCCCATGGGATTGAGAATTTGTTTATTTTGAGCAAGGTTGGCTAGTTTCTATTCATGTTCTTCATTTATTTCTTGTTCTTGATATCTCAAATGAATTTCATGGGGAATGTTGTTTCTAACTTGCATATTGGACTAATTATGTGTTTTTTCTGTGTTTGTGCAGGTCTAGGACCACCATTCAAATTTTGGCATTAGAAGGAGGGCGAATCTTTCAAAATTAACACATTTTTGGTCAAATTTAGCTATTTTTTATGTTTTTTGTCTTTCCAATAACAACATCACTGGAGGAAATTGTGACACATTTGCGGTCTCTATTTTTCCAAAAAGCGCTGCTAGTTTCACCAAAGCCCCACTCAAATCCTAAAACAACACCACTTTTGTTCCAGTGTCGCTGTTTGGACCCAAACAATGCCACTGCCTCTGTGTTTCAAAGGGCGTCGCTTGGCTTTCTTGCTTTTTCACTCAATCTTAAAATGGTTGTATCTTGGTCATATTTTGATATTTTTTGGAGCTTGTTTTTTTAAATGGGGCAGAATTTCATAAGCTATCCAATGGTGTAGGTTTTTACAACTTTTATAGAGTTAAAATTTTCAAATTTTCACCTAATGTCAAATTACAATGAAACTTGGTCTAAATTTAGGGTTTTTATGTTTAATCATTTATCTAACCCTCATATCTTCTTGTTTCTTGATTTCATCTAACATTTTGAGCTTGTATTGAAAGTTTTAAAGGATCATGGAGCATGAAAATGAAAGAAAAAGCATTATCACATGATTGTAATAAGTGTTTTTGAACACTTTGGGAGCAATTATAATCCCTTTTTAAGGCTTTGTTATCTTCAAGGTTTAGGACTCAATAATTTTCATTTGGGCTTAAAAAGATAAATCAAAAGGATTAAAAAGAACCTTAGGAAACTTACTACATTTTGTTTTGGGCTTAACAATTGAAGAAGCAAACTTCACATTTCAATCTTGGTGCTTAAAAAGAACCCATTCTTGCTTTGAAGGTTAAAATGAACATGTGTCCTTTGTGTTTTGTAATCTTTTACACAAAGTAATCTCATTTAAAAGGGTGTATGCACTTCTCTTGCACTTCACGACGATCTTGAGAATCAAAAGTCCTTTTGGTGACATTAAGTTGTATAGAAGATTTCCTTCACATTTCAATTTGGGCTCTTAAAATTGAACAAAATATTGCTAGTGTGAGTGAAGTATATCACGTGTGTTCTCTCTTTGTTTCTTAACAAAGATTGATCAAACTACAAATGTGCTTGCTTGCTTTTGTTTATCCTTAGAGGGCCTACCTAATGGGAAAAATTAATCACCCCAGGGAATGACCCAACCAAGAACATGCTAAAGCCAAGCAACTTCCACCCGATATATAAGTGTGGGTACTTGAGGAAAGTTCAAGTATCACGAGGATTGTTCCGAAAAGAAGGGTAGCAATGGTCTCTTATTGTATGGATGATCCCCCACAAATAGAATTCCTATACTAGAATGTTTTGTTTAGAAGCCCAAATCCTTATCTATTTGTTGGTGCAAGAATGGTCTTTCTGAAGTCGTCCCACATTTTTACGACTCTTAGTAGAGATGAGAAGTATGCCATAGGATTTTCATGGGTAGAAATGAGAAGTGTGTGTCGTGGAGGGGAGCTAGTGTGTTCAAGCATCTAATCATCCACTAAGAGTAGGCGTAGTTGGATTTATCAAAGTGGGAACTCAACAAATATTATCTCATTCTATCTTAGGGTTATGCATCATTTTGGAATCAAAACGCTTTGCTTGGATCTAAAACATTCGAAAAAAAACATTCAACATGGTCATAAAATTTCAAACTCTTTAGAGGAAGCAAATACCTTTGACAGAATTCAAGTGTTATTGCTTTCCCTAGGGATTCTATCCTTAGAGGCTTCTAAGTATTTGAATTTATATCTCAATTTTCTCTTACTAAAGTCAACATTAAGGAACTATTGCTTGGATTTTCTCAATTTCCACATAATGGATTTTGTGGGATGAAAATAAATTGGGACATTAGACATTTAGTTTGAAACTTAAGCAAGACAAGTGGACGTGGTAAAAAACAAGTCATTAACCAAGATTAAATCAATTTAACCCCACACATGTGCTTGTTATCTTTTGTCTTATGATCTTCCAAGCAAAAAGTTGGTCTTTTGGTTTGAACTACTCATAGGGTAAATCATGTTCTTCACTATCTTGGTATTGTAAAAAAATTCCCTCTTAGGTTCATCTAGGGTCACAATCAAATACTTCATCCATCTCAAACATCAATCAAATCCCATCTCACAAACAACTTTTGAACCATTGGAAAAATCATTCATGCTAGACTTTTGGAAAATCCTTCTAAATAAAAATTAAAACCATCTTGTTTGAATAAGTGTGTGTAGATGAATCCTTCTTCACACACTTAGTTGAATTATCACCTTGTGTACAAGTTTATTCCAAGATAACATCTAACATCTTGGGGTTTATTAGTTCATTATCCAAAATCTAAATCCAAATCAAATCCAAATCAAACCAAATCCAAATCAAATCCAAAATAAAAAAAAATCCAAAAGTCCTAAAGTCTAATATTCCTCCAAGGTTCCTAAAAGTTCAACACCCATATCATTCACCCCTTTCATCCTTCATCTCATCATTGGTCCTAAATTATTTAGAGGTCAACAAGGTTAAAACACAAGAAAAACATGGAATATAAACTTGATTCATACATCATGAGTGGTCTAAATCAACCAAACTATCAAAGCCTTACAATGCCAATTAATTATCAAAACTTACATTTATACAATCCATACATGGGATCATTATCTCCTACAAACCTCAATGGTACAACAAATGTGAGTATGCCCAATCTAAATTTGGAACACCTTTTCCTATGGTAGATTTAAATCAAATTCCAAACCTACAAATCTATCAACCAAATAATCATTACATGAGTCCTCAACAAAACAACATTATCCCACCAAATCCATACATGCCAAATGTGAATATACCAAGTACAAACATGAACATTTCAAATCCACACTTGGAAAACTTTGGGATAGCTATGTTTGGGAATCATACAATTTTTTGTTCAAAGTCCAAACAATATGTTAATGACTCCATGTATTGATCCAAGTCATGGTAACACCATGCAAAATAAAAGTTACCTAAATCAAGGCAATGTAATTCCCAACCACAACAATGTTCAATTTCAACCTATAATGTCAAATCTAAACATCATCCCAAATCAGAACATTTTCCAAAATCAATTTATCCATAATCCCATGCAAACACCACAAGTATGAATTCCAAATCTACTTGAACAAAAACAAAATCAACTATATCAAGGGTGTCAAGATCAAAATCAAGATTGAATTTTGTGAGATCAAATTTCTTCACTTGCCAAAATAATTGACTCATTGATCCAAGAGACATCTCCACCCCAAAATCAATACACTCTTCCATTGGTTAAACCATGTCATCAAAGCATTGAGTTGTGACTGCAACCACATTAAGAACAATATCTCCAATGTCATGAAGTTGGATATCAAGATCAACAACATCAGCAACAAACCCAACCTCCACATCTCAAAGATCAATCACCACATCTCCAAAATCAATCACCATAAGGTCAATTTAAAGTACAAATCTCCCAAGGTAACAAATGAAAATACACACCACTTGGGGAACCAATTGAATCAGTCATGCAACAATTGATACAAGAAAATCTCATCAAAATCCATGTGTATGTCAATTATCAAGAGCCTCAAGTTAAACCACCAGGGTATAATGAGAAGCACCTTTGTGATTTTCACAAAATAAAGGGGCACACAAGATCAAATTGCATTCAACTCAAAAATCTCATCCAAGACCTAATCGATCAAAAAAAATAACTGTTAGGGACAATGATCAAGATTCAACCACTAGCGATAGCATTGAAAATCCCTCCACCACAATTGTTGAAAAAATGATCAAGATCTATCCATAAATGAGCACCTTGAAGATGTTTCTACCCCATCCAATGATGAAATCAACATGCATCAAGAGTCATTTTTTAGTCGTGATCAAAACCCCTCAACAATATTCAACAATGATCTATTTCAAGGAGTGTTAGAATTATTTGATCCTATTAACATAATCCACGACCCAATGACCAATGATCATGTTGAAAATGTCTCTAAATCATCTAATGAGTTAGAGGACATATCTCAAGAATTTATCCCAAAGCATGATCAACATCTTTCACCAAATTCTAGCAATGGTCCTTTCCAAGACATATTGGCATCCTTTGACCTCATGGTTACAGATACTAAAGGGATCCTCAACTCAACATTTGATCCAAGTCCACTCAAAGATCAAGAGGATATTGAGCCATTTCCCATGCCTAATGAAGACATCCAAGAACCCTTTGCAAGCAATCCATCCTTTGAAATTGACCTGTGTCAAGAACTTGATCCAAAGCATGTCGAAAGCAATTATGAAATTATTCAAGATCAAGAATTTGTATCTCCAAGCTACTAAAATGATCTAATGGCCACTCTCCTATCTATACAAGATATCACAAATGATGATCACATCCACATAGCACATACTCCTCCATCTACCCGTGGGATTCTTTCTTTGGATGGACACGTAGATGATCTTCATTCAGAATAGGATTCATTGACTCCTAACATTGTTGCACAAAAAGAGCAGGTTATTGATTCCTACTGTCAAATTGAATTGTCAACATCAGGATCAAATATATCCCAAATTCAAACTAAGGACATCATGTATGAAGATATCCAACATTATCCACTCAAGGAATTAGGTCAGATAGAACATGATATTCTGGAGTTAACAGAGCAACAAATTGAAATAACATCATCTACAGTGGTTATTTATCAGAGAATGCTTACTGAACAATAAATCTCAAAATAGGTAGAATCAAAGAACAAACACGCTACTACCATCATACTGGGGGAAAATTCATCTCAAGAAAACATCAACATAGGGAACACAAAGAATCCTTATGATGAAACCAATGCCAATACTACAACCTGCCACATCATGAATCTTCATCCACCTATCACCCCATCCACGAATTGGGACCAATCATCCAAAAGAAGGATGTGAATCAAACCAAGAAGAACATCATCAAAGAAAAAGAAGCTAGGAAGCATAATGGACAAATCAAATACACATGGATAACAAAAAATACAAAGAAAGATTATCCATATCAAGCTCCATTAGTCAAAGAGACTATGGGGAAAAATAAAAAATGGAAAAGTATCCATCAAAGATGTCCACAAAGGCAAAAGAAGGATTCTCAAGCAACATACAAAGTATATCAAGTAGTTGGTCCAAATTCCATGCACACTTTCGTATCCACCCATCATTGCTCATCTTCCCAAGTTTGGAGAGTCAAAGGTTCCAAACTATCAACCAATCCATTTTCCTAAACACACTCCATCCACGCCTCCATGCATGATATCCAATTCTCACATTGACCATGTGTTGGCAACGACCCTTCATGATAAGGATTCAAAAGGCACTCTATCACGATGTGCGCATAGAGACAAAGTTAACTTCGGTACCAACAAAGCAGATCGAGAATCTCAAAAGTTGTATTCAAGTGCACATATCTTGGCAAAGAAGCTTCTCCAAGAAGGATATCGATGGAAAATTATGACAAAAGCATCTACATCAACACCATTAGGTGGTTCAACATAAGCTTAAAATCTTTCAAAAAATTAAAAAAAATCAAAAAATATAAAAAATCCAAAAAAAAAATTAGAAAAATGATTGAAAAACAATCAAGAGAAAAATCGTCCTCTAGTGAAAACCAATGCTACAGTGGCGTTTTGGATAGGTACCATGATGAAAACCTGGCAAACAGGCATCATGTGTAGAATTGAGCATCTACATGCGCCACTTTAGGTGGAAGCATCTCATCCCATCCATAATAAGGCCAACATTCCATCCATATTATCCATAATAACTCCATTCATCCATGAACCATTTATCCAATCCATTTTCATTCAAACTACATCCATAGTCCAAATTATCTTGATCCTAATGAAGTCTGGTGTACACTTTACACTTGCTTTTTGTAAACATCTTGACATGAGTCACTTTCATTGTTCCTATCCTACCCAACATTATCTGAGCCATGAAGCATTATCCAAATGAGCATTCCTCTATTCGAACACCTTACCTTATCACAAGATAATCCTTGGCATCCTTTGCATTCTTACCATAGCCATCCAACCATACATCTATCCAAGCATCCACCCATGGCATTTCATACATTGCTAGACACTGGGGCAGGTATTCACATCTTGCTTTGGGAATAAATCTTGATCTATATCTTCTAACTTATGTGGTGATCTGAACATTGCAAAATGTAAAATCAAATTGGTCAAAACACTTGTGAGCCAAAATTCCAAATCACTATCCCATGGAACATTTTGATGAGAAGACATTCCTTATCAAGCTTCATCAAACATCAAACATCAATCCAAAAACATCAATATTAGTAGCATCTAATTAGCACTTCATCATCACATCAAATCATTCAAACAGATCTTGTTCCAAATCAATCTTCATCAATCTTGATCAATCAAATCCAATCAATCCCTCATCATCTTGGGATATCCATCCTAATCCTCATGTTGCTTAAACACTATCCTTGCATTGTTGTGTATCCTCAACAATGTTATCATCATCAATCCATCGATTTGATCAATCAACCTTAGCTTGGTTTTCAATGAAATACCAAAATAGAGCACTGATATCATCAAACATATCCATACCCAAATTGTCAAAATTATGCAAAAATCCAAAAACATTCAAAAAACTAAGAAAATCCAAAAAATTCCAAAACATATCAAAATCCCAAAACAGGTCACAAAGTTAGAAAAAGTCAAAAATCCAAACTACGTCGTCTCTAAGCTTAAACATAGGCAAGGATAATCTTTGATCAGCCCCCGAAACAAAAAATCCAAAAACATTCATAAAATCACATAAAAACCCAAAAACATTGGAAATTTTGAAAATCAAAACACTTGTAAAATATCTCAAAAATACCAAAAACAACCTCAAAACATTTCAAAAACATAAAAAAAATCCAAATATTTGAAAAAATCCATCTGTACCATTTCACTTTCACCCACAATAATCCCATCCATAATAAACAAATCATCACCTTCATCCTTTGGCAACACAAATAGAAACAACCACAACAATTAGCAAAAGAAAACTTCAAATGCAAAATCAAAATTGAAACAAAAAACTTTAAATGCAAAATCAAACTCTTGATCATTCTCAAACATGTTAGTCAACCTTATATCAACAGCCTTTCAAACAACCTATCAACTTGCCACCATCCACTAACATGTCCTAGGATGCATCATTCCTACAATGGGCATTATCTTTTGCAAATCACTTTGGATGTTTATCCTAAGCAAAACACATCCCTTTGGCTCGAGGTATGAAGAACATTGGCTTGTTTGAGTACTTGATCTTTTCTTTGATTTATCTTATTGCACTCATTCCAATGACCTCTCGATGATGTCTATCAAAATGATTTAGAGAGAAAGGAATGGGGCAACAATCATTATCTTTTGTTTGTTGTGCTTGTTGGATGCTCTTGTAATATAACCTTGGAGAATACTTGCTTTATTAGGTATGGATGGAAGGTGTTTTGGATAGCTTGTTGACTATTACATTGTTAGTATTTTCCTTTCTGTGTTTTGGTCTGAGATGTTTGAAATATCTGAGGTACATCCTAGTAAGGTTTTTTTATGTCAGGTGTGAACAAGAATACTCCTATCTATTTGTCAAGTCAAAGTCCATCACACTAGGTGCAACACCATCCTAGTTCTTTATACCTTGATGCATCGTGCCTATTTTTGTTATCAAACATAAGGTAAGTAGCCCTTTTAAAATCCCAATTCCTAATAAGCACATCATCATTATCATCCATCATCATATCTAATAAAGTCTCAATGACTCATGGGCTTGTTGGATCCTCTTTTTATCCATCTTTTTCTTCTTATTATTCTATATTTACTAACATTTCTATCCAAGAATCGGATTTGTATGTTATATCAAAATATACATGAGGCTACCCATGGTTGATGACTATCTACATCATCAAATCTGTCTACATCAAACATTCGAGCTGAGCTAATCTTGAACCTCTTTGTCAAGAGATCGACCCTCAAATTGAACTTTTCGCTCGATCTCTTGAGGGGCCAATGTACCAGCATAATTATGTCGTTGAGGCAGTAGTGGGTCATTTTAAAAACTTAGAATTTTTTTTAACTTTGATCATGACAGGTTATTCTTTGAACCAACGTAGCGGGTACATTGCTTCAAAGAGGGGCAAAATGTAAACATGTAAAATTTATGTGCATCTGATCCTAATTTACTAACATCAATTCGTCCAGAATCATCTCCTTTTCTAACCATTTAATCAAATAATCTTTATTTGATTAAATTCATCACATTTCATCTCTTAGTTAAATAAATCAATTTTATCTAATTAAATCATCCCTTTAATTAAATAAATCAATTTTATTTAATTCGCCTCTAAAGTCATCTCCTTTAAATTGAATAAATTAATCTTTATTTGATTTAATTCTAACACCATCCTCTTTAATTAAATAAATCAAACTTTATTTAATTAAGTATAATATTCACTATTCCTCTCAACTTTTATTTATTTAAATCCTAAAATCTAAATCAAATTGTCAAATTAGCTAATCTTCATTTAAATTAATCAAATCCTGATTAATCCTAATCTTAATCCATCAAATCCTCTAGATTTTTCAACTTGCTCAAGTAAATCAATTTAATTGATTTATAATTTCATCCATTTTCATTCAAAAAGGTGTCAAGTTGGAATATTCCTCAAATTTGAAATCTCCCCCCAAAAGGACTTGTCCTCTCCAACAAGGAATTTAAGTTTCTTACATGTCCTTTGCCTTGAGCCAAGCATTTAACTCTTCTTAAACATGTCACTTCTTCAAATTCAAATTTCAAATGCATGCACATTGATCAAAATGTGCTACACCTCCTTCCATTAGCATCTTGGCAAGTGGCACAATGCCATTAGTCCATCTTTAATCCCACATTCATCATATTCTTCAATCCTCCATCCTTCTTTTTTATAAATAGAGGCCTCCTCTATTGCATTTTATCATCCACAATCCATGTAAGATCACCATGCTCGTTTGGATCCACAATCTTAGGCATTTTCATCCACAACTTCATGCAAAGACATTATCTTGAGATTTTGAATTTTCTCATCCATTGTTCATCCATTGTTCATCCATTTTCACATTTTCATAGCTAGGTTATGTAGGAATTTCACCAAGGAGCATCAAATATTCATCAAATCATCATTCAAGCTTATAAGGGATTGGGAAAGGGCCATTTTCCACATCAAAATGACACCAATTCCCCCATGGGATTGAGAGTTTGTTTATTTTGAGCAAGATTAGCTAGTTTTTATTCATTTTCTTCATTTATTTCTTGTTCTTGATATCTCAAATGAATTTCATGGGGAATGTTTTTTCTAACTTGCATATTGTACTAATTATGTGTTTTTTCTTTGTGTTTGTGCAAGTCTAGGATCACCATTCATAGTTTGTAAATAAATTAAGGTTTTCATCTTTTACATAATGTTAGCTTAGATTAGCTTAGCAATTGCATAATTAGATCATTTATAGCATAAAATAATGGTAACTTAGCTTGCATTATGTTCATTTTAGCATAAATTAGGTCTTCATACACCAAACACCATGGTTTCATCGATTCTATTTCATATAATCGATTGAAACAAGCTCACTAATCACGAGATTGGGAAAGGGTCATTGTTCCACATCAACACGACACCAATTCCACAACAAGATAAGTTTTAGATGGATTAGAATAGATGTTTTGAAATCTTTCATAGTTTAGAATGTTAGGTTTTTATGAAATGTTTAATTTCAATTATGTTTGATTGATCTTGTTGAGATTTGAGTATTGGTGGCTTTGTTATGCTTTGATTCTTCATGTATCAAGTGTAATTCAGTCCATACCGGTATTTTTACATCACAAGTAGGATTCTTTGGTTCCTCTCAAGGAGTTAGACAATGAGATCCCTTATCTTCTTTATTGTTTATTCTGATGGCGGATGCTCTAAGTAGGTCAATTCAGAGGGTACATTCACAGGGCTTATGGTAGGGAGTATCAATTCCAAACACAAGTATTTCAGTAACACACTCTTTTTACAGATGATACATTGTTATTTGGAAAATCTTCATTGGTAGAAGTAGTACAGGTCAAATCATTGCTTGAAAAGTACTCTTTACATGAAGTTAGAAAATTAATGTAGCCAAGTCTAAAATATATATTTTTAATACAAAAGTAGCTATAGCAAGAAAATTGGTAGCATTGCTAGGTTTTCAAAAATCAAATCTCCCATGTACATATTTGGGCATACCTTTCTTTATGGGTGCAAACAAATCTTTGTTTTAGAATAAAGTGCTAGAAAGAATAAAAGCCAAAATACTAGCTTGGAAAGCTAGATGGTTGACGTTGTCTAGAAGAATTTTGTTGGTCAAATCTATCCTTGCATCCATTCCAAACTATTAATTGGTTGTATTGCATGCCCCAAAGTGTGTTATTCTTCAAATTGAAAGGCTCATAAAAGAGTTTCTATGGAAAGGTAATTTAGATGAAAAGAAGAAAAATCCTTTAGTATCTTTGGAAAATATGTGTTCAAACAAGTCTAGTGGTGGAGTGGGGATGCATAATTTCTCTGCAAGGAACATGGATTTAGGGGATAAATTGGCATGGAAAATGTATGCTAAACTAGAATTGAAATGGTGTAAGTTGATACAAAGTAAATATTTGGATAATGATATCCCAACCATAATTTTTACAATATTTAATCCCACAAGTGGTTTAGTTATGTCGAATTTCATCTTGGATTGCAGAGATGTTATTATCCCATGCTTGTCATGGGCAGTAAATAATGGTGAACAGGTCTTGTTTTGGAAGGAATCATGGAATGGTTTACTTCTGGTTAGTTCCAATCAAGACTTGCAATTGGCAGAGTAGAGTTTATTAGCAAGTTGGGGGACAACCTTAAAGGATTATGTTCTTTCCTCAGATCTGCTAATAGGTTTGGTTAAATGGAAGGATTTTTCAACAAAAAATCTTTCAACTAACTAGAAAAGTACCTTGTCAAGCATTTTAAATAGTAGAACTATTTATTCTTCTAATAATCCAGATAAGTTGATATGGGTTCCTTCTAAGAATGGTGGCTACACTATTTTTTATTATAGGAAAAACAAGTTTTGGAGGGGCCCCGAAACCCTTTACAGGATAAACTATTTCTTTATCATATAATAAAAAGAAAAACAAGTAGCTAAAAAGCAACCAAAAACTAGCACATAGATAGCTAGAAAAAGGAACAAAAGACATAAAAAGGATAGATATTTTTAAGAATATCCGCCGCTTCAAGATCACTATCAATTATTTTCTAATGTAAATTCATGACTTCCACCACTTCATCAATAGGAATACCAACCTTTGTATTAAATTTGGTCTTGTTACGAGTTCTATCAAAAGGCCCCATATCACTAGTCATCTTTTACTACACACCACCATCAGCCACCATGCCTTTCATTCCAGAAATGTCCCCCAACCACTTCCTAGCCTTCTTATTCAACATATATAGACCCTGGGCCTCATTTCACATAACATGTTTACTAACCTCCAAAATCATCTCCAATTTTTTATTGACACACTCCAAACCTCCCTCAAGGGTAGAAATATTTTGTTCGTAGGTATTCTTCATATTGATCATCTCATCAACCACCATTTTGAGAGTGTCAAATAACTGACTGACCTCAAGTTGAACCTTGTTGACTTGAGCTTGAACATTAGGCCCCTTAGAAGAAGAGGGCTCTTCAGTGTTACTACTCATATCTCTAACCCAAACATTAGTGGAGTTCATCTCATGGAAAACCCACTTGAAAAGCTTGAACAAGGAAAGAGAGCTCTCTTTCACTAGACCAAGATAATCAGGCATAATCTCCCTCTTAAAATTAAAACCATCCTTGTCCATACTATAATATTCTTGGGAGTCACTACTGGTAGAAGCATTCTCCATGGTCTCCTTCCCTTTTTGAGTAGAGACCGCAACACCTTTTTCCAAGTTCTGCTCCAACAACTATTCAACATTCAAAAAATTTCCAACATGAACCTACGACTCACCCCTCCCCAAATTCATAGGCTTCTTTCTCCTCTTTGACCCCTCTTTATTATGCACATTGGAAATAGGGGAGAGCCCCAGCTAACTCGTGTTAACTAGATCCTCCTTGCTCAAATTATCCAAAGCAATCCCCTTCATCTTTTTTTCACCTGACCCCTTCACAGGTTTTGACTTCTAGCAGGACTTAACCACCTTAGCCTCATCTCCTGTTCCATATTCATCAACCCTAGAGGAGATCGGAGTTTGATTATTTTTTCTTTTCTTGCCTTCAACCTGTAGCTTTTTACCACTCAACCCCTTCACGGGTTTATAATTTTGGCAAGACCACACAATCTCTTCCTCGTCACTAGTTACATACTCATCATCCCTAGAGGAAACAAGGGATTGAATCTTTTTTCTTTTCTTTCCTTCAGAGATGGAAAGAGATTCTGAATCACCCTCCAAGGAAGCATCAAACCCAGGGGAATAATCTTCATCCTCATAATCATCCTATGACCCCATCAAATACTCAAGATTCTTCATTTTTTTCCCAAAATTGGAAATATTGGGTTGAGTAGGGATAGTAAATGCCTTAACATACTAAAAAATTAGAAAAATTAAACCTTCATGGAGGATAGGGTTTCTTGGATTGTTTCTATGATCCCTTATACCATTTTCTAGAGAGAACAGTAAATAGAAAGGGAACGAAACCTTCTTATGCCTAAAATGGTTCAACAAATCAAAATGATGCCCAAAAATAACAGAAAAGTGGCTATCAAGGGTAAAATATCTCACGATCTCCTCAACAACATCTCTCCAAATTTCCTTGAGTGAAGAACGATAGTAGCCATCACATTTTTCACTTTCCAGCTTCCTCCTCTCATCATCTTTGAAGAAGGTTGTGATGTCCTACCATGTGAACCCCAAAGGACAACAAAACACTGCAAAAAAAAAATAAATGAAAGTAAAACAATACATAAGATGAACATGAACATATATTACATATAAAGAAATAATACAATTAAAATTACCAATACGTCCTCTGGGGTACACGAGACAACATCAGGAAATCCTAAAACTAAAATCATAACATTGACGAATGAATCAAGATTACATAAAAATAACATACAACCATCAATGATCCAAAAAGATGAAATAGGTACATACAACATTTTATTAATAGTTCAATATGATGATTGTGGAGTATATTTCTACAGATACAATACATCAGATAGCAGCTACCACATAAAGTTTACAAGGTAAGGTAATACATTATAGCCCTTTCAAGAGTACATTACATTATTTCAGGAGTACATTACATTATTTCAAGAGTACATTACATTGCTTCAGGAGTACACATGCATCCTATCATGCAGAGGAAAGGATACATCAATTCCAAGAATGTTACATAATTGAACATGGTACAATAGAACTAATGAAGAGTCTTGGATCACCATCATCAACATGAAGTCAGACTAGGGACCCAATGGGGTGCATAGCACGTTCCACCTGACCACATGGACCCGAAGGACCACCCCCCGTGCTAGGAGTTGACAAGAAAGATCCCTATTCCTCAACTAGAAATAGTCTAATGAACCAATAGTAAGCCAGATTCCACAACAAGGATAACAACATAAGATAACAACCCATAACATTTCCATCACATAGCCACAACAAAATAATGAAAAATTCTAACAAAACCAAATGCCAATATCATAGATCAACACTAAGTAACTATAAGAGGTGCCAACAACAATAGGATCCAAAGCCTTCAAATGAAACCATAATATCAACCAACAATAAATAACAAGGGTACCTTTCATTAACATCAATCAAGTTGCCATGAGGCATGTGTGCAACACTAAAAGATAGAACTTGGAGGCTTCAACAACAATCACCAAGAACCAATTGCCTCAACAACATCAACAATTCAAACAACACTCCTAGAGGCTACCAAACAAAGGAAGATAAACAGGTACTATAGGAGAGTGTCATCGCATGGCCTTACATGGATTAGCCAGGCAACCTATCATAAGGTACCGCCTCCATCTATGGTTATCTAGGCTACCTATCTCAAGGCAACTGCTCCATAGGGTGACTCATGCAGGACCACTTACCTTTCGTGAGGACAAGGAAGTGATCTTACCAACTAGGTCTTCTCATCCCATCCTTAGCCTGTGAAAGCACTAACAGTATGGGTGAGGCTTATAATTAATCTTGTTTAGTGTTTAACTACCCAAACCCACTAATTAATTTTATTAGGTTGTCACTTATTAAACAACTTTACCATGGGTTACCCTAACAACCCCTTTGTGCATCGGCCCCCATGAAGAGCCACTCTCCCTACAACACCAAAAACTAAATACAAGCAAGGAGTGTACCTCAACTCATATAAAAATCAAAGTGTACATATCTCACAACATATGAGGCAAGAACCATCTCGCAAGCCCATTCCATACCATTGAAATCAAGAACAAAGGAGGTACCACCCACAAGAATGCAAAAATCAGAAATAGGATCAATGAATCACAAAGGTCCAATCATGGAAGAATCAACATAAACCAAGTTTCCTTAAACACTGAAAAACAACAAACTTCCACTGAAGGTAATTCAAACACTTCAGGTTCTCGACCATCTCAAACTATGACTACAAGAAAGTCATCACATAAAGCCTTCTTGTTTCCAAAAATTAGCACAAGAGAAAGACTCACATCATGGCCCACATAATGTCTATATAATATCCACAATCACACAATGATGAGAGTAGAGTAAGTGTGGCAACAACATGACGAGATCTTCAAACTCATTCAAAGCTAACAAAATCAACTCATTACATAATTAATCAAAAAGATCAAATTCTTCACAATAACCTTTTTGGGAACAAACGGGCTCCTTCCATACAAGGCAATAATTAGAATCAAATATAAATCAAGATCCACCATAATAACTAAAATCAAACATAGAGTTCCAAACATTGAAACAATACCCAATCAACAACAAGGTTTTCAGTTCAAGCAACCCTTACATAATCAATTCAATACAAAATCAACCACAAGTAAATTAGCCAATAGGACATCCAAGGGAGACCTCAATTTTTCTCCACACAATGCCCTAGTAAGCTAATATTATGACTAATAAACAACTTAAACAAAACCAATAAGCATCAACAAGCAATACATCCAACGGTGACATTATTTTCACATTTACTAAAATTCCTTATTTATCCACCAATGCACTATAACTATGGAAAAACCTTCACACCTCATGTACTGATACAAATAAATCTAGCAATTGAAACCACTCAAATATCCCAACATGAAAACAAGTCAAACCTTAAAATCTAAAGTCAAAAGATGTTTACCCTAACATATATCATCTATTTACAATTCTCTATTAATAACATTCTAAAACCAATTCGCCTACTATTCCCCTGAAGACAATAAATCAAGTAACCTATTTTAATAATTCATTATTAACTATATTAATCATTAATCTAATAACTAATCTCATATCGATTAACCAATAATTTTGAAAGAACCAATATTCAATAAATAACGAAAAAATAACTTAATTATTTTGTTTAATCACATCCTTCAATTATTGAAATATAAATAGACCAATTTTCTCAAACTAATATAACTATAATAAATAAAGCTAATGTTTTCTTCTAACCTAATTTAATTTGATCACTTTAATTCTATTCATATTACTCCAGTATTTCCAAAACTTCAACCTTAAGTCAATAGAGTTTACTATACCTCACAATACTACCCATCATCTATGATATCAATTATTCAAAATTTTACAACCCCATTTTAGAGAATGCAATGAAGTAAACATTCAAAAGATTATCCGAAGCAATCATCTAAGCGTTAATATCCTACAAATACGAGTATGTAAATATAAGTAATTTCACTTAATCTTCCCTTCACCTATATTCTAGTTGCTTAATTATTTTAACGTTGACGCAAACCCATAATAACGAGTCTTTCATTTTACACCATTACCAAATTCATAAATATTCATGAAAATGTGTATGTTAAGATCATCTTATTTAATCCTTAATTTTCACAAATAATTTGCATCAATATAAATAAGTTAATTTATCACTTTTCAAAAAAATATGCATTAACATTAAAATTCAAACATACTTAATTTAATAACAATGTGTTAATTTACTAACTTTATTAAATTAATAAATATTAACATTAACTTAATTTTCTAACTTTATTAAAGAAACTAATAGAAAAGGGGAGAAGTCTTATTTATTTATTTACTTATTTTCTACCCTAAGAGATGTGGAATTGTTCTCAAATATTAATTATTATACTAAATACTCAATCTCCTTTTTAAACCATAATGTTTTCCCCCTATTAAACTAGCCCCACATTTTAAGATAAGGTAAGGGGGAGATAATAATTATTTTTAGCTCAGACGTAAGGAGGAACAAATTTAGACTAACTATAAACTCCTTTTTGCAACTACCTTGGTAAACAGGCATGGAAGGCGTGGGAGCACAACATATGAGTGCTTTTGACAATACTAAATCTAAAAGAGTAGTAAACTTGGAACAATGGTCTGAGCGTGATTTAAAGGTCACAATGAAATAAATATTATGCTATAATGTGTGTCCCAGCTATGGTTACATTAAAAAAAATATGACTACTTGGTTCCAATCAAATCACCTTCTCCATCAGAAGTAAATTAATATTCCATGGAATTTACAAAGCAGTACAAGAAAAGTTGGATAGAAAATAGGGAAAACTCCATATTTGCAACATGACCACATGTTTAGAGCATTCGATTTCTTCCATTACAAGTAGCAATACTCCATTATAATCCATAATAAGCAAAAATCGAATAGAGTGCCTCAGAGAAATACTCCATTATAATACTCAATTCTCATCCCCTCTTCCCATGATAGCCGTCAAACAAAAGATGGATGTCGCACCTCAAATCATTACCCAAAATTTCCTTCTTAGGTGATTTCCCCTCCAATGCCCACCCCCCAGTGTATGAGCATCCAGAAAAAAAAGAAGATAAGATTAGACAATGCGTGTAAACTATTTGATAGAGTGCCTCAGAGAAATGCAGTCTCATAGAAATGCGATCTCATAGAATTCCAGATTGCAGGATATGCACAAAATGTATTCGTTGAAGAGGGCTTCAGGAGCTTTCAAGCAAATGCTATTGTCAGGTGTAAAGCCAAAATTGACAACCCTTGCCAAATAATGGACGCAGAGACAAGGCGTGTGAAAGAATGGATTTGTTGAAACTGCTTAAGAAACTTTCAAGCAAAAGCAGATGACAAGTGTAAGAGAAATTCCTTACCTTCGCCAGCATCCAGCCACGAGACTTCCATACAAAATTGTTGGTAAGACACGTGGAGGAATAATTTAAGTTTATTGTTTTTTATTTTTTTCGGATTTTATATGATACTAACTTTTCTTATATCATTCCCTTCCATGTTTCTTATTGCATTCTTATTCCTTTTAAGATAAAATACTACTAGCTATCGCACCTTCATGTGCAATGGGTACGCCGAAGACATATTAGTTAATTTTGTGTTAATTTGGTTTATTTGTAAATGGGAAAAGCGAGTGAGTTGTAAACTACAAATCCTTTTAGTTGAAGTTGTCGATACAGGGGAAAGCATTGAAGTTTCCAAATATTATTGAAAACTTGCATGTTAGCACTTCGAAATCCCCATGCTTATGTTTCCAGTCCATTCCAAGATAATAGCAGAAGGTCAGTTTCTCTTTTTTTATATCTGCAATGTAGAATCATTTGAAGTATGATAGACAAATGGAATTAGGGAAAGGCTGGTGCTTATTCTTGAGCACCTATTGCCATATGTGTAATGGCAGTCTCTTGTGTCATTTCCAATTAAATACTTTCAAATGTTTCTCTCATGTCATTTCCCATTTAAATATTTTTAAATGCTAACTTTGTATATTGCACACAATGTTGCCCAATATTTGTTTTGAGCAAAAACTGGAAGTTAGAAAACAAGCCCACCTTAAAGGAAAGCAAACAATTACCATAGTAGTGTGGTGATTATAGCCTATCAAAACGTGGACTGAAAAAAAAAAAACCATTACTCCATATTGCAAGGACATTTCTGCAACTCGTTTGTGATAATTATAATTGTCCATTAGGGTAGTGTAGCAGTGATTGAAACCTATAAATTTTGGAGCCATTTATGTACATTATTCTTGAATTGTTAGATGAAGAACCTCTGATAAAATAGTCACGAGTACATAAAATTAATGTAGAAGAGACAATCAAGAAAATGACAACAATCAACAAAAATCATAAAATGAAGAAATGTATTTTCAGAGTATTTTAAAACTTGCGACTGATAAAAATTTCTAAATTGAATTTGGCTGTGCAGCTTTTGAAAATCACAGCAAAAATTGGCTCCCAAAATCATTATTATGACATTCTCATAAGGAATCCACTCCAATTTGTAATCAAACAATTTTAAGCAGTAGTAGTTGCTTTTTGCTTCTTCAGCACCCTATGTCCTCCTACAACACAAGCATGATCTCTTTCAAAAGGTTCTAGTGTCATCTGCTCAGATGGTTTGAACTGCTCCTTCTGCTACTTCTTGATTTCTTGAGCAAAAACTACCTCTCTTGGAACAGTTGAGTGAATGCAATTTTCCTGCAAATTTGAGTAAGCATTAAACCCAGAATAGAAAACATAATCCAAATTCTCTTTGATACATTAAACAAACTCAAAAGATGGGAGTAAAGCATACCTTGATAGATATTACAATATCCCCTCCATTTTTCAAGAAATGTTGTGCATTCAATGCAACAGTACGTGTCTAAATCAACAAGGCAAATTAAATAAGTGCACTATCCTTCATTCAAAAAGACTACAAAGCTTTGTAATCCCAAATATTCCAATCCAAAATGAAATAACACTAGTGGAACAATATACCAACATCATCAATAAACCCACTAATGGAAAGACTGTAAGTAGGAAGGACATAGTAAATCATACAAAGACATTCAAAATACAACATTTATCCCCAAAACCAACCGCTTTATTCATCAAAATCAATATAACTTCTTGTCTTTGTAATTTGTATTTTAGATAAAACTAGAAACGAATGTCAAAGATTGTAGCACATAAAGATGCAGTAAAAAGAAAAGAAAAGTTAAATCAGTTTATGAAAACTTGGTAGATCCAATTTTGACTCGGTGACTCAGCAAAAAATCGACAAAACTCAGCAAATAAAATAAAAGAACTTTAGTTCATTAACTCAGCAAAACTCGGTAAAACCTATCAAAAATTCGCCAAAAACTTGGTTAGGTGTGTTAATGGGCAGTTTTCTTGCTTTATTTTGTTTTAACTCTTTGAGCACTCACCAGTTTAGTGCATACTCAGGCCAGTTTTTATACTATGATACCAAGGGCTTCTTTTTCTCCAAATATTTTCAAAAAATTGGCTACTTTTGCAACATATTGGATCTAGTTGAACTTAGCAGCATCTATTAAACAAGGCAATATTTCTATCAGCTAGGTGAGTGAAGGTACATATATTTCATTATTGTCTACATTTCTTTCCAATTTTATTTTAATCATTTTGATTTATTTTTAGAATCTGTTTTCACAAGGCACCATTACTTGTTAGACTATGTGACAAGCAATGAGCCTTGAGGGGGCATATGTATACAACTGAAAATAACCTTCAAAAATTTTGTTTTGTCAAGATTTGTGGTTTTATTAACTCCCATATTTGGGGTTGAGATGGATCAGCAGAAGTGAATTTCAAGAGGTGTCGTATGTCATTGATATAGCCTTAGTCACCTTCCTCTTAGCATTTCCCATAGACTTATTCATATTGTCCTAATTTCAGCCCCTTGAAACTGAGAAATCCTTATTTTCCTTTTTAAGCATGAAATTTGTCTAATTGACATCATCATCCATAGACGCTAATGGACAATTTTCCTTATTCTTTTAAACATCAGCAATCATGGCTAGTGATGTTGGCTATTTTGGAACTCGGTTTTTAGGGTTGAGATAGCTATTCATATGTTTCCCAATAGGCTTTCCTTTCTTGGCCTTTTACTTTATAATCTTATAAATTGTCCATTCCAATATATTGTCTTTATAGTGTGTCCACTAAGAGAGGCTTTATTCGACCTTTCCATATTTAGAGATTAATATTGTTAGAGACCTTATCTTAGTGCATGTTGGTTCTCTTTCACAAGGCTATTTTTACTTAGACTCAGATCTTATAGATCCGTTTTCAACTACTTTAGGTATACTCCTATTGTTATTTTACATTTCTTTAGAGCATAATATTTACTTTCACTTACTTTTCATTACCTAAGGTAATCTTAATCTAGTACTGACCTATGGTAATTAAATGCACTTTTTGAGCTTCACTGGCCTACTTTTGGTATCTCCAAGCATTGATTTAATTTGTTTCTTTCATTTCCAGTTAATTCTCATGGTCATTGTTGAAGGCTAAAGCACACATTTAAATGATCTTTACTTTTTGAATTTTATAAATTAAGAGTTGATAAAATCAAAATCTTGTTTGTTTGTATATTGGTGCTTGTCAATTTTATTATAGTGGTCCTTTTTGCCATTTTGGCATCATATGATCATCATCAACTCTTATTTCAACATGCCCCTCATGACCTTGGGTAAAAGTAATCTCACTTTATGAGCAAGCCTACTATTAATTTTACTTTTATTTTGTTGCAGTTTGAATCATTAGATTCTAGTTTATTAAAACCAAAAAGTTAATACAGAGCAGGGATTCAATTGTACACAAATGAAATTACCTTCAAGCTCATATTTCTCTATTTTCTCCACTGCTTTAAGGGCAGTAGCATGGTCATTAAAATGAACAAATCCAAAATCGCACTTCGCCTGCCCAAGATTTTGTTCTAAAAGAACAACTTTTGTAACCTCCCCATGTCACCCAAAGAGATCTTTTAATTGTTCCTCTGTCACATCATCTGGAAAATTGTGGACATACACAGACTTGACTTGGTATGTGAATTAAAAACAAAAGCAATATGTAAAATGGAAAAGTAGAGAGTCATCCGCAGTTCAAAATTTACAACAACAATGCAAACTAAAGCATGACAATACAACATCATGCTTCATCATTCCATCAGCAATAAATTGATAATCAAATGCAAGCAAGAGAAACAAGAATACAAATGATGCCAAAAATTAAAAAGGAAAAAAATGGCATGTCATATCAATTAAAAACAGAGCCATAGGCACATGCCAGACTTCAATTAAAAACAGAGCATATGGCACATGCTAGACTTCGATTGAAATGTATGGTGCATTGAACATATCGTATAATCTTGATGCATTAGTCCAAAATTATAATATTGATCAACTACTTCAAACCTACCAACAAAAGCATATAAAGTAGAGAAATAAAGGGAAATACCCAACATTTCTAACTTGATAATTTAAATGCATACTAAACCTTTGAATAGACAATTCAAATTATTTACCCAATCATTACCTCTTCAGTTGAAGAAGTCTGTTGATGCGATGCCCATTTGACTGTTATAAGCTTCTCATCCAGCTTAAATTTTGTACGCACCATATTCTTCATTGCTTTTTCAACACATACTTTATTATAATATTCAACAAAGGCAAAGCCTCGGTTTCTTGGAGTCTTTTGGATCTTGAAGTTAAAACAAAAGATGTGTTAGCTAAATACAAATAGGAAAATAGAAGAGAAAATAGGAAACAAAGATAATTAGACTGTAATAATGGTATACACGTGAAACAATATAATCAGAATTCAACACAACCTTTAGTTATCATACCTTTATCAACTCTACATGTTGAAAGCCAGGTCCTTGCTCAGAGACAACTTCCAAAAGATCCTCTTCTTTCATATTTGATGGAATATTACCCAAAAAGAGCTGATTTTTTGGTTGAGATTTAGAAACCCTTAGTTTCTTCTCCTAAAATTGAAAAAAAACCTTCAGTAACAAAGTGACTTGCGTTATGCAAGATACCGCTTGATGAAAAAATGACTCAAATAGGTTTCCAATGGAAGTTATCAACAATACCGTATACTCTGGAACCATTCAATTTCTCAATGGCATTCTTAGCAGAATCCTTAGCTGTAAAGGTAACAAAGGCATATATTGCCTTGTCTGCCTCACGTTTAATAGTAATCTGTTAAAGATTCCACATATGTATTCAGCATAAAAAAATGCGCCAGTAACAAGACTTAAGTTTGCAACAAAAATTGTAAACGAAAACATATGCAACTACCATCAAATACATACTTACATAAAAAATCTCCCCACACTGCTCACTAAGGCTTGAAAAGTAGATATAAGTTACTATGGTCGGCTGTGACGATAAAAGATGGCCGGCTCTAAGGAACAAAGAAAGATGATGAATGTAATTGGGCAAGGGAAAGACTTTACCAGGAGAAAGCCACAATGGCAGAGACAGTGGTATTTCCATTATTCCACAGAAAAACAGAAACATCCCCTTGTTTTGATGTTTGCATAGAAAATCTTTTTGATGGTTCCCACAACGCCCTACAACAAAATTGCCACAGGAAAAGGAAAAAACAAAGAAGATTAAAACAAGAATATTTTACAATCCAGAGCTAGATTGAAATCCTCAGAGAATAGTAAGTCAAAAAATTCTATGGAATTGAGAAACTGTGATGGTGGAAAACGCCTTAAGGCATGTGAATTATAGTCTTGGTGTGTTTCTCCATGGCCTTAGTCTTCCCCTGAATCTCCACTAGAAATCACTGTAGAATTTTTACGCTTAGCTGCCCGTTCTTGAGTATGCAAATAGATTCTCGACATTGTCTAGTTTTTGACGTGGGGAAAAACAGTGAATAACAAAGAAAGATGCGGATCAAATCTACCCTGACACATCGCAGGCAACAGAATAAGGCATAGGTACAGCTTCTGGGCGCCTGTGAGGCGATAACGGGTTTCGCCCCTCTGTTGTCTAAAGATTTACGTTGTTTGAAGTCGTCGACATTGAATATATGGCTTTTAGGGTATGAGTTTTTGGAGACCGTAATGTTGTTCATAGGCAACCAGATGCAATTTCTATGTAGCCACAGAAAAAGGCTACTTGAAGTGTTAAAAAAACCCGCCAAAATCTCTCTACGTATTGATGTGGTGTTACATGTGAAGGGAAAGAATGATGTGGAAGTTCCCAGATGGAGAGTATGTGTGAGGCTATAAGGAAGAATTTTCCAAAAAGCAGTAATGAAACTAGGGCAAGTGACTTACCTCACGATTATGCAGAAATTGTGTGTGTATGTCAACAATGCCGAGGAGATAATTTGCAGAGATTGTAGGAAGAATATTAAGAAGCCAAGCAAATATTTTATCAGGAAGAATATGGTGCCCTAACTATCGTCCAACTCTGGAATGTCAAGTCAGGGGGGAGATGGAGATATTTACACACTGGAGATACACTGCAACTTGCATCCCCCTCTACAATCGATGACTCCAATTGTGTGGATCACTTGCTTGCCTCCTCTGCAGTTTCAGATCATCGATAGACAAAGGAAGCGCTGAAAACTTGATGAACGGTTAAGATTCGTTACATCGCATTGGATTGCCTGCCAATCAATCTGCACCCAGAACTTATAAGAAAACATAGGAAATCCTATGAACCACTGTGATTTGTTTCATTGTAGTTCATCCCCTATCAGAAAATCTGCATCGTTGAGCATGAAAAGGGGTTGCAGAACCTAAGCGTGGGGACGCCTTCGGCGTAATAAAAAGAACACTTAAAAATATTGAATGATGGAGATTAAATCAACCATAATGCATTGCTTCTAATGAATTTCTGACTGTTGATTTCGAAATTAGCTTTGCAATTTTCAAATAGGACACGCCTTCGGCGTAAATATTTTATTTTATTTTATTTTCTTATTAAATAATCTTTAAATAAAATAAAATAAAAATAATTTACAATATCTTTATTAAAGATAATATTATTTATTAATAGTATAAAATTTATTTATTTATTAATAATAATTAAACATAAGCAAAATATTATTATTATTATTATTATTTTTATTTTATTTTTCTTTCTCATGTCAAATCTCATTTATTTTGGGGTTCATTTTGACGGAATGTCAAAATGTGATCATATATCAACTGACAGCTCACTCTTGTACTAGGTTTGGCTCATGACCCAACATTGATACGAGCATTCCAGATTATTAATTTGGATAGGTGTATTTAAAGCTAATTCATTCTCATGCAATATATTTAGGCATTATTCATAAAATAATATAAATATTCAAATATCAAAATCTGATATCACTAATCTTATTTACACGCATGCAACCTAACTACATGCGTCTAGGCAAGTGTGATTGTGATTCCATCATAGCATGTTACCTCCACCAGCTAGAACCTTCCTAATGATACTCTCTCTCCAATATGAGAAAATTTCAAATAGTTCATGATGCACTTATGAAATAGAAAGCATAATTAATCATTTTCACTCGTTTTGGGGAGATGAAACATGGAGCAATTTTCTTATCAATGCAAATGACACTAGGAGCTATTATTTCAAATCTTCTATGACAAACTAGAGATGTTATCCATTAAATTAAAACAACATCAAATAACAAGGCCAACATGACTTCACAAGACACAAATTAACAACTTACTTGATATTCAAAGACGGCCGAAATGGAGGGACACTACAAAAGCATCCATTTCTGGACCAAACTCATTCTTATCTCTATAGAATTTTTTCCCATCAATCAATAAGCCTATAATTTCGGCAACAAGATCCTCAATGATATTAAACTCCTTTCCCCCAATTTCCATCACACAATTATGCCAGCTCTCAAGAAATTCCTGTGAAGTCTTCACATTGTACCCATGCAACTTTTCCATATACGAGGTCACTCCCTCGGCCTCCAACAGTTCCCAAACCTTCTTGTTAGCCTTCACAGTGTCATAATATTTGGTCTTAGTTCTATTTTGGATACCCCCATAGTAGCAGCAAGCAAGCATCCCAATAGAAAGAACTTGCAAAGGAGTCGAAGACACTTTGAGAACTTGTAAAGAAAAAATGGAAACCTCGAGAAAACAAAGGCTCTTCAATTACCCACAATCCATGTGGATTGGACAAGATGGAAGAGAGGAATAATGAGAAAATAATGCCTAGTCATTTGAGCCACCACACCATCAGAATATCACCTGGCTTTCCCTCTAAGAGAATTACACCTCAAAAATAGTTGCCACGTTAGGAGCAGGTGACAACACACCATCATTAAAAGACAACTCCTCTCAACATCTTTTGGATTCATAATGAATTATTGAGTGAGCCTCCAGGGGGAGAAGGTTGTGTTCTCCCCATTCCAAAGAATTATTCACCCCATAATTAATGAAAAAATCAGCTAGGCTATTACCCTCTTTATAAACATGTGAGATGTAACATTGATCGAATGAGTCCAAAATATTTAAGGCATCATTAATGAGAGCCTCCATTGTCCATGAAGGATGAGACAACTTCCTAAGGTTATTAATGATATTGAGGGAATCACCCTCAACCAACACCTTATCATACCCTCTTGTTTGATGCTAACTTCAAACCATGATAGGTTATGGCTACACTATTGTTATCACTTGAATGTGCACCCTTTGTTGAACCCTGTTCAACCATTCAATGAAACATTGGAAGACCTCTCAAAGTGTGGGCTTTGAAAAATAGAGGTCAACCTCTGGAGAAGGTCAACTTCCTTTTAGTACTCACCTAAAACTAATCTACTAAAATTTTAGAGGAAATGGGTAGAAGGAGATAACATAAACTGAAAAACTACTCCTATGGTGATGAATCTAAACATTACTTGGACATAACCCACAGATTTCAAACACTTTCCTTCAATGACAGAAATTAAAACTTGCACAACTCATTACTATATGTCTTTGCATTAGTGCTTTACAAAGAGGTCCTGATGCTCAAACTCCTAGGAGGAAGGTAACCTCACAACTAACAACCATTTTCATTTTTGACACGGATTGTAACCTGCATTAACATACATTTTGCGTAAAGGTGTTAAACATGAGACAAAGCTATAAGGAAATGAATAATACTTCACAAATAACTTGATCAAATCAATTAAGTGCACACAATAAATCAAAGAAAAAGGAGAAAAATACTCCAATCACTAATAGCCAAGGCTTCCACTATTATTCATGTCCAAAAATGAGTTACAAAAGTATGCCAAAATTTGACAAAGGACTGAAAAGTCACTAAGTCCAGAGAATGAATACTCAGAAATTTTTTACAAACAAGTCAAATGAATGACTATATCCTCATCCCTCAAGCAGATGCACTAAAAAAGGAAATAGAAGCTTCCTTGGGTCGAATTCCCCCCAAAATCTAGAAACTGAATTTTCCCAAAATGAGCACACAAAGGCAGAAAAAATCAAATTTGACTTAATCAAACCATAAGGCATAAATAAAAGGTGCCTAAATCCACTCCATCGCTCCAAAAAACAATATAAAGACTCCTATATTCTCTCCCTATGTTAATTAACTACCTCAAACCAACTCCACTATTTTTGTAACCATGATGAATCCTCCAAGTTACAAGGCATAAGTAAGGTACATGCTCAACTTTGCACCTATAATAGCATTTTTGACTTAATGATTTATAATTTCATCATTCAAGTCAAATATGCTTTACAACTTTGAAATTCAATGCAAAGTTACATGTCCTCTTAATTCAACCTTACATAGGTCAAGGAAAAATATACAAATCATAAGACTTATAGTCTTAGCCCATGGTGCATTTATTAGTCTCCATGTATTTCCTATAACCACTTCAACAACTATGACTTATTCAACAAATAAATCATAATCTTGCATCAAATGTATTATCTAAAGTGATTAATGATAATCACTTAGAAAAATATTTAATATTTCTCACACCTAATGCAAATAGCAATGTGGGTAGTAGTTTGAAGTAAAATTTTAAAATATATGGAAAAATGCCTAAAAGTGATCAACCATTTCTAGGGTAAACAAACCCTAAAGCATATCATTTCATTTGGCATTTCATACTTCTTCCTCTTTGCTGTGAGAGCACCACCATGAGGGTTTCTTGTTGTGAAGCCTTGCATTTCTAGAGTTCTAGAATGTAGGTTTAATTGAAGCTTTCGATGATGGAATCTTGCACATTCAAACAACCGAGCATGGTAAACTATCTTTTGTAGAAAAAATTGCACCATTTTCTTTCATTATTTGTTAAAAGAATGCTCATCTCGAGCTTTTGTAAGTGCAAGAATCTTGTATTTCCATGTATTTTATACATTTTTTTCTCATTTTCTGTCATTTCTTTATGGTTGTGGTTTTATCCTTAGGCTTTACATTTTTTTCTGTTGATTTAAATATGAAAAATTTGTTCTCTTCATGATACCGTGTGGTAGTGGTTAGTAGTGTCACAATCGCCTTTGTTGTGATATGATATGATTAAGATCATAATATGAATGAGATTTCATGGAGAGTGAATAGTCAAAACAAGAACTATCTCAGTCAACTATTCTATAATAAAACGTTGCCCCACAAAGGAAAGATGACTTGCAAAAGGACTCAATTCCATTACACAGTATAGATATAACTCCAAGGTTCCACATTTTCCATTCATACATGAGCAACAAAACCCACGCCCTAGCTGTTCATACTTGGTGATTCTCATGAATTCAAAAAACTCGAGGGATTTGTACCCTTGTATAAACACTTAAGGGTTTGAAACCCTATATTTTTTCATTGTTTCTCCTCTGTACATTTTTCTCTTCCTAATTTTGATATGGCCATAGTTTGTCATTATCTCTTTTAACTTCCTTGTATAGTGTTACTGTCCATTCTACACAAGACTATCCTTTCTAATTCATCATTCCAAATTTCATGTTCCACTAAAATGATAGTATTGACATCATGCTTTAATTCTTGAGTTCTAAAGACCTGAATTTTATCATCATGAGTGTCTTCTGTTGATCAACAAGAAACTAATAAAGTTGATTAAGATATTTTGGCCACTGTGTATGCTTAACTGTCCACTATCATTTCACATGCCATCTGTTGGCCTCCAATAATGATTTAACAACTAATCCCTTATAGCTGTGATTCAGAGATTGGACATCTAAACTAAATAGCCATTTCAATCATCATGAAGGTGCATTTAACTTGTCAACCTAGGGACATGAACTTGAAATGGGTCAACACAGTATGTGCACTAAGGATCCAAATTAGCCATATTCATTCTACAACTAAGAAAAACATAATGCTGAAGGTAAATTGCTTAGAAAGGAATAACATAAATACTGAACATCAACCAACAACTATACTAAGCTAAAATGCATGAAAAATATGAAAATTTGAGCAAACAAATAGGAAACTACGAGCTGTCTACTTTGGCTGAAGGAATAATCACAGAATGGAATTCTAGTGGCTGTAGGAATAGTTAGTGCCAAATTATTAACTAATTACTGAACAAAAAGTAGTAACTAAACTAAAATAAACTAAAATAAAGGATGGAATTCTCACCAAGTGGCCCCCCTTGGATGAGTATCCTCTAAGACTAATTTAAACTTAGATGCATAGACTTATAACTTCATTTTATTCATTGGAAAACATGAGTACAATAGAGCAGTGTAACTATATTACTGAAAACTAAGAATGCAAGTACATCATCAGATCATGCAACCTCCTAAGAAGGAACATCTGGGTCTTAGAAGAAGCTACTAACTAATCACCTTGCAAGGTGGTCAACTCCAACAGATTAGGAGGACGCCACTTTAGGGAAAGCATGAAAAGTGGAGAAGCGGTTATGCATGCGTGAAATCTTGTCAAGCATTCTACCTTAATGCAGATTTAGCACAAGAGTAATGGCTATATTTTCTCAACAACAATAAAGATAATTTACAAGGAGGTTGCAACTTTTATTTAAATGAGGAATCTCCCATCATCGAGAGTCTTCCCTCCATTGACCTTCGAATGACCACCTTGTTGACCGTTATGGCGAATGACCAATTGTCAGAGTCTTCCTCCATTTCTTAGGCCTCTAATCATATTTTCATGGCAATATTAGTAGGCACAATAATTGCATATCTGTAACTATCTTAAAGAAAATTCATTAATCCACATGTAGAATTAACACAGATAGTCCATATAACATGTCAATGTCATTAAAGATTTGCAGAAATAAAATTAGGCCCAATGTCTATAGTTTTGAGGAAATATAAACATTCAAACATCAAGGTCCATGACAAATTCAACAAATAGATCATAAATTCAGCCAAAATTAAACCATAAACTAGACTCATCACTCCCCCCAACCTAAGGTTTTGTTGGTCCTCCAGTAGGGGAAGGGTTGTTCTTCTTGTTAGTCAATGCTCTGAATTTTGCAACCACCAACTGTCCTACATTATTCCTTTTATGTGAATTAGGATCCCAATAGAACCCTTCCTATCTATCCAATTTGTTCCATCTTTGTCTCTCTAAATATTATAGTGGTAATACCTAAAATTTGGCACGGGCCACATCAGGATGGGTGGCTAAAAAGTCAGTGGAAGCCAAAATCATCCCTTTGTCCTTCCAATCTGTATATATCTATCAATTATTTTAAGTGTTGCAACATTGTTCTATATAGAGTGGGGCTCAACTTGTTTTAGCTCATCAGTTAGGTTGTTCCATCTTTGTGATAGGTATCTCTTCACAGTTTCCTCTTTTTCTTTCGCCACCACCTCATATTCACTATAAACTGCTTCTATCCAAGGCATGATCCTATTACCATAGCTAGGTCTGAAAATAATTTTGTACCAATCCTTGTAAAGGTCCCTTGGGTTTCTTGATTCAACCTTGATGGGTAGAGAGATGTTGGATTCCATTTTCCTATAAGCCTCGTATTGTTGTCCCCAACTGATCTCATTTTGTACCTAGGACATAAATGCCCTTAATTGGACATCCCCAACATAGAACAGTGGATTCTAATCATGGTCTTGAGTCATAGCATAATTATGCAAATAGAATTCACACAAAAAGTTCTTCATCTCAGGGAAAGGAATTCGATAAGCATTGAAAAATTCAATAAGAGTCTCAATGGAAGGGTTCAAACCTGAGACAATCCTTGCCAACTTAAAAGAAAGATATTTCTCCTTCAAATGCAGAGCATAAACCCTTGGAGGGGTCCTACATTCTAATATCTGAGGTACCAAGGCTGTCATATCATCCACCTTCTTCTTTAAAGTAGCAATTTTGGCATCCTTGTCTTCAATCTCCTCATCTCTCTTTTGAATTTCCTTCTCCAGCCTATGTTTCTCCTCTTTCCATTCTTCTTCCCTTCTTTGCATCTCTTTCCATAAATTTAGAATTGCTATGTGTACTATAAAATTAGGGGGGTTATGTATTCCTACCAACATTTTTCCTGGAACTGATGATTTCTCTTCATATAGTACCAACTACAAGGATTTGAGTTGTTCAGTCAATTTTGACTACAGGGGTACTAATTGTTCTCCCAATTCTGGTTTTAGGGCCTCTTATTCCTGTTCTTGCTCATGCTGTAGGAACTCTTGCTATAGGAACTCCTAATTTTCCTCATACCCTTGATTCTCAACTTGTTTTACAATATCAACAAGATCTTCTAGTGTTATGTTTTCTTCTTTCTCAAATATGTCCTCTTCCTCAACATTCACCTACCCCATTGGAGCTTTTGTGTCCCCCTGTGATGTTTCTCTAGGCTTAGGGCTTTCCTATGGAGGCATATCAAAGGATGGCCTGGCTGGTCTTGATTTTCTAGGAGGTATTTCATGTTTTTCTTTGGCTTCAAGATGAATAGTGTTAGCCTTCTGCTTCTTAGAGCTTGGTACTTCTTTTTCTGTCGGATGCTTTTTAGCTTTTCCTTTTCTTATTTCTTATTCTCTCTTTTGTGCCCTAGTTCGCATTAGGATGCCAAGAGGAACATCATCATTAGAATCTGGAGAGGAATTTTCTTTGTCTGAGTGCATTGTCTCAGAAGAACTAATCTCTATGGTCTATTTTGCTACATGAGGGTTTACACTAGGGCCTGCGCTAGAGGTTGAAGCACCAAGAGTGACTTCAATTGTGCTCAATCTCATGCTAGACCTAGACCTATGAGGTTGAGGTAAAACCCTAGGTTGCAAATGCTCTTGTCTAATTTGATCAATATTTACAATTTTTTCCCAAGTCATCTTAGACACATCATGCAGAGACTTCTCAACTAACAATTTGATCAAACAATGGTGGGAAACAGAATTGTCCCTACCTTTTTGAGTCTCAGCTACCATGATTGAAAGAAGGTGGTATAGAACATTCGGCACATTCATCCTCCTCCCGTGCCTCATGTGATTCAAGATTTTGAAGTGCACAGAATGTAGATTCGACTAATGACCTTCACAGGTGATATATTTTATAACATAAACAACTATTTGCTTCCATGGCTTAGGAAGAGAGGTTCTCTTCACACCTTGTTTGTCCACGCTCAATAAAGGGTCACCAGGTTCTGTAAATTCAGCCCTAGCTGACCAGGCATCTTTGGAAGCAGGGTAATTTTCACCGTCGGTAGGCAACCCTGTAACTTTTGCAATATTTTCTTTAGTCACCATGACCTCTAGCCATTTTACCATGGCCTTTCCCTCAGATAATGTCTAGGAAAAATCTAATGCAATGTCTTCATTAAAACCATTCAACTTCATGAAATAGTCTAACCACTTGTTGTTTCTGAATTCAGCCTATGAAAGTGCATCCTGCAGTAATACATCGTGAACTGTGGGTTCATTTTGAATTAACCCACCTCCCATTGTCTACAATCAACAATCACTCTGCAAAGTTTTCCTTCCTACAATGCTGCCAAATTTCCAACGCCAATGTCATTTGAATTTTCCCTTTCTATTTTACCTTCTTCTTTTTTTACCTTTTCACGACATAAGATTATGACAGGATCAATAGTGGTAGTAAAGGAGTAATAAAGGAAGGTTATGATGGAGAAAAATGGTGGTAGTGGATAGTGTCACCTCACACATACAAGCTGTCATCTCACTCATAATTCAAATTGGCTTGATTTAAACTTTGTTGACATAGACTAGCATGGATTGACATTTGGGAAAAGTATTCACATCTTCCCCCTCCACCATCCCCCCACCCAACCTAATTTTGAGCATGTGTCCTCACATGCGAGGTGGTAAGGATGATTTGACAAGGACAGGGAATAATGACAAGCTATGATGAATGCCCATACTAATTCACAATAATTAAATGAATGCACTAAAGATACTTAAGATATAACAATTAATGCGCACATACCTGGATTCATGGAAGATTCATTGCAAAGATTGTGGAGAAACTACCAGTCGGCTTTTAAGAAATAAGTTGAGCAATTAATGAAAATGGGGTGGAATGAGGTGAAGTGGAATGAAGTGAAGTGGTGAAAGAGAGAGAAAGGTGGAGATGGATGGGCGGATGGGTGGATGGGTAAAGAAGTGGACTCCCAAAAAATTGGAAGTCTTTATTATGACAAGGTACATACCTTAGTTAGCCAGAAGGAGGGACACTAGGTCCACTTCCCTTGGCTGCAGGAAGCTCGAGTGTTGCATATTGAGTGAATTGTTGTAGGAAATCCTCTTTAGAAGTTGGCTTATGATACAATTTGAGGTGATGAGCATTGAAAAACAACTTGAATCTGACAGGGTCAATGGTGGTGAGTTGAATAGCACCATTGGGGAAGACTTTAGCAACCTCATATATGGCCCTAGCCACCTTGTCTACAATTTTTCTACATTATCTTGATACCTTGAATCATAGAGCAGGGCCCAATCTCCTGGTTGGAATTTCTTTTCCTTGATGAATTTTTCATGCCATTCTCTAATTTTGCACTACCTCTGTGTGATGTAAGTCTACTCTTCTCATCTCATCCAAATCATTCAACTTCATGATTCTTTCTCTTTGTGCCTCAGAGATATCCATCTCCAAGTCTACTGCAGTCCTAAGAGTCGTATGTTCAAATTCAATGGGCATCATAGATGTATACAACAACTCAAAAGGAGTGAAGCCTATAGTTGTTTTCCAGGTTGTCCTATAGGCCCAGACAACATCTGGCAGCCCGTTTTCCCAATCATTTTTATGAACAACCACTGTTTTGGTTAAAATGGCTTCAATCTCCTAGTTGGTCACCTCAACTTGGCCATTGGCTTGAGAGTGATAAGGAGTGGACTTCTTGTGTCTTATGTTGTACTCATTAACCAATTCTACAATGAGGGTTGATGTGAATTGAGCCCCCTGATCACCACTATCTCTCTTGGGACTCCATACCTTATGAAAATTTCCTCATAAAGAAATTTAGCAACCTTATTATCTCTTGCATGCTTCATGGCCTTAACTTCTACCTACTTGGTTACATAATCAGTGCATACCAAGATATAAGACTTACCATTGGATGGAGGTTCAATGGGTCCTACAAAATCTAATCCCCACTTGTTAAAGGGAGTGATTACTACCTAAGGGAAAAGTGGCATTTCATCATATTTGGTTGGCCTTCCCATCCTCTGGCATCTATCATACTTTCTCGTATATCTCCCTACATCCACATGGTTCATTGTAGAATGCATGCAAAATATCATATGTCTCACCTTCTCTCACACATCTCCTAATGACATGGTCTGGCCCAATGTAAAACAAACATTGTGTAATCCATGAGAAAAGAAATAATTTTTCAATGAGCACCCTTCTCTCTTTTGGAGAGAAGTGGGGAGGAACTCTCCCAGTGACCAGATAGTTAGCTATGTCAACATACCAGGGTGTTTGCACACTAATGGAAAATAAGTGCTCAACAGGGAAAGAGTCATCTATGACCTAATTGTCTTCTAATGTAGTAAGCCTTGAAAGAAAATTTGTAGCAACATTGGCCTTCCCTGGTTTATCTACAATGGTTATGTCAAACTCCTGCATCAACAATAACCATCTTGCTAGCCTACCTGAGATCAGAGGTTTATTCATGAAATACCAAATGGCTACATGATTTGTATGCACAAAGATTTGATAGCCTATTATATAGTGCCTGAATTTGTTGAGGGCATAGATTACTGCCAACATTTCTTTTTCTATCAATGTATAATTGAATTCAGCTCCTTGCAAGTTTTTGCTAACAAAATAGATAACATTTTCAATAGCTCCTTCTTTTTGTCCTAAGATGACTCCTATAGCATATTTTGATGCATTTGTATGGATGTGAAAAGGAAGCTACCAATTAGGTCCTTTGAGTATAGGAGCATGAGTCAAAGTTGTCTTCAAATCAGAAAATGCTTTGTCACAGTCTTTTGTCCATTGAAATTTAGCATCTTTGGTGAAAAGAGTATACAATGGTGCTACTATTTTTCTGAAATCCTTGATGAACCGCCTATAGTAGCCTGCATGTCCCAAGAAACTCCTAACATATTTTTTTTTTTGCAGGGATAGGCAGATTGGTGATCACCTCAATCTTTGCAGGGTCTACTTGAATTCGTTTATGAGAGATGTAGTGGCCAAGGACTACACCTTCCTGCATCATCATGAAACACTTTTCACTATTTAGAGATAGATTGTTATCTTCACATCTATGTAGGACTTTCTTGAGATTTTCCAATGCTTCATTGAAATCACCACCATAGGTGGTGAAATCATCCATATAAATTTTCATGCAATCATGAGAAATATTTGAAAATATGCTAACGACTGCCCTCTGAAAAGTTGCAACTGCATTGCATAAGCCAAATGGAAGTACCAAGTAGGAATAGGTTCCCCATGGACAGGTAAAGGTGGTCTTCTCCTGGTCCTCTAGTGCAATTTGGATTTGGTTATAGCCACTGAAGCCATCTAGAAAAGAAAAGTATTATTTTCCTGCAAGTGAGTCCAAAACTTGATCTATGAAGGGTAAGGGAAAATGATCATTTTTGGTGGTAGCATTGAGTTCCTTGTAATCAAAACAAACTTTCCACTTCCCTCCCTTCTTGGGCACAATCACCAATGGATACACCCACTGGCTATCTGAAATGGGGTAGATAAATCCTGCATCTAGAACCTTTTGTAGTTCTCCTTTTACAATTTCTCTTAGTGCAGGGTTAATTCTTCTTTGTGGTTGTCTAGCTAGGGTGCAATAATCTCTGATGTAAATTCTATGAGTGCAAAGCTTAGGGTACTGTTGTGCAGTTTTCGCACACATGCCCCACTGAAAGCAAGGACCCTATTTTGTTTTGGTTTTGGTTTCTTGGCCCTTTCATTTTGAGGTTTTATCTTGTTTTGGGCACGTGCTTCAATGTTTATTTTGATTGCCTTGGTGATTCCCATAAGTTATTCATTGAAAATATTAAGCTTTGGGCTAAATTCGGGTTTTCACTGAAGTTTGAGACATTCCACCCCGGCCGGATTTTCCCAGATCCTGCTCGGACTCTGGCTATGCACTGTGATTCAGAGATTTTCAGTCTTCGCGAAATTCCGCGTGGGCCGGATTTTTGCATATTTCATCCTATCATCGGATTCCCTGGTTTTCTGACTATCTTGTTGATTGCATTTAATGTCATTTGTACCATTGGCGAACGATGTATTTAACAACTTTTTGAGGTCTTTTATGCCATTATGCTATTGTTTACCATTGATTGAGCTGTGGAGTGCATTCTTGCGAGTGCTGGATTTGGATTTGAGGCGTTGAGTGGTGATTTCTCGTGCATTCCTACCCTTGTTCTTTGTGGACGCCATTAATTTCACATTTGTTGTTTCTGGGATCGATTCCACTTCACAATGGTATGTTTCTAATTGCCTTGCTTTTAATTGGTGATTGCGGATAATGTTTTGATGTTATTGAGCTTATTGAGGTTTGAATTTTTGATTGCTTGCTCATTTCATAGTTAGGGCTGCCTAACATTGTTTGATTTATGGTCTCCCAAGTAATTTTTTGAGTTTGTTTATTTGCATTTTGATATAACTTGCTTGAGAGCCATGATCTTCCCCTAGTCGAGAATTAGCAGTTGAAGTGTTTGAATTCTGAGCTAGTCTATGCGTTAATGGAGGATGTACAGGGTTTGAAACCTAGGGCATCACCACTTCATCTTGTTCTTCCCTAAAACTAGCCTAGAGTGCTAAGAGAATCCATAGAAATCCCATATTAAACTTGCCCTAAGCTTAAATCTTTAAAATTCATGATCAATCTGGTGTTTTGGGTAAAATCGTGATTAACGTCAATGTTCGGGTTTCACGGTCACCTTGGGATTATCCATCCCTGGCGGATTTTCCCGATCTCCTCCATTTTTCTGGAATCCACTATCATTTTTCGAAGTTTCATATATTCCGCGGATTTCCGTTGACCCCAAATTTTCCCGATTTCCTTCATTTTCCTGATTTCCTTTGATTTTCCGGAATCAGCTATCGTTTTCGGAGTTTTACCTTACCCGCAGATTTTCGTTGACCCCGGATTTTCCCAAAGTCCTATGTTGCCTAGATTTTCTGAAGTTTTTGAAATGTCTTCCGCTTCGCAGAAATCCGTCTCAGACGGATTTTCCCGAAATCTGATGAAATACGATAGAATATGAATAGTTGGATTTATTAATGATTTATGATGCATTTTATGATTAATCCATGCTATCTTATGATTTCCTATGTGGTTTATTGAGTGATAATGATTAGACTTAATTGTTAGTGGGTGTTTCATGATTATTCTGCCGGAATTCGTCTGGTCTGGAATTTCCCAAAATTCCTCTCTGGCTTAGATTCCACGGATGGTCCTTAAACCCAAAATTTGTTATGATCATTTATATGAGATTTAATAACACCCTGATTGTATGAGGTTCATTCTAATGGTGTTTTGATGGATTAACATTGCCCTAATGTGGTTTTTACTATGATTTCATTGTTGAGTGTAGGCCGAGTCTAGCAAGGCAGTGACTGGGTCTTCCATGTCTGAAGCAGAGAAGATTAAGATGGACATCAAGAGTAAGATCCATGAGAGTAAAATCACATCAGTCTGGTATGAGGTGACTGATACAAATGTTGGCCTCTGGGACTATGAGGAGTTTAAAGAAAGAATGGCAGCAAATGACCTTCCTCTGGTGGCTAAGAGGATGATGGAATTAGGCTTGTCTCATGTAGTTGGTTTCCCTTCCACGGTGCAATGTTATGAGCTGGTCCTTGAGTGTGCCAAACACTACGATCAGGACACAGAGAATAATTGGTCCTCAAGGGAGGATTGTGGCGAATCTCAACCCTATTTCCATTGCCCAGACTTTTGATATGCCAGACAGATCTCATGTGGTGGCATTCAACATGAAAGCAGCTTAGGAGTTCTACGATGAACAAACTGTGAAGTCACAACAACTTATCAATTCCTAGCTGGAGAAGCCCAAGTCTCACTATTCCAAACTGCCCAAACAACTATTCAGAGCAAAGTTCAAGAAGGAATACTATGATGCCATCACATTACTTAGTAGGGTGGTTGGATTGAAGAATGATGGCATGTTTGAGAATTGGATGTGCCATGTGATTGTGAGGATGGAGCAGGAGAAGAATGACTACCATTGGGTAGGATTCATTAGCAGAGTAATTCATGAGCAATTGTTCAATGTGTTACAAACAAAGACCTTCACAATGACCTCATATTTGGTCTACGCACTTGCAAGATTCCACCCCTACAAAGGATTGAGTACAAAGGGAATCTTTGGATAGGATATTATTTATGAGGTTTTCTCACAGTTGCATTTGGGGAGCTCGAACTATAGGAGGGTGAATGATGCATTCACCATGCACATCACTAGATTGCTTTAGGGAGCAGAACATGTAAGGATTTCAGACCAAGCCAAGGAGCTCATCAAGAAATATGGGGCTTGGTTTATTCAATTTCCAACCTTCTCATATATCCGGGTTGATGGCTGCCAAAGGGCTTCTTACAGACTTCCAAGGTACCCTACTGATCACATTCTACTTTTGGAAGTGTAGACATGCAAAATTAGCATTATGCATTCATCAAGTAAACGAGGCTTCACATGCATCCGCTCATTTAATTAATCAACTTCACCTTCATCCATTCATCAGATAAATTAAACTCATTAAGTTCATTCATAAGGTTGTTCTTTTTAATCAAATAAATCAAACATTCATTTAATTAAATACAAATGCATTTTCCATCATTTTCTGATTTAAATAAATTAAATATTTAAGTCATAAAAGTCAAAATCATCCTAATCATCATTAAGCTAACCTAATCACCCATCACATCCTCTAAATAATCCCACTTGTACAAATAAATCAATTTATTGATTTATTAAATCCAACATTTTCCATCAACATGGCATCTTTGGGGAATATTCCCTCAAGTTTGAATTCAAAAACAAGTGGACATGTACATCCAACAAGTCATTTATGAGCTCTTACATGGCTCTTACATGTCCCTTGCACAAGTCAAACTCAACATTTACTCACAAATTCAAATTTGAATTTCCCCCTCTTGGGCACATTTCCCAAATCTTGCACACTCCTCAACCACTCACAAGTTGACAAGTGGCCTCTTTTCGTTGGCTTGTTTTTGATCCCACATTGCTCTCTCATAAGAACTCTTAGCATTTGAAAATCTATAAAATAGATGCTTCATTCATCATCAAATCCTCCACAATCTCTTGCAAAATCACTCTCTTAAACTGAGAATTGATTTTTTCCATCTACTCCATCTCAAGGCATTGGATCATTTAGCTTATCTATCAAGGATTGGGAAAGGGCTATTTTCAACAATAGCACCAATCCAATATGAAATAGGATTTATTTCATGTTTTATATGCTTTAGTTTATCTTGTAATTTCTTTGCATTTAGAAACATGATTTATTATTTCATATGGATGCTTGATTATTAGCTTGGTTTTAAAATACTAACCATTTGCAGATTTGGCATCTACATTTTGGCGCTAGAAGGAGGGCAATCTCACATTCCAATCACGTTTTTGGTCAAAATTACACATTTTTGTTTGTTTACAGGAAACAACACCACTCACAATCCAGCGGGGCTATATAGCACCGCTAGAAATAAATTGCAATGCTAAAAACTTCAAACAACGCCGCTCACAGTCCAGCTGGGCCATATAGCACTGCTGACAGTCCAGCGAGGCCATATAGCGCCGCTCACAGTCAAGCGGGGCTATACAAAACCGCTCTGGAATCAACTGCACCGTTGTAATCGAACTGTAGTGCTCAAAAGTCAAACTATGCTGCTGGAGTCTCCAGCGTCGCCATATAGCGCCACTAGAAAATCAAACAAAGCCGCCATCACAAACTAAACCGCTTGAATTTTTTCCTTTTTCATGAAAATTTAAAATGGCCATATCTTGGTCATTTTTTGGTCTTTTTCGAAGCTTTTTTTTTTTGAAATGGGGTAGAATTTCATAAGCTATCCAATGGTCTAAATTATTATTAACTTTGGTATAGTTTAAATTTTCAAATTTTCACTTAATGTCAAATCACAATTAAACTTGGTCTAAATTTTAGGGTTTTTATGCTTAATCATTTATCTAACCTTCATATCTTTTTGTTCCTTGATGTCATATAACATTTTGATCTTGTATTGTAGGTTTTAAATGATCATGGAGCATGGAGGTCAAAGAAAAAGCATTATCACATCATTGTAACAAGTGTTTTTAAACACTATAGTGTTTGTTTAACACTTTTTGAGGATTCATTATTCTTCTTAAGGAAAAGTTGTCATCCTTTTCATGCTTAGGATCTAATAAATTCATTTGGGCTTTAAAAATAACTTTTGAATTCTTGTTGCAAAGGGTTTAAAATGAATATTAGGACTACAACTTACTAGAGTTTATTTTTTTGGTTAACAATTGAACAAGACAACTCACGTTTGTCCTTTGGTGCTTTAAAATGAATTCATTATTGCTTTGTGGGATCTAAAATGAACATGTGCTACATTGTTTTGTGAGAGCTTACTTGAACTAACTTCATTGAAAAAGGACGTATATGCTTCTCTCGCGCTTTATAGTGATCTTGAGAATCAAAAGGCCTTTTTCATGATTTTAGGATAAGACAAAGCAATCACCTCCACACTTCATTTTTGGGGTTTAAAATTGAACAAAATCTTGTGTGAGTGTGAATGAATTTATTGCATGTGTTCTCCCTTTGTTTCTAAACAAAGGTTGATCGAACTATGAATAAGTTTATTCGCTTTTGTTTATCTTAGAGGGCCTGCCTTGGGGAAAAAGTACTCACCCAAGGGAACGACTCAACCGGTAACACTCTAAAGCCAAGATTATTTCTAGTCGGGATATAAATGTGGGTATTGGAAGAAACGCCAGTATCACGAGGTTGATTTCGACAAGATGGATCCGAAAGGGGACTCTTGCCGTATGGGTCAATCTCCATGAATGGAAAGTCTGAAATAGAACCCTTATTTTATAGTGACCAATTGATCCATTGAGCGAGTTTATCAAAGTGGTGCATTGGAACTTAGATTCCAAGAAGCTACTTTCCATGTCCAATCTTGGTTGAAATATAGAGGTTAAGACTTCATTCTTAACATACCTTTATATTTTTTCCTTGGTTGCATGTAAAATCATCTCCTCTACGAAGGGCATGAGGCAAGCCCACCAAGAAAAACGTACCAATTGAGCTAGGATGTTATATTGCATGTGAGTCAGTTTGAAAACACAGTGCTTTAATCGAAAACATTGGAAAACCAACATTCAACGAATCATCAAAATTGCAAACCCTTTAGGAGAGGCAAATATCCTTGAAACAAATTCACATGTTATTGCTTGCCCTTGGGATTGGTATCCTTAGAGGCATCTAAACATTTGGATTTTATTTCAATTTGCTTCTACTAAAGTCAACTTTAGGTAACTCTTGCCTCAAATTTCCTTGGTTTCTACATAATACACTTTGTGGGATAAGGGGAAAGTTGAGACATTAGACATCTAGATTCAAAATCTAATCAAGAGTGTGTTTGTGATAAAAAAGAATCCATTAAAAAAAGATTGAATCAATTGGACCCCACACATGTGCTTGGCATCTTTTGGTCATATGGTTTTCATGCAAACATTGGTCTTTTGATTTTGAATTACTTTTAGAGAAAGACATGTTCTTCACTATCTTGGTCTCAGAGACAAGTCCTTCCTAGGTTCATTTAGGATCAAATCAAACACTTCATCCAAATTCCAAAACATTTATCAATCCATCCCACAAACAACTTTAGAGCTTTGGAAACATTATTCTAGACTTGGGTAAATCATCAAAATCAAAATCACCTTGTTTAGTTAGGAGTATGGGAATGCATCCTTTCTCATACCTCTAGTTAAATTAGCACCCCTTTGAAAAAGTTCATCATAAGATCACATCTAACATCTTAGGGTTTACAAGTTCATTATCCAATCAAACCAATCAAAATCAAACCCTAAGTCTAAGCATTGATCCAAAGTCCCTAAACGTTCAACATTCATATCATTTCCCCTTTTCATACTTCATCTTGTCATTGGTCTTAAGGACCCTAGAGGTCACTTTTTCAACAAGGTCAAAAAACAAGAGGAACATGGAATACAAACTTGATCCATACATCATAAGTAATCCAAATCAATTGAACTTTCAAAGCCTTACAATACCGATTGATTATCAACACTCACACTTATACAATTCGTACATGGGATCATTACCTTCTACAAATATCAATGGAACAACTAGGGTGAGTATCCCCAAATCAAAGATTGGAGCACATTTCCCGATGGTAGATCTAAATCCAAACCTACAAGTTTGTCAAAGCATGAGCCTTCAAAAGAACAACGTCATCCCACCAAATCCCTACAAGCCAAATGAGAAAGTACCAAGCACAAGTTTTCGAAACATGAATCTGACAAACTTTGGGATGGATACACTTGCAAATCATATGAATATTCCAAACATGAACAATTGTCAATTTCAACCTATCATGCCAAATATGAACATCATCCCAAGTCAAAACAATGTCGAAAATTGATTTGACCATGATCCCATTCGAAAACCACAAGTATGCATCGCAAATTTGCTTGAAAAAAAACCAAATCAACTATATCAAGGGAGTCAAGATCGAAATCAAGAACAAATTTGGCGAGATCAAATTGCTACACTTACCAAAATAGTTGAGTCATTGTGCCAAGAGACATCTCCACCACCATTACCCATATCAATATCATTCCTTGGTTTAGGGCTTCCCCTTTTACCTAGCACAAATCACTCCATCCAAATCAATCCACCTAACACCAATCAAGTCATCACATCAAATCCTTTGGATATACCATCGACATTGCACCAACAGATGGTATCTAATCAAATGACAACATCAATCCTGAAAAATCAAAACATGGTCTCCCAAGGACCTAGCACCTTGGTCATTCCAACCATTCCTATCACCTTGATCACTCCATCCACCCCTATCACACCCATCATATCTCAACCCCTCACTACCATGATCACTCCAAGCATATCTCAACAACTTGGGACTACATCCAACACAATTCCAAATCCACCACCACTACCACCAAAACCAAATGTAGCAAGACAATATAACATTGTGCTAAAAGCTCACCAAGCTTACCAAAAGGCCATAAAACAATATATAGCCACACAACAAGCAAGACAAGCTCAACAAGTGCAACAAACCTCTCAAGCTTCCCAAGCCTCTCAAGCAACCCAACAAACACAAAAAATGACAACTGTTGAGAACAAGGATCAAGATCAATCCATCATTGAGCACCTTGAAGCTATGTCTACTTCATCCAATGATCAAATCAACATATGTCAAGAGTCACTTTTGAATCACAATCAAAATCCACCAACAATACTCGACAATGATCTAATTCAAGAAATATCAACATCAATGACGGCATCCAAGACCCCCTTATAGGCAATCCATCCTTTGAAACTGATCCATGTCAAGAACTTGATCCAAAGCATGTCGAAAGCATCTTCGAAATCATTCAAGATCAAGAATTTGTGTCTTCAAGATACTACAATAATTTAATGGACACTCTCCTATCTATGGAAGATGATCATATCCATGTAGTGCATACTCCTCCATCTACCCATGAGATGCTTTCTATGGATGGACACGTAGATGATCTTCAGCTAGAACAAGATTCTATTACACAAAAAGAGAAGATTATTAATTCCTATAGTCAAATAGAGTTGTCAACAACAGTATCAGATATATCGCAAATGCAGACTAAGGACATCATGAATAAAGATATCGAACATTATCCACTCAAGGAAGCAAGTCAGACATAATAGTATAATCCAGAGTTAGCAGAGCGACAAATTGAAATAATGCCATCTACGGTGTTCATTTGTCAGAGCATGTTTACTGAACAAGACATCTTAGAACAAGCAGAATCAAGGAATGAAGGTGCCACTAGCACTATACTGGGGGAAACTTTATCTAGTGCAAGCATCAACATAGGAAGCATGAAGAATCCTTATGATGAAACCGATACCAATACTACAACTAGTCACATCATGAATCTTCATCCACCCATCACCCCATCCATGAATTGGGACCAACGAAAAAAGAAAGAATTGAATGAAAGTACAAAGAATGATATCAAAGAAAAAGAAGCTGGAAAGCATAATGGACAAATCAAATACAAATGGATACCAAAACATACAAAGAAAGATCATCCCTATCAAACTCCATCAGTCAAAGAAACTATGGGGAAAAATAAAAAAGGGAAAAGTATCCATCAAAGATGTCCACAAAAGAAAAAGCAGGCTTTTTAGGCGACTTACAAAGTGTATCAAGCAGTTGGTCCTAATTCAATGCGCACTTCCGTATCCACCCATCATTGCTCATCTTCCCATGTTTGGAGAGTCAAAGATTCCAAGCTGTCAACCAATCCATCTTTTATCCCTAAACACACTCTGTCCATGCCTCCATACATGATATCCAATTCTCACATTGACCATGTATTGGCAACGACCCTTCATCATAAGGATTTTGAAGGCACTCTATCACGATGTACGCACAAAGACAAAGTTAACCCTAGTATCAATAAAGCAGATCAAGAATCCCAAAAGTTGCATTCAAGTGCACGTATCTTAGCAAAGCATCTTCTTCAAGTAGGATATCAATGGCACATTATGGCAGGGGCATCTACATCAGCAACACCTTGTGATTCAGCATGAGCCTAAAATCTTTCAGAAAAATCAAAAAAATTAGAAAATCCAAAAAAATTAGAAAAATGATTGAAAAGAGTAAAGAAAAAAATCGTCCTCTAATGAAAACCACTATGGTGGCGCTTTGGGAAAGACCATGATGAAAACCTGGAAAATAGGCATCATGTGTGGAATCAACCATCTACATGTGCCACTTTAGGAGAAAGCATCACATCCAATCCGTAATAAATCTAACATTCCATCTGTCTTATCCATAATAAATCCATGCATCCATGAACCATTTATCGCATCCATCATCCAAGTTATCTTGATCTTGACGAAATTTTGGGGCGCACTTTGCACTTTCTTATGGTAAACATCTTGACATGGGCCATTTTCATTTGATCTTATACTATGCAGCATTATTTGAGCTATGAAGCACTATCCAAATGAGCTTTCTTGATCCAAACACCTTGTCTTACCACAAGATAATCCATATTCATCCATCCATACACTTATCTGAGCATCCACACATGACATTCCATACATTGCTAGACATTGGGGGAAAATATTTACATCTTGCTTCAGGAATAAATCTTGATCTATATCCTCCAACTTATGTGGTGATCCGAACATTGGCAAACGTGAAATCAAACTGGTCAAAGCACTCATGAGCAAAAATTTGAATCACTAGCCCATAGCATATTTTGACAAAAATACATTCCTTATCAGTCTTCATCTTTCATCGAACATCAATCCAAACAATCAATATCAGTTGCATCTAACACACCCTTCAAACGTCACATCAAATCATTCGAACAACTTTTGTTCCAAAATCAAGCTTCATCAAACATGATCAATCAAATCCAATCAAAAAATCACCATCTCAGGATATCATTGTGTTGCTTAACACTATCCTTGCATTGTTGTGCATCCTCAACAATGTTATCATCATCAATCCCATCAACATCCCAATCCTTGTGTTGCATAACACTATCATTGCATTGTTGTCTATCCTCAACAATGTTATCATCATCATCAATCCATCGATTTGATCAGTCAACCTTAGCTTGGTTTTCAACAAAAATCCTAAACAGAGCACTGATATTATCACACATGTCCGTATCCAAAATTTCAAAATCATGCGAAAATCCAAAAACATCCAAATCATATCAAAATCCAAAAACAAGTCAAAAATAGAAAATGTCAAAACATTGGAATCTGAACTACGTCATCTCTAAGCTTAAACGTAGGCAAGGTAAATCTCTGATCAGCCCCCGAGACATCAAAATCCAAAAACATTTGAAAAAACATCAAAATCCAAAAACATTCAAAAAACAAAAAACCCCAAAACATTGCAAAATTCAAAAATCAAAACATTCGTAAAATCTCAAAAACACCAAAAATAACCTCAAAACATTTCAAAACGTAAAAAAAATCCAAATATTTGAAAAAATCCATCCATCTCATCTCGCAGTCACTCGCAATAATCAATCATCCATAATAAATTGATCGTCACCTTCATCCTTTGGCAAAACAAACAAAAACAATCACAATAATCAACAAAATCAATCTTTAATCGTAAAATCAAAATCAAAACAACAAACAATTAAAACAAAATCAAACTCTTGATCATTCACAAACATGTCAATTGACCTTATATCAATAGCCTATCAATCAATTTATCAAACCATCATCATCCTATACAATGCATGTCCTAGGATATATCGTTCCGACAATGGGCATCATTTTGGATCACTTTGGATTCTTATCCTATCAAAACAAATCCCTTTTGGCTAGAGATATGAAGAACATTGACTTGTTTGCATACTTGGTCTTTTCTTTTGATTTATCTTATTGCGCTCATTCCAAGGACCTCTCGATGATATCCAAACGAAGGATTTAGAGAGATAGGAATGGGGCAACAATCATTATCCTTTTGTCTATTGTGCTTGTTGGATGTTCTTGTAAAATAACTTGGCGAATACTTGCTTTGATAGGTAGGTCCTAGCAAGGTTTCCGTATGTCAAGTGTGAACAAGAATATTCCTATCTGCTTGTCGAGTCAAAGTCCATCGCACTAGGTACAACACCATCATGGTTCTTTATACCTTGATGCATCGTACCTATGTATGTTATCAAACATAAGGTAAGTAGCCCTTTTAAAATCCCAATCCTTGATAAGAAAATCATACATTTCTCATCATCATTTCATCATCATCATCTCTCATAAAGTTGGCTTGTTGGATCCTCTTGTCATCATCTAATGTCTTCTTTTCTGCACTAACATCACAACATGAATAGTTAATCATCATCACCATTGCATTCATCTTGCATCCACAAACCATCAGTATTCTGCATATCATCTCACATGCATAATCATCATCATAATATAGATCTGTTAGTCTAAGAATCTCATAAATCATCACATTTGCATCTCATACATTTACATAATCACAACATATCATCATCATAATATAGATCTATTAGTCTAAGCATCTCATAAATCATCCATTGCATAATCATAGCATATCACATCATCCATTTCGTCCATCTCATACATCATATCATCCTTTAAGTTGTTTAAGATAATATAGATTTGTTATTCTAAGCATCTTAAAATCATCTCATTTGCATTATCATCCATAACCATCCATTTTGAATCTCTTTATCATGAGATCGACCCTCAAATCAAATCTTTTCGCTCAATCTCTTGAGGGGGCAATGTACTAGTATACTTCTTTCTGCTGGGGCATCTGAAAAAATTAGAATTTTTTTTAATTTGGAACGCAACAAGTTTATTCTTTGAACCAACACAGCAAGTACATTGCTTCAAAGAGGGGAAAAATGTAGACATGCAAAATTAGCATTATGCATTCATCAAGTAAACCAGATTTCACATGCATCCGCTCATTTAATTAATCAACTTCACCTTCATCCATTCATTAGATAAATTAAACTCATTAAGTTCATTCATAAGGTTGTTCCTTTTAATCAAATAAATCAAACATTCATTTAATTAAATCCAAATTCATTTTCCATCATTTTCTGATTTAAATAAATCAAATATTTAAGTCATAAAATTCAAAATCATCCTAATCATCATTAAGCTAACCTAATCCTAATTAGCCTAATGTAATCACCCATCACATCCTCTAGATAATCCCACTTGCACAAATAAATCAATTTAGTGATTTATTAAATCCAACATTTTCCATCAACATGGCATCTTTGGGGAATATTCCCTCAAGTTTGAATTCAAAAACAAGTGGACGTGTACATCCAACAAGTCATTTATGAGCTCTTACATGGCTCTTACATGTCCCTTGCACAAGTCAAATTCATCGTTTACTCACAAATTCAAATTTGAATTTCCCCCTCTTGGGCGCATTTCCCAAATCTTGCACACTCCTCAACCACTCACAAGTTGACAAGTGGCCTCTTTTCATTGGCTTGTTTTTGATCCCACATTGCTCTCTCATAAGCACTCTTAGCATTTGAAAATCTATAAAATAGAGGTTTCATTCATCATCAAATCCTCCACAATCTCTTGCAAAGTCACTCTCTTAAACTGAGAATTTATTTTTCCCATCCACTCCATCTCAAGGCATTGGATCATTTAGCTTATCTATCAAGGATTGGGAAAGGGCTATTTTCAACAATAGCACCAATCCAATATGAAATAGGATTTATTTCATGTTTTATATGCTTTAGTTTATCTTGTAATTTCTTTGCATTTAGAAACATGATTTATTATTTCATATGGATGCTTGATTATTAGCTTGGTTTTAAAATACTAACCATTTGCAGATTTGGCATCTACATGAAGTAACCAGATAGATCTGTGACTTTGATGCCACTGTTAAAGGAGACAAACATAAAACTAGTTTTGGTGGAGATTTCCCATTAAGGATTGGCACAGGAGAGGCTTGTCCTTCCATTGGTTCTGCCCAGGCTTCAGGGGAAGAGATGAGTACTCTTGGGTTGTCTTTCCATTCCAAGAGATCCAGGTTTGATATCACATGAGAAGCTCAAAAGAAGGCCAGTAGGGAGTATAGCCATAAGGTTGATTTGGAGGACTACTGGGCCAACTACAGTGATGAATTTGAGGTCAGAAAGAAGAAGTTTTCTTGCCTTCCGGTTGAATAAGTCCCTTTATACAATGTGAGGGTAGTCCCAAACCAACTTGATGATGATGGAAACCTGATCTAGGATCATGCGTATGAGGCTATGAAGGATAGACTAATTGGTGATGTGGATTGGTTAGAAAAGGAAAAAACAAAATCAAAACAGTTAATGGATCCAGTTATCAAATTTACCAAGATGTGGCTAAAGCATAAGCTATGGGGGTTGGAAAATGAAGGTGTGAAATGTACCTATGAGCTGATGGGAGATATGGACCCTCACTCCACTTCTGAAGAGTCAACTGAGTAGGATCCTAAGGACAAGGGTAAGCTGGATTCTCCTTTCAAAATCAAGATAAAAGGTGTTCAAGAAATGGAAACCCAGGAAGCAGAAAAGCAGAGAAAGCCAAAGGCTAAGAAGAGGACAAGGACTAGGAAGTCTGAACAGAAAGAAATGGAGAAGCAAGGTCCTGAGGTTGATGTTTTTGTGCCCAAAAGGAGAAGAGTCATAAAATTGTCAGAGAAGGCAAGCTCCAAGGTAGGGGAGGAAGAGGTTACCCCACCGGTAGTAAATGTGGAAAGCTCAGAAGAGAAGGGACGTGTGTACACAAGGAGGTCTAGGACTCCATCTCCCAAGGATAGTGAGCCTAGAATAGACCTTCCTCCGGTTATTTCTCGTGAGGAGCAACATGATGATATTCCTTCCGCCCATGAAGCTCAAAGCAAATTAGGTGAGTCAGAAAACATTGAGCAACATCCGGATACTAAAGGAGAGGAATTTCATGAGGGAGATCTTTATAGTGCAGAGGCAGAAATTGATAAGGTAATGCAGTCTCCTTTGGTAGCTTATGCAGAGTCACCTGTTGGAACCGAAGAGGTTAAATCACCTCCAGTAGAAGAAGAAGTAGTGAAGGTTCCATAACTTGTACATGAAGAAGAACATGCTGAAGAAAAGGAGGGCAAGACAGATGAGACTCCTGAGAAACCAAATTTGAGTGAAGAGGCACCTAAAGGTCAACAAGAAGAGGAGAAATAGGGTAAGGTGCAATTGGAATCCACTGTGCCTGAGTGGTTGGACAAAGAAATAAGGAGAAAATGAGTTATAGTGGAAGATACTCCACCCAATTGGGATGAGCTGCTAGCCAAGATTGGAAAAGACAAAGGTAAGAAGAAGGCTAGGGTGATCTCAAGGATTGAAAGAGATGAGGCCAGCAATAGAGTTGTTCACATTGCAACCCTTGCCCTAGATAAGAACAAAGATGATGTGGGTGGAAAGGATTATAATGTTCAAACCTTCAATTTAGGGCCTACATCTGTTGAGCAGGATATTGAAGATTATCAGGGTTCAAGTGCAGTCATCTTGGGCAGATTGAGGAAGGAAATAAAGACTAAACAGGAGCTAAAGAAGGAAAATGAGAATCTCAAGAAATGCTTGGAGGATCTGATGAAACCCTTGCAATCCATTAACCCCTCCACCTTTGCTGCAAAGCCTTTACCTCAGGAAACCATCACTGAGCTTGAAAAGATGAAAGCTTCCACTCTTGCCACTGTAAATTGGCTGTAAGGGGTGCGAACCAAGGGTAATGAAGCTATCAAGGATATTTTGTCGACTGGGAAAGATGTTGTAAGGGCAGTTGATTGGTTGAAGGAGGTGTTGGCTTAGGATAAAGAAGATACAGATCTCCTACTACAGAAAACCATAACTATCATGGAGTACACCAAGGATAAGTTAGTAAATGATAAAATTCCCCTTCCTTTGGAGCTGCTGAACCTTGGGAATGGTTTGAAACGCTACAAATCAGGCAGAAGGTTTTGAAGAAGATTTACAAATAGAGGAGGCAGGTCGATGATACCCTAGCTGGTGTTTACAATGGATCCATTGCTTTTTTTGAGATTATGACAAGAAGATGGAAGATTTCCCCTAAATATTTGAGTTTGGAACAGTTGAGGAAATGGTGTCATGATGTTTATGCTCCAGTCAGTGATGATTTCATTTCTAAGCATCAGTTGGATGATGCGGCCACCTACATTGTTGTCATTGATAAATACCTATCCTATAGGGTTGATTGGGATAAGTAAGTAATATAGTCCAGGGAAGAAATTGCATCAATTGAAAGGTGACTTAGGGTTTTTCCTTTACCAGTTCTGGCCAACTTGGATAGTGTGCTTTTGAAAGTTCATGAAATGCTAGATTGACATAAGGACAAAAGGGAAGGGATTTAATGATTGGCTACATCGATATTTGTGCTTCCCTATTATTTTAACATGCATTGGTCTGTGCTACATTTGAAATCCCAGGCTAACCTAGATGAAGTTCATGCATTTAATGCATATTTTATTTTATTTTGAATTTCTCTTGGCTGACTTGTTGTGCCTAATTATTATTGTAAAATCTTATCTAGGTTGACATGTTTTGGGGGTTCTATAAATTTGGCATTTTGCCTCTTTTGTAAGGGTTAAGAAGTTTTAGACATAGACAAGTAGAAAGATAGTTAGAAGCGAATTAAGTAGAGCAAGAGTTAGCAAGTAGGTGTTCTCAAGCAAATATTGTAACATAAAGCTGGAATTGTTGCTACAATGGATAATTTGATGCAAGTAATGACATTGTGATTTGGTGTCATACTTGTGTTTCTTCTTATCTTGCATGGTTCTTGTTATTCTATCTTTAGAATTGCTTTGAGAAAAATCGATATTTAGCTTAGATTTGATTTAATGGTGTTTATGGTTTGATATTTGAAGTGTTGCAGCAATCCCTGGTCCATACTTTTCACAACCAACTGATTGTTAGTTGCTTTGCAAAGTTAGCCTGGACCTTTATATTCATTGTGCTTAGTTCAATTGTGAGGGTTTATTCATTTCAATTGCAATAGGGTTGTTTGAATGAATGTTCATGATTTTAAAATATTAACACCTTAGAATATTGCAATGTTTCTATAAGATTGCAGATTTATCTGGGTCAAGTAGAAATCAGTTTTGAGGGATTGGTCCATTTCGAGTGTTGATCATTTTCATTGTTAATCTTAGGTTTAATATTAAGTTTAGAAATCTCTTTGAAACCCTTATCTTTTCTTATTTCTTTGATTATTGGGTTTAATTTAGGATTGAAGTATCATTATATTGCTCAATCTGATAAATTGAGATTCAGTATTTTGCTTGTAGTAAGGTTCCATTGTGATTACCAGCATTTTCATGTTTATCACTGAGTTGTTTATGCATTTTCAAGACTTGACATTAGAGACCTTTGGGTTATCTCTTGAGGCTTGCCAATAGAGATTTACCTTTCAAGTGAGATAGGATATTATATTATGTCTGAGTTGTTACTGTGCAGAAAACATCATCAATAGATTGGCAGTAGAAGGAGGGCCTAAATAAGCAAGCTGGATCGATTTTTGAATGCCATCTCTCCTAAAAGATTCAGAAGAAGAACCATATCTGCTCCAGGAGAGGAGGAATTTGAGGAATTACCAGACCCTACTAGGTCTAGAAGGACCAACAGAAGGGGAGAATCATTATCATCCCATCCACCTCCGTCATCTCCATCATCCCCATCTTCATCAAGTTTATCTGAGTCTGAGGAAATTCCCATTCCACGACCTCAGCTAGTCATAAATCAGCCATTACCACCCCCACCTCCACCAATGGCTTTCCTAGCAACCAACCCATCACCATTGAGTTTCGCTAATTACAATGTTATGCCCGAAAACCCTAAACACTTTTGTTCAAAATTCCATGTCAATGATCCCAATAGAACAGTTGAGGAACACATCAGGATCTTTTAGACTGGCCTTAAGGATAGAGGGATAAACCATGTGGATGTAGGCTGTAGAATATTTCCTTATTCATTGGCAGAGGATGTATTCTATTGGTACAATCATTTACTTGTTGGATCTATCCAACATTGGACTGAGCTAGAAACTGTATTTTTGTAGAAGTTTTGAATTCCCATTAGTTCCAATGAGCTCTACCATCAGTTCACTAATGTTAAAAGAGAGGTCAATGAGCCTATAGGGTCTTTTAACAATAGGTTTCATCATGCCTATACCAGACTATAGGCCCCTTATGCTGTTGATGAGCCTACTACCCTAGAATTTTATTATGAGGGACTTGACAGTCTGACATTTACCTTTATGAAGTGGAGTAATAACCCTCCTACTAGTCTATTTGATGCATATGCAGAGGCTGTGAAAGTTAGCACTAATCTAATGCAACATATTGCTGGGCCTCTACCCTCATTAGGACCTATTGCTCACCCTTGACAAGTTCAACTCTCAACTAGGCTCTTGCCAACCATACTCCTGTTATGAATCCAGTACCTCAGTTTCCTCTGGTCCCTCATCTAGGACCTCCTATGGGACAAGTATTATCCATAATTAGTTACCCTCAGCAAAATGGGAATCAACCTCTGCATATACAGCCTCAGGCTAGCTATCCCCCATACCTGCAAAATTCTAAAGTCTTGAACCAATCACTGAATGCCAATGCTGCAGTAGGGTATTCCTAGAATAATGTGAGTCAGCCTCCATACAGTAATCCTGACAAGGAAAGAATGGATGAATTGTCTGAACAAATAAAGAAGCTGAATATGGAGGTGACTTACTTGAGGAACTAGAACAGTCAGTTGCAAGCTGCTCAAAGAAATATGCAGTCCAATCAACACAGAGAAAATCCACAAGGACAACACTTTGATAGAGGGCAACGTCATGAAAGAGGATACAACAACGACAGAGGATATAACTAGGACAGAGGTTACAACAATGAAATAGGATACAAAAATGATCGAGATTTAATAATGATAGAGGGTATAATAATGATAGAAGACAGAACTATTATAAAGGGAAATCCTCAGGCCAAAAATTTGACAGAGGTGGTGGACAAGGGTTCGATAGGAGGCAGCCATCGGGACATAACAGGAATTGGAACACAGGGCCCAACAATGGAGGAGTCTCCACCCCACTAGATCAACCAGTTAATCAACCTGTCAATTAGTCTGTCAATCAGCCAGTTAATCAAGAGAAGTCTCCTAGCGGTGTATATCTGGCTGAGGCTACTTTATCAGGATGGTGTAAGCTCCACAAAATGAGTCAGCATTCTGAGTTAGATTGTCAAGAATTTAGCAGCCTCAATCTTTCAGTACGAAGTGGAGAACAATGCAGGTAGTCAAGAAATAGTACCATCTAATCCTTACGATTCACCAGTGTTGGTACTGAATCATGCTCCTTTTCCACAAAGTAAGGAGAATGTACCTGAAGAGGAATCTGACCAGTTGGAGGAAGAGGCAGACCAAGTATGCAATGGAGATGAAATGAAACAGTTATTTGATGAGAGTCTAGTGAATGATAATGGTCCCAGAGATGAAGAAGAAGCTTATGTTGAAGAAGTGCAGACCTTCTAGAGACCTGTCAAGAAGTATGACTTAAGGGAATTGCCACATAGACGTCCACAGGTTGGAGGCCCCTTCACTACTTCCATTCCACCAAAAAATTTCAACACACCTCCAGACCCTAATGCTAGCAATAATCCATCAAAGTTTCTAGGCAATATTTATCTCAAGATCCAGGGCATGCTGATGTGCCAAAAGGGGGAAGTGTTGATGAAAACAAGGATAAGATGATGGAATACCCGAAGGATACCCCTACTGATCTGAGTGAGGAATAATTGGCCCTATATGTTGTTGAAGAACTCATAAAATTAAAGGTAAGTCTATCTGCATTTGAGTTATTAAGAGTTCCAACCATTAGGAATGCAGTCCTAGGATCTTATAATGCAAATTCAATGTCACAAGATAAATCAGTGAGTGAAAGTGTCAATAGAGCATTTAGTTCTCAATCAGTAGGAAGACATAATCAGACTCATAATCAAGTCCATATGCCCCCTAGAGATACTAGGAAAGAGGAGGAAAAATCTCAAGTTGCTCAAGTAGATACTCCCTTAACTCTGTTTCAAGGGAAAATAAACACACCTCCATTCTTGATTTTTGTTCTTATATTCGGTAAGAATTTGCATAATTGTTTGTTGGATTCTGGTGCCTCAACCAATGTTATGTCTTTCGGTGTCTGTAGAGCTATGGGTATTACTCCTACTGACTCACAAAAAAAAGTCACACAATTGGATAGGACTGAAGTCAATGTTGTAGGAGAGTTAAATATGATTCATATGCAGATTGCTTCTGATCCTAGAATTCAGCAGGTTATCAATATACAGGTGGTTGACATCCCCAATGCTTATGGCCTAATCCTGGGAAGAGACTTTACCAGGGATTTGAATGGATATGTCTCGACTGATCACTCCCATATGTGGCTTCCTTGGAAGGGAGTGCCAAACTAGATTAGAATTGAAAGAGAACCCAAAATGAAGTACATGATCACGGAATATCAGAAAACCTCTACTGAAATTCTAGTATCAGAAGTAAGCATGGGTAACTATATGCTTACTGCTCCTCTTAAGGAGCCAGATGTGGAGGAAGTTCTTATGTTCCACACAACACTTGTTGACCTTACAACAAAACCCAGTAGTACTGAAGTCCTGATCGAACCAGTTGAAAATGTTAATGATATGGAAGATAGTCAGCTTGGTTTGCTAGATAATTTTCAAGAGTTCATTCAGAAGTGCATTGAAGACCAAGTTTAATTGGGAAGACAAATAAACTTTGGGGAATTTCTCTTGCCTAATTGGTGTAGGGTGCATAATGCTTCCCATTCATAATTGAATTGTTGCTTATGCCAGGCTACAGTGGAACAAATACAGAAATGTATTAACCCCACTCCTGCAGTCAAAATTGATATCCAGAATGTCTAAGAAGATCCCAAAGGAAAAAAAGTGATGCCTTCTGAAGAACCATCCAACAACAACAGTGCAAGTGCTATAGCAAGGAAGTCTGCAATTGCTAGTTGTTGGAATCTAATATTCGATGGGTCCAAATCAAAGCAAGGAGCTGGGGCAGGTTTCGAGCTAATTAGTCCAAGAGGTAAGACATTTTTTGCTGCTCATAGACTTCAATTTCATTGTACAAATAATGTAGTAGAATATGAAGCTTTGGTTCATGGACTATTAATGGCATTGAAGAAAAAGGTTAAGATCTTGCAAGTTTTTGGAGATTCTGAGTTAGTAGTCAAGCAAGTCAGGTGACAATACTCTTGTCATGATAGAAGAATGATCAACTACAGACATAGAGTATGGGATCTCATTAAAGGATTCGATGCCTTCAATATTCAGTTGATTCCACAAAGTAAGAACCAGACAACTGACTCCCTGGCCCAGGCAGCTAGTACATTACAACCTTTGTCTCTTTCTGGACTAAAGAAGTTTACAGTGGAACTAACCCCAGTACCCTCAATACCTGATAATGTCACTAACTTCCAGGTATTTGAAGATGGCAAGCATATCTTAGATTTCATTACTAGTATTGATGTCTTTGCTTCTCAAATCATTGATGAAACTAAACTCCAAGAAGCAGAGATGGACTTGGAAGGGGTAATTAATCTGAAGACCAACACTATCCCTAGAGGAATAGTGAAATTAGAGAGAATCTTTGATTTGGACAAGGTCAAGGATCAAGAATAGGATACCAGGAAAGATTCCATTAGTGGACAGTGTGACAAATATAATATGGGATCTCAGAAGGATGTCAAAAATGTCTTTATTGGTAAAGTGTGCACTCCAGAAGAAAGGAAAGGAATCATTGATGCACTACATAGATATCCAGATGTGATATCCTGGAGTTATGAAGACTTAAAGACTTATGATACATCAATCATAACCCATACTATCCCTCTCAATCCAGGAGTGAAACCTTTCAGATAGAGGCAAAGGCCCATCAATGCTTTACTGGAACCCATAATACAGAAGGAAGTGTAGAAACTATTGTTTGCAAGAATAATATTTCCAGTCAGACACTCCACCTGGGTTGCGAATCTGGTTCCTGTCAGGAAGAAAAATGGTGAAATCAGGTTATGTGTAGATTTCAGGAACCTAAACAGAGCTTCAGAGAAGGATAATTATCCAGTACCCTCACTGGATGAAGTGCTCTAGATTGTCAATGGATCTCAGATGATGTCCTTCTTGGATGGTTATTCAGGATACAACTAGGTCATAGTGTAGTATGAGGATAGGCACAAGACTACTTTCACCACCAAGTGGGGCACTTTTTCCTATAGGAGAATGCCTTTTGGCTTAATTAATGTTGGAGCCATATTCCAAAGAGCCATGGAAATCGCCTTTAAAGACATAATTGGTAAGTGCATAATCATTTATACGGATGATCTAACAGTCTTTTCCAAGGAGAGAGGTGATCATATCTCAGATTTGTGCAAAGTTTTTCAGAAATGCAGAGAGTTTGGTATATCACTCAACCCAAAGAAATGCATCTTTGGAGTTACAAAAGGTAAATTGTTAGGGCATGTTCTCTCTGAGAAGGGAATTTCCATTGATTCAGAACAAATAGAAGCCATACTCAAGATCCCACCACCTGCTAGTAAGAAAGAAATGAAATCATTCTTTGGTAAGATCAACTTTGTGAGGAAGTTCATCACTGGGTTCGCAGAAATAGTCAAGCCCCTGAATGCAATGCTGAAGCAGGAGGCCAAAGTTGAATGGAATGCAGAAGCAAAGAAAGCATTTGCAGAGATAAAAAGGGCTATTATTGAAGGTCCTATTTTGGTAATTCCAGACTATGCTAAACCATTCTATATATATTCATTTGCCTCTGATCATTCCTGTGCTGCTATGTTAACTCAAAAATCGGACCAAGGAAATGAGCATCCCATAGCATTCATGAGTGCACCATTGAAGGATACAGAGCTGAGATACCCAAATGTGGAAAAGCAGGCTTATGCCTTAGTCAAGGCTATAAAGAAATTCAGACATTATGTCCTTAGAAACAAGATCTTTGCCATAGTCCCTAATCCTGCAGTTAAGTTGTTATTGATGCAAAATGAGCTGGGAGAACGTAGAGCCAAGTGGGTAATTATGTTACAAGAGTACGATATGAAAATTCAACCCATGAAGCTAGTAAGAGGGCAAGGGCTTACATAGACAATGGCAGAGACAGGCCCTGATCTTACAGCTCAGAATTACAATTTAGAGGATGTTTCTCCTGGCGAGTGGTATGATGACATCATTCATTATCTCCTAACTCAGAGATGTCCTGATCATCTTAATGCAGTACAAAGAAGGGCATTGCACTTAAATATTGATAGTTTCATGTTGAAAGGAGTTGTCCTATATAAGAAAAATCATGAGGGTGTTTACCTAAGGTGCCTAGGGAAGGCAGAGTCTGAAAGAGTGATGTTGGAATTTCATGACAGATATGGTACAGGCCATGGATCAACACCTTCTACAGCAAACCAGATTCTGAGAGCTGGTTACTATTGGCCTACACTGTTTAAGGATACACATAACCATGTTAGAATTTGTCACGTATGTCAAACTGCTGCCACTAGAGAGAAGTATGCAGCACTCCCACTCTAGCCGGTCTTTGAGGTAAAACCTTTCACACAGTGGGGGATGAACTTCATAGGTCCGATCAATCCACCTTCCTCTATAGGTCATAGGTATATCCTTACTGTCATTGATTATTTTACAAGATGGACTGAGGCCCTCGCTTGCAAGCAATGTACTTCAGAGGTAGTTATTAACTTCATCGAATCAGGTATCATTAATCGTTTTGGATGTCCTATGTCTTTGGTTTGTGATAATGGTCCTGCATTTTCATTGTTAAAGTTTTCTAATTGGGCTTTCAATCATGGGATTATCATTAAGTTTTCATCCAACTATTATCCTCAGAGTAATGGGTTGGCTGAGTCATCCAACAAAAATCTTCTAACTGTTATTCGCAAACTGTTAGAAAGAAATCCGAAGGATTGGCATACCTAACTTAGATTTTCTCTTTGGGAAGATCGTACTAGACATAAAAATTCCATAGGGATATCACCTTACCACCTGGTTTATGGATTAGAGCCTGTGTTTCCCATTCAGTTAAAGATCCCCACTTTGCAGTTCATTAATGACTATTATGATGAGGGAGATAAACGTGAGGCTAGACTTGCTGAATTGTTACACCTTGAGGAAAAGAGACACGAAGCCCTGGAAAATTTTGCTAAACATCAAGGGGTAGTCAAGAGATGGTTTGATAAAAGAGCCAAAGTAAAATATTTTAGGATTTATGACCTAGTTCTTTACTGGGATAAAGCCCATGACCGTAAGGGGGAGCATGGAAAATTTGATAAACTTTGGCTTGGCCCTTACCAGATTTTAGAAATTTTGGGAGATAATGCTTTCCATTTGAAAACTCTCACTGGAGAGGATATCCCACTGCCTGTCAATGGGCAGTATTTGAAGCATTATTTCTAGTCTTGAGCTGTTCTGAGCTCTTTTCTTGTATATAGTTAGATTAGGTTTCCTTTCTATTTTGTTTGCTTTGCTTTGCTTTGGTTAGATTAGGTTTCCCTTTTTTCTTTGCTTTTGTTTGTTTTGGTTAGTGTAGGTTTGCTTTTGGTTTGTTTTGTTTTTTTATCACTTTGCTCTTGCTTTGAGGGTTCCTCTGTTTTCTTCTGGATGTGTTGCACCTATATGGAAAATATATCATTATCTAGAATTGTTCTAAGTATTTTGTTGGTGGAATTTGGTCTTGTATCTTGAAAGGATGGTTGAATTCTTTTCTATTGCCCATAGTCTCAATGTTTGATTTATTGAAGATAGGTCACTAGTTTTGATTTGAATTTGAAGTATTCTGAAATCTTATATCTCTCATATATCTTAAGAATCCTGATGTTACTATAAGAATCCTTGTGAAGTTTTGTTAGGTGAAAAATCCTATTTCTACTTCAGCGCCACTGTGGTTCTCAACCCTGAGTGTGAACTTCATTGTTCACAGGTTGAAATGAAAAGTGACACATAAAGAATATCAAAAGAAAGAAAATTAAAATATTGAAAATAAAAAGAATGAATTCAACTTATCAGGGGTATCTGAATATCTCTATCGGGGCTATAGATGCCTAGTTGGCAGTAGAGCTATGTTTAGGAGAGCCACAACGATAACCTCGTCAGGGCTATGGATGCTTGACTGGTAGCAAGGCCCTATCCAGGTTACTTTTGAAGTTAGAATCCTTACGTAGCTTGACTTGACTGAGCTTGGTTTCTGCAGTAGCTTAAGGAGGGAAATGAACTCATATGCACACACTTGGATTTTCAATTTATGGAAGGTTCGGTCTATCCTTTGGTTCTAATTCTTTAAATCTTTGCATTCTGATTTGTTTTTTTGATAGTGAGATTGAAACCGGAAATTCTGGGTTCTCGATTCATGTTCGTCATCAAATGCTCTGGAGCATTTTCCCAAGAAAAGTCACCATTTGTTGTGCAGTTTTCGCACACATGCCCTACTGAAAGCAAGGACCCTCTTTCGCTTTGGTTTTGGTTTCTTGGCCCTTTCATTTTGAGGTTTTATCTTGTTTTGGGCACGTGCTTCAATTTTTATTTTGATTGCCTTGGTGATTCCCCTAAGTTATTCATTGAAAATCTTAAGCTCTAGGCTAAATTTGGGTTTTCACTGAAGTTCGCGACTTTCCACCCCAGCCAGATTTTCCCGGATCCTACTCGGACTCTAGCTGTGCACTGTGATTCAGAGATTTTTAGTCTTCGCAGAATTTCGCGTGGGCTGAATTTTTCCAGATTCCATCATGTCGTCGGATTCTCAAGTTTTATGACTGTCTTGTCAATTGCATTTAATGTCATCTGTACCTTTGGCGAATGATGTATTTAACAACTTTTCGAAGTCTTTTATGCCATTATGCTATTGTTTGCCATTGATTGAGCTATGGAGTGCATTCTTGCGAGTGCTAGATTTAGATTTGAGGCATTGAGTTTGTGAATTGAGGATTTGAGTGGCGATTTCTTGTGCATTCATGCCCTTGTTCTTTGTGGACGCCATTAATTTCACATTTGTTGTTTCTAGGATCGATTCCGCTTCACAATGGTATGTTTTTTATTTCCTTTCTTTTAATTGGTGAATGCAGATAATGTTTTGATGTTATTGATCTTATTGAGGTCTGAATTCTTGATTGCTTGCTCATTTCATAGTTAGGGCTGCCTAACATGGTTTGATTTATGGTCTCCCAAGTAATTTCCAAGTTTTTTTGTTTATTTACATTTCGATGTAACTTGCTTGAGAGCTATGATCTTCCCCTAATCAAGAATTAGTAGTTGAAGTGCTTGAATTCTGAGCTGTTTTGTGCATTAATGGAGGATGTGCATGGTTTGAAACCTAGGGCATCACCACTTCATCTTGTTCCACCCTAAAACTGGCCTAGAGTGCTAAGAGAATCCATAGAAAGCCCATATTAAACTTTCCCTAAGCTTAAATCTTTAAAATTCATGATCAATCTGGTGTTTTGGGCGAAATCGTGATTTAACGTCAATGTTTGGGTTTCGCGGTCACCTCGGGATTATCTGTCCCTGGTAGATTTTCCCGATCTCCTTCATTTTTCCGGAATCTGCTATCATTTTCAGAGTTTCATATATTCCGCGGATTTCCGTTGACCCCAGATTTTTCCGATTTCCTTTGATTTCCCGAAATCCGCTATCATTTTTAGAGTTTTACCTTACCTGCGGATTTCCGTTGACCCCGACTTTTCTTGAAGTTTGCGAAATGTCTTCCCCTTCACGGAAATCCGTCTCTGGCAGATTTTCCTGAAATCTGATGAAATACGAGAGTATGAATAGTTGGATTTATTAATGATTTATGATGCATTTTATGATTAATCCATGCTACCTTATGATTTCCTATGTGGTCTATTAAGTGATAATGATCAAACTTAATTGTTAGTCGGTGTTTCATGATTATTCCATCGGAATCCGTCTGGTCTGGAATTTCCTGAAATTCCTCTTTGGCTTAGATTCCGCGAATGGTCCTCAAACCCAAAATTTGTTATGATCATTTATATGAGATTTAATAACAACCTGATTGTATGAGGTTCATTCTAACAGTGTTTTGATGGATTAACAGTGCCCTCATGCGGTTTTTACTACGATTTCATTGTTGAGTGTAGGCCGAGTCTAGCAAGGCAGTGACTGGGTCTTCCATGTCTGAAGCAGAGAAGATTAAGATGGACATCAAGAGTAAGATCCATGAGAGTAAAATCACATCAATCTGGTATGAGGTGCCTGATACAAATGTTGGCCTCTGGGACTATGAGGAGTTTAAAGAAAGAATGGCAGCAGATGACCTTCCTCTGGTGGCTAAGAGGATGATGGAATCAGACTTGTCTCATGTAGCTAGTTTCCCTTCCATGGTGCAGTGTTATGAGCTGGTCCTTGAGTGTGCAAGACACTACGATCAGGACACACAGAGAATAATTGGTCCTCAAGGGAGATTGTGGCGAATCTCAACCCTATTTCCATTGCCCAAACTTTTGATATGCTAGATAGATCTCATGTGGTGGCATTCAACATGAAAGTAGCTCAGGAATTCTATGATGAACAAACTGTGAAGTCACAACAGCTTATCAATTTTTGGCTGGAGAAGCCCAAGTCTCACTATTCCAAACTGCCCAAACAGCTATTCAGAGCAAAGTTCAAGAAGGAATACTATGATGCCATCACATTACTCAATAGGGTGGTTGGATTGAAGAATGCTGGCATGTTTGAGAATTGGATGTGCCATGTGATTGTGAGGATGGAGCAGGAGAAGACTGACTACCATTGGGCAGGAGTTATTAGCAGAGTAATTCATGAGCAGTTGTCCAATGTGTTGCAAACAAAGACCTTCACAATGACCTCATATTTGGTCTACGCACTTGCAAGATTCCACCCCTACAAAGGATTGAGTACAAAGGGAATCTTTGGAAAGGATATTATTTATAAGTTTTTCCCTCAGTTGCATTTGGGGAGCTCGAACTATAGGAGGGTGAATGATGCATTCACCATGCACATCACTAGATTGCTTCAAGGAGCAGAACATGTAAGGATTTCAGACCAGGCCAAGGAGCTCATCAAGAAATATGGGGCTTGGTCTATTCAATTTCCAACCTTCTCACATATCTGGGTTGATGGCTGCCAAAGGGCTCCTTACAGACTTCCAAGGTACCCTACTGATCACATTCTACTTTTGGAAGTAACCAGATAGATCTGTGACTTTGATGCCACTGTTAAAGGAGATAAACATAAAACTGGTTTTGGTGGAGATTTCCCATTAAGGATTGGCACTGGAGAGGCTTGTCCTTCCATTGGTTCTGCCCAGGGTTTGGGGGAAGAGATGAGTACTCTTGGCTTGTTTTTCCATTCTAAGATATCCAGGTTTGATATCACAGGAGAAGCTCAAAAGAAGGCCACTAGGGAGTATAGCCATAAGGTTGATTTGGAGGACTACTGGGCCAACTGTAGTGATGAATTTGACGTTAGAAAGAAGAAGTTTTCTCACCTTCCAGGTGAATCAGTCCGTTTATACAATGTGAGGGCAGTCCCAGACCAACTTGACGATGATGGAAACCTGATCCAAGATCATGCATATGAGGCTATGAAGGATATACCAATTGGTGATTTGGATTTGTTAGATGAGAAAAAAATAGAATCAAAACAGTTAATTGATCCAGTTATCAAATTTACCAAGATGTGGCTAAAGCATAAGCTATGGGGGTTGGAAAATGAAGGTGTGAAATGTACCTATGAGCTAATGGGAGATATGGAACCTCAATCCACTTCTAAAGAGTCAATTGAGTTGGATCCTAAGGGCAAGGGTAAGCTAGATTCTCCCTTCAAAATGGAGAAAAGCAGAGAAAGCCAAAGGCTAAGAAGAGGACAAGGACTAGGAAGTCTGAACAGAAAGAAATGGAGAAGCAAGGTCCTAAGGTTGATGTTCCTATGCCCAAAAGGAGAAGAGTCATAAAATTGTCAGAGAAGGCAAGCTCCAAGGTAGGGGAGGAAGAGGTTACCCCACCGGTAGTAAATGTGGAAAGCTCAAAAGAGAAGGCACGGGTGTACACAAGGAGGTCTAGGACTCCTTCTCCCAAGGATAGTGTGCCTAGAATAGACCTTCCTCTAGTTATTTCTCTTGAGGAGCAACATGATATTCCTTCTGCCCATGAAGCTCAAAGCAAATTAGGTGAGTCAGAAAACATTGAGCAACATCCAGATACTGAAGGAGAGGAATTTCATGAGGGAGATCTTTATAGTGCAGAGGCAGAAATTGATAAGGTAATGCAGTCTCCTTTGGTAGCTTATGTAGAGTCACCTGTTGGAACCGAAGAGGTTAAATCACCTCCAGTAGAAGAAGAAGCAGTGAAGGTTCCATCACTTGTACATGAAGAAGAATATGCTGAAGAAAAGGAGGGCAAGACAAATGAGACTCCTGAGAAACAAAATTTGAGTGAAGAGGCACCTAAAGGTCAACAAGAAGAGGAGAAACAGGGTAAGGTACAGTTGGAATCCACTGTGCCTGAGTGGTTGGACAAAGAAATAGGGAGAAAACAAGTTATAGTGGAAGATACTCCACCCAATTGGGATGAGCTGCTAGCAAAGATTGGAAAAGACAAAGGTAAGAAGAATGCTAGGGTGATCTCGAGGATTGAAAGAGATGAGGCCAACAACATTTTTTTCACATTGCAACCCCTGCCCTATATAAGAACAAAGATGATGTGGGTTGAAAGGATTATAATGTTTAGACCTTCAATTTAAAGCCTACATCCATTGAGCAGGATATTGAAGATTATCAGGGTTCAAATGCAGTCATCTTAGGCAGATTTAGGAAGGAAATAAAGACTAAACAGGAGCTAAAGAAGGAAAATGAGAATCTCAAGAAATTCTTGGAGGATTTGATGAAACCCTTACAATCCATTAACCCCTCCGCCTCTGCTGCAAAGCCTTTACCTTAGGAAACCATCACCGAGCTTGAAAAGATGAAAGCTTCCACTCTTGCCACTACAAATTGGCTACAAGGGGTGCAAACCAAGGGTAATGAAGCTATCAAGGATATTTTGTCGACTAGGAAAGATGTTGTAAGGGAAGTTGATTGGTTGAAGGAGGTGTTGGCTTAGGATAAAGAAGATACAGATCTCTTGCTGCAGAAAACCAGAACTATCATGGAGTACACCAGGGATAAGTTTGTAAATGATAAAATTCTCCCTTCCTCTGGAGCTACTGAACCTTGGGAGTGGTTTGAAGCACTGCAAATCAGGCAGAAGGTTTTGAAGAATATTTACAAATAGAGGAGGCATATCGATTATACTGTAGCTGGTTTTTACAATGGATCCATTGCTTTCTTTGAGATTATGATAGGAAGAAGGAAGATTTCCCCTAAATATTTGAGTTTGGAACAGTTGAGGAAATGGTGGCATGATGTTTATGCTCCAGTCAGTGATGATTCTTTTTTTGAGCACCAGTTGGATGATGCAACCACCTAGATTGTTGTCATTGATAAATACCTAACCTATAAGGTTGATTGGGATAAGTCGGTAAAATAGTCCATGGAAGAAATTTTATCAATTGAAGGGTGACTTAGGGTTTTTCCTTTACCACCTGTGGCCATTTTGGATAGTGTGCTTTTGAAAGTTCATGAAATGTTGGATCGACATAAGGACAAAGGAAAAGGGAGTTAATGATTGGCTACATCAAGATTTGTGCTTCCCTATTATTTTGACATGCATTGGTCTGTGCTACATTGGAAATCCCAGGCCGACCTAGATTAAGTTCATGCATTTAATGCATATTTTATTTTATTTTGAATTTCTCTTGGCCAACTTGTTGTGCCTAATTATTATTGTAAAATCTTATCTAGGTCGACATGTTTTGGGGGTTCTATAAATTTGGGATTTTTCCTCTTTTGTAAGCGTTAAGAATTTTTAGACATAGACAAGTAGAAAGATAGTTAGAAGCGAATTAAGTAGAGCAAGAGTTAGCAAGTAGGTGTTCTCAAGAAAATATTGTAACAAAAAGTTGGAATTGTTGCTACAGTGGATAATTTGATGCAAGTAATGACATTGTGATTTGGTGCCATACTTGTGTTTCTTCTTATCTTGCATGGTTCTTTTTATTCTATCTTTAGAATTGCTTTGAGAAAAATCTATATTTAGCTTAGATTTGATTTAATGGTGTTTATGGTTTGATATTTGAAGTGTTGCAGCAATCCCTAGTCCATACTTTTCGCAACCAACTGATTGTTAGTTGCTTTGCAAAGTTAGCCTGGACCTTTATATTCATTGTGCTTAGTTCAATTGTGAGGGTTTATTCATTTCAATTGCAGTAGGGTTGTTTGAATGAATGTTCATGATTTGAAAATCTTAACACCTTAGAAGATTGCACTGTTTCTATAAGATTGTAGATTTATCTGGGTCAAGTAGAAATCAGTTTTTAGGGATTGGTCCATTTCGAGTGTTGGTCATTTTCATTGTTAATCTTAGGTTTAATATTAAGTTTAGAAATCTCTTTGAAACCCTTATCTTTTCTTATTTCTTTGATTATTGGGTTTAATTTAGGATTGAAGTATCATTGTATTGCTAGATCTGATAAATTTAGATTCAGTATTTTGCTTGTAGTAAGGTCCCATTGTGATTACCAGCATTTTCACATTTATCACTGAGTTGTTTATGCATTGTCAAGACCTGACATTAGAGACCTTGGGGTTATCTCTTGAGGCTTGCCGATAGAGATTTACCTTTCAAGTGAGATAGGATATTATATTCTTTTTGAGTTGTTGTTGTGCAGAAAACATCATCAACAGGTCCAATCCCTTCATATCATGATAGTCCCACACAAATGCATGCTGGTGGATCTTCAGTAAAGTTGTCAATGGAAACTATAATTCTTCACTCAATTTTCTATTGATGTGCAGATTTTTTTCTTCTGCCACTTGCACTTGTGTAGTTATCTCTATCATAGTTGCTTCACTAATGCTTGTTAGTTTGAGTTCATGCGGCAGCAATGTATGAGACATACCTATTGTTACAGGAAGTTCGGCTGTAGGAAGAGCGTCTGCAAGAAGAGCGACTGCATGAAGAGCAAGAAAAAGTGTCTTGACTGGAACAACAGAATGAGAAGATGATGCTTCCCCCACTTCACAATGATTTTGAATGATGTTAGCCAATACTTCATCTTCATCTTGAAGCTACATGAAAGAGCTTATGCCTAACATCATAAGCTACACCACAGAATTAACTTCATCGGCCTCTTCACCAACATGTGGCCATATAAAATTATCCAGATCATGGGATGGATGAGCAGGAGGGTATAGAACAAGATTTTTGGTGCTCTTTCCATCATAAATGGCCATGTCTCCAATGCTGCATCCAATATATGCATCTATTTTTGCTAACCATGGTCTTCCTAGAATGATAGGGTACCCACCGAGTGTGGCTTTAGGAGAAAATATCATGAAATATGTTGGGTACTCCCATGAGTCCAGAGTTACCACAAGGTCCTCTACTACACCATCAAGTTTAGTAGTTGAACTATTAGCAAGCTACATGACATTATGAGTGGGTCTCATGCTTGCAACATTTAGTTGTTGCAGGATATCCTTGGTCATTACATTTATTGTTGCTCCCAGGTCAATTAGAGTATTCTTTATTTGGATCCCATTTATAACAACTCCTACCACATGACTCCTTGGGTCCTTATATTTGGGAACAATCACTTTCCCAAGCATGATGTCAGCTAGCTTTCCCACCACATGAACTGTAGTGGGGTCTTTCTTCTTCCTCCCTGGCTTCTTAAGGCATGCTTCCTTAATTGCCTTTCCATAGATTGGAACATCTTATATGGCTTGAAATATAGGTATCTGGACACATATATGCTTCAATTGATCCAAGATGTCGAAGGTTGTGTCCTCCTTTTCTTCCTTTTTCTTGGAAACTGCTAATCTCTGAGGAAATGGTGGTTCTTGTTTACTCTGCTTGACTGGAATTGGTTCAGGATTTTTAGGTGCGCTTGGATAAATGGGATCATTTAGAGGTTCCTCTTCTTCCACAGAAAGCTCAATAATAATGGGCATGGAAGGGGCTGGTAAAGTAGTTCCTAAATGCAAGTGGATGTCACTCACACTCACAACATATGCAGATAATTGATTTGAATCAACAGAGTATACTGGTTGTTGTTGTGGTTTTTATTTGGGTTAGGTGTGAGCTGAGTTGGTAGCTGAGTAGGTTTAGGTGCATTTTAACTTGAACTAGCAAGAGGAGGCATTATAGCAGGTTGTTGGGACTGAGAAGGTGGCTGCATGTAGCTATTTTTCTTGTTTGGCCATTGTTTTCCTCCCCTCTATTGATTTGTTTGCTGCCAATTTCCTAGGGGTGGCTGCCAATTTCCTTGAAATTGTTGCCAATTCCCCTAAGGTTGTTTCCATTGGGGTGGAGAGTTTTGGTGATTAGGCTAGGTACTTGGGGGGTTATTCCAAGGTTGTGGTGGATATCCTCCATAGTTGGATGGATATGGTAGCTACCATTGGTTACCATATGAATAGAAATTGAAATATGGTGCAACAAAAGATAGTGGATTTGGTGGCATACCTTGTCTTGGATCCCATGGCCTCATTTGTGCAACATAGTAGACTTGATCTTCTTCAACCTATATTGGATTGAACTCGGGTGCAATCTACTTGCTGACAATATTAGCTATCATCTTGCATCTATAGTCCTTCTTTCGTCTGTAATGAGGGCAATATTCTACCAACATTACCTCTTCCTCCTCTTGTTTCTTCTTGGCCTGAAGTGTATCCATTTGAGTAGCTATATTTTTTATAATGTCTTGCTTGAAGTCTGCCAACAAATGAGTAATCTCCATTCTTGAAACTCCACTGGTAGATGACTTACCCATAGAATATTGGTAGGCTCTCCCTTTCTTTGAAGCTTCCCTAGAGTAGTTCTGGCATATCTTCTTGATATCCTCCCAAGGAACTTGGGAGATATCTCCTCCTCCCATTAGGTCCAAGGCATCAATGCAGCTATCATTAATTCATCTTAGGAAAAGAAACTTTTGTGAGTCTTCATTGAGTGTATGGTGTGGAGATTTCTGTAGGAAAAACATAAACCTTGCAATGTAATCCTCTGGGCTCTCATCTTCCTTCTACTACATCCTAAAAATATCATCTCCTCTCATGTCACTGCCCCTGCAATACTCCTTGTATTTTTCAAGGAATTTTGTCTTCATGTCATCCCATGTCTCCATTGTATTTTTTCCTAAGCTCATGAACCATCTTAATGCAACTTCTTTCAGAGTGGTAGGAAATAGCTTGAGCCTATGGGCATTGTTGGTATAGTCATAACTCCTGCAGAGTATGTCAAACTCGAACAAGAATATATCAGGATCTTCCATGGCAAGTCCATAGAATTTAGAAAGGACTGAAGCAGGGATATTTTTGAGGTTGTCTACTTCATTCTGATGAGAAATGGGGAAAGTAAAATCCAGTTGGTTAGGTCTATTTCTATTTGCATCACCCATACCTACCTGATGTAGTTCCAAAGAAAAGGGGTTCTCAATCAAATTTTGATCTTCAAAGGAAACTATAGAGCTAGTCAAATCAGGAAATGCATCAACAAAGGGGTGTGGATCTTCTTCTTCTTCTTCTCTTGGAAGGTTCTGATATTCAACTAACTAAAATGGACCAGGATTGTTAGGAAGGAATCTCCCATGAGCATCTCTCCTCCTTCCTCTATACATGCGATATCAACTCACTATCAACCAACTCACACAAAGAATTGGAAAAATAATAGTGGATCATTACTTTCTTAAATGAGGGGTATACTAAGAACAACTTTTAGAAATACTACAACAAGAAAAAATATCAATGACTCCAAAGAACTCCCTAGTTTGACACCATCCCCAGAAATGACACCAAAAATGTTGGCCTCCAACAATGATTTAACAACTAATACCTTACAACTATGATTCAGAGATTGGACATCTAAACTGAATATCCATTTCAATCATCATGAAGGTGCATTTAACTTGTCAACCTAGGGGCGTGAGCTTGAAATGGGTCAGCACAATATGTGCACTAAGGATCCAAAGTAGCCATATTCATTCTACAACTAAGAAAAACATAATGTTGAAGGTAAATTGCTTAGAAAGGAATACCATAAATACTGAACAACAACCAAAAACTATACTAAGTTAAAATGCATGACAAAAATGAAAATCTAAGCAAACAAACATGAAACTACTCTGTCTACTTTGGTTGTAGGAACAATCATAGAATGAATATCTAGTGGTTGTAGGAACAGTTAGTGTCAGATTCTTAATTAATTATGAAACAAAAAGTAATAACTAAACTAAACTAAAGGATGGAATGCTCACCAAGTGGAACCCTTGGATGAGTATCCTCTAAGACTAATGTAAACTCAGATGCACAAACTTATAATTTCATTTTATTCATTGGAAAACATGAGTATAGTATAGTGTAACTATATTACTGAAAACTAAGAATGCAAGTACATCATCAGATCATGCAACCTCCTAAGAAGGAGCATCTAGGTCTTATTTATAGGAAAAGAAGCTACTAACTAATCACCTAGCAAGACAGTCAACTCCAACAGATTAGGAGGATGGCACTTTAGGGAAAGCATGAAAAGTGGAGAGGCGGTTATGCATGCATGGAATCTAGTCAAGCATGTTTCCTTAACACATATTTAGCACAACAGTAACACCTATATTCACTCAATAGCAATAAAGACCATTTACAAGGTAGTTACAACTTTGATTTAAATGAGGAATCTCCTGTCATTGAGAGTCTTCCCTCCATTGTCCTTTGAAAGACCACCTTGTTGATTGTTACGACGAATGAACAGTTGTCAGAGTCCTCCATTTTGTAGGCCTCTAATCATATCTACATGGAAATATTAGTACGTACAATAATTGCATATCTGTAACTATCTTAAAGAACATTCATTAATCCACATGTAGAATTAACACAGATAGTCCATATAACATGTCAATGTCATTAAAGATTTGCAAAAAGAAAAATTAGGCCCAATGTCTATGTTTTTGAGGAAATATCAACATTCAAACATCAAGGTCCATGAAAACTTCAGCAAATAGATCATAAATTCTACCAAAATTAAACCATAAACTAGACTCATCACCATCTTAGAATAGTTGTCTAGCTCAATAATGACAATATCTACCACTATCACCCTCAAGCTCTCCTTCAGTGTTTTTCATATGCTTAGTTCTATGACTTCATATGACTATACTTGTGAATGCTATTGTCTTCTATGAATTAATTCTTTCAACTATTGAAGTTTAAGGAATACACTCTTATCCTATTCACAGTCATGCAATTAAACCTCAAAGAAAATCAAACATAGGGTCATCATCACATTCTCATCAATATAAATCAAAACATGTGCATGGCATGACTTCCCATGGAATAGACTTCACCTATCTATGTTGAAATGCATCTTCATGCTAACGGGGTGTGGAAGGTACATAATTCAATTTCCACCTATCATTTTGATCAACACTATGCATTTTAGCATTCTGATGTGAAATGTTGCTACCATCAATAGGATACCTTCTAGGATGATTAGTTTGGTTTAAGAGGTCTAAAATTCATGAAGATTGGATGGATATCTTTGGATATCTCTAAGTTTCAACAACCTAACTCCTTTCATTAGTTATGGTGCCAAAACAAATCTAATTTAAAAAAATTACCTTCAACATCTTCACAGTTTGCATTTTCTAATTCATCTTCATTATATTCAGATTGAGACTGCCCTTTCCGAAGTACTATGCTTTCACACTCTACTTTCTTCAAAATATTTGCAACAAACTCAACCACACCCATTTTGGATGCTTCCATCTCTACATTCTCACTGTGCCTTCTTGATTTTTGACTGCACGTTACCATGGACTGCTATCTTTTGTTTGTCTCATTGAATTCATGACTGTCTCTTTCACGTTTATGTCCCTGACTCTGAATGCCCTTTTGTTCCCAACACTACTAAGAGGCTATCAAAATTTCCATGCCACTGCATTTTGGAATCATTATTACTACACCTACATCCTTAAGCTAATATCACTGTGTCTAGCCTTCATTGGCATTACTCTTTGATTGTATTTTCCATGAAGATGTGACAACCCCTAAAATCATCATCAAACCATTGATACCTTCCTAAAGACTGTCCTCTTTCATACCTATATCATTGATGCTTTTGAGATCTTGTGATGTCTCTCAAACATGATGGCTATCACATATACATATTTTATACCATGCTTTCATGGATTAGCAAATCAATGCATTTCTATAATTTGTTTCAATACATGATATTGTATACATCCTTTATGATTTTCCTTGAGAAAGTATATGTCATCTATGACAGTGACTAAAACTCACTATCATAAATGATGTGTGCTTACTTGAGTGAACCATAAGGAAATGAACTACCTTTCTATGCCTCTTTAAAACACAATAAGGAAACATGTTGGGATCAACCCTTATGGGAGCCACATTTTACCCCACATGTTGTAATAGAATAAAACAAAACAACAACAAGGTTTTCAGCTATACCTGCACAATGAGCAAGCATGTTAGATAAAATAGAGCATATGATAGATGTGTTCAATAACTCTCTTGTTTTCCTGGATATGTATGGTATGCTTTTCCATTTGAATGCATATGAGGATCAAATTATATGTTTATGGATGTATCCACATATTTTGACTAGTGATCATTTTTCTAACAACACTTTCATTTTAGATGCAGGGAACCTAGGAGCAATGAGGAGAGCAAGCAGGACAAGTGAGAGGGAACGAAGATGGTGCAAAACAAAGCAATCGAGATTTGTCATTCAGGAAATGACGGGTCCCCTTTCATTGTATGTGCATTCTTTCATTTTTGTATCTATACATGTATGATTTTTCCCATTATATGCATTTTGATAGTCAGTCTCACGGCTTGTGTGGGACATCCTACTTTTATATTATCAATAAAGACTACAATTTTGAAAAGATTGTGCATTCTCTTCTATGCCATATGCATTTGCATAATGAAATGTAATATTGTAGTCTTATAATTTTGTTTATGCACATGAATGTGACATAGCAGATTTAAAATGTACCCTCTTTTCACTTGTAAAATATAAACAACACTACATGTTTGGGCTAGTAGCAAAAATAGGTAACAACTGTTAAGCAAGGATATAAATCAATTATCTCTCAAGTATCTCAGATCCAATCTCATAGAGCATGTGTTTTTTGTTGGAGTTCAATGATATTGCCAAAGGCTGGAAGGCTTTCTTGGTTGGCTCTAAGAAAGCAAATTTTGACAAGTGATAGGTTGGAGAAATTAGGAATAGCCCAAGCCTTCAAATGTGTGTTGTGTAAAGAGGCATATGAATCAGTGGATCATTTGTTTGTTACTTGTTCAGTGGCACATGAAATATTGGCTTTCATAATGGGAAAATTGAATGTATCTTTTCCATTGCCTAAGTCATTATGAGAATTGTTCATCAGTTGGACAATTTTGTATAAATATCCCTCTTTGCATGAATTTGGTTAGTGACACCAGCAATAGTATTTTGGTCACTTTGGTGGGAAAGAAACATACATATTTTTAGAAATTAGTCTGCACCAATTCAAAAGATTAAGGAGAAGATTGAGAAAGTAAATTCTGAAGTTTCAAACTCTTATGTTCGGAGTTTCAAAACAGTTTCCTCTTTGTTTACCAGTTGGGATAATTTTGTTTTGCATCATTAGAAGCACATTTCTTTACCTTTTGCAGGATCTTACTTTATGTCAAATTCTTCCAAGGTATATAGAAGTAAGATTAAGTGGTTGTCCCCTATCCCAACTTTTTGTATGCTCAACTTTGATGGAGCTTCAAGAGGAAACCCTGGTGTGTCAAGAGTTGGGTTTTGTATTCATGACTGGAATGGATCATTAGTTGCAACCAAAGCAGTTCATTTTTCTATTGGCACAAATAACATGGTGAAAGCTCAAGCACTCTTGTATGGTCTAACAATGGAAAAGGCTCTTGATATTAACAAGCTTCATGTAGAAGGAGATTCTTTATTGATTGTTAACACTTGCAAGGATAAGAGAATTTGTAACTGGAAATTGAGATATATACTCGAGAAGGCCTTGGAACTTTAATCCTCCTTTGAATATATTCAAATCTCTCACACATATCATGAGATAAATAAATTAGCTAATGATCTTGCTAATTTGGTCTGTGATTAGAAAGAATTGGAATTCTTTGGAGATGGTGAGGTCCTTAATAATTTCACGTGCCTTCGAGAAAGAATATTATCAGATCAATCTCTCATACCCTAGCTAGATAGATTTGGATGTTACCAGTTTGATGGATGTCAATCGTAAAGTAATATATGTTACCTAAAAATAATAATTATGAGGAAAGTAGTAAGCATCCTCATTTGATGGATATACTGGGTGAGGAGGGAAATTTTAAATCTAGCCCATCAATTTGAAATGTGCTCAGCTACAAAGTTGGAGAAATGCTGAAGTGTGCCACTATTGGTCAAGCAAGTGTTAACAAGGGATTCTATTAAAAAAAATTGGTGACAGGAGGATGTGACTCATTCATAAGCAAGATCACTCACAATGACATTTGTCAAGCAATTGGCAGCAGTGGGTAGCTAATTTTTAACACTAATCATGTTTGTTTCTTTTGTAGGTACAATCTTTTATGAACAGCATAAATTAAATGTGTACGAAAGCATAAAATATCCAGTGATCTAAGAAAGATTAACCTATTATCATTTCATCAGTACGAGGAATAGAGAAGAAAAAATTTAGCTGTAATATGATTAGCATTTAGGTCATCGCTAACTTTGGCAAAGGATAATTTATTTTAAGCAAGTGTAATTCCCTGTCTTATCATCTGGCATATTCATTATGAAAATGAATGGAAATATCTCCTATTGTGTGCCAAAGCCGATTTCATATGGTTGGGAAGGAGCAAAGTGGTTAGTGTAATAATTTCAAGGCACGGTTTTTAGAGATTAATGCGTGTCAAAATGCATTTATTCAATTTCAATGAGGCTTTTGGATACATTGCATTTTCTTTGGAAAGAAGATATCTCTAAGAAGGTTTGAGGGTTTTCTGTATGTCATAGGAAATTTCATCCACCTATGGCTATTTCAACCAAAGGAGGTGCAAGGCTTGTTACAAGATGTAGATGGAGTATGTGTCGAGGAATTACAAAGCATTAATCTCAGTTAATGATTGGGATTACCGTTTTCAAAAGAAATTGACAAGATGGAGTTCCAGCTAGTGTTTAAAGGGAATTTTCAGTAGTTCAAGAAGGTTGTGAAGAGTGTAATTGGGCAAGAAATCTTGGAATCAAAAGCCAACAGATTAATTTATCCTTCCCAGCTTCTTTCTATCTTCATATCTAATTTGCTGGACTTGCTACAAAGCTTTAGGGTTGTTGAATGCATTACAAACAAAGTAGTAAAAGAGGCATATCTCCCAAATGACACCCTGTTGAGAGCATGCTAGAGCTATAACTTGTGGAAGGGGAAGGTTTATGTATGGGGGATCTTTCCTAAGCATTTACTTTCATGCAGGCCCTCTTTCTTGGTAGTATACATAGCAATTAAGAAGACCCTAGCAACAAATAAATCAGATTTTTTGTTGTCGGTATTGAACAAATTTGTAGGGTAGATTAAATTTGAGTTGGTTGAGAGGATTCAGGTCCGAGTCAATGCAATTCTTGTTTTTCTCACCCACGACCATGATCCTCTAGAAATTGTTATTCTAGTGGAGACCATGCCAGAGGTTGGACTAGAAGAAGTTGCTCAAGAGGGGCTTGGTACACAAGTTGTTGTGCCACAAAGGGATGTCCTACAAGTTGGTGCTTGACAATACTTTGGTTAAGGTGATGGTAATAATATGGACCCAAACTTGAACAAAATCTCTCCTATGCAACCTATTGTTGGTGATCTTGAAGAACACCAGGATGAGAATGAGATAGTAGTTGACCAGATGGAAGAGTAGTAAATTGTAGCAATATTTTTTGTATTGAATATGGACTTTAAAGTTGAAAATTTTCAGTTTTAGTTATTAAGGTGATATGATGAATAGTATTCTAGCTATGTAATGACTTTGGAAAAGAAACATGGTGATGTCATGTATTTTTTGGGGATCATGGGATAAAAACAGAAATTTTTATGCTATTTTATAGGCCGAATAGGAGGGTTATAAGCTGAATCTGGCTGATGAGAGCCAAATTATCTTATTATATACTTTTGTACATATTTTATTAATATATAAATATACATAGGCACCCTACCTTTTATCTAAAAAAAATTGTTTACTCAATAGTTTTCACTTAAGTTTTTAACTCAGAAAGTGAATAACTCAAGTTTCCAAAAAAGGAGAAATAAAATTTTCTTTTACCAATATCATAATTGTACATTGCATAAATAATTCCACATGTCATTGCATAAATGAAATAGCATAACATAATCCCAAGTAAATGAAACTCATCTTTTCAAATATAGATTCATGATCATATACATATATAAATTCACAACTTATAAGAGTTCAAGGTCAAGGTGTCCTCATCTAGATCACACTTCTTTTTTTTCACATGCCTCAACTATTGACTGCAAGAGGGAGAGCATCACCCAAGAACTTTACCTCCAACCACAAACCTATGGTCCCCTGCTCATCTTCCTAACTAGAAGTGGGCCTACCCTTCAACAAAGAGTTTGGTATGGGAACCTTTAATATTGATATCTAAGTCACTAGTGTTGTGTCCTACATAACATGTATGACCATACAACCATGGATACCCTCCAACTATGGATGACACTACTAACAAGTTATGCAAACCTGAAGCACAATGAACCGACACAGTATAAGCAACAACTTTTACACCTACTTTGGCAAAAAATTTGATATATATAATCAATCCACTTTCTAAGAAGTGGTATCATAAGTTCACCCACCTCTAACTCAACTTGGAAACCCTACTGACCCATGGTTAACTCTTTTGTTTGTTTTCCCTCAAGGTTAATTATCATAAATAGGATTTATTTCGAAGTAATGACACTCATGTCTAATTAATCGACCAAATAGGTTTGACTCAAATCTCTTGAATACCCTATTACATAATTGTAACAATTTGGGTCTGGTAACTACTTCCTATTCATGTTCTTTCTTTCTAAGTTGGTAAATGACTTGACTCGTTACCTTATTTTGACTAGAATACCCAAGTTACACCTTTGTAATAATCAGGGTCTAGGAAACTGCCTCTTATTCTAGTCCTTAGTTTTAACTATGGGAGTAACTACTTTCTTATTTTATACACAATTAGTTAGTATTGATGAGACCATGTCATCACTAGACACGCCTGGACTCAATCTAAAGCACTAGAAATATGTCTATATATATAATAATCTAGAATTAAACTTAAATTGAAGATTACTTCTTTGTATTAAATTTTTAGATATCCATCATTTACTCTTATGGATATGTTCCTTAAGAACTCCATACCAAATACAGTTAATCTCGTAGTGAACATAAAAATATATTCATCTTCTTCATAACTAATGGTTTAGACTCTTTGTTGACATACCTAGTATGGAACTATCCTTCTAAGACACCATAACCGATTTGGTTATTCATGACATTAAATATCATTTAATTTGATTTGATATAAAATCTTATATACATAATAACGTCCAATAATAAGTCATTATATTGTGTTGTTTGACTTCTGATGACTCAACTAAGAACCATTTGACTAATCTCCAGATTCCTCATGGTTCCTTCTAATTAATCCTCTGCATAATTTATATAAGGTACCTATGATTGTATGTACATAAACATTCATATATCTTTTCCTTCAATATGACACATATATTCACATGTTTAAATGTATGATAAGTTCATATCCAATTGGGAGAAAAAATTCTGATTGAGAGAAATTTGTGCTCCTACACCTTAAATCCCCTCGCATTATGGCTTTGGTTTTGTCAAGAATGTAAAGTCCTCTTCATAAGATTAAATTACTATGAATAGGTAATAGTCAAAATATAAGATAATATCTTTCAAAAGATAATGAGGACGTATTTACTTCTAATATGTGTTCAAACCCTCTTGTTGAAAAATAATATAAACTCATTCTTGAATATTATAAATACAAAATTGTTTTAATTGAATAATATCATATTACCCTACTTAGCTTCTCTTGCTATGTTATTCTAATGAGTTGGTGGTTTGGGTTTCACATAGCTTTAGAGAGAATTAACCTTCAAATGGGTTTTTTTTCTCTCAAATATATTCATAAATAATACTTAAAATATCATGTATTGCATTATAATCTAACTATGTTATTCAAGATAAATTCTTTGTATGCTCACCTAATTCCCTAATCCAACTTATCTCTTTGTATTTCTAAATTGGCTCCATGTGTAAATAGTCTAGCTATTTGTACATGCACCCATATTCTTTCTTATAGCAATAATTTTCAGACAATGAAAACATACGCAACTTCAAACAATAGTAAAGCGTAGATTCAGAATTAAAATGAGAAGGAGAAGAGATATTTTAACATGTCTAGATTAAAATAGCTTGAATCAAATTCCTACTTCTCCTTACTTTAAATTTTCTCAGTAGCTTAGTCTTAAACTGTTGCCTCCTCAATTCTTAGCTCTCCACTTTTCCTTTGCTACTCTCCCTTACCTCTAATATGATAGCTACAGCTTCCCAGCTATGCACAACCAAAGATAACAACCTTTCCTCACACTTGTGATAAATATGAATACAAATTTCCAAATGTACTTTCTCTTCAAAAACTACTAACTCTTCACTAACTCTCAAATATTATATGCTCTCCTTACTAACTCTCAAATATGTTGCTGCTCAAAATTAAAAAAAAATGATTGCATGAAAAGAACAACCAAATAGTGAGTTGTTGCTTTTCTTTTATCTACAATTGGAGAGAGGTCGATTGCTAAAAGAAAGCTAATTTTCTGCCACCTCTATAATTTTTTGCCAGCCATGGAGTCGACTCAGCTCTTTTATTTGCCACCTTTCGTATTTAGATTTAGTCCAAACTATTATTAAACCACGTTGGGATTGAAAAACTGACACAATGCGACTTTCAATTATGAAGACTTAAAAAACAAAACAACTTCATGCTTCCTTTGCCATGGTTTGGTTGGGCACAACACCTCTAATGGATGGCAGTTTAAAATATGGCAAAAAAAGTCGTATAATTAGCACCCAGTCATGGCTACAATATACCTTTTTACTCAGTCAAACATCTTAATCTTAGTGTAGCTAGCGAAGAAAAACAGTTATGAGTATTTCCTTGGCATGGCATGGTTGCACTTTAACATCTCTCACGTGGCATTTCTTTCCTTACAATATGGCTACCATCGAATAGTTTCTATAGCCCTTCACTTTTTTTTTGTTATTACCACCCATGTGTCACAATTTTTCCATTGGTTATGGCTGCTCTTATTAACTTTAATAATATATATTATATTATATACTTAAAATATATTCATAATAATATATAAGTTAATAAATATATATTCTCCATTCAATATATATATATATATATATATATATATATATATATATATATATATATAGATACAAAAAACTATTAAATATATATATATATATATATATATACGATAATCAGTTAAATATAATATATATATATGATAATATATATTATATGTCTCATTTAATTACCTACACTTATATTATATATATGCGTACATATATATGCCCCTTATATACATACATATATACATTCCCTATATATATATATATGTGTGTTCAAATACATATTTCATGCAATGTATGACATTTTCAAGAGTTTCATCATTTTAGTTTGATTTGATTAAACGATCAAGGAGGATCAAAGATTACCAAACCTAACTTTTCCTATAAACCAAAAAGCCTATCAATGTAGGTTAAGCACTTACCAAAATGTTACTCATATTGACTCGAAAAGGTTCCTCTAACCTATACACATCAGTGTGTGCATCTACTCAAATAAGTATACCAAGGGTTCCCATACCAACCTCCTCTCCTAGGTGATACTCTCCCTCCCCCTCTGGAGGGTTTGAACCTTTCCTACATCCAACTTAGAGCAACATGTTCGTAGTTAGTTGATAACATATAAATCACATTCATCATATATAATAAGCATCATTAAAGCATTTAAAAAGTAATTTCAACATAATACATATTCATACATTTCATTCATCCACTGAATATCTTCAATACATAATCTTGCATTAAAATCATATTTACTCATAAAGGTAAAAGTACTTTGGTAATTTTAAAATGAGGTGTAATAGAAAATGGTAGAGATTAAGGGGTTCAAAAAGGGGGGCCACACAAATTGGTCCCCTTTTTCCAAAAAAATAACATAGTGTTTGTTGTGGCCCTCCTAAAATGTTAAATTTTTTTAGTATTTTTAAAATTGCTTTAGTGATAAGTTAGCTAACAATATGTAGTTTATCCCAAATATTTCTTGAAAATTTTATAATGAATATATGATTTTTTACTAATTTTCGAAGTTGACACATATTGAAAAATAGAAGTTTGACTGTGCTCCCCCCTAAAAAAATTCAAAACTAATCAAAAATCCTATTTTTTTAATATGTGTAGAATGGAGTATAGTTTATAAAAATGTAATTTATTTGAAAATTCAATGAATGGTTAAAAAATAAAGTAAAAAATACCAAACATTGGTTTTTGACAAAAAATAGATACACCAACAAAAGAGATTAAAGATGAAAGCATCAACATATTCAAAAGGTGAAAAAAAACATTGTTAGATAGCTAAGAGAGATCTTAAAATTACCCAGGTGTTTGTTTTACTCCACCTTGAAACATGTGCAAACCTAATGGGGAGCACGAACGAGATTATGTGATTTTTGTAAAATATGCAAAAACACATTTTTGCGCATTGGAAAGGCAATCCAAGCCTTTGGGTTGGAAATCGAAAGAAAATCCAAGCCAAATGCTTGGGAATTCCCAAAGTGAGCCAAAAACACAAGCATGTTATAACACACTCACGTTATGTCAAAGCTTTGACATAACACAAGCACATTATAACATGCTCATGATGTGCCTCACTTAATTTGTTTGTATGTGTGTTTGTATAAATGTATGTTTTTATGTATGTATGTTTTTATATATGTATGTATGTATGTATGTATGTATGTATGTATGCTTGTACATATGTATATATGTATGTGTGCTTGAATGTATGTATGTTTGTATGTATGAATGTATTTTTGAACACACCTAGATACCGAGAGGGGGGTGAATCAATATCTACAAAAAGTTAAACCCTTTGAGACCTTAAACCCTTCAACAATATACAAAATCAAATTATTGACTAGATCAAAAACCCTTAACCATATTTGCAACACTTATTCAAATCAACGAAAAATGAAAGATAATACAATGAACACACATGCACAAGATAGAACCATATTTACATGGAAAAACCAATAAGGGAAAAACTACAATGATAGTTAACTCACAATATATGAAGCTTTCTGCTTACAAAGATTACAATGATGTTTAAGGCTCACTGCCTATGGACTTGTAGACTAAGGCACACAACCTTAGGGAAAGATACAAGGGAATTCCAATATTGAGGTGCACAATGTTAGGGAAAGATAAAAATTACAAGGACCTAATGAGATTCACTATCTCAGAGCAAGATACATGAATATTTAGGAATTACAACTAATATCAAAAATACACTCTGTTGACTGAGGTGTTAAAGCTCATGTCTCTTCTCTTTTTTCACAACTCATTGCATCAATTCATATTCAAAAATCACCAATCCCTCACTCTCATATTGCAACTAAAATGTTCTTGCATTTATATCCTCTACAAGATCTTAAAACATTAATTAGGTCGGCCAGAAGGAACACAAACAATGATTTCAACAAGTCATCGACAAAAAGATAATGTGGTCATATCCAAAAGATAGAGAGGACCAAAAAAATCTTTTTACATCTTCCAATGTGATCCTAAACAACTCACACATTGGTGCACATAAAACCAAGTCGGCAATAAGGAAACGTGTAACACAATACTAGTCAACCCAAAAACACACTTGCAACTGAATTTACTCAATGTGGTTCTCAACAAGATAGGTCAAGACCCAAATTGAGCTTAACACAACTGCATATGCTAGTGCAAACCCCCAAGCACATAGAACAAGATAGAAATCCCTATTGGCCATATATCCACAAGTTTCCCAAAAAACTAAATCAACACTATTGCACAAATGATTGTTGTTGCACCAAAAGATCAACCTATTAATTCTTTATACAACCACCAGAGTTAATGAATCCATGGGAGGTGGTTAAGCCATGTCATGAACCTGAGTGATGTCTTGTGCAACACAAGGATACCAAGGGTGCACACCTTGCAACAAACCCCCTAGTGCAAGTGAGGGGTTCAAACCTATGACCTAGGATCTAATACCAATCATTGTATAGACAGTTGTCGTTACACCAAAAGATTGGCCTATTAATGCTTGATACAACCACCAAAGTGAATGAATCCATAGGAGGAAGTTAAGCCATGTCATGAACCTAATTGTTGCATTGCACAACACAAGGAGACCAAGGGCACACACCTTATAACAAACAGAATACATGGCACCAAAGAGATCAAAAAATAATGTAGAGACTACAAAATATATGTTCCATGAACATCCACAAACACTTCCAAAAACTTATTTCACACTTCATGCCACAAACATCTACCACAAACAAAAAAAAAGAAAAACACTTCACCCTATAAGTACATAACACACAACCATTATATAGAACATTAACATATCAACTTGTGGTACACACCATCACACGAAAACTAAACTGAGACATTACATAGACACTAATAGCATGTCCACCAATCCGTAGGAGTAGCAACATCGATGCAAAGAAATGTGGAGCATTTTCTAGACTAATCTAGACAACTAGTAAAACTGTCAATACACTGTAAATAGTAAAAACCTCCTTAGCAACACTAGGGACATGAAAAGATAGGAGTGCAACATCCATAGAACAAAACCATTGAATCTCAAACTACAAGACCATATTTTCAACAGTGAAGAAATGTGAAGCATTCTCCCAAATAGTCTTCAAGGCAATTTCCTGATGTAGAAACTTTCACCAACTTGCAAAGACTGGAACTTCCTTTTAGCAACACATAATTCTTTAAGAACAATACGAGGAGAGTACAAAACATATTGGAGACCATTAACAACATATCTCCACCAACATCATTACTTTTAATCCTCATCTTAATATATCATAATCATATTATCTCTTCTGACAACAACCATACTCAATGACAACCAATCATGAACATCAACAACATCAAAGGAATGACATACAACTAATGTCAACCAATCATCATCAACATAAAACTAAAATCACCTCAATAGAAAGCACCAATGACAACCCAAACTAAGTGTAGACATAGGTATCAATTCCAACTAATGTCAACAAGCAATCTCACGAACATGTGCAATAATCTCCCTAAGTGATGACAACCAATGCCAAAAAAATCACCAAGTGTACAAAAATATCCTCAAGTGTTGACATCAATGATAACCAATGCCAACAATTTCCCCCTTTGGCATTAATGGCAACACACGCTTTCTCATTCTCCCCCTTTTAACATTGACAACAGAGGGAAAAATGATCATTATTTGGATTAACAACACATTCTCCCCCTTTGACCAACAACACTTCTTCAAGAAATTATATCAGCTCAACAATTGCACATTTTCTTCAAGCTCGCCCTAATGAGCACATTATTTCTCCTCTTCAAGCTTCTCCCCCTTTGATGTACATACATTCCTTCTTGAAGCAACTAATAGTCTCCCCCTGTTAGCAACAAGCATTACTAGTTCCCCCTGAGAGGAAGCCACCATTAGTCTAGGCATAAGGATATATCTTGAATTACTCCCCCTAGAAAGATGCACCAATTATCCATCTAGCAAGAAGAATAAAGGGAAATTACCCCTAAATTTTTCCAAAGATACTCAAAAGTATCCTTTGAAAGTTCCTTAGTGAAGATATTTGTAATATGATCCTTAGTAGGCACATACTCCATTCTAACTTATTTCTTTGTAGTCTTCTCCCTTAGAAAGTGGTACCAGATAGAAAAATGTTTGGTTCTTGAATGCATCAATAGATTCTTGGAAATATTAATTGGCACTTTGTATTATCACACGATATAGGAATAGGTACAACATAAACCACTTTTATATCCTTCAAATTTCACTTCATCTAAAGTACCTAGGTATAGTAAGTTGCTACAACAATATACTCAACTTCTACTATGGATAAGGACATTGAGTCTTGCTTCTTACTAAACCAAGAGACCAATCTATCTCCCAAGAAAAATTCACTTCCACAAGTACTTCTCCATCCATCCACACATCTTTCCCAATCAACATCAACATAATAACTTAAAGAAAAATTTCATCCTTCTTATACCAAAAACCATAATTTGGAGCCCTTTGCCACTACACTCAAGGTCTCCCCAAGGGCCCAAAATATGAAAAATTCATAACTTATGATGAGCACAAGTATTTGAATATTATTTTCGCTATCTTCTCATGAGATTTCTTAGGATTAGCTTTAAATCCGAAAACCAAACATATTGCATGCATAAAATGAGGCCTAGAAGTAATTAAGTACAATAATCCTCCAATCATAGACCTATAAAGAGTCTGATCAACCTCTAGAGGATCATCAGTCTTTCTCAAATGACAACCAGTAACCATAGGAGTACCTACTAGTTTGAAATCCTCCATTCCAAATTTTTTCAACATCTCATTTATATACTTAGCCTGAGAAATAAAGATACCATCACCTAGCTGAAGAATTTGAATCCCAAGGAAGAAAGAAAAATCATCAATCATAGATATCTCAAACTCTTTTTGAATCTCTTTTACAAAACTCTTACACATATATCATCATCTCCACCAAAAATGATGTCACCAACATATACAACCACAATTAACAATTTGTCTTCTTGAACCTTAATGTAAATATTACTATTTGTAGTACCTTTGTTGAATCCTTGCTCAAGTAAGTACTTATCCAACCAATCATACCAAGTTCTAGGAGCTTGCTTAAGTACATAGAAATCTTTCTTGAGTCCGCACACCATATCTGGATCTTCTAATAACTGGAAACAATTTGGTTGCTCAATATATACCTCTTCCTCTAAATCACCATTTAAGAAGGATGACTTGGCATCTATCTGATAGACTTTGAAATTCTTGTGAGGAGAAAAGAAAAAAAACATCCTTATTGCCTCCATTCTATCTATCAAAGCAAAAGTCTCCTCAAAACCAATACCTTCAACTTGTGAATAACCCTTACAACTTCATCTTCATTCAATTTGTTCTGGAACACCCACTTTGTTCCTATAACATTCTTATCAGCTAGTCTAGGAACCAATTCCCATGTCTGATTATTTTCTATCTAATCAAATTCCCCTTCCATTGATTTTATCCAACCATAATTTTTGCTAGCATCAGCAAAGTTCTTGAGCTCTACCTTTGATAGTACACAAAAATTTAATTATTCACTTACTTTTGTAATTCTTCTCCTAGTCAGTACACCATAATTCTTATCTACAATGATTTGATTTATACAATGGTTATTCTATACATACTTTGTTGGAGTCTTAGAAACCTTTTTTGATTCTTATTTCTTCTTTTCTTTCTCATCTTCTTCTTCTTCTTCAATGCAAAGGGTATATTAGGTCCACAAACCTCTAGTTCTTGTGCGATCTGAAAATAATATTCATCTACCTTAGCATTTATGCTTTCAATCATCTTTCACAATCTCTTGTTGTATCATCTATAAGCCTTGCTCCTAGTCGAGTAACCAAGGAAGATCCCTTCATCACACCTTGAATAAAACTTTCCAAGGTCTTATTGATCTCTTTTGATGTAGCATCTACTACCAAATATCCTAAAGTATCTCATATTGGAAGTCCTACCATACCATAGCTCATAAGGGGTCTCAGTGTTATTGACCCTCAACTGTACTCAAGAAAATAGACAACGGTGTGAAATGCTTCCTTCCTATACATATTAGGCATATCAACATCTTTCAACATAGTTCTAGCCATCTCTTACACAGTCATATTCTTCCTCTCTACTACCCCTTTCTGTTGAGGGGTTCTAGGAGTAGACAAATGTCTCCTAATACCATGATATTCATAAAACTTTCAAATTCATTTGAATTAAATTCACCTCCTCTATCTGACCTCAAACATTTGATCTTAACATCCATTTCATTCTCAATTTTTTCTTTGAAGATTTTAAATTTATCAAAATCTTATTATTTATCTCTTAGAAATGTAACCCAAGTCATTCTAGTATAATCATCAATAAGAAACATGGAATACCTTTCACCTTGTTGACTCCTTGTTCTTGTAGGTCTACAAAGGTTAGTGTGAATCAACTCTATTGGCATTGTAGCATAGCACTAATTGCTCTTGAAACTTTTCTTTTTTTCCTTTCCCATTTTGATTCTCCTTGGTCTTGAAATTTGTCTAAGTTGTTTTCTTTCCCATTTGACACTCCTTGCATAATGTATTTGCAAGCTTACTTATCTTGGGCATATCTCTATTTGCATGAGAAGAATTGATATTTACAATATTGTTAAGGTTGATGTGTCCCATTCATTTTTTCCACAACCAACACTCACTAGATTGATCTGATAAGAAGATTCTTTCATTTGCCTCCTTTAGATGATAGATATTTCCATTTGTCCTTGTACCTTCAGAAACTAGACTTCTGAACCCTATCATTTTGATCTCACAACCATTGACATGAAATTTAATATTTTATCCATTGCTACACATCTGACTGAAACCAAGAATATTGTGCTTCAAATCTTTGACATAGAGGACATCCTTAGTCCTACTCTTTCCATCAATTGTTATAGAACCCTTTTCATAAATTTGTATTGACTCATCACCACCAAACTTAATAGCTCCACCATTAACCTTCTTAAGACTGATGAACCTTCCCTTGTCACTAGTCATATGGTTAGAGAAACTACTGTCAATCACCCAAGCATTTTCCTCTTATTTTGTGTAGTGTAGAAAAATGAATCCCTTTACATTTTTCACACTTCTTTGGGCCCTCCTTTTTAAAATGGGCTTAATATTGCCATAATTTAGTGTTGATAAATGTACCCCTTTACATTTTCACACTTATTTGGGACCTCTTAAGTAAATTGAGCTTAATTGTGCCTTAATAATCTCTTTTATTCATTTACAAGCCTAATAAATTACATTTTCCAAAGAGGAAACCCGACAATAATTAATGCCTAAACATAACACGTTGCCTTGAGCAATGTGTGTTCTAGGAATAGGGACCTGGGACCCATTCACCCATGGGCGAATGGGTCCTCCCAAGACCTTTGGACCTAAATTTAAATTATGTTTTTGGTAGTATTTTAACATTTTCAAATCCGTATTTCAATGTCATCTTGTGATATTTTAATTTATGGAAATTATACATACCTATTTAAATACAATGTTATTTCACTAAGTTTCACCTAGCATTTTCAAGACATTTACAAGAGAATTTTATGATCATTCTTAAAGCATTTCAATAGAAATTAAGAGCATTCAAGAGCATATATATCAAAGATTCTTGTAGCATTCAAGATCCAATCATCATGTTAATTTTTTCTTACATCATGCATGTTTTTAGAGCTAACATTGTGATGTAGGTTTCAAGATCAATTTCAAGCATTTAAAGCATTAATCAAGTGTCAAGATCCACATCCAATTCAGTCATTTCATGCAAGTTTTAGACCTTCCTAATATCTACATTATCAAGGTTTATACAAGGATTTTATGAGTGGTAACATAGATTTGTTCCTTCTTCATTCCTTCTTTCATTTCATTATTTTATTTCAAGGTTTGATTACCAAAACGGGGTTTGACCAAGGAAAAACACCATTCACCCAAAAAGAAACATTTTTCTCTCTTGTGTGTGTCATTGCATATTTAGGTTGAAGAAGGATTGAATGCTTTTTGAAGAGCAAGATTGAAAAGTTGTCAAAGTTGAAAAAGTTGTTAAAGTTGTCAAATCATGAAATCTAGCCTATAGATCTGATTTTCAACTTTTCGACATTGAAACCTAGACAAATCAGAAGCTACAAATATGTGTTAGAAGATCTTGAAAGTTGCAAAAACACCCTGAGCAAAGACCCATTCACCCATGGGAAAATGAGTCCTAGTCAGACTTCAGAAACCGCCTCTTGGTGACTGGTAAACACATTTTTCCCTTCTCAGGTCTGCATTTAGTTTTCTAGTTCTGCTAATATTGAGTTTAATATTGTTGTTTCAAGTGTTAGATTTCATTTTGGAGTTTATTTTCTATTTTTATTTTTTCTCCCCAAAGTGTTGTTTGACCTTGACCCCTATCTTTAGAGCATAAGGAAATATGAAGGTTCTCACATTGAATTGATTCACCTAAGGGTTGTTAGATAATTCTTTGTGGGGATCTCATTTCCTAATGAAATAAAGGAAAATAGGTCAATCTATTATCATTTTGGTGAACCCCCTCTCATAACATAACCTATTTTTTATTGTTTCGTTCTGGTGAACCTAACTTTTGAGCATCATAACTTGCTAATTTGGAGTCCATTTTTAACCCTAGATCTAGGTTTTGTATTGATTTGCACTAATTTGCATTTTATTTAGGGTTTTTTCCTTGCATTATTTTGCATCTCATTTAGGGTTTTAGGTTTGTATTTTTGCATTCTTTAAAATATGGAAAATTCAAAAATCTCAATCATTTTGTATAGTGTTTACATAACATTGCATGATCAGTCATTTGCATCAAAAAATTGCATCTCAAATTAGGTCTTTTTTCTTGTCATTCAACATTATTTTGCACTTACATTTAGATCTTATTTTACAAAAATCTATAACTGTAACTTACTGTGTGATTTAACAAGAATCTGAAAGCCATAGAAATCACCTCAGAAACCTATAAATTGATTTTTAAAAACCCTAAAGTGGGACCCATTCACCCATGGGAAAATGAATCCTTGATCATGGCTTTTTCTAAATTTTTGAGCATTAAAAATACTATTTTTGCATTCTATGTTTCTGTATTCACTTTGATATTTTAGTTTCTATAATTTTTGTTAACTAAAATTGTTAATATTAAGCTTAATTTTTCAAATTTGATACGTTGTTTGAATTCAAATTTTCATCTAAAAGACATCATTTTTATTTTTTTACATAGCATAATAAAAAAATTATCTTGTTTTAAATCTAAAAATTTCTTTTATATCCTTGCATTGCACTTTACATTCTTGGATCTTTTATTGCATTTTACCTATTATCCATTTTAGGTACACATTGGGTTTGTGAAATTTGTATGAGCTTCACAACTTGGTGTCCTATTACCAATATTGTTGTGAGATGTAGTTCGAGACTCATGTCATCCTGTGATACATCACTCACCGTGGATCTTGGGTTTTCTAACTCTTTCACCCATAGTGTTGACTCTAGTCAACCCACTATGGATCATACCCTTAACACTTCATTTCCCATGACTTCCCTACCCACAACCAATGTGACTGTTGTTGATGCAATGATTGCTAATGTCCCTCATGAGAAACTTAGGAGAATGGATGAAGAACTTGATAAATTGAAAGAATTTGTGAGTTCTAAATACATCATTGGCAATGTGGTTCCTATGATAGATAACATGAGGAGAACGATTGAAAATGAACAAGGAATAGATATTTTTTGTGGCTTAGCTCACATTATTAATAAACATGTCCCTACCATGACTAGTTGTGCTCAAGCTTTGGGGTATACTCAAATTCAAGGTGGAATCCCAATTCCTCCTTCCCCAACCATAACCTCTATTTTGATATACACTAATCCAACTATTACAACAACCATACAACCTACTAGAAATTTCAATAATTTCCTAGGTATTTCCATTGGGAATCCCTTTAGCTTTGTACATTCAAATATCATATCTCCTAATCCATCTCCCCTCAAAAACTTACAAGTCACTTTCCCTCTAAATACATATACACCTTTAACTTATTCACCTTCATCTCACAACATAAACAATGATCCCATCTTTAACACACTCTTGCAAAATGTTCCATCCCTCCAACAACGAATTGCTACATTAAGTCAAAATCAAAATAGCCAACCTTCATAATACATCAAAATAAACCCATTATCCTTGGAGATATTGAGAACACAAATTCCACAAGGTATAGAGATTCCTAGATTTGAGAAATATGGTGGGAAAGGAGATCATGTTAGCCATGTTTTCGCATATACAACCCTATGCAGTGACTTCATTTTTTAGGATAAACTATTGGCTAAACTCTTCCCTAGATCCTTGAAGGATTCAACTTTGGAATGGTTTTTATCCTTACCAAATAATTCAAGAAATTCATTCAATGAACTTATTGATGCATTCTACAATCACTTCCAAATGCATATGGGTCCTAAGATGACCCTAGTTGATTTAATGACATGCAAACAAAAGGATGATGAAAAGGTCATTGATTTCATAGCATGATACCAATTGCTTTACTCACAAATAAACATTAAGATTCCCAATGCTTACCTTCAAAGAATTTTTATTGCCAATTTTCAAAACAAAATCCAAGCTAAACTTGAGGTGTTAAAATTTCCCTCCTTCACACAATTGTGTACCGCTCTTTGTGATTACCAAAATTCAGTTAGTAATTATGAAGTGAAAGCCCTCTCTATCCATCCTAAAAAATCCAAACCCACGCCTCATAACAACTATCAACCATTCAAGAAATAAACTAAGGGATTTTTACAACTTAATCCCCCTCAACCAACTCAACATGTTGATAACAAAGTAGCTGCTATAAAGATGTCAAATCCATACACTATTGGAGAGATAAATAGATAATTCACCCCTCTACCTAATACCCTTCATAATATCCTGTTGAAACTCTTAAACCAAAAACTAATTTCCTTACCTCTTGTTAGAGCTCTTGATCCTTCTAATCCTTTACCTCCCTACTATATAGAAAATTCATATTACCATTTTCACCAACAAAATGGACATGATACGGAACATTGCAAGCATCTTAAACATATTGTGCAAGACCTCATTGATTCTAATCACATTCAAATTCATGTTGTTAATGATCAAGGTAATAATTTTGCATCCCCTCCAAATCAAAACTTCAAAATATTTACTAATCCTATGTAAAACCATAATATTTCCTTTGTCAAAGCTAGTGAAACAAAGAATAATGTGATGAATGTTGACACGAGTGATGAAATAATAAAAAAGTGGACAATATGATTGGAATCATTGAAATTCAACCTCGTAAGGGCCTATCAAAATTCTACTTGAAATTGCTTTCTCACAACATGACATAATTAAACATGCACCTGATGGTCCTCTTTACATAGCTAGAAGAATCAATGACAAGCCTAGTAAAGGGATATTAATTGATCCTATTTGTGTAGAGAATGTGATCATTGAAGAATTCTTATTTTTCCATGAGCTTTATCAAGATACTTATGAAAAAATGAAAGCATGGATCAAAACACATAATAGTTTTGCTTGCCCTACGATAGGTTCGATAACTCTTCCTCTAAAAGTTGGATCGAAAACATTAAGTGTCTCATTTTCCATCATCCCATTGTCGTACCAATTTTATGTGAAATTAGGCTACCCATGGCTTCACTCCATAAAAAATTTCCCGTTGGTAGTGCATAAATGTTTAAATTTTCCATTTGGCAATGAAATCTTTATTGTGCATCATAGTGGCTTTAATCCCATGTCTTCCCATGGGAATTCCTCATTGGATTTATTTTGGCCCGAACATACGGAGCCTATTAGGCCTCGCAAGGATTTCTTTTAAAAATCCTATCAAAAGTTTAAGGCAAAGCACATAGCCAAGTTATCCCTTACCAATATGCCTCAACCCACAATTGATCCTCATATCCTTGATGAGACTATGATTGAACCAAAAGTACTTCCAAGTAACCAAGACCAAAACATAGAAAAACCTCCACCTATTTCCTATAAGAGACCACAAGATAACCAAATAAATCATGTTGTGCCTCCTAAAACAAAAAGAATTATAAAGCTAAAGAGAAAGTGGTTGAACAACCTTGCATGGTTCCTTTTGTTCCTCCCTTAAGGGAAGAAAAGAAACCTATGGTTGATAAACCCGCTCATACACAATCACAACTTGAAAATCGAATGAAAAGAAACTGAAATGTTAGAGAGCGTAGGTGTAGATGTCATGCTATTTATCATTTGTTACAAGCAAAAGAAGAAAAGAAAAACATAGAAAATCAAAATCCAAAATTACCTCAAGCAATATATGATGATTCGCTACCTTCACCGAAACAAGAAATTCCTATGTCTCGAACACAGCAAGAACAAGCATCTTCTATGGATATTATCATTAGACCTTCTATTGTGATTAACATAGATGATGACAATGAAATTGCTAAAATTGATGAGGAAGTGCAGAAAGAGTTAAATTTATTGTTTTCCTCTTCCATGAGCTTAAATGATAACAATCATGATGATCCTCCTACAAAGAGTGATTCACCATGTGTAGAACTTGGTGATTGTCCTAGTTTGGCACTTGATGTTGTCCCTTTGGCTAGTTTTCCACCTTCCGCATATGATGAACAAGATTGGGATACAAACAACCTGCTATAGGTTGACTCGCATGTGCCTTACTAGTCTTGTTTTCTTTTTCATGTTCTTTATGTGATTGCATGTGCATAATGTGATCCCCTGTACTATTTTGTTTGATGCATATTCACATTCATTCCTCTATTTGTATCTACATTCTTCTATATATCATAAATCTTTATCTTTCTTTTGTCTTGTGTTTTGTTTTTGGGGATGATGCAAGGCATCGACATCGAAACATTTAGGTGTCTTCCATATTGACCCAAAAGATTTTCTTTGTTTTTGCTCTTTATGTATCACTCTTCCTGTTCCATGAGTTATTTGTGGAATGATGATGTTTTCGATCTCTATAATATCATTGTAGAAAAGAAATTATACGCTGACCTCAAATCTATGGATCCCTTATGTGTGATTTTGGGATTTCATTTTGGGGGCAACCCCTTTTTCATGACGTAGCTTCATTTGGAAACATATGCTTGACATAGGGATTTCCAAATAAGCTCTCATGTCTTGTTACCATTTATTATTTTCTACTTTAAAGTAATTTCTCACAACATGGTGTTTAGCAATTTCTTTAAAGTGGGGGCATACATTGGCATTATTATTTGTGGAGATCTTGGACTATATCTTATGTTTCAATGTGTGGTCTTCTTATTTCTTGCGATGTGTGTTCTTTTTGGTGGAGTCATTGGATTTGATGTCCTCCAAGAGTGTGACCTTTATTGGCATATGAATTTCCTCTTAATGGTGATGCTATACATTGCATTCCCTAAGTTGTGAATCTGTTATCCTAGACTTGTCCTCTCTTGGAGACATTAGGCATGATGTTCCCTAAGAGAAGACCTTACATGAACTAAGGAAAACCCCTTTGAACATGTCTTATCCTATTTGAATTTTTTTCATAAGTGTTTAGCATAACATAGCTTGCTAACCTTGTGAAGCTCAAAATTACAACCCTTTTTCATGGCTACCAAGCATGACACACTTTTCTTGCCTGTGGAACCTTGTTTGTTCATAAGTGTTTAGCATAACACAACTCACTAAGACTTATGAAGCTTCAAGTTAATATTGTGTGGTGACTTATTAAAGTTATCAAAGGTGTAACTTTGGTATGGTATGGGATCCTAATAATATTCTCTCATTTTCCACCCTTGGGGGATCACCTAATGGACAACATATTTCACTAGCTTGTGTGAGTGTGCATTGTTGCTTGCATACTGGACAATGAGTTCTACTCGTAAATTTTTTTGGACAAATATTTGAGGTGTGATCCACATCGAGTTGGACAGTTGAGGCTTGATCCTTCCTTTTCCTTTTTCTTTTCTTTTCTTTCTTTCTTTAATTCTTTGACCTTGTCATTGTTGCATATATATGTTTTAACATAGGCATGTGTCTCCTTGTGCCTTTTTTTTTTCCATGAGATCTTAGATCTTGGGGGCTTGATCACCCTCCTTGATATTTTTCATCTTATCCTTCCAATAATTGTACAATTAGACCTCTCTTGATTGACTACTTTAGTATGATTTTGACGCAAGGTCATCCTCACTAAATTAGGGGCTAAATGTAGTGTAGAAAAATGTATCCCTTTACATTTTTCACACTTGTTTGGGCCCTCCTTTTAAAAATGGACTTAATATTGCCTTAATTTAGAGTTGATAAACGTACCCCTTTACATTTTCACACTTCTTTGGGCCCTCTTAATTAAATTGAGCTTAATTATGCCTTAATAAGCCCTTTTATTCATTCACAAGCCTAATAAATCAAATTTTCTGAAGAGGAAACCTGACAATAATTAATGCCTAAACATAACACTTTACCTTGAGCAATGTGTGTTCTGGGAATAGGGACCTAGGACCCATTCACCCATGGGTGAATGGGTCCTCCCTAGACCTTTGGACCTAAATTTAAATTATCTTTTTGGTGGTATTTTAATATTTTCAAATCCATATTTCAATGTTGTCTTATGATATTTTAATTTAGGGAAATTAAGGATACATACCTATAAATACAAGGCTATTTCACTAAGCTTCGCCCAGCATTTTCAAGAGATTTAAAAGAAAATTTTATGAGCATTCTTCAAGAATTTTAAGAGAAATCAAGAGCATTTTATAGAAGATATATCAAATATTTATTGCAGCATTCAAGATCCAATCATCATTTCAAAGTCCTCTTGCATCATGCATGTTTTTAGAGCTAACATTGTGATGTAGGTTTCAAGATCAAGTTCAATCATTCAAAGCAGTAATCAAGTGTCAAGTTCCACATCCAATTCAACCATTTCATGCAAGTTGTAGACCTTCCTAAGATCTCCATTATCAAGGTTTCTACAAGGGTTTGTTGAGTGGTAACATAGCTTTGTTCCTTCTGCATTTCCTCTTTCATTTCATTATTTCATTTCAAGGTGTGATTACCAAAATGGGGTTTGACCAAGGAAAACTCCCATCCACCCAAAAAAGAATCTCTCTTTTGTGTGTGATTGCAAATTTAGGTTGAAGAAGGATTGAATACCTTTTGAAGAGAAAGATTGAAAAGTTTCCAAAGTTGTCAAATCATGGAATCTAACCTATAAATCTGATTTCTAAATTTTTGAGACTAAAACCTAGACAAATCAAAAGATACAAAACTATGTCAGAGGCTCCTAATTTTTTTAGAAAAACCCTAATCAAAGACCCATTCGTCCATGGGAAAATGAGTCACAATCAACCTTCAGAAACTGCCTCTTGGTGACTGTAAACACATTTTTTCCCTTCTCAGATCTGCATTTGGCTTTTTGGTTCTGCTAATATTGAGTTTAATATTGTTGTTTCAAGTGTTAGATTTCATTTTGGAGTTGATTTTCTATTTTTTAGTTTTTCTCCCCAAAAGTGTTGTTTGACCTTGACCCCCATCCTAAGAGCATAAGGAAATCTGAAGATTCTCACATTGACTTGATTCACCTAAGGGTTGTTAGTCAATTCTTTGTGGGGAACTCATTTCCTAATGAAATAAAGGAAAATAGGTCTATATATTATCATTTTTGTGAACCCCCTCTCATAACACAACCTATTTTACATTGTTTCATTTTGTATGAAGGGAAATCCACACAGCCATTGGTCTTTCATTACCTTGATCAGCCTGCAAGGTACTAGGCATCTTACATTTTTTAATATCACCTTTTTTGTATGTTAAAGCCATGAATAACATTTCATCATTTGAATCATTATCCTCATATTCTAAAGAAAAATTACTCTCCTTGAAATAAAAACGTATTTCAACCTTCTCTCCTTTGTTACTATCATCTGATTCTTTATAAGGGAATTTAGATGAAAAATGACCAATCCTTCCACAATTGAAACACTTGAAAGGTGTCTTACCTTTGTATTTGTTGGTGTCTTTCTTCAATCTTCTCACAAAGTTTTCTTCCACCTCATCAAATTCATCACTCTATTTTGTAGATTCATCTTTTGTATTTTTACTAGTTTTGAATGCAAGTTCCTTATTTGGAACACCTTTGTCAAACTCTCTCATTTCAAAGGCTATGAAAGCACCAAAAATTTCATCTACTTAATGTTGATCCAAGTCCTTAGATTCTTTAATATCAAACACCTTATGAGTATAAGCTTTAGGGAGAGATCTTAGAACCTTCTTCACAATATCATCTTCTTTCACTTCTCCACCAAGACCTCTAATACCAGTAGCATCTATGCATATTTCTATATGACCATTTAATAAATTTTATTTTTGTTGTGGCTCAGTAGATGGAATCTTGGCCATTTTTTATAGTTGAGGTAGGTTATCCTTAAATAAAACAAGTCCTTCATCAAGAGACTCTTCAAACTCAACAATTTTTTTGGCTTCATTTCTCACATTATCGTAACATTGGATGGTCTTCTTTCATATTTACTTTCAAGAACACACGAAGGCATTAGAAGATTAAAAATTATAATATCCTTATATTGGTTGGTGATCATGATTATTCCATTTGTAACTTCACTAAATCATATATATTCTAACATATATTAAAAGAACTCATATTAAACTATAATGAGTAAACAAGATTTGAAATTATCATTGGAGTTGCATCATAATTCCTGCCACTACTTAAGTATAACATCCCCAACATAGTCTTGTCAAAGATCCAAAGTTCAATATCCCAACATGATCCATTCTCAAAGAATTAGAAATCCTATAATTCTAATTCCATTGAGTTTAAGCCACCTAATCATGTCTAAATTTAGCATACTAAAAGAAAACCAACCCTTGAACCCAAAGGAAAAAAGTAGTTATAAGGTGTCAAGGTTCAAGGATCAGGAGTGCCTCTTAAAAAGTTCACAAATAAAGTTATGAAAAAACTCATGATCCCATCAAATAATATATTATAGAGTAGTCAGGAATCAAATATTTTGGGACACTACAAAATGAGTACCCAAGTAAGCACACACCAAAAATTATGATCTCAATAAAAGAGATAGTACCAAAAAAATAGGTATTAGACTTTGGGGAAACCAAAAATAGGTACTCAAACATGAAGATGACAAAAAATATCTTAAAATTAATTCAATTAAATTAATTCTAGGAATTGACCTTCAGAGACACACTAAAATGGGTACCTAGATACAAGGATGAATAAAGCCCTGACACCAAAAAGGATAAAAACAATTCTAAGGATGGGATTTGGGCTTTAGAAACACCCTAAAATGGTTTCCTTGACATGAGGATGACTAAAACCACAACTTTTAAAAGGATAAAACAAATCCTAAGGATGGAAATAAAACTTTAGAGACACCCTAAAATGGGTACCTAGACATAAGGATGATTGAAACCTTGATTCTAAAATATGAAATAAATTCTAAGGATGGGAGTCATACATTGGAGACACCCTAAAATGAGTAACTAAACACAAGGATGACCAAAGTCCCAACTCTAAAAAGGATTTTAAAAAATATAAGGATGGGATTCAATCTTTGGAGTAAATAGTAAACATGTACCCAAGTAGGAGGATAGCCAAAACCCCAAATTCTAAAAAACATATACTACATTTCTAAGGAAGTTAGGATTTGACAATCCAAAGGAACTCATCCCAAAAGTAGGATGATCAAGATAAAGTCCTAAATTTGTATACCTAACATTGGGGCTTATGGTAGCATAATATCATGAGGAAAAAAACATTCCTAAGCCTTGAAAAATAGATCTATCAAGTGAGAAAATAGCCCATATGACTAGAGAATGATAAAAAATTAGAAGAAAAAAAAAGTGAAATGAGAAAAAAACAAAAAAATTAAGGGGGAAACAAAAAATGATTCCCTAATACCCAACCTGATACCAAGAAACCAACCAACAATAAGAAAAGTAAGAACAAAAAATAAAGCAAACCAACTCAAAGTTTCCATTACCGAGTATGGGAGGATTATACCTAGTAAACAAGAGGAAACTTGAATGAAAAGCTTAAAGACAAGTAATCTAATATCAAAAAATAACTAGATGAAGCATAATGAACCCAAAAAAATATCCTTCTCATAAGATCTTCAAAGAAATCAAGAAAACTAGTCTTCAAAGATCAAGAAAACATAAATTACAAAAGAAAAGTGAGAAAAGAATGAGTTAGATTTTCCATTTATACAAAGATGAGAGATAGGTTGTGATGATGTCACATTTTATGCATTGGGTTTTTGGAGATGCTTTGATATTAATTCTTGGATGACCAACTTTGAAAATATAACAAGTGTGATATAACAAACTCCCAACAATTTGATGTAGGGACTTCTTGAGTTCATAACTTTTGACTCAGTTGTCCATTTGGGCTAATATTTAACATGGAGAAGCATATGGAAGAGTTCTAAAATATTTCAATTGAAGTTATTTGATTGGACCAAATCTTGAAACATTTTTGGGGCCAAATTCCTTCATCTAAGGCCTCAAAATGGGCTTTTAGTGTTTTTTTGGGTTTTCCTAGTTTTTAATTTTCAAATATTTTTTATTTATGCATGTAATCTACATAGCGAGTTGAAAAACAGTGTCACTCAAGTTAGCTTTTAATAATTATCAAGTTTCATATTCATCAGGATAGATATGTAAATTACCAAAAATGGAAAATTTCAAATCTTGTAAAAATTTGCTAAAAAAGGTAAATTTCGAATGGTAGTTGAATTAGAAGTTTTTTCTCATTATAGGAACAGGAAGGAGGTAGAGGAATAAAAGATAGTTAACCCAAATTCTCATGTTTTCTATGGTTTTTTACTTGATGAAGAGGTGTTCACAAAAACCCTCTTTTATGAAATCACACTCAAACAAACACAATAGTGCAAGCAAAATCTACAACAAAGTCTCATAGATTCAATAATTTGCAACAATAAGTCTACTCATTATGGAAATCTGATTACAATTTCATTTTCTATCAACAAATAACTGATGGGAAGCAAGATATGCCCTTTACATAATCTTAAAATAAACTTAAAAACAAGCTACAAAAAAATCAAACTATGTGCTTCATGAGCACCTCCAAGTCTGCACTTTTCTCCTACAAACAATCACCTACAACCCTTCAACTTTCAATAATGGAGGATTCAATATTTAATGGCTGCAATAATCCTCTCAACCTAGGATGCTCCTACATCAGACACTTGGGGTAAGAAATTTTTGTGAATCTGGATTCACAAAATGGAGCTGAGTGGTAGTACCACCCTTTAAAATTGCAAGAAATCTTCAACAAAATCCACCATTGAAACTGGTACCTTTGATTTTTTCTTGTTTTTTTCTCTTCTAGCACCTAGTGAGAACAAGTATCCTTCTCCTCTAAAAATTCTTCTCTACACTCAAAATCCTCAATGTGGAATTAGATCCACCATAAACCAAACACCTCCACCAAATACAACTCACACTTTCTTCCAATCTTGTGGGATTCAACCCACCATAGTCTGACCACCTCCACCAAAATGCACCTGCACTAAAATTTACAACACCAAACAAATATTTTGCATAGCAAACACCACTAGAAAACTCAGTTTGAACCAACTTATCCAAAATACGCAAATCATCTTTTTTCTCAAATTTAACAAAACATGAATCAATTTTATCCTCTACTACAATTTTCTCATCTACACAAAACACACTCACATTTTCATCATAAAAATGAAAAATATTGTGTATTACCTCTTTCTCTACAGCCTTTTTCTCACCACTCTCTGTTATCATATTTCTTTTTAACTTCACTCTTAGCTACAATTTCATTTTCCAATGCCTTTAAGTACTCCAAAGGACACTCATCTACCGTTGCAACATATTTTTTCTCTTCAATTGTTGCACCTTCTTTTTTCCTTTCAACCTTTGCTATACTTTTCTTACCATCTTCATTCACACTATCCTCAAAGAATACTTATGTAATATTTTCTCCATCTTGTTCACCTGCATACACAACTATGACAATTTTTTTTCCTTTCTTCTTTAGCATTTAATCAATCACTTTCCACACACTCTCAATATGCAACCTCTCAGGTATAGACTTCCTCACATTCGGTGATTAGTCTACACAGCACACACACTCCACCCCCAGGTCCTAATGCAAAATTCCTCACATCAGTGCTTCTTCCTGAACACTTAGGAACTCTTTCTATGATACCATTGATGAATGGTGTTCACAACAACCCTCTTTTATGAAATCACACTCTCAAACAAACACAATAGTGCAAGCAAAATCTAGAATAAAGTCTCATAGATTCAATTGAAATTTGCAACAATAAGTCTACTCATTATGGAAATCTGATTACAATGTCATTTTTAGTCAACAAATGACTGATGGGAAGCAACATATTCCATTTACATAATCTAAAAATAAACTAAAAACAAGCTACAAAAAAATCAAACTATGTGCTTCATGATCACCTCCAAATCTGAACTTTTCTCTTGCAAACAATCACCTGCAACCCTTCAACTTTCAACAATGGAGGATTCAATATTTAATGGCTGTCATAATCCTCTTAACCTAGGATGCTCTTGCATCATTACTTATCTTATTAATGGTGAACATATTACAGTAAATTGGCTACATCACAAGTTCAATCTAAAAAAGGGTTAGAATTCAAGAGTTTCTATTGCAATCAATCTAGGATGACCAACTCCAAAAGTTTGACAAAAGGAAAAATGTTCAAAACTTAAATTGAATAAAATTTTCCAAAAAGAAAAAAAAAGTAAAAGAAACAAAAAATGGAGGTCCCTATTTTGGAAAATAAAAATGGGGCATGCGTGTGTAAGGAACAAGTCCCATGTACATGCTATAGCTATACTATTATTATAAATAAAGGTTTCTCTACTACTTATCAATATTACCATATAATGAACTTCAAACGTCAAAATTTTGAATGCGAAAATTCAAAAATTATATCTCTCAATAAGCCACCAAGTTCCACATGAGGATAATACCCTTGAATTAAGTGTATCCTATCTATAGAGGCACTTCATCTAATTTGGAATTTTTATAAGGCTCCCATTCATGCCTAAATTTCTAGACATGAAAAGAAAAAAATCCGTTTTTCTTATCTAGACTAGAATCATAGGCTATTGTATAGGTTGAAGCATGTAGGTTTGATTTCCCTTCATTTCAAATATGTTATATTTTCTCCCAACCATTACAATCTCATATTCATTTCATATTTTTTTCTTTATTATGTACTTTTGGCATGAATATTGGTCATGCAAGGAGATTCAATTTATTACCTATATTGTTTACAAATTTTCTCCATAGTTTACATTCTATCTTGTGTTTGGTCTCATCTTCAATGTTTTTGATTGGTTAAGCAAGGAAAGGGCCCTAACCTGAACAATTTAGTGCAACATTAGAAGAATAACAGGTGGAAAGAAACAACAAAAAAAGGAAGTCCACCAAAATTCCCCCCTTCCACAAGCAAAAAGATTAAACAATACCCTTATGATCAAACATAGCAGTTGTATCAGAAGTAGCAAAATAGTTTAACCTATCACAAGTAGCATTCCTACCATTTAACCTATAATACTTATTAATATCTAACTTAGAGTCCATACTAAAACTAGAAGTACTAGCAACATTGCAAAAAATAAAGTTTAGGCACCAAAACCATTAACAGTTTTATCATCCCCAGAAAAAGCACCAAAATAAATCATCAAAACAAAAAGCACATAACAGCAAAATGAAACACCATAGTTATGTTTCCTCAATCAACTTCTAGGCGGTCAGCAGGTCCTCAACTGTGTCGTCCAATGTTTCCTTTAGATCCATCTTCCTAGACAAATCCACACCCTTGCTCGTCGCTTTTTTCTTTTGCTTCTTTTTAATTTTACCCATTACCGATACCATATCCATTATAGCCCTCTTCATGATAGCATCAACCACCAAGCATAAACTCTTAACTGCCTTTTCCAGAGCTTGGATTTTGTTTTCCTTGTCCTACTCTTGCATCCCTTTGTCTGAAACTTGTAGCCTTTCCTTCAATCTATTTATATTACCACCATCCTCGACTTTGCTCTTAACAGCTTTTTCAAGAGCTTGAATTATGTTATCCTCGTCCTTCTCTTGCATCCCTTTTTCCAAAACTTGCATTCTTTCAGGTCCAATATTTTCATTCTCTCATTACCACCATCCTCGACATTTTCTTCCTCCTGATCTTTTGTTTCCATCCTCTCTTGGTTATCCATGACATTGTCTTCTTCCTCCTCCCGGGCCACCTCTTGTTGCAACTCCTCTTCCTTGTCTTCATTACCATTGCCACCATCACTTTCTGAATCCAAATCTTCCTCCTCAACCGAATCACCACCCATGCTATCAGGGATCTCCTCTATGAGAATCATTATCCTCCCTTGCTTTCTTATCTTTTCTTTTCTAGGGGTTGTGGGTACTCTTTTCCTCTAGGCTCTATGAATTTTTACTACTTTCTTGCCCCTTCGAAGCCACCATTGCTAGTCTCTTGACCTTCACCTGATCAGATTTGAGCATTTCATCTCATTGTCATTGGGTATAGTGATCGCGTCCACCTCTTCCCCCAGTTCATGAATAATCAGTTTCCTCTTCTTTTTAGCCCCCAGGTCCATAGAAACATCCCTTCTTTTTTCTGGTGTAACCATTAGCAAATTCTTCCACATTAAATCATCAAGGTTAGAAGACTTCTTACTAGATTTTTTGGCTGGGGAATGGGGTTGGTCTTCAGTAAGCTTAATTTTCACATAGCTTTGGGGCCTAGGGTTTTCGAGCAATTTGAGGGCTGAGTTTCTCTATGGAGTCTTGCCCAACACAAATTTGCAGATGGCTCTTATAAATCCTTGATGTAACGGTGGGTTGGCTCCATGCGTTAAACTCTGGCTCAAGGAAGATAATTTAAAGAACGAAAGGTTAATTTTTTCAAGATGTCTTATGTGATTGAGAATGGGGAAATGATACCCGTGGAAAGAATGGAAGTGCCCCTCAAGGGTAAAATACTTCATTAAAATGAAACAAACATTATGATACAGGGGCGAAAGCTTAATCTTAGAGTAGCCATTTTGAAATCTTCAATGTTGGCAGCATGCCTTTGCTATTAATTTAATGTATGTATGACCCCTCATTGCTAATAGCCATTTGTATTTTTTTAAGAATAACAATATGTAGTGTAGGAATTAACCATCTTATTGCTTTCATTTTGTTTCATAGATCATTCATCTATTGCTAAGTTTTTGTATGAAAGGAGAGTAACAACCCATTTTTATCAACTGGTTCTTTAGTACATATTTTGTATTATTTAAAGTCTCTTTATTTAGTGTTGGCGAACCTTATCTACAACAAAAAATTAAAATAAATCGTTTCTTCTCTCTTTTTTAGATCTGGAACTATTGGTATGTAATTAGGATGATTAATATCTCAAGAGTAAATTATATTTTTCAGTTTTTAGAGTGTTAGAATGGAACCCATTATTACCTCCCTCAATTTTTTATAGATCTGAACTCATTAATTAGATTATACATCTTGTGTTTGTGTAGTTGATCACATAATTGGTAATTTATTTTGGCATGTGAAGGTTGATATTTTTCTCAATATATTGTGTGGAGCATTATCTCTATATTGATAAAATATAATCCTAAATTTGTATTCACTATTTAATAACTTATTATTTTACTAACAATTAAGTCTTAAAGTTTCCTATCAAATATTTAATTTATATTTTTTCATGATTGGGTGAATTGGATATAAAAAAATTGTTCATAAGTTATATAAATTAATATGAACTGAATATATTAAAGCCTTTTTTTTCTATATAATCGTATTTTATTATATGTTAGTAACCTAGCCTAATCCTCTGATATTGGTTAATTAAATAATATCCATATGAACACATAGATTTAGATAACCACATCACATCTTAGTACTTAGAAATTTAGTGTTTATCCTATGTTATTTACGCATGACTACAAATTAAAACTTCAAATAACTATGCAACTTGATTCTTGTAAATTTAATAGTTTGTATTTATTTATGTTTCTCACACTAGCACAAGATCCATGACCAAGTCGAAACAATTTTTTGTTGGAACACAACAATCTACTAAGAGGGGGGTGAATTAGTAGATCTTAAAACTTAGCTCTCAAACCCCTTGTGCAGATTAACTATGTGATACAAAAATATACCCAGCCATATAAGCGAGCTCTAAACACTTTCAACATATTGATTCCTTTAACCCCTTAATGTGTAGATATACTAAACAAGTAGAGAGATAACCATGCACACACACAAAACATCACATAACACTAGATATACGTGGAAAACCCAATATGGGAAAAAATCACAATGACAAAAGTTGCTTTAGTCTACTGCTCAAATCCAGTGTCACAAATAAATCCTCTATTACAATGTTTAAGGGAACCAATCCTAAGGAGAAACCAATCCCCTGGTTTTAGGAGCACCAAATCCAAGGAAGTACTAACTCCCTACATTGAGCACCAACTCAGTTATCTAATGGCACCAACCAATCAGATTTACAAAGATAGAAATTTATACAAGTTGTTCTATTGAACACAATTCAATGTTGCAACTTACTTTGCAACTGCACAATACTTTTTTGCACTCTCTACAACTCACTTTCTACTACTAATATTTCACTCTCAGCAACACATACCCTCTTCTCTGCACTCTCTTTCTCCTCTGCACTTAGAACCTTCACTATTCTATCCTCTGAATAATAGCCTAAATTTGAATCTCTAAATTTTGTTTGGGTTCTACTCATATAGAATGTGCATTATCTATTTGCTCTCACTTTTCTTCAAAGTCTTAGTTGCATGCTCAACAAGTAATCATACTATACAATTCTCTCACCCTCTACACTTACAAAAATGATACACTTCACTTGCAACCACCACACACACTACTTTTTCTTAACTTCATCAACCTGTAATCAATACCTTGAGATGCACACCATTGTCTAGGTTATCCCAAACTTTCTTTTAGGATTTTCTTTATTTACAAGCTTCTCCAGCAAGCTATTTGTACATCGAGCCAAATTCCACTATCAGTTTCACATCTGATTCATTGGATATCATGGCAGTCTACCAAACCCTAAACTAAGAATGCATTAAATGCATTTTCTTCTAGATCATTCAGATCTTGATCTTCATTAACATAGTGATCTATGTCACTGACTTGTAATTCTAATTTCCAATTAGATGGTAGCTAGAGCATTTGAACAAATTAAATTTGTTCACTATGTTATTCTCTAATCAAAACCCTCATTCACACTAATGCAACCGTTGAATATCTTCATATTTTAATTTTGGTTGTCGATCCTATCTCTATGTGCCGCAATCCAATGGTCTTCGTTCATCACACAAATTTGAAACACGACCATCATATGAACCCTTCTTTAAATAAGCATCATTGATCTTCACAAGCAGGTGATCACTGTTAGATTAATCACCTTTGTATCTGCATCATTGATCCCCTTCATACAACCATCATTATAACCCTAACTTAATTTGTTGAGTCAAAGGGACTCTAAAATTTCTTCATTCGATATCCTATAGTCGCTCTAATCAACCTTGATCAATCTACATCATTGATCTTATTTTTTAATCTCCACTGTAGGATTTAGGGTTTTATCACTTTAAAAATGCCAACAAAAAATTATGTGTTGATTTATAATGGAGATGTAAAGTCAACAAATAAATATGTGCCACATGTCAGCACCTTATTTGATTGTCCTTTTCCATATATCCACCTTTGACATCACCTTCTTTTGTTCATCTCCCATTGCATAAATACTTTCTTCATTCGGCTTCATAACCACAATGTGAAATAGTCAAGCAATGTAAACATTTTTGCCACGTGTCAAAATATTATGGCTCTCCATTCATCTCAACACCTTTAAAACGTGATTTTTAGATCATCTTCTTTAAACCCACTTCGTTGATCTTTACCGCAATACAACTGACACCAACTTGGATAGTCACGGTGTTGCACTCAACCTTCATCACTCTTCTAGTTACCATTGTACTACATGATACCACTCCACCACAATCCATCTAAATGACCATTGTGGTGTCATGGGTTACCAGCTATACTGTAGCCCTCCCATCAGATTGTCATAGGTTGTGGGTTTTATATCGCAAACCCCCCTCATGGACTGTTGCAGGGTTGCAAGTTACTTGTTATACCATAGACCCCCCTCATAGACTGTTGCAAGATTGTGGGTTGCTACCAGCTATCCTTCTATTGGCTATCAGGGATCAGTGATCCCTCATTATTCATGCCAATCTGACAAAAATGCCTTCAAACTACAAAGACCTAAAGATACATTGGATTGTTGGGTATCGACTTTAGCACATCCTTCATACACCATACTCCATACTTTCCATTTGGCAAGGCGTAATCCATACTTCCAACTCGCGATGCCCGATAAAGTCCTTTACAAGTGTCATTAGTCATAACCCTATCTGCTTTCGGGCTTTCATCCTTCACCACACTTCATAACCTATCAAGGCCTTAACTTCGACTCAAGATGCTTGAATCCTCTTCAGGGTTCGGAGAACTTCCATACCCATTCCTTCAAACACAAAGGTAAGATTTATGCACGAAGTTAAAAGTTTGTAATACACTAGACTTAACAGATTTTACTTCATCTTTCTAAGGGACTCGATAAGAGGTATGTCTGAGGCCTGAGACCCAAAACTTTGTAGACTTAACACAAATTTTACTAAGTCTTTTTCAATGCATTTGGTAAGTGATAAGCCCAAATATCGATGCCTAATTCTTGATACCTTCATCATACTGTAAGCCTTAAGCTTGAAGCCCGATCAGGCTTAGCTGAAAATGACTAACTCTTTCTCTACTTAGCAAGCAGTATGAGTAAGTCTAAGGCCTGAGGCCCAAAATTTCTGCAATTCTTCAAGACTTGCACAACTACTTCAAACAACCTTCTTGAGTCAATCCATTGACATCAATGACACTTTTACATTGATTCCACCCTCCTCACTCATAAGATCAGTTCCATCTCTCCTATGATCCCCTTTTGACATCCATGACAACAATATGCCAGCATTTTATGTTTGTAAGGAATCTTTCTCTTTGTGGCCTTAACTGTTTTTAACTAGTTGGAGTTTGGTTTAAAAATCACAAATCATATGAAAGCTCAATCTTGTAGTTCTCTTATTTCAAGAAGAGAATTGAGGTTAAACCATTACTAAATGTAATTTTATTTCATTTCTTGGTTAGCTAATGTATATAATATTTAGAGTTGTCACATTATAGTACACTATCTTTCCCAAATGGATAGAATGTGTATCCCCAAATTATTGAGTCCCTCAAAATATTTTAAACCATAGCTGATATTTTTTAACAAGAATTTAAGCAATACCTTTTTATATTACTATAAAGTTAATAAATATGTGTATTATAGAAAATACTATGAAATATAAAAATCTATCAACAATGCCCAACCATTTCCTTGTCTACTTGTTCTACATTATTTTAATTGCCTTGCTAAATTAGGCTATGGAAACCCCTCCACAACCTTTAGAGTTTATTAAAATTTTGAATACAGATTTATATGTGAGTATAACAAGATTAGTTTTTACAATGGATGGTTCATTCATGGAAGTTGAATTATATTCATTTGTGAATAATATTCATCTATGAATAATACTAGGGTTGTTTAAATTAGATTCCAAAATATTACATCTATTATTTATTTTTATGCTAGAGCATCCTAGGTGATCAACAATCCATATCAATCAAATTGGTTTTCAGTTTTCTTTTCATTTTTTGGCTTGGAAATAAACTTTGGTGTGTGGTTCAAAGGTGGATCAAAGTGACATTTTTTTCATTTCAATTGAAAAAATGTATTCTACCAATTTTATTTTATTTTAATTCAATTATTTTTTAAATAAATTGTGCAATGATTCTTGAATATTTTAAAAATTTATGCAGCCTGAAGGTTAAAATATGCAAGAGTATAATAAAATAAAAATAAAATTAGGAAAATGAGTATTGTTTTGGCTAGCGTTGGAATGGGAAGTGGTGTGGAATGGAAGTCTTAGAGTTGTCCAAGACAAGAGGAGGGGTGGAACAATCAAGAAAATAAAGAAATTTAGACAAATTAAAAATTAAATAGAAATAAAAATATGCCAAGGAAATAGAAAAAACCCAATAGGTCACACCAAAGGGGAAGAGGAAAAGGCAGCCCATAAAACTCTAAAATTATATATAAAAAAGAGATTACATAGTGGGAAGAGTCACGTTGGAAGTGGGAAAAGGTTGTGTAGTGTAGAGATGAAGGACGGTGCCATGTTTTGGAGTTTTTAAATTTAAAAGACCATCAAATGAATTGGATGGGGGCTAGCTGCAGCAAACAAGAAGAATTTCCAAATTAAAATTAATTTTTTTTATATTTGAGTGAGAGAGGAATGTGCAGACTAGAAGAGTGTTTGACCCGTAGAAGAAATTGGTTGGTGCATGGGAGAATTAAAGAGGGAAGAAAAAAAATCTTTGAGTTTGACTCCGGTAGGAAAGATTGTACAGGTTGCAAATAAAATTAAAGAAAAGAAGAATTCTTGGCAATGGAAAGATGTGTTATATTTGAAAATTCAAATAGAGGGACTCCAAATTTGTATAAGTTGTATAGGCAAAGCGCTGAAAGAGTGTAATGTTATAAATGGTAGATTGGTCTGTAAATACTTGAATGAATAATAAATAAGTTTATTATATATCTCTAAGCTTTGTTTCTCATTTGATTTATCAGTGGTGATTGGAGTGCATTAACTCAAATTTTGTATAGGCTACGAATTTGAACTATCTAATAAGGCACTTCAAAATTTGATCTACACTAATTGGTATTAGAGTAGGGTTCAATTGTGTTGGGAAGTGAACCTAATTTTTTTTTCAAACTTGTAGACAATATGGCATATAGAGGACGGGGTCGTAGAGCTAGAGGACCTAGAGGCGTCGAGCCTGAGAATACAAAAATAATTAGAAATGGTGTAGTGGAGGCAATGAGGGGTATCACTACACAATTGGACACAATGGAGAGGGCTTAAAGAAGAGGAGTCCATGTAGAGGATATCAACAAGGATGAAGAAGAAGAAGAAGAGAATATTGTTGAAGGATGTGATGAAATGAATTGGCCAGGACTTAATCCAAGAGAAGAGAGATTCACCAAAGCTATTGCAAGAATAAATTTTAAACCTTGATTCGATCCACCAAATTACAAAGGAGGATTAAATGCAGAGGAGTTGTTGGAATTATGGAGCCTTACAACATTAGCATGAAGTGTGGATCGTTTGTGTTGGTTGTTCATGTGTTGTCATTGATTTCAACAAGGTAGCAACGGTATGGGAGGTTTACTTGGTTTACCGGAAGTTGTTCTCTACCGGTAATGTTCTTTTGTGATGAGCCAGTGCGTTGGTATTTAAATTCAAAATTCACTGCAAGAATAAATATGACTCTAATCTCTTAACCATGTTATCTCTAACAAAGTTCAAATCTGTATTTTACTATTGTTGCTTGCTTGGCATATCAATGTGGGAGACTCCACATTTTCTTAAGGAGAACATTCTAATGTTGTGGTTTTAATGGTAGTTTTTGTGGTGATAGTATGATGAGAATTTGATGTGACCTTAGATTCAGAAGGTGTTTTCTTTGAGGATTTTATGTTGGTTTGGATATTCTATGGATTAAGTTCTAGTCTTGGCCAACCTAACGTATGCAATTCAATAAGGAGACTAGTTATGCTTTATGGATGTTAGCCAACTTGGCATAGCATACTACATGTATAAAATGTTTTAAATCATATATGGTGTTGACAAGAGTGTTTTGATTTATTTATTTTCATCTAATTAGGCTGACCTAATTGATGAATAAGACATACTTGTCTATATATAAGATGCTTTGAAGAAAAGAAGAAAGGTGGATGTACGAGTGTGGAAGAAAGGTGAAAGAGGATCCGAGCCTAAATGTTTTATTAGTTGAGGATTAGAGCAAATTTTTTGAATAAGTGTTGTGTGAGATAGTACTTCATATTCTGAGCTTCATTAGAACTAAACCTTGATCATTGAAGGTGTATTCTATCAGTTCAATCCTTTTGGCAGTGAGCCATAATTCTTGTATCTTGTCGGTTAGCCATCTTTTTTATTCAGGAAATGAGCATTTTCAAGGATAGTGAGTCCTAGCAGTGAGCCCTATAATATCTTGTATTCGGATATAATATATTGTGAGCTAACACTACTGTTTTTTTTCCCTTTTTGGGTTTTCATTGTAAAAATCCTGGTGTTCATGTGTGTGGTTGCATTGATTTATTTTTATGTTCTCTCTTGTTGATTTAGTCAGAATTGTGATAATGGTTAGATAGATTTTATTAGAATGGTTTCATGGAATACTGATCCACCCCCCCTCTCAATATTCCTAATGTTCAACAATTGGTATCAGAGCGTGGTTCCTAGGAAGGAGTGTAATAACTTGAGGAAGGTTCTAGAATTTGAGTATAAGAAATTTTTTCCTCCAAAAGTGATCGATGTTCAGAAGAAATAGAAGATCAGAAGGACAAGTTGATGAAAGCAAATGAGTACATTGAAAAAATGCAAAGTAAGTGTGATGAAGCATGCAATCTATTGGTTAAGGTAGGTGAAATTGTCTCCAGTCTACTGCAACAATTGGATGAAAAGAAAAGAACTGAAGATTGTCAGAAAATTAAAATTCAAAGGAAGATGGATGAATGCACAAAGCTTGAGAAAGAAGCAGAAATCTTGAGATCTGATCTAGAAAAGGAAAGAAGTTTTGATGATAAATTTAAGGTAAGCTCTACAATGCTCATTTCTCAAAGACCGGTAATGGATAAAAGTGGTTTAGGGTTTGAAGAAGGTCATAATAGTACAAAGAAAAGCAATCTACTAACAAGAAGACTCAATGTAAAGATGGAAACATCAAGAATCGAAGAAGTAATTTTAGAAGAACTCCCGTTAAATAACCTTCTGCTAAAAGGAATTTATCTTTCAATGGTGTTTGGCATTCCTACAAGAAATTTGGTCATAAGGAAAAGGACTGCAAAAGTAAAATGAATGATACTTTATCATTCTCTAGAAAAAAAATTAAGTGCAAGAAGGTTGGACATAAAGCTAGTCTATGTGAGAATAGATTGAGTAAAAGAAAAAATGGAAGGAAGAATGTTGTTTTTTATAAGTGTTGCAATCTGGAAAAGTATGTTAATAACTACAAAAGAAGAAAAAATAATTATTTGGTGAAGAAGCATGAACAAATCATTGATCTAGAAGAAGCAAGAAAAGAGATGAAAAGGATCTAGAGAAAGGAAGGAGAATTCAAGCAAGTTGAATCAGAGTCATAAGTCTTATATGTGCCAACCTCTGGTATAGATACACCTATCAATTTTTGAGTCTAGCAATAACTAAGGAGGAGCAATTATCAAAAAAATTAATAAAACCCCTCATTGATACTTATGTCACATCATGACAAAAGTATATTTAATGTGGTAATGAATTTAAGGAATTTCTCAATCGCATGTGGGAAGAATAAAGTTTGCAAAAAAAAATTTAGACTATAGGAATCGATCGGGTATCCATCCCCCTATAAACTGCAGTGCGCCTGGTAAAAAAATTTCATGTGATCGGTGACGTTGGTGTGAGACACCCTCCAATACCATAGGGACAGTGGGGAGACTAGACCTCATGACCTCTTTCTTACAACAGGATGCTTTCATCAATCAAGCTAGACCCACTACTCTAAAGTTTGCAGAATTTGAAAGAATGGAGACACACACAATTTTTGAGGTAATCTAACTACAATTTGAAGCATTTATTACAAAATAATTCAAAATGAAAGAAATAAATTCAGATATTTCAAGAGGCATATGTGTTTTTAGAGAAATTCAGAGTTTCAAGGTTTGAAGGAGAGATCAAGTAGTTTTGAAGTGTGCTCTGGAAGCTGGATATCTATCCATCTCTTGTTGGCATTTATAGAGGTATTCATGTTTGCACAATCTTTCATTTTTATTGCTATGGATAATTCAAAGGTTGTGAATAGTGTGGATAGAGTGCAAGTTAATTTGAGAAAATATTAAGTTGGTGCATTCTCTTGCATCCCTCCTAGAGTGTTTCCCATAGAAGATATCTATGCATTTGTTTATAGTAAGATAGAGGAAATGTCACCAGTCCAGTTGAGCATTCTATGGAAGAATGAATTGGAAGAGAACCATGATACCTACAAAGTGTTAGTTGAGAAGAAGTTGGATGTTTGGTGAAAATCCCCTTTGTTCGAATTCGACAAGAAGCATATTCGAATAGTTTTGAGCATAATTCATAATGAATCTTTGTGAATTGATGATACACATTTGATTACTAGAGAAGCAATCAGAGATGTAATTGGTTTGTGTTCCTCTGGACCAGTTCCCAAATGGAAGGTTGTGGATGGGAAAGGGATAATTGAGGTTACCGGTGTGACTCTTGAAGGGAAAGAGATTGATTTGAGATCAATTATTGATCTTATCATTAGCCACAATGGTCATTGATCATAAAGTTTGTCTCCCTAGCAATGACCTCGTAGTTTCTACTACTACTATACATACTACTATTGATATTGTTAAAAGAGGTACGGATTATGACCTATGTGAATTACTTTGAATACATATTTTGAAGAATTTTAAGGAAATCAAGAAGAGTAAGAAGAATACATTCTGATATGGAAATTTAGTTGTCTGATTATTCTTTTACTTTTTGAAAGAATTACCGATAATAGGAAGAAGAAAATGGTCAAATATAGAGCTTATTACCCATCAAATCAAGAACTCCATGATAAATCTTGGTAATTCGGATGCACAAGAGGCTTCTCTTGCTGTATTCTTTGGAACATTTCATATGAGGATGAATAGAAGGTAAAGGATTCTAGTAAGTGTTACTGAAAGGTACTCCAAAAATATCAATTTCCTAGTGTCTATAAATTTCTATCACATGCAAGCAGTTGAATCAAGGTTGGTGTGGATATCTGAGTTAGATTATGAAGTGTTAGAGGCTAAAATGTATTATTATGCAAAAATTATCTTGGAAAGCCCTAAGAATCCCAATGTAGAAGGTACCTCTGATAGTGCAATTGAAACAAGGAAGAAAAGAAAGAGTGTTGTCAAACAAGAAGTTGTAGAAGGAAGTGAGTTTGAGAGAGCTCAACATGAGCATGAAAGAATAAACACTCAAGGAGCTTTGGAAGAATTGCAAAAGGTTATTCTTGATGCTAATTTGGATTCATCTATTTATGTTGTGGAGAATCTCATAAACATGATTAATTCTTTGAAGGTCTACATCTTCAGAGTAGAAATCCATGCTGGAATCAAGTTTGTTGAAGAAAATCTTGAAGATATCAAGGAAAAATGTGAAAATGCACATAGTCAAGTGATGAAGGAATTGGAGAGTATGCAAGTTTGTGAGGAAGAGGCATAGGAACTACTTTCTTTTTTCCTAAACTAGTCTGGCAGTATGCTGAATATAAGAGATGAGATAAGGAAGAGTGAAACCTGAATGGGAACTCAAGCAGATGCATACAAATTGGAAGAAGATAGAGATAATCAGAGGTGGTCCTACATTGTGTAGCTTCAAGATAAATTATTTTCCTTGCAAAACCAAAGAACAGAGGTTATTAAGAAGTTTGTGACACTCAAAGACATGGTTAAACTCAAACACATTCCTATTTCTAGTGCTCTTGACAATATTGGTGAATTATCAGAAATTAATCTTAGTCCCAATATTTTAGCAGATGGTATAGAGTCCTTAACTAAGCTTGAACTATTACACAAGACTCTTTTTATTACAGAAGGATCATGGGAAGAAGGAAAAGTATCATGGAAGGTCATCCTAGAGAGTCTCAAAGGTTCTTCTTCTTTAGATTTATTCAATTTTGTGTTCATATATTTTTGGTTATATTTTGATGCATATATACATATATATTGAACCCCATCCTTTGCCATTGATGTCAAAGGGGGAGAGATAGAGGTTGGTAGAGGAATTTTTTTTTTGAGAAGAATAGTTTTGATAGGGGGAGTATTCAGTTGTCATATATTGAAATTTTTTTTTGGCATGCATGCTGCTATCAATGCCAAAGGGGGAAATTGTTGGAATTATGGAGCCTTCCAACATGAGCATGAAGTGTGGATGGTTTGTGTTGGTTGTTCCTATGTTTTCATTGATGTCAACATGGTACCAACTATATGGGAAGTTTACTTGGTTTATCGAAATTTTTTCTCTGTCGGTAATGTTCTTTTGTGATGAGCTAGTGTGTTGGTATTTGAGTACAGAATTCATAGCAAGAATAAATATGAATCTAATCTCTTAACCATGTTATCATGTCTGATTCAGACATCTATATCCTAGGTAGATCTTGAGAATTTTTGGGTTATGAGCAGAAATTTATCTCTGATAGAGTTCAACTCTGTATTTTACTGTTGTTGCTTGCTTGGCATATCAGTGTGGGAGACTCCACATTTTCTTAAGGAGAACATTATAATGTTGTGGTTATAATGGCAGTCTCTGTGATGATAGTATGATGAGAATTTGATGTGACCTCAAATCCAGAAGGTGTTTTCTTTGAGGATTGTATGTTGGTTTGGAGATTCTATGGATTAAGTTCTAGTCTTGGACAACCTAACATATGCAATTCACTAAGCAGACTAGTTATGCTTTATGGATGTTAGCCGACTTGGTATAATGCACTACATGGATAAAATATTTTAAATCATATATGGTGTCGACAAGAGTGTTTTGATTTTTTTTTTCATCTAATTAGGCAGACCTAATTGATGAATAAGACATACTTGTATATATATAAGATGCTTTGAATAAAAGAAGAAAGGTGGATGTGTGAGTGTGGAAGAAAGGTGAAAGAGGATCTGAGCCTAAATGTTTTATCAATTGAGGGTCAGAGCAGATTTGTTGAGTGACTGTTGTGTGAGGCAGTACTTCATATTCTGAGCTTCGTTGGAACTAAACCCTGCACATTGAAGGTGTATTATATCAGTTCAATCCTTTTGGAAGTGAGCCACAATCCTTGTATCTTGGTGATTATTCATCTTTTGTATTTAGGTAGTGAGCCTTTTCAACGATAGTGAGTCCTGATAGTGAGACCTATAATATCTTGTACCTAGATATAATATATTGTGAGTTAACCCTCATCGTGTTTTTTCCCTTTTTGGGTTTTCCACGTAAACATCCCGGTGTTCATGTGTGTGGTTGCATTGATTTTTTTTTATGTTCTTTCTTGTTGATTCGATTAGAATTGTGATAATGGTTAGATGGATTTTATTAGAATGGTTTTATGGAATACTAATTTAACCCCCTCTCAGTATTCTGGATGTTCAACAGTTGTTAGATTAGATCACTAAGATGGAAAAAATATTTTAAATATGATAACACAAAAGAAGATCATAAGTTCAAGTATGCATGCACAAATTTGAAGGGACACACATCCTTATGGTGGGAAAATTTGTAGACAGATAGATAGCGAAGGGGAAAGGAGAAAGTTAAATAATGGGATCAAATGGTGACAAAAATAAAATCCAAATTTCCACCAACAAACTATCAAATTAATTTGATAAAGAAACTCCAAAATTTGAAGCAAAAAGAGAGTAGTGTTGAGGAGTACACTAAAGAGTTTTACCAGTTAAGCATGTTGCAAGGTGTGCACCTTTGGTCTCCTTCTATTGTGCAATGTAGTGCTTAGGTTCATGACATGGCTTAACTATCTCCCATGGATTCATTAACTCTAGTAGTTGTATCAGTCATTAATAGGTTGATATTTTGATGTAATGACAACTATCTTTGCAACAATTGGTATCAGGGCCTAGGTCATGAGTTTGAACCCCTCTCTTGCATTGGGAGGATTTTTGCAAGGTTTGTGCCCTTGGTCTCCTTGTGTTGTGAAGCACAATGCTTGAGTTTGTGACATAGCTTAACCAACTCCTATGGATTCATTAACTCTGGATTTTTTATCAAGAATTAACAAGTCAGTCTTCTAGTGCAACGGAAACCATCTTTGAAAAAAAGCATATGAGTCAGTCATGGTGAGGATGACATTGAACAAGTTTAAAGATATGTAAATTGTTTTTGTATATCTATTCAAGAATAGATATGTTTGATGAATATACATAGTGTAGAGAAGGCATATCAATATACTTTGAAGGTGGAAGAAAAATTGAATAGATGACAACAAAATAGCTCTCATGGTAGGGGTAGATTTTCATGTGAAAGAGAACAACCCAACAGTGGAAAGGGTTATCTAAATAAATGAGATGAAGCAAGAACATCTCATGTTAGCATGCAAGAAGATAAAGGAAGAGGATATTTCTTAAGAGGAAGAGGATATTACTCTTGTCGAAGAGGGTCATTTGGAAGAGGTAGAGGAATATGATTCAATAGTGTATGTTTCCAATGTGGGGAGATGGGGAATTAGGAATTTGAATGTCTACAAATCCAACATGATGGAGGAATGGGAAAGGAGGCCAAAGTACATGTAGTACAGGCTAAAAATGAAGTTGAGACTTCGTAAGGCATGGAGAGGATCCCAAAGAAGGGAAGTCATTGATGTTTTGAAGAATTTTGTTGAATTCAAGAAAGGAGAAGTTGGAACCAATCCAAAGGAGAAATTTATTTAGAATACGATACAAGGTAGATGGAAAATGTTGCAAAGTAATAGTAGATAGTGGTAGTACAAATAATATTATATCTGAAGAGATGGTGGATAAGTTGAAACTAAAGATAACCAAACATCCCAGTGCTTATCAAGTTTTGTGGTTGCAAAAGGAACGTTATTTGTTGGTGAATGATCATTGTTTGGCAAGTTTTTAAATTGGTAATTATAAAGATGAAACATTGTGTGATGTGATGCCAATGGATGCATGCCAAGTTCTTTTGGGAAGATTGTGGAAATTTAGTAGAGAATTTTTTTATGATGGTAGGTTGAATACATATGCAATAAAGAATGATGACAAATAATATGTTTTAAATCAATTGAAGGATAAAGGAGAGGAAGCCGGAAGCAGTTCCAATGTTTTCTTTGTTCTCAAGAAACACTATTTTAAGGATTTAGGAGAAGAGGAAACGTGCTTTTAAACATGCCAAAGATTGTAGTAGTTGGTACAATGAATGAAGAGGATAAGAAAGAAGAGTAGAGGGAGTTTTTAGCCAAAACATGTCTTTTTGAAGGCATGAAAGAGAGTAAACTAGAAGTTGTAGCTGAGAGTGAAGGAAGAAAAGTTGCAACCGACAAGCAAGATAAGGTAAATTTTGGTTTTTTGAAGTCTTGCAGTTGTGAAATAAATGATTATTTGCATCAATTTAGTTTGAATAAAAAGAGGAAAAAATCTTGAAAGAGTTGAAATCCATTGTGCAATAATGTGTTGAGTTTGAAAATGAAGTGGTAAGTGTTGATGAGGATTTGATTAATATGTTTGATTCCCATGATATTTGAAGGGATATGTATGCAAGTATAGTGATGAGAGAGCATTTGGTAGAAGAATTTAGGTGGAGGAAGAAGGTGAATGTTTTAGTGAAATGTTGGAAAATTCAGAGAAAGAAATCCATTTTGTGAGCTAAAGCTCACAAACTTCTTACCTAGTGTGTTTGATGTCAAAGCATCCTGGGTGATCAACAATCCACATCAACCAAATTGGTTTTTAGTTTTCTTTTCATTTTTTTGGCTTGGAAATAAGCTTTGGAATGTGGTTTAGAGGTGGATCGAAGTGACATTTTTATCATTTCTAATTGACAAAATTTCTTCTTCCAATTCTATTTTTTTTAATTCAATTGTTTTTTAAATAAATTGTGTAATCATTCTTGAATATTTTAAAAATTTATGCAACCTGAAGGTTAAAATATGCAAGAGTATACTAAAATAAAAATAAAAATAGGAAAATGAGTATTATTTTGGCTAGCACTAGAATGGGGAAGAGGTGTGGAATGGAAGTCTTGGATTTTTCCAAGATAAGAGTAAGGGTGTAGCAATAGGAAAACTTAGAAATGTAGAAAAATTAAAAATTAAATGGAAATAAATATATGTTAGGCAACAATAAAAACCCAATGGGCTGCACCAAAGGGGAAGAGGAAAATGAAACCATAAAACTTTGAAATTATAGAGAGAAAAAGAGATTACAAAAAGGTAAAAGTCATGCTCGAAGTGGAAAAAGGCTATGTAGTGCAAAGATGAAGGAGGGAACCATGTTTTGGAGGTTTTAAATTTAAAAGAGCATAAAATGAATTGGATGGGGGTTAGTTGCACCAAGAAAGAAGAATTTCCAAATTAAAATTAAAATTTGAATATTTGAGTGAGAGGGGAATGTGCAGACTAGAAGAGAGGTCGAGCCATAGAAGAAAATTGGTTAGTGCATGGGAGAACTAAAGAGGAAGAAAAAAAAAAATTTCTTTGAGTTTGAATCTAGCAAGAAATAATGTAAAGGTTGCAGATTTGGGAAGATGGAAGGTAAATAAAATTAAAGCATAGAATAATTATTGATAATGGAAAGATATGGTAGATTTGAAAATTAAAATACAAGGACTCCAAATTTGTATAAGTTGTACATGCAAAGAGCTGAAAGAGTGTAATGTTACAAATTACAAATTGGTTTATAAATACTTGAATTAATAATAAATAATTTTATTATTTATCTCTAAGCTTTGTTTCTGATTTGATTTATCAGTGGTTATTGGAGTACATTAACTCAAATTTTGTCTAGGATATGAATTTTAACTGTTTGATAAGACACTTGAAAATTTAATCTATACTATTTTCTCAATTATCATAATATTCTTCAACAAATGGAGGACAAAATTAGCATTGCATGTATTGTACATGAACTTGATATTTATACATGGTGACAAAAATTGAATGAGTTCCATTCTACATACAATAAAATTGATATGTTTTGAAATTTTCTTAGAGAGTTGTTCCACAATCAATACTATGTGAAATAATTTGTGCTCCATGTGTCATACAAGATTTTAGAGTATATAGATAATATGCATTTTACTATTACTTTTTTAGAATATTTTTCTTAATAATTTTTTAACTCATGAATGACCTTGTACCAAAAATAAAACATTCAAACTTAGATTTAATGTACTATTTATGTTATGTGAACTTGGCTCTAAATAATTAAATAGTGTGTTCATAAAATGAAGATGCACACCTTGTATTTCTTTCTTTCTAAATGTATAAAATATTTTATTTAAACCATTCCTTCCATATCTATTTGTAATATTTGAATAATTGTCAATAAAATCAAACAAATTTCAAGGTTGTTGGTGGTCATATTGAACAATTTAAATCATAATATTTTCCTTTATTTAATAGCAATAATCTTTGTGCCTATAAAATATTGAGCCTATATTTTATATAGGTATAATCAAAAATAAAAATAATCATTGTGCTTGTCAAATATTGAGTCTATATTTTATAAATTTTTAATGTATTTTACTTTACTCCTCCCTAAAAATATTGGTTACATGTGCAATAATCAAGCTTCTTAAAGACAAGACTATACTTTATCCTTCTCTTCAAACTTTTCCGTTGGACTAAATCAACCACACATGCTCTAATATCTTGAATTACCACTTGTACCTCTCTAATGGAATGCACACACCCTAATCTTATTCCTAAAAAGTATAGCAAAGTTGCTCCAAAAGGTGCTCTCATAAATAATTGTATTAGTCAATTGATAAACTAAAATTTCAAAGAGTTAAATAGATTCATATATGCAAATGATTTCCTTCTCTCCCATGTAATTCTTGTCTCTTTCATCCTTTTGTATGTTCAATTATTCTTTTAATTTTATTTCTAAATTTTGGAAGGCAATTTTTATAAGTTACCTATAAGTATTTGGCATTGATGCACAACCATTGTTGCTCGTCTTCCCCTTTCTTGTTCTCTTGTTGGCTATTATTTATTACTTTCAACTTAATATGGGGTAATATTCATATTTATTATGGTCATTTGAGGATTATTTCAAATCTCACTCCTTCAAGTGCACTCATCCTAACAAATGAATTGAACACTTATCATAAGTAATGGTCCATATAAGGTTGGGACTTGTTAAAAGGAATGCTCCATGAATCTTAAAATTCTATTATCTAAAGTGAAAGTATTTGTCTTTGTTTTTTGGACCAATAAGGTGGTGATATACGTATTAAATTCTTCAAAGATGTTACAAATGAATTCTATGATATTGTATGTTTTGGTAATATTTATATCATCTCCATAGTCACATCAAAGTAGCCAATCTTATATAAAATTGCTCCACAAATTTGTTATAGATATTTCTTCAATCATCTTCCACAATTACTCCTTGTCTTCCACCAAAATTTTAACTTATCCATAACTTTCAATTCAATCCAACTTCATGACCTTAAATAATTTCTTGTAAATTACCTTGATGTTATTGAAATTCTCTTATCAAATTCCTCTACCTTGACTATATGCAAATAAAATGGTTTTGAGCCAACAAAGTGTGATTCTTGAAAAAATACACTTTATTATTTAACATTAAAATCATGATATGGTTCCCCATTATGATGTAGATGGTAACAATATCTCTCAAATGTTATTAGAGCCAAACCTTAACTCTGTAATGCCCCCACTGAGAACCCTAGAGGAGAAAGCCTAAACAACTGAAAACGAACATTTTTTTTTTAAGTGAAATGTTGCACGATTGAAATTGAACATAAATATAATTACTATCCTAAGTCCTCTAGGGTGCACGACTACATTACTTATTTCCCATTATCCAAATTTACAAAACCATATAACTTAGTAAAACCAAATTCTAATCATCATTAAGCAGCACATTTACTCATCACATATAATCAAATGAACCTTGAGATACAACCATAATATAAACATAAAAGAATAACTTATTAAAATCATTTCAATTAACATGTACAATATCACTAAATACATAATTCTTCACATACATGAGATACATCAGTTTCAACTTAAAATTATATTTTGTATAATAATACTTCCTCATTACATGTGAGGAGTACTCAACACATGATACATGATACAAAATAGAGATGCAATACAATTACAAGGATTACAACTCCCAAGAGAAGATACAGTGCGGAAGTTTTCGGAGCAAGTGAAGTTGCCACAACACATACAAGAGAAGGGAACCCAATGGAGAACGTAACACGTTCCACCCAACCATGTGAACCCAAAGGTTCACCCCCATGCTAGGAGGTAACAAAGGGCTCCACCATAACTGATGAGAAGGACTAAGACATCACAAGGCTAACATAACTCAAAAGAAGAAGAAGTACAACAACAACAAAAAATAGTGACTATACTTCCAGAGGAACACAAATGTCCAAGGTAAAACAATAAGCAAGGGAACTCATGGTTGTCATAGGGGAAGTGTCATCACATAGTTGGTCATAGGTTATCCAAGTAGATCTTCCTAGGCCCCGGCCCCCATCCTGGGTTATCCTAGTAGCCTCTACCGATATTCATCCCCTCATGCCAACTATGCAGAATTGACCTATCTCTCATGGAGACGAGGTAGTCGATTATTCCATTCTAGGCCTTCCCATCTCACCTCAAGCCTACACGAGCGCTTGAGCCTGAGCAAGGTATAGACTTATCTTATTAATGTTATAGCTACACATTCCCCCCTAGTTTATTTTATGTTTTCACTTTTTTACAAAACTTCCACATGGGTTATCTAGGCGCCCCTTTGTGCACCGGTCCCCATTGCAAGCTATTTCCCTACTGACCACCGAAAACCACTAAAGCTAAAAACAAGGTCACTTGGATAACTCAAACTTGAAATGAAACATAGGATGACATTGTACTTCCCGTTCACAAGTTATAAAAGTTCCCATCACAACATGAACTTACAGTGCAAGCCAAACATTCAACATCATCATAACAATATAAGATTTCCAACACCCAAATAATCAAGACTACCTTCAATAAGACAGAACTCCCTAGCCTTTAGAGGACTCTAAGATACACTTACATAAAGATTTACACTTTTGAGCAACACCCACATCCATCACTAAGACAGTAACCATTCACTTGATTCCATTGACCATACAATACTATCAGAGAACATAGAACATAAAGTGGAATTAAATATCATTCATATCATGGCTATAATTAAACCAAAACCAAAGGTAATTACATGCAATAAATGTTATTTTTCCATCTATCTCCATAGAGTTATCTCAACCCTTTTCCAACAATAATGTTTGATGTTCCATACATTCCTAGACAATCTCATAGTGGAACCACATTGCTCATGCATTATCTATGTTTGCTCATTTACACTCATGTGTATGTATCTATCTCATTACAAATGTGAGTACATATATATATATATAACCACTTCTATATAAGTACATAGTGCATACATAAATTTAGTGACATACTTAAACAAGTTGTCAATAAATTTACAGAGTACATATCTAACTATATTTATCTACCTTTCTATAAAGCAACATCCATATATACACTTACACACACAAACACACACACACATATATATATATGAATATATTTATAAATATCGATGTGTATTATTTATGTTTTGTTTATACAGATTTTATAATTCACTGTTAAATAGTATATTAAGTCAAATGATCTATATTTCAAATTGTATATGCAAAGATAGGGCATATGAATATACTTAATAATTTGAACATAACCTGGAAGTACGGGACACAAATACACACATTTACTAGGGAATAAAATTTAAGGATATCCTCTTGAATGCAAAAATTTCAAAACTCTTCATCCAAGCAAAACATTAAGCAATTTCCATGATTAGAAATTAAGAAAAGGAGAAAAATCAGCAACAACAAGAAAAGTGTGCTAAACTCAAGTATACACCAATTTACTAAGTCACACAACTTGGTGAAAGAAGATTACTTCTAAATCACATTAAATACACATAGCCAACAGAAGGAAACTAACACATTCACTAGTAGTTATACCATGCAAAGAGGGGCAGCGGTCTGGTTAGTTTAAGAGATTGAAAACTAATCGATAGTCAATATCAAGCTTGTTACCAGCCACAAGATTTGAGGGAATTCATTATATTGAAAATATCATAGATTCAGAATTCAACTTTAAATACAAGGGATAAAAACGCCTCTAATCATGCGAATTAAGAGTTGAATCTCCCAATTTGGGTTTGTTGCAAAGCTAGAGTCTAAAATAAACAAAGAAAGATGTGCTCATGGCATAGAAGAAATCCACATTTTTCATATATAATGTGTGTGAATATAAAATAGATAAATATATGTATATATAAGATTACCTATGGTGCAAAATCTCTGCCAGTGACATACACAATAACTAAAGGCTATAGGTTATACAAGGTGACATATTTCCTTAAAAACATTATACCGACACTACGCATAATCCTAAGTATATGGTTCATTTATAAATGATTAGTAGAAGAAAGACTAAATGGCGTGGCTACAGGATGATAGCTTTTGATATTATAAACTCAGGAACCACCGTGGCAAGAATGATTGCATCAATGTAAGGGTTTGGAATATATAATAAGAAGATAAAATCTAGTTTGAAGCAATTGGTTCGAAGTTTTAACCAAGGATGACCTCATTGGAAGAGGAGCTTTCAGATGTATTACTTCAAATACAGTTTTTAAGTTAATATCTACAGAATCAACAACACAGAGGCCTGGTTACAAAAAATTACAAAACCACCATTTCCTTTCCATCTGGCATTCTTTTCTGAATGGAATGAAAACAAGAGGGAAAAATAGAAGAACCTAGAGTAATTCGCATAATTAAGCTAAAAATTATCATCGGATGAAATCACAAGTTGCAACTCCCAAATTTCTTCCAAGGCTTCAATCTACTGGTTTAGAAATCTTCAATTCCACTACCACTATAAAAACTTCTAAGACTTCCAATCATAACCCTAGAGCTTCTCCAATTTCAAGAAAAATTTTAGAAATAGAGAACGTTTTCCAAAAAACCCCCGTAAGACATTCATGGCAAGCATTTAAGAATTAGTTTTTCTTCTGAGAGAAATAGTCCAATTTCCCCTATCTAGTAAACTCCACTTCCCTTTTTAATTAATTTTCCATAACTGCATTCCATTTCCCACTAATTCCATTTCTTTCCTTTTTAAATCTTATTTAAATTTTTCCTTTCATTTAATTTTCACATAATAAGCCATTAATTTATTTTCTCTTCTTTTAATTTTCCCCTCTAATCACCATTACTTTCTTTGTTTACTTTTATAATTCCAAAAATCATTTCTAGTAATCTCACATACTTAATTAACTATTTACTATACTTAATTTACTAATTTAATTTCCCCTTTTGAATTAACATATTTATTTAAATACTTCATTTTAAATCATAAAGTTTAATTTATTAAAAATATGTAAATTACTTATTAATAGTTTATTAAATTAATACTTCAATCCTAATCAATATTTCATTAAATTATACCAAAGTTCTTTGAATTCCATTGTTTTCAATCATCACGAAACATTCAAACCAAGAACAAAGATAAACATAACTCAAATATCATACTCTCAAACATTACCAAACTACAAGATTCATAAATGGAAGCTAAAATGACAACAACAAAAACAAAACAATACAAACAGACCTTACAAATAGGATTGTGACAATAGGGATTCATCCTCAACGAGGATGATGGCTCGATGTGGGGGACCCAGTGTTACCTCCAAAAAAACAACTTCATTGGGCTCTGGCACGCTCAGACCTGATAATCAGGTGGAGTTGATGCCCTGCACCTATAGCCTTCAACAAAACATAGGGTTGAACATGTGCATAATAAAATAGTCACACCGTGAAGGGAAAGTCACAACATCACAAGGAACTCACAAGCGAGTGATGCAACCCTGTTCCCCTTCACCATCATAATATCTAATATCAAAACATAATAACAAATACATCTATAATCACATAGCATCATGTCCATGACAGCTCATATAAACAATTAACTAATCTACTAACCATGATAAGAATAAGAAACATCAGATATCATAATATCATCAAACTAAACATCATAGTGTCATCAAACAGTCAGCATATCCAATCATCACAGTATCACAATATCAGAATAGCATCCAACAGAGTCATGTAGTGTCCAACAAATAGTAACATAAAGTCTAGCAAACAACATCATAAAGTCTAGATGCAATCCAAGTAGTTTTCCAAAAAAAATCAAACTGAGGGGGGCATCACATCCTCCCCCTAGGACCAGGTTTACTCTTGGAATCCTATAAACAGATATGGATAAAAAAATCTCATCTTGGAAGCATTCTCCTAGGTAGCTGAAGACTCATCGGTCAGATCCCACTGGACCCTAACCTGTTCAATATCCCGTCCCCTGAGTGTAAGTCTCCTATGCTGAATTACACCTACGAGCTTCAAAGTCAGTTGCCCATCCTCTACTTGTAATGCATTCCAATCGAGGACATGAGATATATCAAGATAATATGGTCTAATTACTGAAATGTGAAATACATCATGTATGTGCGAGAGACAACGACAAAGCAAGACGGTACATTATAGGACCAATCCTCTCCAAAATCTCAAAAGGTCCAACAAAGCGCAGTGTGAGCTTAGAGACCTTTCTATAACAGATCAGAATCTTTCATGGTCTCACATGCAAGAACACCTGGTCTCCAACTAAGAACTGACGGTCCACCTTGTGAGCATCAGCATATTTATTTTTTCTATCCTGGGCTACAACCAAATGCTCACTAATGTGAACCACATGTTGCTCCATCTCCTAAAGTGTCTCTAGACCAAGAAGAACCCTTTCTTCCAACCAATCCAAACTCAATGGGGTTTGACATGAACAACCATATAACGCCTAGAAGGGAGGCATGCCAATAGAATTGTGATAGTTGTTATTGTATGCAAATTATACCAAATATAGGTAGTCCTCCCAACGTGACTATTGATCAATGACATACATCCAAAGCATGTCCTCAAGGATCTAATTGACCCTCTCATTCTTCCCATTAGTATCTAGATGATAAACTGAAATGAAGTTCAACTGAGTCCCCAAAGCATGTTGTAGGGACGTCCAAAGAGCTGAAGTAAACACAGGATCTCTGTCTGAAATAATCCAGCAAGGAATACCATGTAACCTGACAATGTCCTCCATGAAAACTCTGGCCACTGATGAAGCATTGTAAGAGGAATGGATAGGGGAAAAGTGTGCCACCTTCGTCAACCTGTCCACAGTGACCATAATGGCATCATGCCAACATGAAGAAATGGGAAAACCAACAATAAAATCTAATGAGATAATGTCCCATTTCCATTCTAGAACCAAATGAGGCTATAAAAATCCTACAGGATGTTGGTGTTTTACCTTCACTCTCTGACACTCCAGAAACCTCGACACAAAATCAATAATATCTCTCCTCATACTGGCCCAAAAATATAGCTATCGAAGATTAGTTTGCATCTTTTTGACACCAGGATGAGTTGAATATAGTGCCCAATGTGCCTCTAACATGATCAAAGTGTGAAGATCTCCAGTGGATGGTACATAAATATGACCCAAATACCTCAAAAGACCATCTAACTCAAGGGAATATCCTATAAACCTGCCCTCTAAATCTCCACCTAACTCCACCTCAGTCCTCACCTCCTAATACCAACCATCTAAAGGAAGTGCTAAAAGTACCTGACTCCTCAAATCTACACCAAGAGTCACTGTCAAAAACTCATGTCTCCGTCTATTGAGTGCATCTACAACCACATTCTCCTTTCCCTAAATTAATTTCACCTCAAAATCATATTCGCATAGGAACTCCATCCATCGTCTCTACTTGGCATTCAAATTAGGTTGTGTAAAGATGTACTGCAAACTATGGTGATCAGTATGCAGCTCAAACCGATTCCCTAATAAAAAGTACCTCCACCTTGTCAAATCATGTACCATAGCAGCTAACTCTAGATCATGTGTAGAGAAATTCAATTCATGATCTTTGAGTTTGTGAGACTCATAGGAAATCACACGTCCCTCCTACATCAACACAACTCCTATACCCTCCAAGGAAGTATCTGTACAAACTACAAAATCCCCAAAAGGATTAGGAATAGATAAGATTGGAGCATTGGTCAATCTCTCCTCAAGAGTCTAAAAAGCTACCTTGCACTACTCTGACCAAACAAATTTCTTCCCTTTCCTTTGAAGAGAAGTAATGGGGTGTGCTATCCTCGAAAACCCCTGTACAAACTATCAGTAGTAACCTGCCAACCCCATAAAACTGCGTACCTCTGCAACATTAGTAGGTGTCGACCAATCAATAATAGCTTGGATCTTTGAAGGATCCATGACAATTCCCTCATGAGATATAAAATGTCCTATATATTTCACCTCTATCTTTAAGAACTCACACTTTGACAAGTTAGGATACAATTGATTCTTCCTCAAACACTATAACACATGTCTCAAGTGATCCTCATGCTCCTACATGGTCCTGGAATAGATCAATATGTCATCGAGAAACACCAAGACAAACCGATCAAGGTAGGTGCGAAACACACCATTCATCAAACTCATAAACACTGAGGGCATATTTGTTAACCCAAATGACACCACTATGAACTCATAGCATCAGTATCGAGTATGAAATATAGTCTTATGTATATCTACCTCAAAGATATGTAACTAGTGATACCCTAATTTAAGATCAATCATCAAGAATACCCTATCACCCTTGATTTGATCAAATAGATCATCTATCCTCAACAACAAATACTTGTTCCTTATTTTCAACTTGTTCAACTGTCAGTAATCTATGCATAATCAAAGGGACTCATCCTTCTTCTTCACAAAAATCACTGGTTCTCCACAAGGAGAGACACTTGGACAAATAAATCCCTTCTCTAACAATTCCTCAAGTTGTAGTCAAAGCTCCTTAAGCTCCTGAGTGGTCATCCGATAAGGAGCTCATGAAATGGGCTCAACTCTGGGTACAAGATCATCTTAAAGTTGATGTCACGCTTAGGTGGTATCCCTAGAATCTCACTAGGAAAAACATTGGCATATTGTCTAAGAATGGGATGACTATCAAGTGTCACCTCCTCCTGACTCTCTCCTAACTCCAAATCATTGACTGTCACTACAAACAACTGACAAACCTACTACATACACCTCTTCAACTGCATAGCTGAGATCATCCTCAAAGAAATAGGTCTTTGAATCCCAACTACCTCAACCTCACTGCCGAAATCATCAACACACTTCACTGACTTGAGATGGAAATCTATGACTACTCTATGAGCCTCTAACCAATCCATGCCCAATACAACATCATAAGACCCAAGGGGAATGATACAAAGATCAATCATGGTAACAAGAGATCCAATCCTAAAATTACAACCATGAACAAGAGACTCAGCTACGACCTTAGCACCAAAAGCTAACTCAACCTACCACATATCATCGTACTTCGCTGCCACTAGTGCACATTGTGCTACAACAGAAGGAGAAATAAAGGAGTCTGAAGCCCCTGAATCAAAGAGAACGTAAAATCTACCATCCTATACCACACTTGATGTCTCAACCACTATACCCTACTACTCAGCCTGGTGGTTATCAACCACAACAAAAAATTTGTGATCTACCTGCATCCCCAATTGTTGGCTTTGAAGCCGCTGGTCTCTAAGTAAATCTAGAAGCTCCCTTCTGAGGACACTAACGAGAAATATAACCTTGTTTTCCACATGAGAAGCACCTTGTACCTCTACCAAAACGTCTACCACCTAGAGGTGCACTAGACTACTAAACACTACCCATGTTAACTATAGATTGTGAACTTTGGGCTGGCTGATCAGAGTGGTAACACTTAATTCGCCTCCAATTCCTATCTCTCCTAGACTGAGACCTATCATCCTAACAAGATTGCAAGTTCTTATGTTTTGACTAGGAGGGCTACTACTAGTGCTATTTTTGGCCACCTTTAGAGGGTGCCTGTTGACTCCTAGATGGACCTATTGACTATGTCTAACCACCATGAGAACTGTAACCTACTAGAGGTGCATTGCCAATCTAAACCCCCGTATGTCCACCTAAAGCCATAGCTAGATTCTCCTCAATAATCCAAGCCTTTTCCACAGCTATCTCCATGGTTTTTGACTCAAACACCTAGACTCCACCACTGATGCAGGAATTTAAGCCCTTGATAAAGTGTTGTACTAACATGCCCTCATCATATCAATGCCAACGTATTGCTTGAGTTCATAGAATCTCCACTCATATTGTTCCAATGACATCACCATCTGTCTCAACTCATGAAACTCATCTGCTTGGCACTGCCACCAATGATCAGACAAGAGTCAGGCTCTGAATCGCTCTAGGAACATCTCCCATGACACTAAGTCTATATCCATATGGATCTTTTTCTCCTCAAGACACCATCACATGGAAGAAAATCCTTGGAGATGCATAATGGGGCACCTGGCCTTGGTATTGCTACCATATGGGTGCATAGAAAAACATCAGTTCAGATCAATTAACCAAGCCTCAACCTCTAAACCACTGCCTATCCTATCGAATGTTGGAGGATGTGCTCAAAGAAGGTCCCTCATATGACCAGCTAATATGGCATCCTACTCAACAGCTAACTCCCTCCTCTTGGGAGATCTCTCTCTCTCTCCTGAATCACTAACTACTCACCTTCTTGCCTCAAACCAAGCCAAGCAAGAACCTCCTCTAGTAATTGGCGCAACTATGCCCTCCATCCCAAGATGACCCAGATTCTATCCTACACCTCCCTGATTGTTCTATGAACTTTGATGCTCCTCACGATCTGACTCATGAGAATTTTATGGAGGTGAATCCTAGTGATTGGCCCAATTTCCACCACCATGACCTTTTCCCCACCCTCGACCTCTACCTCATCTCTTAGGCATGATCCTACACAGACACCACCAAGACAAGGTCAAGGTATTAGAAGAGGTCAACAACATATACTTAAACTTCAAGCTATACATCTAAGACAACTTAATGGGATTATTTATATACCTAGAGCACCCAATGTTTAAACCTATGCTCTAATACCATGTGTAATGGCCTCAACGAGAACCCTAGAGCACAAAGCCTAATAAACTGAAAATGGATTTTTATTTATTTTTATAAGTGAAATATTGCACGATTGAAATTGAACATAAACTTAATTACTATCCTATGTCCTCTAGGGTGCATGACTACATTACTTATTTCCCATTATCCAAATTTACAAAACCATATAACTTAGTAAAACCAAATTCTAATCATCATTAAGCATCACATTTACTCATCACATATAATCAAATGAACCTTGAGATACAACCATACTATAAACATAAAAGAGTAACTGATTAAAATCATTTCAATTAACATGTACAATATCACTAAATACATAATTCTTCACATACATGAGATACATCAGTTTCAGCTTACAATTACATTCTATATAATAATACTTCCTCGTTACATGTGAGGAGTACTCAACACATGATACATGATACAAAATAGAGATACAATACAATTACAAGGATTACAACTCCCAAGAGAAGATACAGTGCAGAAGTCTTCGAAGCAAGTGAAGTCGCCACGACACATACAAGAGAAGGGAACCCAATGTAGAATGTAACACGTTCCACCCAACCATGTGAACCCAAAGGTTCACCCCCCATGCTAGGAGGTAACAAAAGGACCCACCATAATTGATAGACAAGGACTAAGACATCACAAGGCTAACATAACTCACAAGAATAAGAAGTACAACAACAAACAACAATGACTATACTTCCAAAGGCACATAAATTTCCAAGGTAAAACAATAAGCAAGGGAACTCATGGTTGTCGTAGGGGAAGTGTCATCACATAGTCAGTCATAGGTTATCCAAGTAGATCTCTTAGGCCCTGGCCCCCATCCTAGGTTATCCTAGTAGCCTCTACCAATCTTTGACCCCTCATGCCAACTATGCAAAATCGACCTACCTCTCATGGAGACTAGGTAGTCGATTATGCCATTTTAGGCCTTCCCGTCTCACCTCAAGCCTATATGAGCACTTGAGCCTGAGCGAGGTATAGACTTATCTTGTTAATGTTATAGCTACACATTCCCCCCTAGTTTATTTTATGTTTTCACTTGTTTACAAAACCTCCACATGGGTTATCTAGGTGCCCCTTTGTGCACCGACCCCCAATGGAAGCCACTTCCCTACTGACCACCAAAAACCACTAAAGCTGAAAATGAGGTCACTTTCACAACGCAAACTTGAAACAAAACATAGGATGGAACAGTACTTCCCGTTCACATGTTACAAAAGTTCCCATCACAACTTGAACTTACAGTGCAAGCCAAACATGCAACATCATCATAAAAATGTAATATTTCCAACAACGAAATAATCAAGACTACCTTCAATAAGATAGAACTCCCTAGCCTCTGGAGGACTCTAAGGTATGCTTACATAAATGTTTACACTTTTGAGCAACACCCACATCCATCACCAAGACAATAACCATTCACTTGATTCCATTGACCATACAATACTATCAGAGAACATAGAACATAAATTGGACTTAAATATCATTCATACCATGGTTATAATTAAACCAAAACCAAAGGTAATTACATGCAATAAATGTTATTTTTCCATCTATCTCCACAAATGTTTGATGTTCAATACATTCCTAGACAATCTCATACTGGAGCCACATTGCTCATGCATTATCTATGTTCTCTCATTTACACTCGTGTGTATGTTTCTATCTCATTACATATGTGAGTACATATATATATATATATATATATATGTATATATTCTCTATATATAACCACTTGTATATAAGTACATAGTGCATACATAAATTTAGTGACATACTTAAACAAGCTATCAATAAATTTACAAAGTACATATCTAACTATATTTATCTACCTTTCTATAAAACAAAAACCATATATACACTTACACCCATATATATATATATATGAAAATATCGATGTACATTATATATGTTTTATATATATAGATTTTATAATGTGCTATTAAACAATATATTTAGTTGAATGGTCTATATTTCAAATTGTATATGCAAAGACAGGGCATATGAATATACTTAATAATTTGAACATAACCTAGAAGTATGGGACAAAAATCCATACATCTACTAGGGTGTCCAAGCTAAGGATATCCTCTTGAATGCAAAAATTTCAAAACTCTTCATCCAAGTGAAACATTAAGCAATTTCCATGATTAGAAATTAAGCAAAGGAAAAAAAATTAGCAACAACAAGAAAAATATGCTAAACTCAAGTATACACAAGTTTACTAATTTGCTTGACTCGGTGAAAGAAGATTACTTCTAAATCACATTAAATACACACAACCAAAAGAAGAAAACTAATACATTTATTGGTAGTTATACCATGCAGAGAGGGATGGTGGTCTAGTTAGTTTATGAGATTGAAAACTAATTGGCAGTCACTATCAAGCTTTTTACTAGCCACAAGATTTTGAGGGGATTAGTTATATTGAAAATCTCATAGATTCAAAATTCAACTTTAAATACAAGGGATCAAAACACCTCTAATCATGTGAATTAAGAGTTGAATCTCCCAATTTGGGTTTATTTCAAAGCTAGAGTCTACAATAAACAAAGAAAGATGTGTTGATGGTGTAAAAGAAATCCACATTTTTCATATATAATGTGTGTGAATACAAAGTCGATAAATATATGTATATATAAGATTACTTTTGGTACAAAATCTTTGCCAGTGACATACACAATAACTAAAGGCTACAGGTGATACAAGGTGATATATTAGCTTAAAAATATTATACCCGCACTACACATAATCCTAAGTATATGGTTCATTTATAAATGATCAACAGAATCAAGACTAAATGGTGTGGCTACAGGATGATAGCTTTTGATATTATAAACTCAGGAACCACTGAGTAGGAAGATAATCATGTGTGTGTGTGTGTATATATATATATATAACAAATTAGAAATAGGGCAACCACCACCATGGAAAGCATGACTGCATCAATCTAAGGGTTTGGAATATATAATAAGAAGATAAACTCTAGTCTGAAGCAACCGGTTCAAAGTTTTAACCAAGGATAACCTCATTGGAAGAGGAGATTTCAGATGTATTACTTCAAATATAGTTTTTAAGTTAATATCTACAGAATCAACAACACAAAGGCTCAGTTACAAGAAATTAAAAAACTAGCATTTCCTTTCCATCTGGCATTCTTTTCTAAATGGAATGAAAACAAGAGCAAAAAATAGAAGAAACTGGAGTCATTCACACAATTAAGCTAAAAATTATTGTCAAATGAAATCACAAGCTGCAGCTCCCAAATTTCTTCCAAGGCTTCAATCTGCTAGTTTAGCAATCTCCAATTCCACTACCACTGTAAAAAATTCCAGGACTTCCAATCACAACCCTAGAGCTTCTCCAATTTCCAAAAAAGTTTCAAAAATAGAGAAATTTTTCAACTCCTGCAAGACATTCACGGAAAACATTTAAGAATTAGTTTTGCTTCCGAGAGAAATAGGCCAATTTCCCCTCTCCAGTAATCTCCACTTCCCTTTTTAATTAATTTCCCGTAACCGCATTCCATTTCCCACTAATTCCATTTCTTTCCTTTTTAAATCTTATTTAAATTTTACCTTTCATTTAATTTTCACACAATAAGCCATTAATTTATTCTCTTCTTTTAATTTTCCCTCTAATCACCATTACTTTCTTTGTTTACTTTTATAATTCTAAAAATCATTTCTAGTAATCTCACATACTTAATTAACTATTTACTATACTTAATTTACTAATTTAATTTCCCCTTTTGAATTAACATATTTATTTAAATACTTCATTTTAAATCATAAAGCTTAATTTATTAAAAAAAAGTAAATTACTTATTAATAGTTTATTAAATTAATACTTCAATCCTAATCAATCTTTTATTAAATTATACCAAAGTTATTTGAATTCTATTGTTTTCAATCATCATGAAACAATCAAACCATGCACAAAGATAAACATAACTCCAAGATCATACTCTCAAACATTATCAGGCTGCAAGATGAAACAGAAGGTAAAACGACAACAATGAAAATGAAAAAATACAAACAGACCTTACAAACGAGATTGTGACAATAGAGATTCATCCTCAACAAGGACGATATATCAACGTGGGGGACCCAATGTTACCTCCAAAACAACAACTCCATTGGGCTCTGGCACACTCAGACCTGATAATCAGGTGGATTCGATGCCCTGTACCTACAACCTATAACAAAACATAGGGTCAAACATGTGCATAACAAAACACTCACACCGTGAAGGGAAAGTCGTAGTGTCACAGGGAACTCACAAGCAAGTGATGCGACCCTATTCCCCTTCACCATCATAATATTTGATATCAAAACATAATAATGGATACATATACAATCACATAACATCATGTCCATGATAGCTCATATAAACAATTAACTAATCCGCTAACCATGATAAGAATAAGAAACATCAGATATCACAATATCATCAATATAATCAAACTAAACATCATAGTGTCATCAAACTGTCACCATATCCAATCATCACAGTATCACAATATCATAATAACATCCAATAGAGTCATAGTGTCCAACAAATAGTAACATAAAGTCTAGCAAACAACATCATAAAGTCTAGATGCAATCCATGTAGTTGTTCAAACAAAAGCAAACTGAGGGGGGCATCACAAACTCATTCTTATAGTTGAAGTCCACTTAATTGTCTTGTGGAATGGAAAAATAATTGATAGTATGTTTTCCACTAAACTCATTGTTAATCCAAATCTAAAATGAATGAATTCATTAAAATATTAGTACACCACCAGGGTTATCAATCTTCATCCCCCATATCCTTATCAATGATAAACCTTCCTTTCTATAAATGTGGCAATCAAATGGTTACTTCTATAGTTTGTGAAATTTCTTTCTTGAAAAAAAAATCTAATTTTTGTGTTAGTAACACTATAGAAAATCTCTACTTGTATAACCTATACTACCTTTATTTCTTATGTTTAATTATAAATAAAAGATTAAAAAATAAGTTTAAAAATCAAACAATAGTTGTCATTGTCCAAAATATAGAGTTGATTTTTCTTAAAATGTGATTTTATAACTATATTGTGGAGTTAAACCTACAATACCAAGACATGTCACTACATTAAAAGAAATCACCCATGCAATGATTGGAATCATAGCCAAATATTTATACTTCTACTCGAAAAACTAAGAACCATCCATGAGGTGTTAAGCAATGTTGTATTATACCAATTGCTCTTCAATTTGGCTATCAAGTTAGATTAATTTCATGGTGGTCATAGGTTTAGCACTAAAAATTAAAAGTTTTCAAATCTTCAATTTCCAAGATGAAAGTTTCCTAGATGAAATTTCCAAATTGGCCTCGCTTGTATTGTCAACCTCATCAACATCCTATCTACCCATCTATTCACAACATTTAATAAGCACATTTACACCCTTTTGTATTTTTTTTTGTAGTCTCTTACACAAAAATATTTTATATGAATAAAGATTCAAAATTTTCCTTACAAGTGTTATATGTAGTAAGTTCCCTTTGATGTAATTCTATAAACATATTATGCATTGACTTTTTAAAATAAGACTATTAATTTTACACATTTTCATTATCAAAAGATTGATAAATTGTAGTAAGTTCCCTTTGATGTAATTCTAGAAATCGGCCAAGTCGAAATTGGAAAATTCATGCAAACCAAAATAAGGTGTCCAGATCACCCATATTTTATGAATTATCGGTCCAATGCATGTCCATTCGCCAATGATTTATTTTATGAGGCATATTTAAGCAACAAATTCACCATAAAAAACTACACGTTTCAAATGGACTAACTAATATTTTTGCTTGGAATCTTGGAAGAATGTAATAAAACATTTACATATTCACCAATACTATTAAAACAACATTGTATCAAGACCCATTTTGCCAATTAAAAATTACGAATAGTTGCTTGTGAAGACCTATTTTTCCAATTAAAATTTATAAATAGTTGCTTATGATGACCTATTTCGCCAATAACTTTAAAAAATAATTACATTTGAGGACACATTTTTCCTTGAAAATTACAATGTATCATTGTATAAGCATGTGGGATTCACAAAAAATTTAATATACCATTTAAAAATCTCATGGAATTCACCAAATATGGATTGATATAAATACACTCAAAAGTGTCATTTATTCTTACACATTTTGTTCAGTTCTAAGGTTCTACTTCTCAATTCAGAAGTCAGCAAAAGCTGAAAACGTACACTTAAAGGTGAGTGATCATTTCTTGATAGTGTTATTAGTTATAATAATAACATTTCTTTATCTCTTTTCCATTCTTGCTCCAGTCTTAAAGATGATATTGAGTAGGGAATGAGATCTATATTCTGTATCCTTCTTAAACAAGAAGACTTTTTTTTTCTAGCTTTTATTCGAAGTGAGAGATCAATATGTCGAGCAAAAAGGGTAAGACTCCTGATCCTTAGGGTAGTGAAGAGACTGGGAGGCCATCAATACAACCAAAATGTAGAGGTACCATACATTCTTACTTTGGAATTGGAAAATCTTATAATCCATCAGATCAAGATGGAGCTACATCATCAACTCTTCCACCTAATATTAATGAAGAAGGCATTCACAATACCTCACCGCCACCGAAAGGTCAAGGTGAGATTGTCATTGAGTTAAATCCAAAATTACCAAATGAGGATGAAAATAACATAGAAGATGTTCCAAGGGTTACTCTAGTTAGGTAGAATGAGATAATTGACTTGGATGAGGATGATGTTGGTAGCAAGAAAAGAAAAAAACAAATAAAAAATGGGGTGTGAGTGGGAAATGACAAGGAATTTTCAAATTGCTTGGTTGTCAAAGTACCCATTCATTGTACCAGTGGGGAAAGAAAATGATATTGAAAGTAAAACATTGGCCAAATGTATGATTTTTAGTTAGAAATGTGGAAAAGACAAGATGTTGTAGCTAAAGCTTGACACTATAGAAAAGCATATCGGTATAGTTTATGAAAAACAAATCATAGACAGAAAGGAACAATCAGTCGTACGGTGGAAATCAAAGGAAGAATGTATTCATGTTAGGTATGCCACAAAATATGAAGAGCATGAACAAAGAATGTCGAAGCTTGCTACAATTCAAGGTACACTTGAGGCTCAATTTGGAAAAGCAATGGAAGTAACAAATTTGTCAAAAATACTTCGGATGAGTGTTGTTTTTCATATTTTTTCCAAAGGATGTCCTATGACAAACTACCTAGAATATTCTAGTTTATTATCTTATTTGGGTGTTTCTCACTATCCCTTCTGAAATTGGTCAGTAAACACTGGATGAGAATGGGAAAATTGTCTTGCTGTAGTGGAAAAGGAAGATTTATAGGAGAAAGTAAAAAATTCAAATTTCATTGCATTATCTTTAGATGAAATTATTGTGGTAGACAATAATTCTTGGGTCTGTATGCATTTGTATACTGTAGAACGACATGTTCACCAAGCTCATCTTCTCTTTGTCCATAAAATGAAGGATATTTCAACATCGCAAAATCTATTTGAACTAGTCAAGAAATCTTTGAATGAAATTGCAGGTATGGATGAGTTGACAATTGTAAAAAAGTTGGTGTGTGTAGGAGTTGATGGAGCTGCAATGATGCAAGGTCAAAGGAGCGGTGTTTGCACAAAGTTGCAAACTATTTATGCACCATACATGCTTGGCATTCATTGCATGTCCCACATAATGAATTTAGCATTCAAAATTGTAAGCAAGTTTCCTACAGTATCAAAATTTTAAAATCTAGTCTACGAGATCCATGTATACTTATGTTGAAGTCCCAAACATTTCACAAAATTTCAATTTTTTTTTGAGGGAATAACACCAAGAAATAAGCTTCTCAAGGATGTCAATACCATATGGATCTCCCTACATGGACCATCACAAAAAATTCTTTCAAAATATCAATCCTTGATTGGAGTGATGTATGAGAATCACAACATAGTAGACAAAGTTCCTGACCTCTTACATTGGTTAACCAATATATAGACACTCTTGACTTTAGCTAGTCTTCTCCCCATGTTGGATGTGATGAACAATCTTGTGAAGAAATCCCAAGACAAAACTATGTATATTTATGAATATTCCAATCTACATAAACATACATGCTTGGCCCTCAATCATCTATATCTAGATCTAACACAAGGCCCAAATTATTTCATGTGGTAGAAAATACTAATTTGAATAATCTTGATAATTATTTAAAGTTTAATGCAAGTGGGCACTTATGTATCTATGTATGTGGATATGAGATACCAATGTACCATTGTAAGACAGCCAGACACTCTAGCAAAGAAGTAGTTGTTAATGAGGAAGATTTTAATGACATTGTTAAATTTGTTTGTGATAATTTGAAGGAAATTGCAAAATCTCTTTCCTCAGAGATTCATGAAAGACTCCCTCGACATGAAATACTTGAAGCCATGGGTATTGTGTATCCTCAATTTTGGGTAAACCGAGATAACCCAAAATATTTTCATGATAAAGTAATAATCTTGATTAAACAATTTTCAAAAAGTGTAACATATAATGAGCAGACAATAGAAGGAATTTTAAATGAAGCTAAGCGTAGAAAACAATGTAGGAATTTTGCAATAGCTATGAAGGACTAGTATAAATCCATGGGCACAAAGAAGGCCTTTGAATCGGGATCAATAAAAAGGGTTTGGACAAGCTTAGGTTAGAGTGAAATATTGTGTGATTCGATATCGGAATATTTAAAACTTGTTGATTTATGTCAAACAATGATATTGGGGTCGGTGGAGGATGAGAGAGTTTTTAGTACATTGGCATTTTTGAAATCAAAGTTAAGAAACAAACTAGACAAGTATTTGGAAAATTTCTTGAGGATGAAAGGAATTGCGTATAATTTCAAAAAAAATCCTTTTGAAAGGGCACTCACAATTTGGAGGTCCACATGTGAAAGAAGAGGGACCGAGTTGTGCAACACTCCAATTCCAAATGTTGGTACTGGTGGCACTGACAGTGGCATTGGGACTGGGACAAATGACATTGACACAAATCAAACAATGAATGTTGAATTTAAGACACAAGCCGAAGAAAATGAAAAGTGGACTTAGAATCAAGAGCACTCTTTTAATTTATCTCAAGATGAGCATCAGTTTGAGGACCCTGACTTTGTTTGGGAAATGGAAGAGAATTAGAAGCTTTTATGTATTTATACTGCACTTCATGAATTAGTTTCCATTGTTCCAAACTGTAGTTGATGATATTTTATATTGTATTCAATGAAATTGTGAATCATTGCACTTCATGATATTTTATTCTATATTGCACTTCATAAATCATATTCAAAACTATAGTTGATGATATTTTATATTGTATTCCATGAAATTGTGATATTTTATATTGTATTCCATGAAGTTGTGATATTTAATATTTTATATTGTATTCCATGGTATTGAATGTGATATGTGATTTTGCATCATTTTTAAAGAACAACACTTATCACACTACTTATAAATTCCTATTTCATTTCCATTCACACAATATTTGATAAATAACTAAAAGGAATATTAATCCATTCCTTGAACAAAAGCTAATAGTTCAACATCCATAACTTATAAGCTAAGAGAAGCTAACAGTTCAACATACATAACTTATAAAGGCATTCACGCAACTTAAACAATAAAATCTTAAACTACCAAATCACCTAAATTATACTGAGAAATCCTTACACATCCATCACCATAAAATCCTCATTCACAAATAAACATTCCACGGCAATGAAACTAACAAAAAATCTATCATTCCAATAATAAATAATCCATTGGAAAACTACTCAGCGGAAGCAGAATAAAGCCACACACAATAACTCAAATATTACGTATGCATGAACTTCACCATTGTCTTTCTATATTGAAATAACAAAAAAGCAGTAAAAATAGTAGATATTTTTTTTCTTAATAACAGTTTCTTGAAGACAACCATTTTAGAAATGAAAATAAAAACCTTTTGAAGTATCAAGAGAGCCAAATTAAAGAAAATAACATAAAAACTAAAAAACTAAACAATGGTCCCAACACCAACACTTTTGCTTCCAATTATTTCCACCTCCTCCTGCTCCAGTAACACCTCCTATGCCTTTACTATTTTCCTATATTCCCGGTACTTGGTGACAATTGTGGTGATGTTTTTTCTTCTTGGAGTCATGGAGATTTGTAGCCTTGTCCTCCATCTTGAAAGTGTATGGTCTGACTCAGCTAGAGTTTCATAGATGTTGTCACTTTCTGACTTAAATGCACTCATATAGGTTTGTAAGTTACTCAAATTTTTGAATGAATTTGCAGTGGTTGTCTCAAGATCACCTACTTCTCTATGATACACCTCTTTAAATTCCCTTGTTATGTCTGCAAGATCTAGTACATTTTCATCAAACCCATCCGTGAGGTCCACTTCAAGAGCATTGAAGTTCTCCTTGATCTTCACCAATATGTCAAAGTATTTTTCTAACACTTTATTGATTTCCTTGATATAATCTTCATATACTGTCAATTTCCACTCCAATGAATCATACCAACTAGGATCAATTTCTCTAGGGTCATCCACCAATTTTTCTCTTATTAAAAAAGTGTGCTCCATAGAGAGTAATTCTATAATTTCCCTTGAAAGAAAAAATGTGGTAATATGTTCTCTCCTGGTCTGTTGGAGCTCACCTACCAGTTCCTTTCTTTTATCAGACACATTAACAAAGAATTGCGTAAATTTAGTAGTGTGGAAAATGTCATCCTAATAAATCCCTTCTATCCATTCACTGGTAGCTTTAGCATAACCTAATTTTTTTCTGACCCATCGCACAATGTTAGAATCAATACCTTGAACATTTGAGCCTGAGGCTTCCTTAGTGGTCAAAGTCACAATTGATGAAATAAAATTTCTTAAAGAAAGATTATGAGATTGCAATTGAAGGTTCTCCTTTTTCTTTTCTTTTTCTCTTTTGATCAATGCATTAATAGAGTAATTAGCATAGTATACATCACCTTCTAAAGTAGATGGCCCCATATCAACTTGAGAAACCTTGTAGTCAGCTTTTGTTATCTCATTTTCATTTAGATCCTTTTCTGGATCAACAATCTCCAATAGTTGATGCCCAATAGTGGAATCGGTGATAATTCGTGGCATTTTCTTAGCCTTTTTGGGCTTTTGGTGACCCTATAGTAGCATGGAAACTATATCTACTTCAATTTTCATTGTGTGAATATTCTTTCTTTTCTTCTCGACTACTTTCTTTAACCATATTGGGGAAGATGCCACTAATCCAGTGTCTCTACTTTCAACACTTACATTTTATGTTTTTTTAGTTGATCGAACAGAAATAGAAGTATCTCGTACTGGAGAAGGGGGAACTTCAAATAATGTGGGAAAAAAATTATCATCAATTATTTGTTGAAAAATTCCCTCAGAGTCTATAGGCACTAGCTTTTCTTGACTATCCTTTTTCTTAGGTACCGAGGGTACACTATCTTATTCACAAATTGATTTAGCTTGGCCCTAGTGTCTTTTGGCTTCTCGCCATCTCCTCCTGACTGTGAGCCAGTGCCAAACGGCCTAATTGACTACTATCCAACTAATATATTTATGCCAAAGACCTATATAGTCCCTTGCTCTTTTCTCTACGAAACTCTTTGCTCATGGGGAGAACCCTCACTTTGGCACCATTTCCAGTCTGAATTTCTTCTCAAAATAGGAGTAGAAAGGACTATTAAGTCTGAAACTCCATCCTCTAACCAATTAATTTTGTACAAGGGCTTACCAATAGGGGCCCGATATTTGGGATCAATGATCACCGAGGCTTCTTGTGCATCTTTTAGAATATTGAAAGAAATACCAAAAGCTTGTATTTGCCTTAGGGTCAATCTCATGAATTTTCTACTATACACCTCACCTTCATTTGTACAATCTTCCCAAAAATCTTCAATATTAGGGCAATGTCCATAGCTACCAACTCCATACAATTTTTTCTTAACAAAACCCTTGCTATCAAAATTAGTTCTCATGGGCAAACACTAAAAAATTGAATTCATTCAGGACTTTCTCCACACCCCTAGCAATATTATTACTTTTGCAAGGAAATGAAGGCATGGACAATGGAAAAGCATACCCCTTATTTCCCATGTTTTGAATATTTTATATTTACAACAACCATCTGCTGGAAAACTTCAAGTAAAACCAAGAAATCACTTGGGTAACGAGGCAATTTTAATGGAGCCTTCTCAAAACCTCCAATTCTAAGATAAGTAAATCTGTTGAACTAAATGTAGAAACTTCCAAACCTCAATACCAGAGCAGCTGCTTCAGGTGAAACCTGAAGCTCAAGTCATCAATTTTTCTCACAATTTCCATTAAAAATGTGTCATTGACACAACAACAATTCCTCATTCCAACCTCCTTAGTGAGTTGTGGAAAATTTCTATACATAGGCATGTCCGATGTCAAAGACCTTTGTGGTTCCAACCCTTCCCAGATAGTCTCTTGACTAGCTAGAATGTAAACCAGGTATGAGCACATGTGGAAGGAAACAATTTTCCAAAAATTTATCAATTACTCATTTAAATGATAACTAATAATCTCAGCCCAATCAATGAGTTTATTTTCACTATAAATTAGCAAAATAAAATGGCACATCCAAAATTCAAAAGAGTTTGAATATGCATTACCAACCACATGATGTATGAAGGTGATAGCATCTAAAATTTCATCCTTAAAATGAACCCTTTTAAGCTTTGAGGGTAACTGAGACTTACCCTTTTTCTCAAACTTCAACCAATTCTTCACAATGGAATTTTTGCACCATTCCTCATTCAGTCGAAAAAACTTATCACCAATAGCTACAAACATTTCCTCTACATTTTCCCTCTCTGGAATGCTTAATGCGCGAGAAATGACTTCAGGAGTAATTCTTGCAACGACTAACCCGTCTACAACTCTAATTTCCTGAGTCTCTAGAATGTAGCCCCTTGCGCATGTAATCACCAGGTCGACGCTTTGTAGAGCCTTAGGAAAACCTCTCGCATGTGCCAAACCACTCTGTAGAACTTTATCTTCTAGTGTTTTTCTCTCCCTTTGCTCCAGGTGCACCAAAAATTCCTCCAAATTGATGTTCTCAATTTCAATATCCCTCACGCCAGACAAGTGATTTTGAATTTCACTCTACATGAGCACAAATTCATGGAGATAGAATTTTTTCACTTGAGAATTATTGGCATTGGAAAAGAATGAGAATGAAAGCTAAATGACTGAGCAAAACTTCACCACCTACTTATGTTGTTATTTTGATAAGACATGCATTAAATGTAGCATTCAATTTTATTCCTCAAAAAGATAGCCTTTAAACTTGCATACTTTTTGAAATTCCTGAAAAGACAACTCAAGGTTAGTCTGTACATAGCATTTAATGAGATGATGATGCCTTTGAAAGCCAAGATAAGTCCATAATGTTGCACAGTCGCTGAAACTTGGAACCTTAGAACCAAAGTTTGAAGTTTCAAATTTTTCAAAACCTCCGACTCACCGACTACAAAGATGACCAACAAAGAGTTTCAACTCAACAAAATGAACCAAGTTGGGGAATTAGGAAATTATAAAAATTTAGAACTCCATGACAAGGTTATAAAACTCAGAGGACTAGCGACTAAGGTTAGGAAAAACACCAAAACCATGACTTTGAGTGATAGTAACAACACCCATGAAACTAACCAAAAATCTATCATTCCAATAATAGATAATCCACTGGAAAACTACTCAGCAAAAGAAGAATAAATCCACACACCATAACTCAAAGATTACGTATGCATGAACTTCACCATTTTATTTCTATATATAAATAACTCTCTCATCCTCCACCGACTACGAAGATGACCAACAAAGACTTGCAACTCAACAAAGTAAACCAAGTTGAGGAATCGGGAAGTTATGAAAATTTAGAACTCTACAAGAAGGTTATAAAACTTGGAGGACTAGCGACTAAGCTTGTTTTTCTCCCTTATTTTGAGTCTATCATATCTCCAGCTATAATATTTTACATGAATTATTAATAAAATTTGATCAATGATCTTTCATTAATCTTCTTTGTCATTATGCATTAATGTATGTTTTAATTCTGGCTCTGGTTTAATGAACCAATTAAAGTACCTTGATTAAAGCATTAATTCATATAAATGTTTAGTGGATCTGATAAGTAATCATGGAGATTGAGTATTGATGTGTGAATTGTAATGCAATTCCACTAAGATTATGGATGCCTGGAATTAAAATCACCTTATAGTTCATATTTTAATTTTTTGTTAAAAGTTTAGAAGCACTTGCCTATGGAGCTCATTGCATGCTAGGACGAGGCTGATGAGGCTTGTTTTCCATGTTGGCCCTGAGATTTGCATGTGCATGTGGTAGCTTATATTGGTTGGATTGCTCAATGCAGGGGGTGTTTGTTGTTTTTTTTGGGGGGGGTGGGAATATCAACCTTTTTGTGATATTTTCTATGCGTTGTGAGTCCGTCTAGGAGTGACCTCTATCTGCTTATTGGCTATGTTGAATTGGTTCATTTTATGCAGCATTCATTGTTGGGATTCCCTACATGCCCTTTCTTAGGGGGATGTTTTTGCATGTCGGGGATTTTTATGTCTTCCAACCTGGTGGTGGTTGGGGGTGATAAGCCTCATATTGGCTCTTCATCAGGTGTGCATGCATAGAGAAAAAAGATGTACTATGTGAGTGAGGGTTTGAAAATGAAGAAAGTAAATGGTTGTTGGCCTCAGAGCCAGGATCAATTAGTTTTGGTCATTTCTCCTGAGTCAGTTATTGAAGATGTTTTGTATTGGAGCCAACATGCTCTCATTTGCAAATTTCTTGGGATTCATGCTCCTTTGTCTACATTGGAAGCTTGGATCAAGCATTCATGGAAGATTGAATGAGATATGGAGCTTATGCTCGCCACTAACAATTATTTTATAGTTTTTTTTCCAATATAGCTTATTGGAATCAAGTTTCTAAAGGAGGTCCATATTTCTAAAACCATGTTGGGTTGTTTATTAAACCCTGGCATATGGGTTTTAATTCGGCTGAAGAGCTTCCTTCCCGTGTTCATGTTTGGGTTTGATTACCTCAGCTCCCCTTAGAGTTTTGGAGAGAAGATAGTTTACAAAGAATTGCTACTCTTTTGGGGAAGCCTGTTGCAATTTCCCAACAAACCCTTGACAAAAAGGTGATCTATTTCACTTGAATCTATGTGGAGGTTGATCTAAATAATCCCCTGTCAAATTCATTGGAAATTTTTCTTGGTTCTTCATCATGGATTCAATAGTTAGATTATGAATCTCTTCCCTTTCAGTGTCAAATCTATCATGAGTATGGCCATCTTCAGTGGCAATGTCCTAAGGTTCATAAAGATTCTCGTGCCACTAATTTCACTTCTCCTTCAGCTCGGCATATGGGTTCTAGGGACAAGGGGAAAGCTCCCATGAGGGAGGCTGACTCAGGTAAGGATGAAGATGGTTTTGTGCCAGTTAAAACTAGGGCTAAGGGACAGGGTTAGAAGAGGACTTTGAAGGATCAACAGGTTGATGAGGGATTTAATCAGTTTGAAGTATTAGATATTGTTTCCTTGGAAGAGGGGATTCCTCTGATTATCACTCCTACAACTTCTGGTGGGGGTATGGAGGTTGCGTTGGCTCTAGGGACAGGTCATGATTTACATGGAGTGCAGGCTCAACAGGTGACCTTGAATGATCCTATGCAAGATGATATTATTTTGGCTAATTTGGATAAGGAGGTTTTAGCTTCTAATGCTAGTAAGGGGTCTTCTTAGGGCTTGGGGTTGCAACAATTCCTCCTTAAGAAAGGTCCTCCTGACAACTCTTCAAAAGGGCATAAGACACATATAGAGAAGATTAAGGTTACTAGAGATTTATTGGTGGAATCAAGGTCTATTAAACCCATTCATGTTCACTTTTCTCAATCCCATCCATGATTATTCTCTCCTGGAATGTGAGGGGGTTGAATAGCACCTCTCGTCAAAAATTTATTCATGATTTGGTTACAGTTCATTCGTTATACATCTTATGTGTTCAAGAGACTAAGGTTTTTGTGGATGTTATGCTTCAACATGCTTCTCGTATCTAGAAATTTGGTTAGTGTTAGTGCATTGGAGCTTAGGGTAATTCTAGATTTTTGGCTCTTTTTTGGGATCCACGCAAGATTTCTCCCCTTTGGTGGATTTCTAGTCATTCTTCTATCTCCATGGTTGCTTCTACTTTTGATTCTAGTGAGACTATTCTAGTTACTAATGTTTATGCTCCATTTGACATCTGTGGTAAAATCTAGCTTTGGGAACATATACGGTATGTTCGTTCTTGTGCTCCTTATCTTCCTTGGATCTTAGGTGGGGATTTTAATTCTATGTTGAGTTTGGAGGAGAAAAGAGTGGGTTTTCCTAGGTTAGGTCCAACTTCTAATCTTTTTTGAGCTCAGGTGGATTCTCTTGCTTTAGTAGATGTTAAGCCCTCTAATGGGATTTTCACTTGGAATAATAGATGGAGTGGAGAGGAAGCAATCTCATAATAGTTGGATAGGTTTCTTGTCTCCTATTTTTGGGTTGGTGGTCTTGGTTACTAGTTCTAAAATTCTTGACTAGAGAGGTTCTGATCATTGGCCCATTAAATTTTTTGCTTCTTCTTTTGCTATTCCAAAGAATCCTACCTTTAAATTTTAGCTAATGTGGCTTTAGGATTCTTCATTGTATGACCTTGTGGCTAAGTGGTGGAGAGAATGTGACCCTGCTTATGGCACAACTATGTACTACTTTGTTAAGACACTTCAATATGTCAAATATCACCTTAAGAGATGGAATACATTCTATTTTGGTAACCTTAAACCCAAGAAGAGGAATGATCTGGACTGTCTGGTTGTGATTGCTTGCCAAATTTGGGATAATGGTTTCTTAGATGCTCTAGGAAGAGTTGAATATCAGGCAATGCAAAATGTGGAAGAGTGGGAGCTTCGTGAGGAGATTTATTGGAAATAGAAGGCTCGAATTGATTGGCACCAGGAAGGGGATAGGAATACTACTTTCTTTCATCATTTTGTTTAGGCTCGTCGTAACAAGGGGTACATTTCTTTTCTGAATACTTCTGAAGGACTTTATATTTCATCTCTTTTGGCTATCTCGTGAGGCTCGTTAGTTTTATTCTGCTCTTTTTGCTGAAGATTCCCCTCATGCTGCTAAGGGGGAGAATTTGATCCTTTCTTGCATTCCCTCTCTAATAAACAATGAGATGAATGATTCTCTCATTCATCTGATTTCGATGTCTGAGTTAGAAGAGGTCGTGTTTGGGATGAACAAAGGTAAAGCTCCTAGCTCAAATGGCTTCCCTATTAAATTTTTTCAAGAGTTTTGGGATATTATTAATTTAGATCTATTAGAGGTTGTTCGTGAATTGCTTCATAGTAAGTAGATGCTTTAGGCCTTGAATTCTACTTTCCTAGTTCTCATTCCCAAAAAATAAGGTGTTGATAAGCTCAAATTTTTTTGACCTATTTCTCTTTGCAATGTGGTGTATAAGATTATCATTAAATTGATTGCAACAAGGCTCAAAACTTGTCTTGTTATTGTGATCTCTAAACAACAAGGGGGTTTTGTGGTTGGCAGAAAAATTCTAGATGGGGTGGTAGTGGCTTCCTAGGTTATTCACTCTATGGAAACTTCTAAGGAGAGATCTATGTTCATCAAATTAGACATGGACAAGGCTTATGACAGAGTCAAATGGAGTTTTCTTCAAAAAATTCTCTTGGCTTTTGGTTTTAGTCTAGAATGGGTGCAATGGACCATGAGTTGTGTTACTTCTTCATATTTCTCTGTTATTGTGAATGGAGAACCTTCAGAGCCTTTTAGTGCTTCCAAGGGCCTTCGCCAAGGGGATCCTCTCTCCCCTTATCTATTTATTATTATGGTTGAGGATTTGGGCCATTTTCTCAAGTGTCATGCTTCTCAAGGTTTGATTCATGGGTGGCATTGGGGAAATGGTTTGCCTCAGCTCTCACACCTCCAATTTGTGGATGACACTTCTCTTATGGGTTTGGCTCATCTTCAGGAAGTTGAATCTTTTAGGCATGCCTTGGATATTTACCTTGCTGATTCAAGTCAAAAAGTTAATGAGCATAAATCCTCCATTTTCTTTAACACTCCTCAATTTATTTAGAGGTGTATTGCTGATATTTTGTGGTTTCAAATTAGGTCTCTTCCCTTTGTTTATTTGGGCATTCCTCTTACTATTGGTAGACATCCCAAGTCCTCTTTGTAGATTTTGCTTGACAAGCTGCGTGAGAAGGTTAACCATTGGACTCACCATTGGTTATATTTTTTTGCTCGCTTGACTCTTTTAAAGTCTATTATTCAAGCTCTTCCTATCTACAGGTGTTTTGTTTAGGCTGCTCCTATGGATTTTCTTTGGGAATTTGATGCCCTCTCTTGACAATTTCTTTGGAATGGTAATTTATTGACTACTAAATGGAGCCTTGTTAAGTGGGAAACTATGTGCTGACCTAAGGAAGAGGGTGGCCTTGGCCTTTGATCTGCTAGTTTGAATGGGAAATTTCTTGCTGCTAAGGGTATGTGCAAGATCATGATGGGCCAAAAAGTGGCGATATGATGGGTATGTGTAGGGTATGTGGCTAACGACTTTTTTTTACCCAAAATTGATGAAATGAAAAGGGTTTTTAAAGGAGATTCTCATCTTTTCACCAATATAAATTATGCTTTACTTTGAATTTACTAAATAATTAGTAGTCATTTTCTATTTGAATTACGACTAAAGTCCTGATTGATAGGTTGATTGAAAAACATCTATAGCTTTCAAACAATATCAATTTTTTTGAATCTAAAACATGTATCGCATTCTATGCTTCACATACTATAGGATTAAAAGAAAAATGAATTTCATGAAGTTTTGACCAAGTTAAGGTGGTCATACATACAATTTTTTATATTTTTAAAATTTGTAATAAAAATTCATAATTAATTATTTACTTGGAAAAAATTACAAAAATATGTCACACATCACACATGTCTCTACTTATATCTAAATATTATTTTATCATTTTATTGTGGTTCGGGTGTTGACACACACTTCTTATTTTTCTTGAAATTTAACTACTGATTGAAATTTCAAATTACTAAATATTTTTAAAACCTAGTAGTTTAGAAACTACATTCAATTTGCTACAGATTCTATTCTTACATATTTTTGAAATAATATAGATAACTTATTCAATTTTTTCCATCAAGTTGCCTAACTTTGATTTTTCTGAATTTTTTGCCACTTAAGGGCCTATTTTTTCCATGATGATCTTGCACATATCCCTAAGTTATATTGGCATTGGTGTTCTAGTCATAATCGGCTTTGGGCCCATATTCTCACCCATAAGTATTTTAAAGATGTTAATGTGTTTGATGTTTCCCACTTTCCTTTTGTTGGAAGTGGTTCTATGATCTGGAATACTTTGAAATTGGGGGCACAGTTGGTTAAGAAGGGTCTTTTTTGGATCCGTCATTCAGGATTACAAGCTCTTTTTTGGTTGGATTTGTGGGATGTTAATCCTTCTATCCTTTCTACTCATCCTCACCTTTAGCCCCTTTGTGATACTTTTACTACTATTGGTTGCGACACTGTTGATCATTATAAGACTTCTCATAATTGTGGGTTGGTTCATTTTCACTAAAAACATCCTTTTGAATGGCCTCTAGGAGGAACTGTGGAAGATAGGGCTAAGCTGGCTCAAATTTTAGAGTCTCATGAGTGCACTACCTTGCTTGGGATGATATTTTGGCATGGGAAAGTAGTGATTTGTCTGGAAATTTTTTGTTTCTATAAGTTATGGTGAGCTAGTGCGGCAGACTTTTGAGGACTATCAAGTTTCTTGGTGGAAGCAATTTTGGTACAAGTTCTCATGGCCCAAGTGTAATTTTTCTTGTGGTTGGTGGTCCACAATCGGTGTCTTACTTGGGATAATTTATGCAAGCGTTGTTTTTAGGGCCCCTCAATGTGTGTGTTGTGTTGTGATAGTGAAGAGAGTGTCTCTCATCACTTTTTTCCAATGTTCCTTTGCTAGACATATTTGGAACTTTTGGTGGGATGTGTGGAATCAAGCTTGTTGGCATGTGTCTTCTTTGGCTAAGTTTTTTGTTTGATGGGGCAAGGCCCCATTCAAAACCTATTTTTTTTAGGTAGCTTGGAATATTATCCCTTCTTTTATTCTTTGGAATATTTGGTTGGAGAGGAATCACCATATCTTTCAAGTTGTGCTATTGGGGGCCCATCACTTGTGGTGGAAAATTCTCCACTCTTTGGGGGAAAATATTTTGGCTAAATATGACCTGACAAAGGTTGTGGATCCTGGTGATGTTATTTTCTACAACTGTCTCCATCTTCCTCCTCCTTAAGGATAGCTCATGGGAAATAGATGCAGACATCCTCTTTGGAAGATAAATAGGGTTGGGAGGTGGAGTCCTCCTCCGTAAGGAATTCTAAAAATCAACACAGATGGGTCTTCGCCAAGAAACCCTAGTCCTGCTGGCATTGGTGGAGTTGGTAGAGATAGCTTGGGGATTGTTTAGTTTATGTTTTTTATTTATAAAGGTCATCATACTAATAATTTGTTGGAAGCTTTTTCTATTTTGTATGTTGTGGAACGTGCTTGTGCTCTTAGATGGAGTGGGCTCATTTGTGAATCTAATTCATAGGTGGTGGTGCATCTGTTGACTCGGCAACATTATGAGGCTATTAGTTGGAAGTTAGTCTTGGTGGTTAACCAAATTCTTCATTTGTGTGATACTTTATATTATATTACTTTCACTCATATCCCTAGGGATTGGAATGGTGTAGCAAATTTTCTGGCCAAATGGGCTTCTGATCAAATGAAAAACTAGAATATTGTGGATAAGGGTCAATTACCTCTGGGTTTGTCTCAACAGTTAGATCATTTACTAGAACTTGATAGGGTTGTTTGATGCCCTTGCTTTGTATTTCTTCTTATTTGAATAAATTTTAACCCCTCCTTTATTTCAATTGTGTTAAAAGTAAAACTTGATCATGCACTCAGTGATTCATCACTCAGCTCAATGCTTAATAACATATTAACACTAGTATTAGTAGCATATACAAAAATGAACATCAACAATCGTTTAATGCATATCTAGTAGTTGAAACCACTACAAGAATTTTTCTTCAAATGATAAAATAAATAATATAGATAATTGAACATCAACACATTACTGAAGTTTGAATTTGAGCTTTTTTATTGATTATCACATGATGGAATACATATAGGCATTGGCAATGCAAAATATTGCTCAAAGACAACTCTACACAGAGCTGAGTTGGAACTTGGAAACTCATATTATCAAAAATCAAATCATTGCATAACCTTTTCTAGTAACTTCCACTGTTCATGTGGTGGAATTGTAATTTATTCTAACTGATGTTGTTTGACTTGAATATTTGTTAACAATTCATGATTCACATTGGAATCTGTCTTGGATTCTTCAATTAATTTTGTATTCAAGGTTAGCAATGGTTTGATGGAATCCAAATAGTTCACCACATCTGGGTTCTGAGGAAACTTGTCCAAATCAATCTTCCTTGCATCCTCCATCTTCTTTCTGAAATCATTCTTTCCAATGAACTGCTCATCTATGTCAAAAGCCTCTAGCAAACCAAGCTCTATGAAGTTCCTTACCTTTTCGTCCACCTTCTTCATCTTGTCTGTAGCCAAATGAAAATATTCCTTTGTTTCACTCATTCCCAAACACTTTTCAATGATAGATGACAACATCATTGATGTAGCAAGTCAATTAGTAATCCCTTTTGATTTCAAAACATTTTCACTAGCTTTGTAGACTGTTTGTTGAATTTGATTTGCAGATTTCTCTAATGCCAACACATTTTTGTTGTCAACTAAATATTTTTTGAGCTTCTTATGATGTTTTTCGATAGAATCAATCAATTGAAACATGTCACACAAATGATCAATCCTCTGCATTATTTCATCCCAGATCTTTTGTTTCATATGCCTCTTTGTTTCTCTACAAAATGTAGATAACTTATTTTGACAAGACTTAATTTCATTTTTTACTTCCATCAGCTTTGCCTCCAATCTTTCATTTCTTTTTCTCTCCTTCTCCAAATTTTATTCCCATTGTGCATTTCCATTCGCAATGCTTAGTCTTAATTTTTATGAAGTGGATTTTTCCTCATCATATTTCTTGTTGCTCTCATCTAGCCTTTGCTTCAGTTCATTCACTTCAGTCTCATTATGCTTATCCTCTTTGGTTGTTAATGTAGAGGCATATTTTTTTATTCTTTTTTCTAATTCATTGCTCTTGTTATCTGCTACTTTCCTCTTTGCTTTCTCATTTGCTAAGTCTATCTGTAACTTTTCAATTTGAGTCTACAACCTTTTTTTCTCTCTATCTTGCTTTAGAAATGATGTGTACACCAATTCATTGTTCTTCTTTGATACATTAATTTTTTCAGTATTTTTGAGTCCAGAAAAAACCAATTGAATATTGTTCACCTAGAATTCAGATCGAGCCATCTGATTTGCTGGTTTGTTTTGAAGTATGGGAACAATAATTGTGTACTCCGTGATTTCTTTATTTGTGTCAAATGTGGGTAATACCATGGTTGTTGTAGGCTTTGAAGTTACAATAGATGCACTTGCCATTAGTTGCTTATTTTCTTTTTTTTTTCCAAGTTTGATTTCATTTTAAACTCTTCAATGTAATCAAAACCAAGGGACACTAGAACAATGGAGTTCTTGAATGGCAAAGGAATAATATTACTTTTAGTTGCTAATGATGTCACAACCAGACTAACTGGCAGTGGGGGAGTACCTAGAAATAACTCCTTTATGGTGGATCTACTAGTAGTGTGACTTGGACCTGTCAAATTTTTTTTCCTCTTTTGTATGCCTTGATCAATTGGTGTTTCTGTGGTATATTGTATTGTTGTCCTTTTCTATTTAATTTGTTGTTGTAGCACATGTTGACCACTACTAGTACTACTACCCATACCATCACCACTAGAGGTAGTTCTAGTTGCACTAAGCTCTCCACCATGGGCATGTCCTAGTTGTGATTGTATCTAACCATGAGGATGAGGATTTGAACCTCTAACAAATTGAATTGTATGCCCTTGGTCTACTTTTTCACCTCCAAGCCCAAGGGTAGATTTATCAACCGATTTTCTATGCTCTACGTATGTTACCATCCAAGGGCCTTGTCTTTGGGACCCCAATGGACCTCCTTCATAACCCATTTTTTCAGCTATGGCTACTCTTGAAGTATATGCTTCTTTTGGGGCCTCACTTAAATTAAGTTTGAAATTGACATGGCTTTGTTCTTCCCTATCATCATTATATTCATCATCACTTTCTTTATCTTCTTGTTCATTTAGATGCTCTATATTCCACAATTTTCTAAACTCACAATCTTCTTCATTATCTTCATACTCTACAAGAGCTCTTGGATCACCTAGCTCCTTCCCCATAGACCAAAAGGTAGTAATTTTTTATCGTGACCATTTTTTATTTGTAACTTCCTTCTCTAGAGAATCTAGTATTTTTACTCTAATATATGGTTTACTACTTCTTTCATAAAAATTGTTGTACCTCCTAATTGTCTTTCGATGCAATGCCATAATTTCTACTAACAATTGCTCAAAAGAAATACCATTCTCAACAACACTTTTCTCCATTGCTATTTTGACCTCATCCCAAGAATCCTTGTTTCTCAAGTTTTCAAGAAAGGGTTTACTTTGATGTTGAATTCTACTTGAAACATTCTTATTTAGCACAATCATTGATTTAATGGTGTCACATGGATCACACTACCAGTGACAGATAGCATCAAAATCAAGAAAATTTAGAAGATTATGTGCCACACTAAATTATTTTCTCTCAAATGTGAACCCTCCACATGAAAAAGGTAAAGAAGGAAATAAGGTATTCTTTTGCTGACCGACAAAGTGTAGTTCATCAGTACTCTGCATATTCCTTACATATTCCAATGCAAAAACCCTTTATGTCACATGTATTGGAAGTTTGTATGGCTATACTCCTGATCCATAAAATCTTAGCATAGTATATTCTTCCATTAAGTACCAATCAACCAATTGTATTTATTTTCCTAGTTGAATGCAATTTCTACATGACATAGGAAATCTAGGCATTGGAGAATTTGTAATTACTTGATACAATGGAGCCAAAAAGTAGTCTACAAAATGATTGTAGTTCCTTCAAGAATCATTCATCCTTATCTTAGTGGTCCATTTATATATTGGAGCCATTTTCTTTTCCTCAGCATTACTATAGGGTTGAATCTGAAGTTTGTTGTTCTAAAACATTCCTCTAAATTTGAATAGAAAAAGATAGCACAAGTAGGTTGTGAACCTAAATGTCTTGGTGGAACCTCCTTTGATCATTAAAAATTGTTTATGCATGGATTCTACAATGTGCTAAGTAAAATTATATTTGACATGTGGAACACCATAATGGATATTATATACCATTTTAAGGAGGCTTGCACCCACTTCCAAATTGCTATCTAGTTCAAGGAAAAATGCTAGCATGGAAATAGTATCCTGAACCCATGGTTTAAAAATATCCAAATCCTAAGGAGGCTTATGATCACCTTTCAATTTGTTTCTATCTTGAACTATTTTATTTAAGAAAGATTTTTTCTCCATTTCATCCACTACTTCATAATCACTAGCAAGCTTTTCTAGGTCAATGTGGACATTTCCAAATTCTTTGGTTGTAAACCCCAACACTTTTCCAAGTTCTTCTGCATTAATGGATAACAATTCTTCTTTGCTATCTTTATTAATAATTTCTCTTTTGTTATCATCATAATTTTGGGCACAGACCATGATAAATTATAGGCAAGGGAAAACCTCATGTAACATCATGCGCCCTAATCTAGTTACCCATAATGCACTAGTACTATTAACTTGCATTCACTTTGCAACCTTATTTTGAGATGAAAATATAAGTTATGAGGTACACCTACCATAGGTTTCAGGATCAAAAATATCATGGTATTCATTAGTGAAACTTGGGGTTTTAAGAAATTTTGCATAATTAATGTATTTTTTTATCTAACATTGCTCTAGTGGTACTAGTGGTAGACATGATTATACATTGTGAAATTGTGAATTCCCTATTAGTCCTCCTTAATTTTTCTTAATTCTTAAGTCTCTCAACCCTAAAACCAAACTTCAAAGTTTGACAAATTAAGATTTTAAGAAATGCCAAATGATGAAACATAGCCGCAAAAATTCTTTCACTTACTCGAGTTTTGATTTTTGAAATGATTAATGCTAACAGTCGTGGAAACTAGGTTACCAGAATGGCTCTATTGGAAGTGGAACTGTGGAACCCATAATAGGGTGGTGCACTACGATAAGCAAAATCAAGACTGAAATCTCCCCGTGTACTAACCCTCTCACTAAAAAATAAAACCACTTAGCAGTAGAAAGTTCTTTTTTATGAACATTAAAGTGAATGAAATTGAAACATCTATGTGTTGCTTCCAAACTACACAATTAGTACATGGCTGACAACATTTAAAACAAGTCATTTAGTCCTACATTGACAACAAACTCTAAATTGTTGATCTTTGTAAATCTAACGGTTAAAGGGTGATTCCAGAGGTTTAAGTTCACAATGCTAGTGCTCTATGCATTTCATTTTGGAATGCAACTACAACCATACATCAAATGTTCATCGAACGGTTAAGTAATATATGATATAAATAATAAACATGTGTTTATAGTTGTTTTAAACTTTAATAAGCTAGGATTGAAATCAAGGCCAAGGGGCCAGTAACTTAACATTACAAAGGACTTAATAAAATGAATAATGATATTGGGAACTAGGGGAGAAGGTCAACAACAAATTAGAAATTAATAACATTTTGGTAAACCCTAACAAGAGTGATAACTTTTAGTGTTTATAATGTTTTTTGTCAATTTGATGGCAACTTTCTTTTTTCATTTGTATTACTTTATGTTTTACTTTTAAATTTGCATGCAATTATTTCATAAATAATTAATACTTAATTTCTTAAAGGAAAAAAAACTTATTTGAATTGATTCATAGAAACTGAACTTAGAAAATAACTCTTTACTATAAATGAATAACAAAGAATAACACAATATAACTATTTATTTTATTACAATTGAATTACAATGTCACATTATTACATATCTTTTTAAAGATGAGTAGTTGTAGAACATGAAAGCTCTTGTTTTGTATAAATAACATATGTCACGTTTCATAGACATAATTTATTCCAAGCTGTTGCTAATGACAATGGATTACAAATTGATTCCAAATTCCAAGATTCTACTAGTGACAACATAATACAAATGTGACACTAAAAATAAATGCATGATTCCCAAGCTTTTGTTGGTGACAATGTAACACAAATGTGGCTCTAAAAATAAATGCAAGGGACTCGCCTGGAAAAAAATGTTGGGGAAATGGGAGTTGTGAAGATACAAAATGTACTTATCCCCTTTGAGAACCAGAATCATGCAGAAGATGAGGGGTAGTACATTGAGGAATTGAAAAGAGAGAATGAGTGATGAGTGATGAGCCTTGATCTCACCACGTTTCCACATCTAACGGTTCTAGTGTTATTCCGGAGGTTTCAATTTGCAATTCTATTGCTTTAGATATTTACTTTCGGAATGCAACTATAGTCATCCATCAAAAATTCATTGAACAGTCGTGGTTATATTGATTTGTGTTGACATATGGCTATAGATATGGAATATCCTTCACACATATTTCCTTCATTACTTTTTTCTGGGGATTGTATTATAAATTATTTTATAAGGTTGATAATTTAGCCTTGTTTTTCCTTTACATCATTTGTGTAAAATATTCTTAAGTTTTTAAGCCCTGGTCCTTCGTTCTTCCTAGGCAGTCCCTCTTTTAAAATAAACTTTATGCATGTGCATATTTCCGCCACTTAAGTTCTTGTATCAATCATCACCAAAATCCTTCAACCCATCATGTTCATTACCACGATGAGCAATGAGCCTTGATCTTGCCACATGTCTGCATCTAACAGTTCTAGTGTTATTGTGAAGTTTTCAATTAGCAATTCTAGTGCTTCAGAGATTTACTTTTGGAATGCAATTACAACCATCCATCAAAAATTCATTAAACGGTCATGGTTATATTGATTTGCACTAACATTTCACCACTGAATTTTTTTATTAGTTTGAGAATATGCTTAATTTGCCAATGTTTTTTCTTAATCATTTGAAAATAGGTTTAATTCGCCAATGAATTTTTTTTTTGGTTTGAAAAAAAGTTTTAATCGACAACAAAATTGTTTTTTCTATTTTGAAAACAGGTTTAATTTTCCTAGGTTTGAAATAGATTTTAATTGCCAATGAAAATATTTTATTGGTTTAAAAAAAATTGCAATTCACCAATATTTTTCATAGACTTCAAGCAATTAGAAAAGATTCACCAATGGAGTTTTTTTTTCCCAAAAAATGAAAAAAATTACCACTAAAATTAATATTTTTATCGAGAAGTATACAAGATTCACTAAGATTTTACACCTTCACCAAGGGGGGGTGTTTCTTAAAGTTATCCCTGAATAACACCTAGGGGTTTACCATCTTGTTGAATCAAACGATTCCACCATATGGAGGAGGTTACAAAGTTGAGATCATGGCTAAAGGAATGAACATACCAAACCAATTTCTTACAAGCAAATTTTCAAGCTTTCCAAATAGATTTGAATGGTGCAAACCTATGGATTTTTAAATAAGGAGCTAGCAATAGTTTAGCATTCCAATTGACTATTTCCCAAGCATGGCTAGCAACAATATATTGAATGTGAAATTGCACCAAATGCTTCCAAGGGGCCTCTCCTTCCAAAGCATGCACAATCCACTTAGTGCAAGGAAAATGCCCAAAGTGTAAGGATCAATAATCTCCAAACCACCTTTATCTTTTGGTTGAATGTAATGTAACTAGGATGTGGAAGAAGAACCATTTTTTCCTTGTTTGGCCTAAACAATTTTTTTGATAAGTTGTGTTAGTTGGTTGTAACACTTTTTAGATGAAATCCAACAAGATGAGATGTAAACATGGATAGAGAGGGGGATATTATTGGAAATTTTGATGTGACCAGCCATGGAAAGGAATTGATTAGTCCAATTCAAAAGCTTGCCTTTAATTTTTTTCATAAACTAGTTCCACAAATATTTGAGGGAGACTCCAACCCTAAAGGGTATTCCAAGGTATCTAGCAATTGTAACATATTTAATTTGTTGGTAGTTTTCATTGACATCAAAACTAATGGTTGTTTTGTTGTCATTGATGTTAACACTAAGGGTATTATTGGCAGTTGTTGTCAACAATGATTGTTAGCTTATCAAAAAGAAAAGAGTTGAATAAGTTCATGGTTGGATGTCATTCCCTATCAAAGAATAATGGAAGAAGTTCATGGTTAGATTTCATTCCTTATCAAAGAAGAGAAGAGTTGAAGAAGTTCATGATTGGATGTAATGCCTTATCAAAGAAGCATTATTCTTGATGTTCATATAATGTGTCATTACTATCAGCAGAGTTGTTTTTATGATAATATATTCAAATGAGGATTAGAAGCAGTAAGATGAGGATTAGAAGCATGACTAATGTTGGATAGATGTTGTTGAAGGCCTACAATTTGTCTCATGCTCTCTCCTGATGTTCTTGATAATATATGTTTTGTTGAGAGGAAGCTCTAGTCTCTACAAGTTGCTCAAATGTTTCTAGTTCAAGAAGTTGCATTAAAGTCTACCTAGGAGAATGCTCTACATTCCTCCATTATTGTAGTTCTAGTCTTGTAGTTTGGTATTCAATGTCAATATTTTGTGTACATTGCACTCTTATCTTTTCAAGTTACATGTGTTGTCGAGGAGTTTCTTGTGAATTGTAGAAGCTTGCTAGTGTTGTTAGTTGTCTGGATTGGTATGGGAAATGCTCTACATCTCTCTGCATTGATGTCTCTACTACTACAACTTAGTGAATGTGCTCACAACATTTTTGCAATGTCTCAGTTCCAATCTCATATGTTGAAGTGGTTTGTAAGTTGTTCTACAAATGTTAAATCATTCAATTATATATTTTGTGTTTCCAGAATAGAGTTTTTTGTACCTATTTGGTCTATGGTGGTTGTTGATGGCATGAAGGTATGAAAGAAGTGTATGGAAGTGTTGTTGGATGTTCAAGGAACATTCCTATATGATCTTCACATTGCTAATTGGCCACTTTATTGTCATATAGTGTCTTGAGTTGGATTTTTAGGTTATTTTTGGATATCTGGCTTATAGGGATTGTTCTTTTTCTCAGGTTGTGTGCTTGGGTAGTTGCACCAACAATGGAAGATGTGTCTAAGTCCTAACCTATCCTATTTAGGATTGCATCAAGTAAATTCAATTGAAAGAGTGTTTATGGGATGACTAGTTATGTTCTTCAATGTCTCATCCACATGTTTCCTTGATGCCAACTTAGGTTGATGTGTTCCTGCATGTAAATCATTTTGGATCACATTGAGATAAGTGTTAAGATTTTTTTGGCCCTCTCTATCCTTGAGATAGGACCGTTTCATGCTTTGGTGGTTGACCAATTGAATTCATTGTTTATTCTCTTCTTGGCTGACCTAATTGAAGAATCAAAGGTATTGCGGTGGATATAAATGTAAGATCATTTTAGATGCAATAAAAAAGAGAAGTGTACAAGTGTGAAAAATTGTGAGAAATCTATATTGAATATCCAACAAATATAGTGTTAAATATTGTGAAAGGAAAGATAAATTGAGCTTGAACACTTTAGTCAATAGAGAGTTTTTTTGGAAATCTTTGTAATTCTTTTATAAATCTTTTGTATCCTCCTCTAAGATAGTGAATCTCATAAGGTCCTTTGTATCTTTCTCTTGGAGTTGGTTGGTACTTTAGTGTTGTAAGTCCTTTTTGTATATTTCTCTTAAGTAGTGAGCCTTCTTGCAAGCCTTTTAGTAGAGAACCTTATATTGTGAGTTAACTCTCATCATGGTTTTTCACTCATTAGGTTTTCCATGTAAATTTGGTGTCTCCTTGTGCATGTGTGTTATCTATCTCTTTCTCTTTGTTTTTGATCTAATTACTACTATATCTTTCATTGGTAAAGTTTGTTGAAGGTGTTAAAGATTCAAATTTATATATTGTTCTATGTTACTACTTTGCTTAAAGTTCCATCTTTATCTACTAAAGGAGTTTGTGTTTTGTTGAAAGTTTCAAGTTTTGAAAATGGTTAAGTCTTGAGTAGACTAGTTCAACCCCCCCTCTCAGTCTCTAGAAGTGTTCAACAATTGGTATCAAAGCCAAGTATTCTGTAGAAGCTTAACTTGAGGCAAAGATCTGAGATGGCACATGATGGTTCATACAAGGGCCCTAGGTTTGATGGGACTAATTACTCCTTCTGTAAATTGAGGATGGAAGGATACCTAAACTCTCTTGGGTTTGGGGTGTGGAAATCAGTCAGAAGTGGTTATACTACTCCAACCACTCCTCTTATAGATCCAGCTGAAATTAGATTTTATGAATGCAATGCCAAAGCCAAGAATGTTATCTTGTGTGGTTTGGCTGATTCAAAACTTTTGAAGGTGATGAATTGTACTTATGCCAAAATTTTTTGGGAAAATCTTAGTAGCATCTATGAAGGAGACACTAAAGTGAAGTAAGATAAGATGTAAATCTTCAAAAGTAGATTTGAGACTCTAAAGATGACTGAAGATGAAGAAATTGCAAGTTATGTGCTCCAGGTACAAGAAATTATCTTTGGCATCTTTGAACTTGGTGGAGAAGTAAAAGAAAGTGAAATTGTAAGGATATCTCCCAAAATATTATAGCCACAAAGTATTTTTCATTGAAGAACCTAAATATTTGGATCAATATTCACTTGATGAAACGTTTGGTACTCTTACTACCTTTGAGATGAGATACTTTGGTCAATATGTTCCAAAGAAAGAAGTTGCATTCAAAGTTAACAAAAATGTTGAATATGAAGTTGTTGATCAAGCTAATAAACTTGATGAAGTTGAAGTAAAATTTGTGAGAAGATTGAAGAAAGGCACTAGCAAATATAAAGGTAAGTTACCATTCAAATGTTTCAATTATGGAAGAGTTGGTCATTTTGCATCTAGATGTCCCTATAAAGAATATGTTGATGATAATAAAAGAGATAAGGTCAAGAAGGTAATTTATTCCAAAGAGAGAAATGGTTCCTCTGAAGATGAAGAGAATTATTCGAATGATTAAACTCTCTTTATGGCTTTCAATAGTACTGACAAAAATTATAATATTGAGATATGTAAGGATTCAAGATCCTTAAGAGATGAAGACATATTTTCTTCTGATTTGGATATAGAATCTATGGAACCTGAAGGTTGGGACTTCAATTTAGATGAATATGTGATTGGCTTTGAAGGAAAACTTTAATCTACATTGGAAGACCTAAATGAAGCAAAAGGTCTAAATCATAAATATGAAAGTTTACATGAAAAATCAAAAGAAGAATCTGACAAACTGAGAATTCAAGTAAAAGAAGGCAAGGCATGTGAAATAAAATTAAAAGAGGTAGAAGGTGTGATCTCTAACTTGAAAGTAAAGGTTGAATAAGCCAAGAGGACTAAAGATTGCTTGAATATCAAACTCAAAGATAAAATTATTGAATGTTTAAAGCTTGAAGAATAAAATACCCCCCTAAGGAATGCCCTGAAAAGATAAAAGGAACAAATTGAAAGAGGAGAGAAGTCTAGTCCAAACGGTTCAAAATCAAAGGAAAAAACTGAAACAAAAGAAGAGAGAGTCTACCCTGAAGACTCTAAGAAGAATTCCTTTGGAGATATAAAGAATATTCATAATGGGAAGAAAGAAGGTGGATCTATTTTTGACTGGAAGCAAAAATATTACAGAAGTTCCCCTTCAACAAAACATCATGCTCCTAATAGATTCAATCAATCCTTTCAAGGTTACTATTTTTCTTGCAATATTTTTTGGCATAAGGTTGTTGATTGTACAGTTAGAAAGAGAAGGAATAACAACATATAAAGGTATTTCTTATCATAGAGAAACAACATAATGTTATTTTTGTAGGAGATGTGATATAGCTCATAGAACATGCTTGAGTCACTCAAGGACTCAAGCCTCTAGGGTCATCTACAAAAACCAACAACCTTCCACAATAGGGGAAAGCAAGAACATGAAATTATAACAATGGATGCAAAATGTGGCCAATATGAAATACTCAAGATTGCAATGATGTATTAGACTTACACAACACTCAATTGATCTTTTGATGAATGCAATGTACATGTGAAGCATTGCTTATATAGGAAAGGAGAGAGATATGATTAGACAAGATCATGACAAGTGTCTTAATCCTATCACATGATACAACTAAATCATAACAACCTAGGACACAAGCATTAAATCCTCAATGCAAATATTAAATGCATGAGGGAATTGTTAAATTCCTAGATAACTAAAAGTAAATAATGAGACATGACCCCATTATAACTAACTTCTAGAAATGACAGCTAGGAAACTTATCTCCTAAGTAAACTTATAATAATATGAATAGGTCTTCACTAATAACTAGTTATGAAATAACCCCATTCACACCAACACCCCCATAAGTACAACTTAGGAAGTGTAGTTATTATGAAAATGATGCAAACATGGGTCCTAGCTGTAGAGCCATAAAAATGCATGATTCTATGGAGTAAGAACCATCATTTTAACCCACATCAATAGAGCCATTCTAATTAAAAGAAAAACCAAAAATGCAAATCTAAACTACAAAAACAAAATAATTCTTTTAAAAGAAATCAATCTCCATTGTCTCCCTATCACCAAGATCTTTGTTTATGCATTTGCTCTTAGATTTTATGAGCACAAAATGCAATAAAGAGGCTATGGTGAATGAGAAATACAAGCAAGATGCAAAGATGATATGAGTATGTAAATTTGTGAGCAAAATTTGTGAGAGCCAAAATGAGAGGGAAATCCCATTTTAAATAGGAGTTCCCTGAGGATGGAGAGGGGTTGAAGATGAAATGTGGGATAAAAGATGAGAGGGAAGGAAATGCCATTAGCCCACATTGTTGGGTTAAATGTTATGCATGAGAATGAAAGTGATAAAGGGATATTAGATTAAAATGTACCTAAATTATTAAATATGAATAAAATGATTTAAAGATGCTTTATTAAAATGCAATATTTCATGAACAATTTATGCAAATGATATGATTAATATGCAAGTTATGATAATTAGTTTATTATGAAATAATAATCAATGACTATGATAATTGATTTATTAATGGAGATGAATATGAAACAATTATGGATGATAATGATAATTGATTTAATATGGAAATGGTGTTTATGAATTATTATGCAAATGGATTATGAATGATTATGATTTATTATGCAAACGGGTATGAATGATAATGAAAATAGACATTAACGTTAATGCAACATATATTGAATGAGCATGAGATGGTTCATTGATTTGATGAAATGCATGAATATAAGAAAGTATCGAATGAATTGATTAAGTAAATAATAATATCTATTTAATCAATAGACGAATATCGTTATGATTATGAGGACAAATTTGAGTGTCTTCATTTTACCCCTCTTTGAGACAATGCAGCTTGTCGCGTTGTTTCAAAGAAAAAGATTGATCAACTGATACATGCCCCAAAGATATCTTGGTAAGGATTATGATAAGCATGATATGCCCCCTCGAGAGATTAATCAAACAGATTGTAAGAAGATTAATCTCTCGATAGACGTCTAGAAAGTGATTAGATACCTGATATTGCGCAAGTGATAAAGTAGTGATGTACTTTTTGATGAAAATGTACCGTTGATGGGTGTAACTGACCAATTGATGGAAATGATCAGTATAGCCAGGTTGATGAGCTGATGAAGCGAGTTGACTTAATTAAGCTGATTGAGAATTATGCTTACGCAAGACAAGGTGCTGCTATGATGTATTGACTGATGGATTAAGGGGAGATGAAATTTTGAGAAGCAGGTTGATTGATTTGAGATTTGATTCAAGAGACATATATCAGTGAGTTAAGAAATTGATTGATTTCTCTGTGACAAGAAAGATGAAGAAAATGAAATGGAAGATGGAAGAGAATGAAGGTGATGAAGCCTCTTGTGCCTTTTAAGTGATTTTATCATCATTGAGCTTATTATTCGCAAAATAGTATAAGTGTCTAGATAACATGAACATCTAGACGACCTGAATATTGTTTGCATTTTTATTTAGTAATGAAGTATAAGCATCTAGGTATAAAGACCTTAAATGACCTGAATACTTATTGCATGGAAGACACTATCAAACAAGGAATGCTCTCATCCACATTATACTCATAGGTCCTCGATGGTTTTAGACAACCATGTCCTAAGACGAGTCATCCTGCGAATAAGAAATAATCCACAAACAAAAAACCAGTGAACATGCCCCATCCTCACCTCTCTAGTCCAAGACATCCTGGAGAAGCTAAAAGGCACGTCACCAAGGATAAAATCATAAAACAATCAAAGATAAACAAACAAACATGTATCATGCTTCGATATAGAACCGATTCTCAGTATGGTTTTATGCATTTGATTGGATTTGAAAGGTGGATTGATATATATGTTATAATGTTTGTTTGATTGTCAACACTTGCATGTTTTGATTTTGTTGAAGTTCAAAGTTGTGTGGTGATCTGAAAGTGTCACTATTTTATTTTTTTTTTGGAATTTTTGATTTTTTGGGGATTTTTGGAATATTTGATAATTTTTGGATTTCTTTAGGACATTTTATGTTTTTTTTTAGAACATTTTATATTTTTTTTGGATTATTTCAGGACATTTTATGATTCTTTTGGATTTTTTAAGGACATTTTATGTTTTTTTTTTGGGATTATTTCAGGACATTTTATGATTTTTTTTGGATTATTTCAAGACATTTTATGACAGAAAATAGACAAGGAGATAGACAAAGTAGGTAGTTTCTCTAACCACGATATGCTCAATATCTTAACCCATAGCTAAGGTTAAGGAGATGCGCTAGTGAGGGATAGGACCAACCTAGTATGTGTGGCAAAGCGAGCAAGCGAGGGGAATTTCAAACAATTCACAAGCCATGGTGAGTGTGAAAAGGTCATTATGAAGTGGAGGATGAATGAAAAGGGAATGAAAAGATCAAGTATAGCTCCAAAAGAAAGAGGAGCAAAGCCTCTACACATGGCGCCGATTTCTTGGTTTTCACCATGATACTTGCTCAAGGCGCCACCGAAGTGGTTTTCACCATTGAACGAATGGATTTCTCTTTTTTTTTTGTATTTTTTTAGGACTTTTTTTTTCTTTTTGTATTTTTCGGACTTTTTTTTTTTTGTATTTTTTCAGGACTTTGAAAAGATTTCCCTCTGAAGCATTTAGGTATAAAACTTGTGAATGTGCATACTGTTGATGGGATCACTAAGCAATTCACCTTTCGGAGTAGATAACTAGTATGCCCCAGATCCATACATAGCAGTGATAACGTGTGGACCCAACCAGTTAGGCTCAAATTTACCCTTCTTTTCTCTGTCTTGTTGAGTGCGAGGATTTTCACGAAGAACAAGATCCCCAACCTCAAATGGACGTGGTTTCACTTTCTGATTATAACCTTGACACATCTATTGCTAGTATGCTCTAAGATGATTGAAAGCAGTTTGTCTTTGTTCATCCAATAGTTCCAACTCCTGCAAACAGGAAACTCAGTATTCTTCATCACTGATTTGATTGCGCAAAGAGATGCGCAAAGAGGGAAACTCAACCTCGATGGGAAAGATGGCTTCAGAGCCATAGACAAGGGAATATGGGGTAGCACCTGTGGGAGTGCGAACACTTGTGTGATAAGCCCACAGTGCCAGATTCAATCGAATATGCCAATCTCAACTAGCTTCATTGACCGTCATTTTAAGAATTTTGAGAATGATTTTGTTAGAAGCCTCAGCCTGGCCATTACCTTGAGGATAGTAAGGTGTGGAAAAATGATGTTGTATATGGAGTTTCTCACAAAGTTCACAGACATCCTGATTTTTGAATGGACAACCATTATCTGTGATGATGGATAGAGGAACACCATAACGACAGATGATGTAGTTCAGTAGGAAGGTGGCTATTTGTTTTCCAGTGATATGAGTGAGAGGAACAACTTCAATCCATTTCGTGAAATAGTCGGTGGCAACGAGAATGAACTTATGACCATTGGATGAAGGTGGATGGATCTTTCCCATGAGATCGAGTCCCCATTGATAAAAGGGACATGGTGTAGCAAGAGATTGCAATTCCTATGCAGGAGCATGTATCAAGTCTGCATGTTTTTGACACTACTTGCATTTTTTAACAAACTGATAAGCATCCTTTTCCACTATAGGCCAATAATAACCCATACGTAAGAGTTTCTTGGCTAAGGTAGGACCACTAGAATGTGCCCCACATATACCTCCATGTACTTCTTGTAAAGCAATTTTGACCTCATCGTTCTCAAGACATCTGAGTAAAGTACCATCGAGACCTCAGTAGTAAAGGGTATCAACTGAGATCACATAGCGGGAAGCTTGACGGATAAAGGTTTTATAGGATTTATTAGATAGGTTTGATGGCAAGGTGTTATCTCGAAGATAGGTATAAATATCCCCATACCATTGGGAATTAGGACCAACAATGAGACAAATCATTTCAGATTGTGGTATATTGTAAGCAGGTTCCAAAAGAGGTTCCACTAGGAACTCACAGTAAGTGGCATTACTTGGCATTTCTACAAGTGAACCAATTGTTGCCATTGCATCAGCAGCTTTGTTGTTATCTCGGGGAATCTACTCAAAAGAGATTGATGTGAAATAGGCCTTGAAGTCATCCACCATTCTCTTGTAAGGCATCAATTTTTCATCTTTTGTTTTATAGCCATCATTAACTTGTCTGATCACTAGCTGAGAGTCACCAAGAACATCCAACTCAAGGATCTTCCATTGCACAACTATACAGAGCCCATAAAGTAATGCCTCATATTCTGCAATATTGTTGGTACATGGAAATTGTATCTTATAGGCTTTAGGTATACAATCCCCTTGCGGAGTGACAAAGAGAATTCCAGCGCCAGAACCACCTTGTGTGAAGGAGCCATCAAAATATAAAGTCCACAGATGTGTGGATTCCATGTTGAAGATTGATTCATCAGGAAACTCTGTAATAAGAGGATGATCATCTTTCATAGGAGCATCAGCGAGTTGATATGTGATAGCTTGTCCTTTGATTTCTTTTCTTTCTATGTACTCAATATCAAACTTGCTAAGAATCATCACCCATTTAGCTAATCGTCCTGTGAGTGTTGCTTTGTTCAAGAGGTACTTAAGAGGATCAATTTTTGCAATGAGCTTTGTCTAGTGTGTAAGCATGTAATGTCTTAGCTTCTGTGATGCAAAAACTACAACAAGGCATGCTCTTTCAATAGGACTATAATTGAGCTCATATCCCACTAGAGTACGACTGATGTAATAGATTGCACATTCCTTTCCTTTAGAGTCATGTTGTGCCAAAAGTGCCCCCAGTGCTATGGTGGTTGTGGATATATATAGAAGTAAAGGCTTGTCATCTATAGGAGGTACTAATACTGGTGGTGTCATCAAATATTCTTTGATTTTTTGAAAAGCTTGTTCACACTTGTCATCCCATCTAAATGAAACATTCTTGTGTAATAGATGCTAAAAGGGTCGGCATTTATCTACAAGTTGTGCTATAAAACGATGGATAGACTGAAGTTTTCCTTGTAATGATCTCAACTGTCTGATATTCTTAGGCGAAGGCATTTCAATTATAACCTTTATTTTTGTAGGATCATCTTCAATTCTGTTAGATGATACAATGTATCCAAGGATTTTACCAAAGGTTACCCCAAAGGCACATTTCTTTGGATTCAATCGGACCTTGTATTGTTCTAATCTTGTGAAAATTTTATCCATGATCCCTAGATGTCCCGCTCTGGTGTAGGATTTTCCCAACAAATCATCTACATAGTCTTCCAAATAGTTATGCATCATGTCATGGAAGATAGTGGTCATTGCACGTTGGTAGGTAGCTTCGGCGTTCTTCAACCCAAAGGGAATGACATTCCAACAGAAGGTTCTGTTAGGGTTAGAGATGGCAGATATCTAACAATTAAATGCAAATTTAATTAATAAACAGAGAAACTAAAACACACACAAAATAAATCATAACACAAATAATTTAACGTGGTTCACCCAATCCGGGCTACATCCACCAAACCGCAGCCATCCAATACTTTTATTATCCAGTGTAAAACCTATTACAATCTTGCGAATAATCGTGTTTTTCATCATATAGTAATACCCATTTGAACCCCTTTTTAATAAGCTTAGAAGCTTCCAGATTTTTAGGTTGTACGAAATTGGATTTTTCTTTTTTTCATTAATTTTTTCCTTTTTTGGTGATCACGCGAAAAAGTAGGAAGAAAATTTTTCTCGGGGGCTGCAGCCCCCAAACCCCTGCCCAGGGCCCGGCCCAACCCCGGACCCTGGCAAGGATAGGGGTTGGGGTGTATAGTATACCATGGGCTATACAGTATAGCATGATCAGTCGCCACATACCAACAATCTCCCACTTGGAGACTGATCAGGCTCCATACCAACACAATCTCCCACTTGGAGACTAATCTTGGACGACACTACTACAAATACAGCTCCCACTGGAAATAAGTACCTTGGACCCTGTTGCTCTGTTATACTTGAATTCAACCTTGAAGACCAACCGAAGTTGAAGAGGAGCTTAGCTTCTCCCTTGTCACTGCCTTCGTAAACATATTTGCTAGATTGACATCTGTATGTATCTTGTCCAGCTTGACCTGTCCATCCTCCAACACTGACCGAATGAAATGATATCTCAACTGTATGTGTTTTGTTTTAGAATGCAAAGCATAATTCTTTGCAAGATGTATAGCACTCTGACTATCTATAAACAAGTAATTTCCAGCCTGTTGTTTTCCCAACTCATCCATGAAAAGTTGCAGCCATATCATCTTCTTTGTCGCTTCTGTTGCAGCAACATACTTTGCCTCTATGGTGGATAAGGAAACCACCTTTTGCAATCGTGAAATTCAACTCACTGTTGTCCCACCAACTGTAAATACATAACCTGTGGTACTCTGCCTAGTATCTATATCCCCTACCAAATCTGAGTCAACATAGCCTTTTAAATCAGTATTAGAGCCCCCAAAACATAGACAATTATTGGATGTACCTCTCAAGTATCTGAGAATCCATTTTACTGCATTCCAATGCTCAACTCCGGGATGACTCAAATACCTGCTAACAACTCCTACAACATGTGCAATATCCGGTCTTGTGCATACCATGGCATACATCAAACTGCCTACAGCTAAAGCATATGGTACCTTGGACATTTTTTCTTCCTCCTCTTATGTCTTTGGACATATATCCTTAGTCAATTTAACATGACTAGGAAAAGGTGTGCTGACAGCTTTTGCATTCTCCATATGAAATCTCTACAACACCTTTTCAACATAATTAGCCTGAGATAAAAACAATTTTATGTTTTTCCTATCTCTACAAATTTTCATACCAAGAATTTATTTTGCTACCCCTAAATCCTTCATAGCAAAAGACTTTGCTAACTATTGTTTCAACTCTCTTATGTGATCCATGTTAGACCCAACTACAAGCATGTCATCAACATATAAACACAAAATAATGTAGCTGTCATTATCCAACCTCTTAAAATAAACACAATGGTCAGAATTACACCTGTTGTAGCCTTGCTCAGCCATAAAACTATCAAATTTCAAGTACCATTGCCGAGGTGCTTGCTTCAAGCCATATAAACTTTTATTCAATCTGCACACTAGTTTCTCCCTACCTTTGACCTCAAATCCTTGTGGCTGTTCCATATATATTTCCTCTTCCAAATCACCATGGAGAAATGTTGTTTTAACATCAAGCTATTCTAAATGCAAATCTTCAACAGCCACAATACTTAAAACAATACAAATAGGAAGTCATTTTAACAATGTAGAGAAAAAACTTACTGTAAATCAATACCATGTTTCAGGCAAACTCTTTTACAAACACTGGGCTTTAAATCTCTTTTTACCTCCATCCTCCTCTTTCAACCTATAAACCCATTTGTTTGGTAAAGCCTTTTAACCTGTAAGAAACTTGCATAATTCCCAAGTCTGGTTTTTCAGCAAGGAGTCCATTTCTTCTTCCATTCCATGCTCCCACTGAACCTTGGTATCCACCTGCATAGCTTCATCATAATATTCTGGTTCACCAGCATCAGTTAACAAAATAGTATATAAAGAGGGAGAGAATCGTTCTGGAGGTCTACTTATCCTTGAAGATCGTCTAACAAGAGTTTGTGGTATTTGTTGTTCCTGTTGTTGCCCAGCATGAGGAACCACTGAAATATCATTGTTTGGAATATCATCCAACACAAAGATAATCATTTTCTTCTCATGCTGCTGCAACTGATCTTTGTACAACACTTTCTCATTGAATATGACATCCTTGCTTCTCACAATTTTTTGATTTTCAAAATCCCAAAGCCTATAACTAAATTCATCAATGCCATATCCAACAAATACACATTTCTTTGATTTTGCATCAAGCTTGGTTCTATTTTCAGAATCTACATGTGCAAATGCTTCACAACCGAAGGTTTTGAGAAAAGAATAACTCACCTTCTTACCTTTCCATGCTTCCTCTGGAATACCACAACCCAAAGGATTAGAGGGACCTCTATTAATTAAATAAACAACAGTGTTTACAGTCTCTACCCACATTTTTAAAGGTAGCCTAGCATGCAATCTCATAGTCCGTGCACACTCCATTATTGTCCTATTCATGCGCTCAACCACTCCATTTTCCTGTGAAGTCCTTGGAACTATTTTCTGCCTACGAATACCATTAGAGGAACAATAATCTTCAAACTCTTTACTGCAATACTCACCACCATTATCAGATATGAGACATTTTAACCTTTTACCCGTCTCATTCTCAACCAAGCTTCTCCATTTTTTAAAGGTTTCAAATACATCAGATTTCTGCCTAAGGAAATAAATCCATACCTTCCTAGTTGCATCATCAATGAATGTAACATAATACAGAGAGCCACCGAGAGAAGATACCTGAGCTGGTCCCCATACATCTGTATGCACAAGCTCCAATTTCTCATCTTCCTTTTGCTTCCCATTCTTGAGAAAACTAACTCTTTTGTTTTCCATACACACAACTTTCACAGAAATCCATATTAACACATTTTAGACCTCGTGAAACACATTATTTGAATGAAGTACTTCTCTTTACCTTTTGCACTCATATGCCCAAGTCTATTATGCCACAAAGGTTGATCTCGTGAGTCCATAAGAATCAGAGGATCTTCTCTACTCACCAACTCAAGAGCAATTGTTCCTGAACATTGACCTTTTTCTGTAACAATTAAAGTAGAAGGAACAGTATGACTTGTACAAAGATATAAGGTGCTTACTTTCACACCTTTTGCTACCACTAAGGCACCCTTTGTGACCCTCTAGTTTTTATCACTAAAAGTAACAACACAACTTTCATCATCTAGTTACCCTATTGAAATTAAATTTTTGCTTAACTTTGGAACATACCTTACCTCACACAGTAGCCAATGATTCCCATTGTGCAACTTAATATTGATTCTTCCCTTTCCAACAATCTGACAGGGTTCATTATCTCCTAAATAAAACAGCCCAAAATACCCTTGGACATAATCACAGGCCAACTTCTGTATGGGGGTAGCATGAAATGAAGCCCCTGAATCTAACACCCAAGAATCATCAGCATTATCAAGGGAAAGAATCAAAGCATCCTCATCAGATTTATTACTTACCACATTTTCCTCTTTACTTCATTTTTGTCTCCTTTATTTTTCTGAGACCAGCAATCTTTCTTTAAATGACCCGACTTACCACAGTACCAGCAATCCCTCTTGTCTCTAGATTGGGACTTTCTGTCCTTTGATTTTCCTCGTGACTTCCCATGATTTCCAGAATTGTTTCCTCTCTCCTTTGCTTTGCCCCTGCTCTCTGCATTCAAAACACTGCCTGATGTGGATGTTCCACCTGAGCTTTTCCTATGGATTTCCTCGCTCAAAATAACACCAACAACATCATCAAACTTCAATGTATTCAAACCAGAAACAGAATTGCTAATAGCCATTACCAAGCTATTCCAGCTTTCAAGAAAAGAACACAGAATCAAAAGAGCCCTAACTTCTTCATCAAAGTTTACTTTTATAGAAGTTAATTGGCTGGTGACCGTATTAAACTCATTTAAATGATCAGTAATTGACCCACCTTCTACCATTTTCATATTAAATAAATGCTTCATAAGAAATACCTTATTCGAAGTGGAAGGCTTTTTATATAACTTCGCCAGGGTTTCCATCAACTCTTGAGTTATCTTTGCTGTTGTAATATTGAATGCCACTAATTGTGCTAGGCACAAACGAATACTACCAAGATCCTTTCTATCCAAGATCTCCTAGTCCTCATCTGATATTGTTGTAGGTTTCTTGGTTTTCCCTTCCAATGGCTGCCATAAATCCTTCTGATAGAGATAGTCCTCCATCTGCATCTTCCATAACTGATATTTCTACCCATTAAAATTGTCAACCTTCTTACCCTCATCTTCCATTGCTCCCACTCAACTGTGAGACTCCCACTCATCCGTGAGACCTTCCTACAAACGATAATCTAAACACAACCCGCTCTGATACCACTTGTTCGGGTTAGAGATGGCAGATATCTAACAATTAAATGCAAATTTAATTAATAAACAGAGAAACTAAAACGCACACAGAATAAATCATAACACAGATAATTTAACGTGGTTCACCCAATCCGGGCTACATCCACCAAACCGCAGCCATCCAATACTTTTATTATCCAGTGTAAAACCTATTACAATCTTGCGAATAATTGCATTTTTCATCATACAGTAATACCTATCCGAACCCCTTTTTAATAAGCTTAGAAGCTTCCATATTTTCAGGTTCTACAAAATTGGATTTTTCTTTTTTTCATTGATTTTTCCCTTTTTCGGTGATCACGTGAAAAAGTAGGAAGAAAATTTTTCTCGGGGGCTGCCGCCCCCGAACCCCCGCCTGGGGCCTAGCTCGACCCTAGACCCCGACAAGGATAGGGGCTAGGGTGTACAATATACCATGGGCTATACAGTATAGCATGATCAGTCACCACATACCAACAGGTTCCCCAAGGACAAGTGAATGTTGTCTTAATTTGATCTTCAGGAGCAATTTTAATCTAATTGTAGCCTAAGAAACCGTCCATGAGGGATAACATTTCGTGCCCTGCTGTCAAATCCACTATCATGTCAATGTTTGGAATTGGGAAGTCATCCTTAGGACAAGCTTTGTTTAAATCTCTAAAATCTGTGCAAACTCGGATGCCCCCATCAAGCTTTGAAACTGGTACTAAATTTTAAATCCAATCAGCATAGTCAATAGGTCTAATAAATCCCACATCTAGCAACTTTTGTAATTCAACTTTTACTAATAGAGCAATGTGTGGGTGCATTTTTCTCAACTTTTGTTTAACAGGTTTTTCCCCCGGTGGCAAAGACAAGTGATGCATTACTAGATCTGGATCAAGTCCTGGCATATCTGCATAGGACCATGCAAAGTTAACTTGTCTTTCCTTGTAAAACTATATATGCTCTATTCTCTCTTCAAGTGTCAATGATTCTGCTAAATGAATTATCTGTGGTTTTTCTTCTGTGCCCAGATTTGTTGGTACTATCTTCTCCACCAACATAGATGATTTTTCATGATATACTGCTAAGGGAAGTGTGTCAAGCCTTCCATCCTCAGGCGCCTCAGAGAGGTTTTTACCCTTGAATATGTCCTTTATTTTTACTTTTGTGGGGTCTAATAGCGTCGTAGAGCAGTTTTCACTAGAAGACCTATTTATATTTTCAATAATTTTGTGACTAAAAGGCTTGGCACTCCCCCCAAAATAAGCCACACTGTTGAGTTCTATGATGAATCCTGCTTTATGATCCTCAAGGGGTGTGTCTTCTTGTGCTCCTAGAAAATTTATGATTGCCTCATCATTTTCAAATACATCCAATTGTGGTGGTCCCTTTTGATCGAAATCAATGAGTTCGGGGTGAACCAAGGGTAAAGAATCATGATTCAAATCAAGATTTTGAATGGATTCAAGGGTACAAATATTATGATTAGATTCAGGGGTAGGGACACTATCATAGTCATAAATTTCAATGAAGTCATCCATGGCACTTTCCTCATTTGTCTGTGTAGCATTAGAGGACTCTACTTCCTTACTTGAAGCACACATGGTACTCAAGGTCTTATCTTTCTGCACATCATATCCTAAACCAGGGACTTTTTGCATACGAGTAGGTTGTATTGATTCCAAGATACCCTGTTTCTATAAGCCAAGAGGACTTTTACCATCATATCCCACTTGTTTCATAATATCAAATCCTTTACCATATTGTTCAACAGGTATCTTTATTTCAGTATGTTCTTTTTCTGTATCTTTGTCTTTGTCTAACCATTTTAGGAGATCAACTTCTTCTGTTTCATTATAAAGGGCTCCCCATTTTTTGAAAATAGTTGATTTACAAATCATTGTAGTATTTGCATCTAATGTGGTCTTAGTCATTTGTGGTTTTCCATAGGTGTGGGGAGATAAAGGTAGCTTTCCAATGCAAAGGGCACGATTCAAGGTATATTCTCCTACTCCTTGTTCTTTTACTTGTATTTTGATCTCAGCTGCATTGGATTTTGAGGAAGATTCTTTTAAGGACTCATGATCAACATATGCTTGGGAAGGAAATGCTTCATGGTTGCTTGGGATTGTGATTTCAATTTTAGGACTTAGATTATGGCAATACATGAAAGGGTTTGGATCTCCTCATATTGTGATTTCAACACCATTGTGGGGGAATTTAATGCATTGGTGGTATGTAGAAGGTACTGCTTGCATTGCATGAATCCAAGGTCTTCCAGGGAGGATATTATAGGTTAGTGGGAGATCAAGGACTTGGAAAACCACATCCTTTACCATAGGACCAATTCTAATTGGTAGAGTAACTAATCCTTTAGATGAGCATTCCTCTTCATCATATGCCTTTATGGTAATCTTTTTACTTGGATCAACTGCATTTTCATAGAACCCTAATTTTGTGATCAATTCTTGAGTACAAATATTAAGGCCTACTCCTCCGTCTATTAAAACTCGCTTGATCTTAACATTATGAATGAGGACGTCAATGTGTAAAGTTGCATTATGTGGTTGTCGAAGGGATGAATCATCATTTTCAGTAAAAGTGAGAGTATGAGGAGAAGTGATGTGTCCCACCATAGCTTGAAATTGATCTACATGTAGGTCTGTAGGAACTGTTGCAGTAGCAAGTGCTTTATCTAGGATAGCTTTATTCTCAGGAGATAGGCGTAGCAACTCGAGTCTAGAAATTTGTGCGGGTGTTTTTCCTAAGTGCTCTATGAGGTTGTATTGTGAAACAGGTGTAGCAGGTTTTGCATTAGGACCTTTAAGGGTAATGGTGCTTTTGCGGGTAGTAGCCTTGCAATCAAGTTCTTTTCCTTTTATGATGAAAGCGTTGACATGATTATCGACCTCACTGATGTTATGTATGGTATAGTCATACTTAGCAGTAGTATAATTTACACCATCACCAGATTCAAGAGCCTTTCCTTTATCCTTGTCATGCTTAGGGAGAGGGTTTTTAAACACCTCACGATCAGAGTTACCAGAAGGAGTGTGTCCATCAACTGATATCTTACCATCATCAATAAGGTCTTGTATTAAATGCCGAAGTTTATTGCAACTATTAGTCTTATGTCCTTTGTGTCTATGATAGTCGCAAAAGTGATCTTCATTCCACCATGGGGGTTTGACTTGTGGATTATATTCCTTTATTTCGGGTAGCGTTATAATATTAATTTCAAGAAGTTCTTTTAATGCGGATTCAAGTGATTGTCCCAATGGTGTAAAATTTCGTTTAGGGAAACTTCTTTGTTTTTCTTTTCCTTTATCTAAAGATGGACCTTTGAGATTGTAAACAGGGGATGATGTTTTAGTTGTTTTTGCATCGACAACTCCGTCATTGACTACATTCTTGTTCTTAACCCAAAAAGGGGTCTTGTTGTTTGAATTCAATTTTTGATCTTTGTCATTATTAAGTTTAATAGTTCCATCATCAATGAGGGTTTGTTCAATTCAAAATCCCATTTCTATGGCTTCATCAAAGGAATCCAAGCATTTGAGGTGAAGTTCCTTCTAATTTCTTTGTTCAAATTTTGACAAAAGAGGTCAACCAATTCTTGATCAGGAATGGAATAATGCAATCATTTTGTTAAATGTCTCCATCTTTGTAAAAATGACACAAAAGATTCACCTTGTTTTTGTTTGGTGTTGAAAAGGTTTGTCATGGTCACTTTAAGGTCACAATTGAAACTATAATTGGAGACAAATTTATCAGCCAATTCTTGAAAAGATTTGATGGTCGGGGCTAATCGTGAAAACCATTCCATAGCTTCTCCTCTGAGACTACGAGGAAATAATCTCATAAGGTATGTTTCATCAACTACAAATTCCATGGTAGTGGCACAAAATTGTCTTAAGTGGTTCTTAGGATCTCCTTTTCCATTATATCTGTCAAGTTTTGGTATGTCCCAATGGTTAGGAAAAGGTGGCATTGGTATGCTTGGATTGAAGGGATAAGGACATATGTCTTCAATGCAGAACTTGTGAGTCGATGTTTTACGGTTCTTGAGAGTATCCAATTCTTGTATTAATGTTCTAAGCTCATCCAAAATAGGATCATTTGTAGGTGTAGGTTTTGATGTCTTTGAAGATCACTTGTAACCAGGTTGTAGATAAAAGGGTCTATGATCTTTGATCCTACCATCGTTGTTTGTTTTGGGATTCTTAGATTCACTAGATTTAGGTTGGTCATTCATTGTGAGTAATGATATGTCAAAATCAGGAGGCATTTTGATTCCTTCATCAACAAGGGCCTTGAAGTATTGTTGTGGGTTACGTTTGACCACCTCTGGAAGAAGTTTAGTGAACCTATTATCGTTAAGAGCTTCATTTATGGTGGATTGTGTTATTTCTTCACTATCGGTTTCACTTGTTTCACTAGTTGCAACACTAATGTGATCTTCCCCATCAAAGTCTTTTCCCCAAGGGTTGCCTTCTTCTTGAAACATTTTTGCTCTTGTTCTAGGGGTCATAGGTGATTCGTTATGATTTTCAATCCAAGGTAATGTATGAGACCTAAGACTAGGATGAAAATGAAAAGGATATGATTCTAAGATGGGATATGAAAATGGTATGGTATGATATGACAAGCTAAGAATGCAAAAGCTAAAAGGCAACTCTAGGTCCAAAGTTGGTTATGATGTAAAGGCTTTACTTGTGTTATGATGGATGGACACAAGGACCAATAATCAAGAGAGGGTATGTAGGAGATGATGGACTCCAAAAGGATTGCCCTACTCAAGGATAATGGTATGTTTCCCTAACTCAAGGATGGTGAACCTCAAGTGATGTGGGTGATAGATAGCCAATAGTTTGATTTCAAGACCTAGGAAGAGTAGCCTAAGTGCAAGCTAAAGGTTTTATTTGATCGATGATGAATATGCAAAGGGCTAAATTCTTAGAACATGCAAAGGTTAGGTGAGATGGTCTTGATATGCAAAAGGGGTTGAACATGAAATAACTAGGTGGAATGATATATGTATGCAAGGACTATGTAATGTGATCTATGTATGCAAGACTAGGAACATGCAAGAACTAGGATGAAAGGGACATGAATATGTAAGAACCATGAATATGCAAGGACTAGGTGGAATGCAAGGATTGAAAGATCAAAACTAAAGGATGATGACCCCAAGAAATCTAAGTGATAGGTTCATGTGAGATGTTTGTGTTGTTGGACCTTTTGAGGTTTGCAAAGTTTGAGATGTTGCAAGTTTCTTAGTGTGATGTTTGTTTGAGGTCGATTGTTTGTGTTTAGATTTGTGAATGTGGTGAATACTGTTTAAAAATCTAGAAAACACTTGACAAGCATGATGTTTTGGTGTATGCAAACACACATGAGATAAGCACAATCCTAATAGGCCAATAGGCCAAGGGTTTGTATACTTGATATATCCCACTGATATACCCCGGATTGGTGTTAAACACCTTTCCTTCTCAAGAGCGGATAGCTTAGAAGTTTGGTGGCATTGGCTCCCCTCCATAGCTCATTAATGTCATTTGAGCACACCAAGTTTGAATTCTTGGGTAGTGACTTCCCAAGAACTACTATCTCTACTCAAGGGGATCAATAGTGAGTGTCTTCAGGCATGATACTGTACCCTGCACTATACCAAGCAACAGTTGAAAAATGGTTGGTTCTAAAATAATAGGTGTTTAGTACGGGCATTCTGTTTGTAGGGCATGATCCATGCGGTGAGAGTCCCCTTTCGAATCCATATCATCAGAATCATACACATGATTCTTGGGATTTCCCCAAGAATCCACTTTTATATACTGGCTGGAAGTCCCTCGGGTTTAGGGTGCTACCGGTCTGAGTCATCCTGGGGTGAGTACTTTTTCCCACCAGAACAACCCAAGTTCTAGAGTCAATAACCGTTTCTCTTGCACCCAGGATCACACAAGTGCGCAAGGGGAGAGGATACTTCAATTATTGAATCAGGGTGACACATAAAAATAGATGGGTTTGGTTTTGATCACCAATTTTGCACAAGGTGAGAGCATACTCCCTACCATCTCAAGCACAACAAACAGTGTTCATTGACCCCCTAGTTAAGCCTATGTGGAAGAAGACAATTGTTCATTTTTAATGCACCAATTGAAGTGTTTTATAATCTAAAAGACAATTGGTTTCAAAATCATGTCTTCGACGAACGTCCTGCATCAAAATCTCATTAGTAGTTTCATGCCTCCTTTCTTTGACAAGCGTATGTTTTGATTTTCAATTCTTTGCCAAATGAACCTAGCAAAAGAAACCAAATTAACAAAATTAGTCACAAAACCAAAACTTAACCAAAATGAAAACTAACATAAATTTAAAGAAAATTAATCTAGGAAAAAAAAAACTAATCTAAGATAAAAAGCTAATTTAAAATTAAAAGTTAATCTAAATTCAAAATCTAAAGTTAGAGATTAAAAACTAATCTAGATTCAAAGTTAATCCAAATTTAAAACTTATCTAAGTTAGACACTAATTAAAAACTAATCTAATTTAAAAGTTAGTGCAAATTAAAAACTTAAAAAAAGTTATTCTAATTAATCAGAATTAAAAGCTATTCTAAATTAAAATTAATCTAAAACTAAAAGCCAATATTAAAAATTACTCTAGATTAGAACTAATCTAAAGTTAAAAACTAATCTAAGAATTAAAAACTAAATTAAATCTAAATCTCTAATCTAAATTCTAAATTAACTCTAAACTAAGAATCTAATTTAGAAAGCCAAAATCTAAAAAATAAAAAATAAACTAAGAATCCAAGTAAAATCTAAATTAATGATTTTTCATGATTTAAAAATCTAAGCTAAGCTAAAAAAATTAAAAATTAAAAATAAAATATAATTTAAATCTAAAGTTAAATTTAAAAGCTACATTAAGAAAGAAAGAAAAACTATAAAAAGCAAAATCTAATCTAAATTAAATTAGTAACTAAAATCTAAACTACATTAAAAGAAAAAAATAAAAATCTAACTAAATAAGAGATTAAAAACTAAACTAAAAACTAACTTAAATGAAAATAAAACTAAATTGAACTAAGCTAAATTAAAATAAAACTAAACTCAAACAAAATCAAATTTAAAAAACTTAAACTATATTATTAATAAACTAAAACAAACTAAAAATGACTGTAAATTAAAATAAAAGGAGAATCAAAGTCACATAAGAAGAAAATAGAATTGCATGTTGACAGTAAAAATCCTCCAGACTTGGAATAGAGATAGAAGATTGCATATTGCAGCTGATAGAATATCTCAGAATAGCCATTGCCCCATGAACTGTAATGATTGAAAAACCTGCACAAAATGCAAAATGAGCACAGAAAAGATGCAATTTTTTTTATTATTATTATTATTATTTAACACAACTAAAAAAATCTGAGAGATGAAAGAAAAAATACAAAAGCATGGACAAGGCAAGCAAGATGTTTGACAGAGGCATAAACAAGGTATGTGAATTGTTTGTCAATGTGCACAAGATGGTTTTCTTTACTTTTCTTTTTTTTTTTTGTTGAAAAATATTTTAGCAACTTTCAAGAAAATGCTACTTGCAGGTATAAATCCAATGGCAAATAAACTTGCAAGCAAATGTTATTTAGAAAAAAAAAACTCTTCTATTGGTGATAAAAGTTTGCAGGGCACAGAAAATGAGCCAAACTAATTCTATTCAAAATTTCCAAGCACATGATAAACAAATTTCAAACTTAAAGCTTGCTTCAGAAACTTTAAAATGCAATGCTCTGTGAAATATGCACAAAATGGCTCTGTTGAAAAAAACTTAAGAAACTTTCAAAAAAAATGCTATTGGCAGGTGTAAAGCTTGCTTCAACAACATCCTCCCTTCTGTGCCAAAATGAAAGCTTTTAAAATAGTATAATCCTTTAAAACATTTAAAGCATGAATATGGATGAGCTTTTATTCAAACAAAGCTTTTAAATGCGTCGGGTTCACCAATTGTAGAGCCATAAAAATGCACGATTCTATGAAGTAAGTACCATCATTTTAACCCACATCAATAGAGCCATTCTAATTAAAAGAAAAACCAAAAATGCAAATCTAAACTTCAAAAAAAAAATAATGCTTTTAAAAGAAATCAATCTCCATTGTCTCCCTATCACCAAGATCTTTTTTTATGCATTTGCTCTTAGATTTTATGAGCACAAAATGCAATAAAAAGGCTATGGTGAATGAGAAATACAAGCAAGATGCAAAGATGATATGAGTATGTAAATTTGTGAGCAAAATTTGTGAGAGCCAAAATGAGAGGGAAATCCCATTTTAAATAGGAGTTCCCTGAGGATGGAGAGGGGTTGAAGATGAAATGTGGGATAAAAGATGAGAGAAAAGAAAATGCCATTATCCCACATTGTTGGGTTAAATGTTATGCATGAGAATGAAAGTGATCATAAAGGGATATTAGATTAAAATGTACCTAAATGATTAAATATGAATAAAATGATTTAAAGATGCTTTACTAAAATGCAATATTTCATGAACGATTTATGCAAATGATATAATTAATATGCAAGTTATGATAATTAGTTTATTATGAAATAATAATCAATGACTATGATAATTGATTTATTAATGGAGATGAAAATGAAACAATTATGGATGATAATGATAATTGATTTAATATGGAAATGATGTTTATGACTTATTATGCAAATGGATTATGAATGATTATGATTTATTATGTAAACGGGTATGAATGATAATGCAAATGGACATGAACGTTAATGCAATAGATATTGAACGAGCATGAGATGGTTCAATGATTTGATGAAATGCATGAATAGAAGAAAGTATCGAATGAATTGATTAGTAAATAATAATATCTATTTAATCAATAGACGAATATCGTTACGATTATGAGGACAAATTTGAGTGTCTACACTAGCTATGAGGCTATGTTAGGTACCCATGTACGAGTGCAATGCAAAGAAATCTCTCACAATCAGAGAAAAGGAGAAAACCCAATGGGAAAAACTCCTCCCTAAAAGAGAGATTAAATACAAAATACTCTTAACGATGCATGAGAGGGAAAAAACCCCCTCAGAGGAAAAAGACCCCCCATAAGAGAGAAGAAGAGAGACCATGCAGCCCCCCCTCAATGGTGAGTCTACTACAATGGTAGAAGCTTTAAATTAAATGTTGAAGATAATCTAGTCTAGTCGAACAACATTCCTCCCCTTAGGAAGAAAAAAAACCAATATGACATGTAGGATGTTTTCCCATTACAAAAAGGAATATGAGGGAAGAAGAATGATAAATGATGTCCCTGAACAAAGCTCAATTATCTCCATGTCAATGTTGAAAGCTAAAAAACTACAAACAAGCATGCTAGGCCACACAGCTGAAGATGCCAATCCAAAACCTCCTAGAGATGAATGTAGAACACACTCCAAAGACAAGAAACCACCTCCTTTGAAGAAGCCTCCTCCAAATGTTGTCCAAAAGTATCCACACTCATATCAAACTAAAAAGAATGATCATGTAGAGAATGAACAAGAGGTTCAGAGTATTCCCTCACAAAAACTAAAGAAGAATCATCTCCATCAAAAAGAATATGAATACAATCAATGGTGTCTCCCAAATCTAAAATATGAGACTCAACAAAAAACCCACCAATGTCTGTCAAGTATATGCATCCCAAGTGGATGTAGTTGGAAGAGGATGTAGATCTTGTTGCATTGAATCACAAGAGGCCAAACCTATTCCAATATATGCATAATCAAATGAAATAGAAGATGGAGGAGATGAAATGCAAGGCTCAAGAATTGGATCGGATGTGAGAACACCCAAGTTCAAGAAGCCAAATGTCTCCTCTAAATCATGGTTCACACTAGAAGTGTGACTAAAGTTTTAGGAACAATGTCACCATCAGAAGAAAAAATTGAAAGGTATATATAATTGAGATGAATGATCAACCATACCAGTAGAAATAATCTCTCTACTCTCCAAGTCTCAAATGATAATTGAATCAGGAGTGGACTCCATAGTCATCCCATCTCCACCATGTGTAATCTAATATATGGAAATAAGATTGTTCGTCAAATAATGAACACACAAAACATCTTGGAAGGTGTTTTCGCAAAGCTAATAGATCCCTTCCCAAGTACACTCATGTATCTATTGTTCCCCATAAAAATAGGAGACATAGTGCATGGCTCAAAGAACAAAACATAGACTGTGAAGATGCCATATGATGAGAAGCTCACAGATCTACAAGCCATTTCCCTGATCCTAGACCTGAAAAAGCACAAAGATCTTTTCCTTTATTTCCTAATGTAGTAGCCAAATCAGCACAACCTTTTCCCTTCTTACAATATTTTGAAGATGATGAAGGAGAAGGTGGAGACTCAAACATTCTATAAGTAAAATCAATATGATTCTTTTTGAGAATATGCTTCAACTCATCAAGATCTTTCTTGTAGCAAGAATGTTCATCATGCCCAAGCTTCTTGTGATATGAATAAGTAGACTTTTCCTTCTAAATGATTTATCTGAGGAAGAGGATTTATCCCTTGGTTGATCTGAGTGTGGTCTATTCTTTGACTTCTTTTGCTTCTTATCAGTAATATTTGATTCTTTCCCCTAACTAGCCACCAATGCCTGAGATTTAGAAAACTTGATGAAACCCATCGAGATAAGATTTTGTTGTTCATTCAACATCTCAGAAAATGATACAAATGATGGTGTAGTATATGTAGACCCCATAGTCAATCTATGAATATGAAAGCTAGAAATAAAAGCAGCCTAATCAAGACCAAGTTTGTGCAATGAATTGTAGACCAACTGAATGTCCTTCTTATCAATACCACATGCTTTACATTGATCCCTTAGATCATTAACCCTAGTGATATAGTCCTAAATATTTTCAAAGTTCTTACAATCAAGTCTCATTAGCTTATTATCAAGTTGATAGCCTCTAACTTCATCTATAGGACTATATAGTGTTTTCAACTTGTCCCAAGCCTCATGAGAATTTATGCATGATTCAATTTGGAACAAATCTTGATAAACTAGTTTACGAAGACATCCAAGATCTTTGGTATGCGCAATCATTCATTTAATATTTTTCTCATCATCAATAGGTTCAGGTACCTTACTCTCAATATATAGAGAGTGACCCTCATTCGTTAATATACTTCATGCATGTTGATTCCATTTGAGTAGTTATATGATGTCAACAAAGGAACAGGTTAGAATGATCCCTAAAAAATGAAGAGAGCACAAGCAAACAAATCAAAGCAATACACCAAGAGAACCCCTCCCCCCAAATCACTTGATCAAGAAACCCCCTAAGAAAATATGATTTGTGGCACTTTATACTTAGTGCGATTATAGGTTCCACTTTAAAAAAATAGTGAAGTGGACTTGATCTTAGTGCATACAGATTGCCAAATTTGGCCTCAAGCTCAAAGTAATTTTTTTACAAATAATGAGATCAATCTGATCACACCACTAGAAATTATATGAAAAATTATTCACTTTCAAAAAAGAAATCACTCAAAAATGTTACCGTATGAGCGAGAATGGGTCCTTAGAAGTTCCCAAAATGAAAATAGCTCGATATCAACTCTGAAAATCTACAATTTTGGAAGCCACGAAGAACCAAAATAAGAAACCAATTGTACCACTACATAGAGCACAAATTTCTACCCCAAATAAAAAAAAATCTCAAAAAAAGGAGCTTGTATGGCCAAGTTATGACCCTCTGAAGTTTGCCTCCAAAATGAAAAACTGCCAAAGGAGAAGGGGTCCAAATGGAGGGACCTATTGACGGTCATTTGGCTATCAAAGATAAGAAAATAAATATTGATGACCAACTAAATGTCAAATTTAACATAGTATTAGATGATGTTCATTTGGTTGTCAAATTTAACACAGTGTTTTTTTATTGTCATGACCCTCTTTTTGTTAAAAATTTAGACATAATTTTGTGTGGTAATATTATGTAAGTGATTTTATACAATTAATTTATGTGTGAAGAAGGTAGAGACTAAATAAAGAACAAAAAAAAAAAAAATTATTAAATACACACTCTTAAAAAGGAACAAATAAAAGTTAACAATATTAATAAATAAGTGTTTCATTAATAATTCCAGCACATGGTATTGGAGAAATGGAAAAAAATAAGGAATAAAATAATTGTGAATAAAAAATTAAGTCATTATGTGACAAGTGTCCCCATCCTATCCTAAGCATTATTAATTGACATAATCTATCATTATACTTAATTAATAAAATTAGCCACTTTCTTAAGTCACATTAATTTAATATAATACATCATTTAATCTAATTAATTAGGATTAGGGAGATGTCACTATCCTCCATAATTCATTAATAAATTAATCTTCATTATCATTTTTTTAAATTTAAAAATTTATTTTAATCTCCCTCACATGTAACTTGCATGCACAAGTCACTATCACCTTACAACTCATCCCCACTCACCCTTGTGTGGGAGTTCACACCATGCATGTGACCTTTCCTCTTTGAACCATTTGGCTTCCCCATGTGTGCTAACACATGTGTGAGCACACATGGTCAAACCCCCCTCCCTTACATTTCATAGACATGTCATTATCAAGCCACCCTTTCTCTTACATATCATAGACATATCAACATCTCATCTACCCAAGGTGTGCTCACAAATCAAAATTTATATTTTAAAATTAGAATTCTCTTGAATAGGGTTATTTGGGCTTGTTTTATTGACTTTAGGATAAAAATGAACCCCTACGATAAGTACCTATGGGGTGGAAGCTTATTGAAAACATAATATGGTCTTTTGGGCAAAGTATGAACCCTTAAAAAGTCACTTAAAGAGGAGTGACGAGTTTTATGGTCTTGGGAAAGGTGTGGGGACTTGTCATATCCACCTCTCCCAAAGTGTGCTCACACATGTGTGAGCACCCTTGGCTCCTCTCCCCATGCCATGTGGGCCTATTTTTAAAACCTTCTTTTTGTGACACTTGTCACAAAGTGAGACTATCAATCCAAACCCCACCTTCTCAAACAATCCTAGCCATTGAATCAATATCCAATCTTGGCCCTCCATTTACCTCCCCTCAAGTCTATAAATTGATGCCATTTCTTCTATCATCATCAACACATGAATGCTTTCTTTATGCTATCACTTTGAAAAAGAATTTTAAATAGGATTGAAGGAAGGAGAATCAAGTTGAAGAAGGCACAAGGAGAAGATTTGGCAAAGATTGTTGCAACTCCTGGTTTTTTTTAATTTTTTTTTAGAAAATTAATTAAATCTACAAATTAGTTAGAATCAAGCTATTACTCTCTTTCCTATCCTTGTTTTGAGTTAGAATCAATCTATTATTATTGTCCTTACCATCCTTTGTTTCTTTTTCAACTAAATCTAGAATGGAAACTAATTTTTGCAGTTGCTTTCCTTCTTTAAATCCAATATATTTATTCTCATCTATGTTTTATTTACAAAGAAATTATTTTCTTTAATTTGCAATGTCATTACAAATAAATCATTTTTATAAAATAAGGTGCAAAATGATAGTGTAAACCATTGTTAATATGATTAATAATATATGGTTTTATATTAAGTTCTTTATAGCATTTAATTAATATTCTTTTAATTTAGTTAAGTCATAAATGAAATAAGTTTTGTTTTTATTTTAAAATTAGATTGTCCTTTGAAAATAAATAAATTGATAGAATTTTGAAAAAAGGGGTATCAATTGGACAGATTAAATAATAAATTATTTGGTCTAATTAACTATCAAAGGATGGGTGTATTCATTAAATGAATTCATATTATTAGGAAATTCCATGAACTTCTTAATTTTAATAATGTTACCCTAATTTAGTAAGACAACAAATTAACTAACATCTATGATTGATGAAGATTTGGTCCAAACCATGGTTCTATGAGATAGTATTTAATTTCCTTTGAATAAAAGATGGCAATGATTACTAGCTATTGTTGAATATAATTAATGAACTTAGAATATATCTCTCTTCTTCATAAAATGATGATAAACTATGAGTACGGACCTAGTTATAGAAGATTTTAAAATAGAGGAATGACAACATTTATATCTTATGGCAATACTATATTTTTATGAAAATAATTACAATTCTATTATAACAATTATGACCATTACACACTAAATTATAAGCTTAAATTTACAAAATACTATCTAACTTAAGGCATTAATAATATATCTTTAATAAAATTGCTTTCTTGTTATGCCACAAACTTAGCTCTTAGATTTATTGTAAACTTTCTCTCTGTGCAATAATTTTTTTTTCTTGGGATTCAAGATTTATAACACAACATCATAGTTATCATTTAATAAATTTTCAATAAACTTAATCCTTCAACATCATGGTTATTCTTTAAATAAATTTTCTCCCTTAATATGCAAGTAGATTCAATTCTTTTAAAACAAGGCTGATTCATTTTATTACAACAAGGGCATAGTGTATAAATCATTATGTAATCATTAGAATATTATCAAGAATAAACTTATGCAAATTAATGCAAACCTACTTTAGATAGATCATCAATCTTGAGGCATTAGTAGTATAACTTGTACAATTAAAATGAAGGCTCTTATTAGATTAAGACATTGTATTGGTTTCCTCCTATCTGAGATATTCTTTTATCTTTGATGATTTGTTGTTCAACGGGAAAGGGTGACGTGACTTATAGGAATTTAGGACATAGATGAATTAGGAAACAAGCAAAAGATCACCATGAATCTTTATGCTCCCTCATGTGGGTAGCAACCGAAGAGAAACTGTCTAGGGAGATGGCCCTAGAAAGGGTCGCGTACCCACAAAACAGTTTACATCCAACAATAGATTAGAAAATAGAACTACATATTATATGCCTTGATCCCGTGCTAAAACAGTGTATGTAGGTAGTCTAGGGACGGAGTTGTTCCTAGTACGCAGGCGCTTGGAGTGGGGATTTAGGATTGGTTAAGGGTGTTTACCTTATTGGCCTTGTTAAGATACCTTAAGATAAAGGAAGATAAATAAATATTAAAATTGAAGTTAGAGATTACTTGTTATACTCAGAGGGAATCCCGGATGGATTTGCTTGATTCCTCGAGGCTTTAGGCCAAATTCTGAGGCGGGACTCAAGCTTTATTATTATCTCACATACTCCTAAGGACGTTGACCTCGGTGCACTCCTAGTAGGGGAGTGTAGTCTTTAGAGAGTGACTCAAGACCCGGATGGTCCCGATGAGTCTAAGTCTCTGGCCAGAGCATTTTCTAACCCATGTGGTTAGATGTCTACATTATTTAGATAGATAGATCTTGGTCCCAAATGGACATTAACCTAACCCGAAAGGTTAGATGCCTATCCCGGATGGATAGATGAGTCTTGGTCCCATATGGACATTATCCTAACTCGTATGGTTAGATGCCTATCCCGGATGGATAGATGTCTATCCTATATGGATAGAAGTTCTTGAGTATACAACTAATTGAGAAAGACATTAAGGGATTTACTTTAAAAAAAAAAAATTAGTGAAATTTTTGGATTATAAGTGGTCTCTCTTACATTGATGGTCATTTTGAGTCAAATTTAAGATAGTCATGTGAAAAAGTTGAATTTTTTGAATGGAAAATCCTAAAATATTGTATATGAAAATAGTGGTTTTGGCCTTCTAGATGCAAACCATGGGGCTCATTTTCCCTAATACACACCTTGCAAAATATCAAGCTCGAATCACCCTCAGATTTGAGAAGGGGTTTTGTAACTTTGAAGCTCTAATACCATGTAGGAGTTGAGATATAGCTCATAGAACATGTTTGAGTCACTCAAGGACTCAAGCCTCTGGATCATCTACAAAAACTAACAGCAACCTTCCACAGAGAAGAAATCAGAACATGAAATTGCAACAATGGATTGCAAAATGTATTAAATGACACTCAGATTCTGTGTTACTCCATATTTGGACTTGCTAGCACTGCCTAAGCTGAGCTTGCTGAGTGCATGCAATGTACATATGAAGCCTTGCTTATATAGGCAAGGAGAGAGATGGGATTAGACAAGATCATTACAAGTGTATTAATCCTATCACATGAGACAACTAAGTCATAACAACCTAGGACACAAGCATTAAATCCTCAATGCAAATATTAAATGCATGAGAGAATTATTAAATGCCTAGATAACTAAAAGTAAATAATGAGAAATGGACCCATTATAACTAACTTCTAGAAATGAAAACTAGGAAACTTAACTCCTAAGTAAACTTACAATAATGTGAATAGGTCCTCATTAATAAGTAGTTAGGAAATAACCCCATTCACACCAATAATTTCATGGATATTGCTTTGTTTACAACAACTATGGTCACAAGGTTGATGAATGCAGATATAAGGTGAAGAGGAACAACTCTATTCTAGAAGTGTGCTACAAGTGTAATAATGTGGGACATAAGGAAAAATATTGTACAAATGGTTTTATGAAGCCATCTACTCAATATATAAAAAAAAATAGATGAATCCCTTAATCAACAAAAGAGGGGAAATAAAAAGATCTAGAATGAAGACCATAAGAAGAAGGATGATTCTACTCTTGTGCACTCTGCACAAGATTCCAAGATAAATTGAGATAGAGCATTATCTCAAGGGGGGATGTCACTTGTAGAACCTTTTTTTCTCCCCCCTAAAAAAAA